>CM062813.1:616951294-618151294 GCA_031772625.1 Pinus tabuliformis
CAAGAATGAACATGCAGGTTATGAAACAATGACATTGTTAAGAACATAAAATTGACAATAATACACTGCCCTGTCTACAATCACAAGAATGGGATCTAAGGACAATAACACTCATTAGCATCAACAATTTGGGAATTAAAGTAACAAGGGTTATAACTTAGAAAACTACAATGGTTGTAAAATGACCCTAATATTGAAAAGTCTGACTGAGCATTAATGAAGAGTGTCTCTTTGTCTTGGAGAAGGGAAAGCATGTGCAAATATCAAAACTGAATTCAAATACTTGTCCATCAAATCAGCAGATTCGTGGAACTCAAGACCAACTATCCTATCAATATGGCTTTTAAAAAAAAATGTCGCCTTTTAAAAAAAATGTCGGACCATGCCAAGGAACTCAAGACCAACTATCCTATGGTTTTGGGCTTGTAACCAAAAGTTTGGACAAGGTCATTAGCAAGGTACCAACATCATAGGTAGAAATTCGACCTAACCAAGATTAACATTATCTTTTAAAACTGAGCTTTGTTTCTAAAATGCAAATACACTATCCACACACAAAAAATGGCAAAGAAAAACTTTAAAATAAAAGTAAAAGAAAATGAAGAATGAATATATAAGTGTACACAAAAAAATAGTACGGTCGGAAAAAATAGTATTAGTAGTGTTTATTTTTGAGATGAATCTTTTTCAATTAGTCATGCCAGAGCATCTGAAATGTTTTGTTTGTTTTTAAGGTTTTTGGATGACCAATGTTATGAATTATTGAAAACAAGTGCTTACGCCTTGACAATTAGTAAATTGAATGAAAGGGCTGCTATTTGTATAGTTATAGTTAATTGATTTAAATTGAATGAATAACAGAATCTTAATGAAATATAATTTTCTAAATATTCAGACATAATATTTGATTGCTTACAAGAAAAGAATACAGGCAAACAATGTTTCTTGTAGAAAAAAATATATTTAAAGGATTGCAGATTTGTGTGAGAATTGATTGATATAGAGGAGCTTATAATAACATATAGTCTTATAACCTAGTCCCTAGTTATAACTGACAACATCATAGGGGATTTAACACTGACTGATACTCAGTATGATTTTACCTAGATCTCTACATAAAGAATTAAATAAGCGAAGAAAGACATAATGAAATAAGCACATATGAAAAACTTAATAGGAGACAAAACTATAGAACACAAAATCAAAATCATTTCATTAACTTGACAAATCTTAAGCTTGGTTACAATTCTATTCTCAAAGCTCATCCAATGGTTAAACCCTTAATAAATAAAAGGAGGAGTTATTTATATAAAAAATTCTTCTAGATATTTTCAAAACAAAAATACAAAATAGTACAAAACTATAGGATTTTCTAAAATGTTAAGTGTTTGCACTATCCTTTAAGAATTTGTTGATGATGTGGTCCACAAAACGATCTGCCCAACTGTCTTTCAGTTTTTGATGAAAGTTACTCGATAACTTCACACAAGTGATACCATTTGTCTTCACTTGGTATGACAAGATTTAGCAATTTCTTGTAAACTTCATCAACCTTGGTGTACTTCTCAAAAGTGGGCCTATTTACAAAAATATGTTTAATCTCATGCTTAATAGTCAAGTCAAAATATAAAACTTCTTTCATTTGTTTTCTTGTAATATGACCCTTTATGCACACAAAACTAGCTTGAACAGTTGCTATAGTATACAGCTTTTGACAGTACTCCTCCAAACTAATCAACCTGTCATTTGGGGCTACTAATCCTAACACTCCTCTCTCATTAAGTAATTAAACTTAAAATGAAACCTTTTAATAAAAACCTTCAAGGTTCGGTACTTAGTCTCTAACTGAGTTATTAAGTTCTTTTTTTGCAAAACCTTGTTGATCTCCAAAATGGTTTCTGTTCTCTCCAGAATCTCAATCTACTCCAATTCGGTCCTGGTTTTTGAATTAAGAACTCGAATCATGTCTCTAGCTTCACTTGGTTTGTCTTTAAGAAGTTTCTTCACTTCATCAATGGCTACTTGACATATGTTTATAATTTCCTCATGATAAGAAATTATGTGAATGGAGGGCCATACTTCAATTATGGCCTAACTAATATTTACGCAAATTCTATCCTTGGCTTGGGCCAAGGTTTGAGCCATTAATGACTCACTCTGCAACTCCTATATTGTTTTGTTCAACCTGTGTGTTTTCTGCATTTCTTCAACATACAGAGTGTCATTTGTTATCTTCTAAGCTTCTAGATTTTAAAATTTATAATGAAGCCTTTCATTTTCTTTTTTCTAGTGAGTCATCTCCTGTAAGAGTTTGTTCAAATCCCCTGCTATTGATGTAGATTCTATTGTGCCTCATGTAGATTCCCCTGTTGTTCTTGACACTGTAATAGGAATAGCTGTGATGGGATCTAATTTTTTTTTTTTTTCTTTTAAGACTAACCTACTTACCCACGGGGGATTTGAACCGGTGACCTATCACAAGGAGTGCCTTAACAGCGCACCCATTCACCGTCAATCCAAAGCCCCGTGGGTTGTTGTGATGGGATCTATCACTAACTTAGTAAATTCTCTTTTTCCTTTAGCAATTTCTCAATTTGCTCCTCCATGGTCTTTATCTGTACATTCTGATCAATGATCAGTTTGAGCATTTCTTCCTTGCATTGTTCACTTTCTGCTATCTCCTTGGTCTAGGGTCCTCTGTAGAAGGAAATTTAAGTTGTTTCCTCAATCCTACAATATCTGTATTTTTCTTTTTGATAATATCTTCACCAACTTTAAAATCAATAGGGTCATATCAAAGTTTAATCACTAAGTCTTCTAATGACTTCACCCCCTTATCGTTTGCTAAAGATGATATATTTTCAATATTCAGTTGTGACTGCACATTTCATAGAGCAGTTTTGAGTTTTGACAATGCCATAGAAATGCTCGTCATGGTAGAGAAAAAAATCTCACGATACTACATATGCATGTCCATTTGATCAATTGGATGTATCCAATTAGCATAAAAAGAAAATACAATCTTCTTGTAATTAGAAGGAGCCTTGGGAAAAGACACTTGAGCCTGCAGAAAAGCCACTTGCATTCTTCTGCTTTCAATGTCAAAATATGTCAATAACCTATGCTTTGAAGTATAAGTCTGCTTCCAAAACCGTGCCATAAAAATTGTCTTTAAACCTTCATTCTTCTACTTAATATCAAGGAAATTAGTGAAGATATTTGGATCCTCTACTTAAAATTCTCTTGCAGATTGAGTGATCTCTAACAAACTCTATGAAGTTGAAGAAGAAGATCGAGTAGTACTTACATGTTCTTTTGTTCCTAAGGAAACCTCTCAGTCATCCAAATTGATGATGATAGGATCCTTTTGACCCTGAGTAGTGGTAGTACTTTTGGATTCAATCCTTGATTTATTCTGATAGTATATTAATTATTTTCCTCCAATTGATGATGATTTAGATCCTTCTCTGGCCCTCTTGTCATGCTTGATTTTAGAAGTAGGAGTCTGAAGGGTAGAAGGAGGTAAAACCTATTCTTTTTCTTCTTGAAGAGTATTATCTTCCCACTGTTCTTGATTTCTAAACTTCTCAATCTCTGGTCTTGGTGTATGATTATAAGGTGTGGTTTTGAGTTCCAACCTTAAGCCTGAGATAACACTGAATGGATCATAAGACCAGGTGAAGCTTGGTTGAAAAACCGTATGTTTTAGTATTGCATATTCTTCTAAACCTGCTAATCTAGTATTACAAATGAATGATCCTATCTATGCCTTTATCTTGAACTGAGATCTCCTCTTCCCCAAAAAAAATGACACTCATCCATATTAATCATTTGCCTAATATATTTCAGAGAGAAAATTCTCATTGGAACATATTTGGGCAACTTATATGGAGCCAATTCGCAACCATATACTCTGATATTTGTGTAGTTCTGGTAAAGACACCAGTCTCTTGTTCAAACTTGATCAATGAGATGAATGATCCTTTTAATTTATTCACTGATCCTAGGTTCACTCTAACTACTGAGAAGTTGTGCAACTAGGTGAATGATACAATCAATGAAGTCTGAAAATATGAACTCAGTCGAGTTCTTCCTAACAATGAGATCCACTGTGTGACTGCTTGATTCTCTTGTTGATCATCCTGCTTGTGTAGAACAATAGATAACTTGTCTCGCTGCTAAAAAATAAACATATGTACTAGTAGAGATGAATATTTGAACACTCCTTGAGTAGTTCTATTCATCAATTTCTCTTGCATAACATCAGCCAAGAATTGAATGTAATTATACGTGAAGGCAGACTTATTTTCTTTATAGAAAATGGACAGATAGCCTAGGATAACTTCATCTACCCATTGATCTAATTGGTAGCCTAAGAAGCAAGAAATTAGGGAAATTATGTGTTATCTCTCAGGGAATATGGATGCTAGATACGGAGGATTCTTTCTAGGGAGCTTAGCATCTTCAAGGCGAAAGATCTCAAAAATTTGAGCTCTTTGAGGGAAGGTGAGCTTATGATATAGGTCAATTAATGTTCTAGTGCACAAAAATCTAAGGGAATCGTTTTCAAGAATCGAAAGAATTTTATTAATGGTTTATGGGGTGATAGATATTATAATGTATCCATGTTGAGAGAGGGTCCTCCAAGGTCAATTTTGGGGCAAAACCCTAGGTTTTGGGGAAAAAAGGCCAAGCTGTGTTGTAAATAATGTAAAGTCTCCACAAGATGTGGTCATGAAGCGCATAGATAGTAAAGTGTCATAAAGGGTGTTACCCTTCTCTTATGTAAGTTGTGTAGGCTTTAGTAGATCTACCCATGGTTCAGGAACTATAGGATTGTATAAAAGGGAGTCTTAGAGAGTTTAAGGGATAATAGTAGACATCAATGAAGATGTAATGGGTCATTAGAAGTAAGAGTGAAGAAGTCGTAGAGTAGAAGAGAGGCTTTGTAGCTGTGTGCACAGAGGCCTAAAGTACAGTCCGCAACTGAGTGCGCGGACCCCTGTAGGTGAGTGCACAAAGAAGTCTTGAGTCTATAAGAAGAGAAAAAGCATTAATAAAGAGATTATTCTAGAAATTCCTGTGTTTTGTCTATTTATTTCTGTTATGAAGGAATGTTCTATTCTGTTATGATGAATGAAGGGTTTATGAATTAATATTGTATTGATGCGTGATTTTACATGATTTACATTGTCATATGAACGGAAGTAATGATATATGTTTACATGAAAAATATCTTGTTGAATGTTAATGTTATCAAACACTTATGCCGATCTGGGTAATTATAGAACTAAGTGTAATTACAAATGTGCGTAAGTGGTTGATTCACTTGTTTAGGGTTCGCGAAAGATAGTCGTAAACCTTCGTGAAGGTCTAGAGGTTGGTTAAAGAAAGTAATATTGATAAGCCTTAGAGGCTTATCGATCTATGTGAACAAAGGTTTAGTGCACAAAATGACATTACACTAATCTTTGGGTGTGGAAACTTGGTTCCAACACCCCCCCATACTGATTCGGGTGAGACTTCAATCCGCGCTCCATGGGTTGATGCCGAAAGGGCCAGTAGTGTAGGGATTTGTTTGGAAAACTTAAGTCTGAACCTGGCTTAGGACCCACTAAGCCAACAAATGTTTCTGTTGCCTGGACCAAGATCTACATAAAGAGATGTGTGATGTCACATCACTAGAATCCAGCAAAGAAAGAAATTGAGGAGTGGTTGCGTGGAAATATCCACGAATTCGCGACACAAGAAAATAGGAATCCACAATTGATGAAAGAACAATGGTTGGATAGGTATCTCTACACAGAGATACACGAATTTTTCTTTTGTTCCTTCTTGATCAAGTTATATGAGTGGATCGCTAAATTAGCAGACAGCCAGGGAATGTGGAGGCTCGACAGTCCAATAGTGTGGACCACAGACTTAGTGTGGAGATTGGAAGCCTCTGAAGATAAGATCGTGCACACTGTCGATCATTGGCTTGATCGTGTCATCGGAGGATTTGTGATAACATTCGCGGTCGATACCTCAGTTAGCTACAATGAAGCAGAGCGATGTTTCTTCAAGGGACTATTAGGTAAGTATTTAAAATATTTGAATACTTGGATTAAAATGCTCTTGTGTGAAAATAGGGTTATGCAATTACCTTGATGTTTGGAGCTACGCGAAGTGGAAATATATTCAGGGATAGAGGAAGAACATACCCAGAATATAGCCGACTGATTGAGCCTCCTCTCAGTGATAACAAAGGAGCAGCATAGGCTTCATCGTAGAGTGTTGTCTAGTTAATAAGCCAAGAGTTCCCGTGAATACCCCATCTGCCCACACCACCTCCATTCACCACCACATCATACACCTTCACCCACACCGCCACCTCCTTCATCGTCGTTCAATATGGTGAATGCGGTGAAGTTGCCATTTTCAAGGGCTTGGGAATTGAGGTCCAAAAGTAGTTTTGGTTCATTACGAAGGCCACATAGATAGCCCAGAAAATTACAGATGATCATATGAAGAAAGCAATGTTGGTTACTTATTTATAGGATTGCGCACTAACGTGGTACATCAAGTACTGCACCGATAACCTAACAACTGCGTTAGCAGACCTCTAGACTACACTGAATAAGGAATTTAGTTGATCCAAGTCTAAAGCGTGATCAATCGTTATATTCAAGGAAATCATGATGAACACTGGCAAGACACCTTGGGAGCTGGATTACAGATTGAAATGCAAGATCTGCAAAGCGAACATGAATCTTACAAATGGACAATAGTACAAATGATTTTTGGCTCACCTAAAGGTCGCTTTATCATAGCAAAATATTGGGACCCATGCAGAAGCCCTGGAGATTGTGATGAGATTAGATTTGACACTAATTCAAGATGCTACTTTGGTAGTTCAGCAGATTCACGTGGAGTTGCAGAATCTTTTCCTAGAATTCCAAAGTCTGAAGAAGGATAGAGCATCTTGGTGAGAGGTGCATGAAGAAGTTTGGTGTTTGAAATGTAAGAGTCAGTGGCATGATAAAGATCATTGTCGTGTCTTTGTGAATTATGTTACAGGAGGAGGGTTGATGCCTCTAAATCTAGAAGCTCAAGCCGGGCCAAGTACAGGGCCTACACTGTGGTGTGCTACCTGTCAGTGGCTGGAAAACATGTGATAGACAATTGTCACTTGTTGTAGAACTTTGTACAAGCATCGCAACATCTGTTCAGCAGCTTCTCTAAATCAGTGGGTCATGATGACTGCAGTTGCCATAGCTATGAGATTATGATGGGCAGAATGCCCACGTATTGGATGTTGATAAAACCTTGGCCTCTCGATCAGGGCATTGAGGGAGTGCGAGGAAGAATATCAAGGGTGTGGGCGAGGCCGAGGTAGAGGAGGACCTGCAAGAGGTCAGGGACAAGTTACTTTCTACAATTATGGAGGGTTGGGACACTATGCACGGGGGTGTACAAACCCAACACGCTTTTCATGCCGATACTGTACTCAGTTTTACCATGCGATAGAAGATTGACCTGTATTAATAGCTAAGATGCGGTAAAAGGGGACACAGCCTCAGCAGCCTACCTAGAACCTGCAGATGATGAGGGCTGAACCCCACGAAGAGGATCCTAATATGAATATTGTGTTGCATAGTTGAATGATGATTGGCGAGGATAAGGGAAAGCAGCCTAAACAGAGTGAATGGTTCTGCAAAGCTCTAGAAAAAGAAATTGCATTTGATTTGGAGCACACGAAACTCATAGAAGCGAAGAAAAGCTTCACTAAAACCTCCACCTCAGGAAGTCAGGATAAGCTATCTGAAGAAATAGACCCCTCCATGCTTACCACATTCTTGGAGACATGTATTAAGTTTCTTCACGATAGGAAGGTAGTGAGAGGATTACAGGAATTAATAAATAAGGATGCTAGAAAAGAAAAAGCTCCTGAAGTACTGCACGTAGTCCGAAAAATTAGTAAGCATAAGGCAAGAATAGGTGTGAGATGAGACTCACTGCGCAAATAGGCGAGTATAAAAGGCTTCAACTTATTCTGGATCTGGGGTCAGATTTGAATATTTTTCCTAAATAGATGTGGGAAAGAATAGGGAGACCTATGCTTCATTGGTCTCCAATTCAATTAAGGATGGCGAATCAACAAAATATTATCCCCATGGGAAGATTGCAGGGAGTAATAGTAGATATTGATGGTGCGAGCACGTTGGCTGATTTCAAAGTGATAGAGATTATCGATGACAACAATCCCTACCACACGCTCCTTGGGATCGACTGGGATATTTACATGAATGGGTGATGAATTTGAAGTACTGAATAACGTAATTTGAGAGGAAATTGCTCTACGTAGTAGTATCTTTGGACCTTGTAGAAGGACCACGCTATACCAAACCAGTTCGTGATTATGAAAGTGTTGATGATTTGGACCAGATCTACAAAATAACAATGCGAGACCAAGATTGGGTGAATCTGATAGTAGATGGACGCATTACATGGGACAGCAAAAGCTCCTGTACATCGGATTCAGATGAGGAGTTGGAACATTAGCATAATAGGTTGCATGAAGTATCTACGCTGCGTTGTAACATGATGACTAAATCGTTGTGTTGTGTATCATTAGAGGTAAGGAGTTTGCCTTATTATGATGGTCTAACTGATGTAGATAAATTTTTGGATGCATTTGAAAGGGAAGTGCCTGAGAAGCATCGCTTCCAAGAACCGGATTTGGCGTTGTGCGCTACGGCAGCAAGATGGTGGGGTATGCATAAAGACAAATTTTATGGATGGAACGAATATAGAAGAATGATGAGGGTGTCGTTTGGTCACCCAAAAGTGTGATTGACAGAGAAAGATGATGGGAGGAGTGATCCACATGATCATTTAGCAAAATGGACTGACGCTTATGAAGCAGAGTTACAACTGGACTCGGTGAATTTTTTTTGTCACACTGTGGATGTGATACCAATGAATTGTTACCTAGAAATAGAGCTCTACCATGGCACTGACGAATGGGATATTTTTAAACAAGGATTCTTGATGACATTCAACTTTGAGGATGGATTTGAGTGCATCAATGAACCATTGCAGGAGGTCAAGGCGACGATCTTCAGAATCCCATAGGATCCCTTGGATTTGTTTCAACCAGATTGGACCACCCAGCTGCGCCATGCATTGGAGTGCTACAATGTGACTACTAAAGAGGAAGATGAGGATCCAATGAACATTAATATCCAAGAGGCGGAACATAACCATGAATTTGAGGGGTTGCAGATAGAGAATCTAGATATAACCATGCCGCTAAAAACCAAACATGTAAACATTGGCGGAGAAGCAGAGCCGAAATTTGTGAAGATAGGGGAACTACTGGGATGATGATATAGTCAATAAGGTTGCTAATTTTCTCCACGAGTACCAGGATTTGTTGCGTACAAAATTTTCAGACTTGAAGGGGATAATAGGTGATTTAGGAGTAATGAAAATAATGTTGAAACCAAACATGAAGCCTGTTAAGCAGAGGCCAGATTGCCTTAATCCTAAGTATAAGGAAAAGGTCTGCTTAGAGTTGGACAAAATGTTGGCAGCAGGTATTATTGAACCAGTGGAGGAATCCGATTCGGTGAGTCCAATGGTAGTTCAAGAAAAGAAGCAGAAGGATGAGATAAGCATTTGTGTAGATCTGAGAAAGCTTAACGATGCTTGCATTCATGATCCTTTTCCAACTCCGTTCACAAATGAGGTATTTGATAATGTTTGTATCTAGGAAGCATATTCATTCACTGATGGGTCCTCTGGATACCATCAGATAAAGATCACACTAGAAGACAGGAGTAAGACTACCTTTGCGACTGAGTGGGGATGCTTTCAGTATACAGTAATGCCTTTTGGACTTAAGAATGCACCAACAATATTCTCGCACGTAATCATTGTGACATTCAAAGAGTTCATTCAAAAGTTTTTGGAGTTATATTTTGATGATTGGATAGTGTTTTGACTCGTAAAGCACCATGTAGCTATTTTTTTCTTGATGCTTGATACGTGCCGGAGGTATCAGATCGCACTAAATTTGAAGAAGTGCTTATTTTGTGTCCACTTTGGGATCTTTCTAGGTCATGTAGTGTGCAAACAAGGATTAATGTTGTACCCTTCTAAGATCAAAATCATAATTAACTTGGAGGTGCCAAGGAGTGTTAAACAGTTGCGCACAACACTGGGTCATATTGGATACTATCGAAAGTTCATTAAGAGCTATACCCAGATTACCACACCGACGGAAAAGCTATTGAAGGAAGATGCTACATTTTGTTGAAATGAGGAATTGCAGCAGAGTTTGGATGTATTGAAGGAATTTCATGTGCCTGTAGATGTGTCATGTGTTGTGGTGGGGGTGGTGCTGACGCACCGATGAAGGAGAATTGGATCACCCGATAGCGTTTGTGAGAAGGAAGTTATCTAAGGTGGAAAATAATTATTTGATGACAGAGTGCAAAGGGTTGGCTATGGTGTACATGATCGAGAAGTTCAGACGCTACATGCTACGTGAACACTTTAAGATGTATACAGACCATTCTTCATTAGATTACCTAGTCAACAAGCCTATGTTGGGGGGGAAATATGCATATGGCTGATGTGGTTTCAAGAGTATGATTTCGAAGTAATTATGAAGGCAGGGCGATTGAGTGCAGGGCCAATCATCTATCATGCACTGTAACAAGAGAGGAGACTAAAAATTTAGAGGAGGGATTCCTAACGCGCATCTCTTTGCGATGTGCGTAGCAAAAAATCATTTTGCAGATATTATTCACTTCCTAACTACAAGAATGACTCTAGAAGGATGAACGAGTCAACAAAAGAAGGAATTGGTGGTGCGTGCAGTAGACATTTCTGTTATTGCAGGTCACTTCTATAAGGTGGGATCAGACGAGATACTACAATGCTATGTGCCTGGTTTATAATGAAGTAGTATCCTAGCTCAAGCTCATGGAGGAGCCGCGGGAGGCCATTATGTAGGGAAAGAAACAACACATAATATTTTACGCACTAGGTTGTGGTGGCCAACACTACATAAGGATTCCAAAGCATATTGTAGGGTGTGTGATGCATGTCAGAGAACTGGCAGGCCATGATGGAGGGATGAGCTACCTTTCAATCCATAGGTACCATTGCAACCATTCAAGAAACGGGCAATTCATTTGGTAGGACCGATTCAACCTCCACAAAAGAAGATGGGTGTGTGGTACATAATCACCATGACTGAGTATTTGAGCAGACGAGCATAGGTGCAACTCGTGAAAGATTGTAGAAGGGCAACAACTACGAAGTTCTTATTTGAATATGTGTTGACTAGGTTTGGTCGCCTGAAGATTTTAATGAGCGATCATGGTACATGTTTCCTTAATGAAACGATCAGTGTGCTGACCTAAGAATTCCACGTTTATCATCCGAGGAGTGCGCCATATCATTCTTAGGCCAATGGGATGGTTGAAGAATTTAATAAGGTATTGGAGAACATGCTGAAAAATGTTTGAAATGCGGCAAGGAACTATTTGAATGTGTGCGTACCAGCTATGTTATGGGCCTATAGAACTACTTCTAAGAAGCTTACTAGTGAGACTCCATTTAGGTTTGTCTATGGCATAGAGGTTGTGATTCCTATGGAGTACATTGTGCCTAGTCTACACATAATGGCATTCATAGGGATGGTGTACCATAGAGCGTTAGAAGAAAGGCGCACATAGGTGACAGAGCTTGAGAAGACAGGTTTCTTGCTGGATTCCATCAGTAGGTTCAGAAGGAACGAGAAAAGGCATGGCATGATCGGCACATCAAAGTGCGCACCTTCAAGGTAAATGATTTAGCTTTATTATATGACAACAAGTTTGATAGATTTATAGGAATATTTCAGATGCATTGTCCAAGGCCATGTGATCAAAGAAATTATTGATGGTGGAGTAGTCCAGCTTGTGAAATTAAATGGCGATCCATTTCCAAGAAAGGTAAATGAAAGTTGATTGAAGCCATACATTAGGGATCTAGCTCGATGAATACATGATGGTAGCATAGTCTTAGGCTTTAGCACTCTAGCAAACTAAAGGAGTGCAAGACTAAAAACTACATTGCCCGTATTGTAGAGCTGCACGATGAGGGGTTTGCGTGAAACAAGAGGCTGTTGTAGTACCAAAAGAAGTGCGAAGGGAGCTGCGCTATAGGGGTGGATACCACGTAGCATAGCTAGAAAGTGACCATTATTGTCACTATTCATGATTTGACTGCTAGAAGACACTTAAGAGGAGTGGATGGTCAACATTTAAGGCAATTAAAGATGAATTTAAGAGTAAAATATTGGGGAATCTACTACCAATCTAGCATTTATGATGGATTTTGTGGGCAATGCTGGAATTTGAATTTGAATTCCCCTATAAAATGAGGTGCCCATCCAGTGAGGAACACTTTTCATTATGATAATTTCTGAGTTGTGCTCTCTATTGCGCATGAACCATGAGTTCTTTGAGGATTTTCTCGCAAGCCCTGTGTTCCCTAAGTATTACGAGTCAGACAGAAAGCTTATTAGTGACATCATGCTAGGACCATGTCCCATAGAAACTATAAGCCTTGGAGATACTATGGTCTCTGAGGGAGCTATCCTTGAGGTTGTGAGTAAGGAGGTTCCAACAACAGTGCCTTTAGTGTTGAGGCTACCTAGGCCAAAGCCTATGCCAACAAGGGAGATCCCCAAGCTGAAGAAGGATGAACATAAGAAGTCGATGCTGGTGCATGAGTCACTAGGGAAACATGAAGCTAACTAGGTGCAATGAAAAGAAAACCCGAGTGCGAAGAAGAAGGTGAAGGTGGTTGATCTGGAAGCAAAGGAGGGTGTGGAAGACATAGATATTGAAGGAGTATACCCTATTTCAATGCTATCAGAGTATTCTCCCTCAACATTCCCTTGTTGCTAGAGAATATTACCTTTGAAGGTCCACGTTTGGCGTGGGTGCCACATTTGAAGCTTGAAGAGTAGGATTTGGTGGACCACGAGATGTTCTTCCACCTTGCTTTTGACACCTTCATGCAAAGGGTTTTCTATAAAGAATCTAGTGTCACTGCGTTGGAGCCGGTGGAATGGATTTGTGGACTCAACAAGTTAGGGATGTTGAAATTGTTATTGGTGTTGCACTATCATCGGTCAAACATTAACCTAATTGTCATTAAACAGTTGCTATGCCTAGTCCATGATGGGTGCTTATGGTTAAATTAGTGTGGTGAGGGTAAATTTTAAGTCTAAACACAAACAATTCCTCTAGCCCAAGAGAGCGGATCTAGCCACAAACACAAAATCTATGGAAGATCTCCTTAGTCTAGAATCAAATAAGATGGCCTACTTCTTAGTATGCTATTCCACTTGATGATGATCTTTCTTACTCACTCTAGTGATCTTCCATTTCCTTCCTTTGAACACCTGAAACAAGTCAACAACAACGAACAACAAACGTGATAACATACAAATTTCATACAGCCTATTTAACAGGTCAATAAACATTAATCCATAAATATGTGACGTGAAATTTCATGTATGAAATCAATATATAGTTGCATCTATATTATTTCAAGAAGAGATTACAACTGATGTCTTGACGTTGCTATTCTCCTCCGACATATCCAGGTTCCCACACACTTCTACTAGCATCTCATGGATAGCCCCAACAATGGTACTCTCAAGGCTCTTCCCTTTAGTCTTCACACCAAACGAAACCCAAAATTATTGATTAAACACAAGCTAGAAAGCTACAAACTATGGGCAGCTTGTTGACTACTCCAAAATCAAAACTTCAGCCAAAACGTAATTAGGACTAAAAGATAACTTATGCTTGGGAAAAAGAGAGGTTTATATAGCTTGGATGGGGGGGGGAGATGGTTCCTCTTCTCATGGGATAAGACCTTATCTCTTGGATTAGTTCCATACTAATATGGAAAGGAACCCACACTGACCTCCTCGACTCCAGCTGACCTAACCATTTACCATACTTCTATTATGAAGCTTCTAGAGCTGGAAGCTTTGGCTCCATATTTAAAAAAAAATCTGAAAGGGGATCGGTGTGAGTGAGAAAGGGCTCAATCGATTTGATAGATGCTAGGGATAGTTGTAATCCCTGCATATCAGCATGAGGATGACACAGGTCATTAGCGTTGGTCTTGTAAACTGGGATAAACAGAAGATTTTTGGGAAATGATGCAAAAGGGAATTGTTATGCTCATGAAGAGGGACACAATGGGAGTTTCTTCATGATAGGAAAGCATGTCAAGTACACTGTATAGGTCCTCCAGGATCATGGACGAGGAGTGCATGGACAGTGAAAAAATGTTGTGTAACAGATGCCCCCTAAAGCATGAAGGCCGAGCTAGAGTGAGGGGTGAAATGCTTTACAAGTGGAAGCGGGGAACTGGAGTCCGTCATCAGAAAACCTGCAAGAAACAATAGATACATATACATCACTGCAAAAATCTGAATAATAATACATGAATCACCGTATGGATGCAACCATCTAGAGAATGATCATGTAAATGGATCCTAGGCATCGGTGCAGCCATCCAACGGAAAGTATCATAAAGAAACCAAGGTATGGTCACAAGCACCCAATAATGAGAAGGATCACATATAACAACTCATGGTATGGTCGCATCCATCCATCTGAAAGAGACATGTATGTCAACATGACCATGTCACATCGCCTCGCAACGTGGACTTGTGTAGTCTTAGCCTAGGGTCTTATGCCCCAAATGACCTGATGAAAGTACAAACTTAAGATGCGAATGAATGTTTTGAAGTCGAACATGCTAGGAAGTCGCTTGATTATCAATTAATGATGTTAAGCCTTAATAAGTGCACAAGAAACCACCAATAATGATAATGGCTCTCAAGGTACTAGCAGCATAGTTCATGGAATGGGAATAAAGGAACTGACGTTGAACACCCATGAAATTACCCGATCGAGAGCCAATTATGTGAACTTGTCATCTAGTGCAAAGAACTTGTCATTAGGGCATGAAAGCTCTATGGTAATGGAAGGCAGCCTCTCAGCCAGCTTCCTGGATAATGAGCTAAAGTCGACAAGAGGCAACCGTGTTGAAGGAGGGCCATGATGTATCCCACAACATCGACATGAGAGAAAGGGATGAAAATGATTTCAAATGATACAGAGCATTGGGAGCAAGTGTAACTACAAAGGGACTAACTCTTGAACATATCGACAACACAATTCTAGAGTTTGGCAGCTTTTGGATCCATAGGACCCACAATCATCATGAAGTGGCAAAGATCAAATGGAAGGAAAAAATGAATGGCCCAACCTAGGAAGGTAATTTATGAAAGGATGATATCCTAAACTGACATGAAACAGAAAGTGTCATGTTCAAGAGTGAGCAGGTGAAACAACTAATAAAATTTCCAATTTTTCCCCACCATTTCTTGCAGGAACCCCATTTATTTTTTATTGCAAGCTTGAGGGGGATAGCATGTGCTCGCATTGTAAGTTCATCCTTTGGATGAATCTGACTTAGTAAGTTTAACAGGCCCTAGGAAGGAGAAGCTCATGTTCATCATGGTGATGAAGCCAATGTCGTTTGATGTTTTAACGAATCCGACAAAGGGGTAACTCTGTATCATTTTCATGTTTAGAGAATTTGGAAAAGACGTAGAAAAGAAAACTCCACATGGTCCGTCTTCATACATTTGTGTCTCTGGAGCCCAAAAAGGTAGAAAACGATACTTGAGAGACCTACTTGACCATTTCAGTCGAGTAACTTTTTTGTAAATAGTGCATCATAGCACGAAAAATGGGTAAATGTATATTGGGCACACAATGTTTCACAACCTTTAACAAGTTCAGAACGACACGAGCTCAATAATCTTTTCTTGTTTAAAGAGTTGGAAAAGAGCTTGAAAGAAGACCCCCCATTTTATTCGCTTTTACGAGTCAAAAAGGGAAAAATACATCGGCGATATTTTCATTGGAGATTTATGAGTCGAGAAAGGAGCTGAAACACCACTCTAGTACCATCGTCGACAATACATCATCTATTGCTGCACAATAAAGGTAAAGGCATTATCTAGTTTTGAGTCAAAATAGGTCAAAAGTACTAAAAAACCCTAAATATTTCATGAAAAAATGAATAAAATGGGGCAAAAGTAATTATTTTTTACCATTTACCCTTTTTTACCTTTGTGTGAAGAGTTTTTACCCACTTGTACCCTAATTCTTCTGTAGGAGATTGCAGGAGATCCAGGAGGTCATTCATTGAGCTGTCAATTGCAGGTAAGAGCCAAGACCTTAAGCTCCATTTTCATACTAGTTTTTCTTATTTTTAGCTATTTTTTGGGTTTCATGGGGAGATTTTGGCAAAAAAATGCCCTAGGTTGCAGTGATTTCCGGGCACAAAATTGCATCGATCGGGGGTGGTTAACACTGCCAACCACACCGTTAGGCCACTGTTTTTAAAATAGTCACGCCGATGCCATGACAAAAAAAAATTATACATCTCTTTCTCAATTCAGCTGTTCAGACCCAATTTTTTCTGGCCAAGGATGATCATTGACTTGATTACATGGTTTTTGCAAGAAGAAATCGTGAAAAAAATGGTATATTAGAAAGAACGTGAGCATGAGGATATCGATACTCAGGAAATAGCTCACCCAAATTATTTGGAGGATTTGAGGAACTGTGGGATCCTCAAATTCTTTCTTACACTAGGTATGCGGGCCCAACCTAAGTTTCTACAATACCTGATTAGTCTCTTGAACATAAATCGGGAAATTTTCATCATCGTTGACCAAGAGTAGGAGTTGGAGACTTCACACATTTATTTCATCACAGGACTGTCCCGGAGAGGGGCACCAATCAACCTATATGGGTCCATGCCGATTGGGGCAAGCATGACTATACTTTTTTCCGAACATTACTCACAAGCTCTAAAATCCAAAAGTGGTAAGATCAAAATCATGACAGTTTGGGATCTTTTGTTAAGAGTGCTACTATTGACCATCAACAGAGTGGCTAGGTCCCAAGCATAGCATGAGACCAACAAGTCAGAGTTCCAGTATGCTATTGAATTCATGATGCCCACCATCTTTAACTGGCCGGAAGCAATGAAAATCAACATGAAGTGCTAACTTTCAAAAGCTAAAGCGGGACACCTAAAGAAGTTTTTCTTTGGATCATTGCTATTGACCTTCTTCCAGGAGCAAGTTCCATTTTTCCAGTACTAGCTGACCGAGGTAGATCCACCGATGCCTCGAGACCCACAGATGGTCCATTGGAGTGAGTTGATGCCCATGGTCACACGGGGCCAACAGATGTCCTACAAGCCCACCTTTTTCCCATGGCTACGACGATAGCTGATCATAGTGGAGGATTGGCCTTACAACAGTACTGACTTCCGCGAAGATCCAGATATGCCACTCCCAGAAGGGGAGGATTTTGATGATGGAGGTAAAAACAAACAATTTTATTTTTTTGATTTTTTTTACTATTTTTGAAATATACATGTTCATGAAACTTTGATTTTACGAATGTATATGTTGGACCAGAACACCCTGTCGGGATGTCCCCGATTTCCAGGCATGTTTCTTGGTAGTTTGTGGTCGCTCCTTATCAGCAGGGAAGTGAAAACAAGGAGGAGATTGCACAGAATCTCGACAGTTTGACCCATGGTATCCTAGAGCATGCTCTGATGGGTGCTGTCCCACACTAGTACTAGAGGCATACAGTGGGGGTGTCAGATCGGATGTGCTGACTGCTGACTTGCGTAGTCCGAGCAATTACATGCTATAATGAACATCATGATTTTTAGTGCATAGCTCTAGCATTCCATATTTTTTAGGATTTTGAGCCACAAATGTATAAGGCCTATGCGCCACCGATGTCTTTCGAACAATTTTTTTTTTTTTTGAGGTTTTGATGTATGACAAACATTATCGACACACACACACACATATATATATGTTTTACTTGTTTGCTTACTATGGTAAAAATGTTTTTATTTTCGAGTTGTTACATGTTATGAAAATGTCTATCCAACACATAATTAGCTAATGCATCTGTTAATGTATTCCAGTGTCGATGAATATGATGATATGTAATGTAATCAAAATTTCTCTCTAGTAGACAAATACGTAGATCAATTCTCATGATGTGAGGGTTTCTGATGGAATATTTCCTGTTGATTTGAAGAACAACAAGTTGTGAATCAAGTTTGACAACCAATTCCTGGATGCTAAGAGCAATAGCTTCTGACAATAATTCGATAACCGTGTTATACTCAGTGATGTTATTAGTTGTGTGACCTAGACAGATACCTTGAAGATAAATTAACACACCATGGGGGTCATATATGGCCAATCTTGCAGATGACAAATTCTGAGTACTACGGCAAGCACCATCAGAGAAACCGATGTGAGGGGACATCAACATCTACAAAGCACACAAAAACATAATAAGCAGAGAAGTTGCTTCCAAAATAACACACCAAACCACACTACACATAAATGAATGACACACTAGTGTACAAAAGTAACCATGGAAGATGTCCTAAGCATAGTAATTTGTGAGAGAGTCCATGCTCAAACTCGGGTAATCAATCAAGACAGATGACCACTGGAGTTTTACTATTGACATGGTGAGTAATCATCAACTTGGACAAATAATGGAGTAGAACTCATATATGGCATTTCCCCCATACGCCCTAGGCAAGGGAGGCTTATGAGTTAGATGCCAACCCCATTGCAATAATGGGAAATTGGTAGAAACTCTGGGAGGGAGAAAAAAACTGAATCCATGAGGGGATAAAGGGGCCATCAGTTGAAAGATCTTGACAATGGTAGGTGAAACAAACATGTCAATAGGTAGCGAAGAAGAGAACTTCTCAAGACTCATAGACATGACCGTCGAACTATAACTAAGCCACGGGGATTGAGAAAACACATCGAGGGATGAACTCGACACAGGATGATCAGAGGATATAGAACATGAGGTTGAAACAAGATCCACATAATTGATTTCGGCTAGACTTAGTCGCATAACCTTTCCCCATATATCAATAATATCCGGTGAAGGTATGACCCAAGGATCATATTTGACTGAGATCATGTTGATAGAGGCAACATGAGGAGGTGGGAGTGGAAAAATGCCCATCAATGTAGGATATTTAAAAATCCTTGCTCCCACACTTTCTTAAGCAGCACCAGTTTGCTTGACATATAGAGCATTGTCATCTCAGGAGGAGGAGACAAAGGAGGACAGTTGGTCGACCGTCATTATCTTCCCTTGATGGGGGAAACAAATCACATGAACTAGGTAGGAGGCGACAACATCCATGGCATGGGTCCAGCTCCATTCGGGCAAAAGATTATAATTAATATTAGTGTCAATAATTTCTACTTCAGCATCTACTATCTTTCGCTCCAAAGTAGTGGCCAAGTTCGGTAAGACATCAAATGGTCGTGAATTATGCCTGTCAAAAGCTTCCAAAGTGCTAGGAGATGGTTCAAAGTAGGAGAACCAAATTCCTTCCAACAAGCGATTGACATGATGCAGGTAGAAGCACCTTCATCAATGACGGTCCTATGAATGGTTTTCCCATTGATGATAACCTGAATGATAAAGGAAATCTGATGAGGAAGACATGGAACGTGGTTTTCTAGATGAAAACATATAAGACTGGAATCAGTAGGATCAATACCCCCAATAATCGATAGTAATGATTTATATTGAGATGGACATCTTTGAAGTACCTCGAGGGTAGACATAGTTGATGTCAACTGAGCCAAATCCTTAACAATATCATAGTGTTGAGGGGCACAAGCATTGGGATTGTACGAGGACATTCATAGGACAGCTCGAGAAGGTGGTCGAATGATGGAATCAGGGTTAGGTCGCTTGATATGAAGAGGACCAAAACTTGATGGAGTAGGAGAAGAAGGGGAAACTTATTTTTCTTTCCCTGCTGTCGTGGTAGGAGTTTGCTAATATTTTGATCTAGTAGCCACATTGATGGGTGTTCTCATCATGAACACTTGTGAACCTGAGGAAGTAGACGATTGAGGTTGGTCTACCATTTGGGTTTGCTGGGATGGAAACGATTCTTTTAGGATAGTTGGGGTCCCTTTGAGCAAACAGATAACCACAGATCATCTAGGACAATCATTAGTATAGTGATCCTCCCCACAAATGAGGCACAGATACATAGGCTTCCATTGAGAAGCATCACCAGCAGATGACTTAGGAAGACCATGTTTTGGGGCATCGGCTTTACCCTTGCCTTTTCCTTTCTTCTTACCTTTCGAGGATTTGTTTATTGTGGTAGACCAAATAGCGTGGACCTCTGAGTTTTTAACAGGTCTAGTGGATTACGAGAAGACTCATTGGAAATAGTGTTGGAGACCAATGTCTGTTTGGAAGAAGAGTTTGCAGGGGTCTATGTCACTAAACCAATTACTCCATCAACAAGAGTTGTATCAGGAGACTTAGATGATGACAGATCAGATGATGGTCTAGGTGCATCAGGTAACACGTCAACAACTGATCAGCAATCTTGAACTTAATCAGGCAACGTCGATGCCTCCATTCATGGATATGATCAGAGATGTGCGTTGCAATATCTTGGTTGAGTAACGTTAGTAGGTGCATGTGAGTTTCATAGTGAACTGGCAATTGGAAATGTGTGAGAAAGGCCATGGCGAGAGTGTTAAAGTCATGATAGGTATTTCCAGGTAGCTCGATATACCATTTAGCTGCAGCACCTATAAGAGTTCAATGGAAAAGATAAAGATGAATGGAATCATCAATGTAATAATTCGAGGAGCACCAAAGATGAAATGTCATCACATGGGCTTGGGGATCCTCTTTGGATTTTCCTTCAAACTTTAGATAGTCACTTAGAATCGTGGAATGGACCAGAGGCGAGTATGGCAAATGAAGAATTGGATCATTCGCGAGTCAAGACACATATGGCAACTCTAGTGTAGCCAAGAATGATAGTTGGGTGTTAAAAGGCATGGGAGGTCGATAACCAGGTCCAATCGGAGGAGCCCATCCTTTCTAGTAAGGATTTTGTCCGCATAGTGGAGGGTTTTTTCCATAGGGTATTTGATTTTGCCCCCACTGTGGGTTACCTTGCCCGTAGGGTGGATTTTGAATTTGAAAGCCTCGAAACTGTCTAATCTAAAAATGAGATCTTAGACTAATATTAAGGTAGTATAGACTCATGTGCAAGTTTTTCATATATTACTTAATGCAACAGGTTGAAAAGATTGTGAATAATATAGACAATGAAGCAGTTAGAGAAACATAAAAGACACACACATAACACAACAAATAATCAAGGAGTCCACCCAGAACTCTTGGGCTACATCTCTTGCTCCAGCTTTCAGTGTGACCTCTCTATTATGTCTTCAAGAGCAGAGTTTTTACAAATGTGAGCTCAAATTGAGTCTCAACACAACAAGAACAAATAACAGGGTTCTCCTTGTTGTGTGTGGAGCATGATTGTTCAGAGGTGTTTTGTTTCAGCCAGATGTATACCCCAGGAAGTTTGTACACCCCTCCACACGGGGGGGTGCGAGGGGGACTTGTCACCCCCGTGGGGGTCTGGGGGGGCTGTTCCCACCCGGCTGGGGGGTCTGGGGGCCAGCGGTCCCCCGGCGGGGGTTCAAGGGCAGCACTCCCGTAGCCAAAAATAGATGTAAAATTTCCTTGTAAAACTATAGTAATTTCTAGTTAATCTGGGCCATTCATTAGGCAGATGATCTGACGGTAGAACTTATGTTTAGTTTAGGGTTTTTTGCCCTAGAAGGCAACCCCTCTCTTTGTATGAGGGCATTGTATTTGAGGCTGTGACATAGATGTGTATTCTCTAAACGAGAAACAGAGAGGTGAGACTGTGAGAGAAAACAGAGGATATTACAACAGATTTGCTGTAGGTTGTGTCTCTTCATTTTGTTGGATATAGAAAGGAATGACTGTGTTATACACTTAGGGGGGATAATATGGGGTACCAAGGGAGGTACCCAAGGTAATAATGTAATAATGGGATGGGGCATAGTAATAAATAAGGTGGTTAACCCATATCATGTAAGGGACCACAAGTAGTTAGTAATAATGTAATGGCCCCATGGTATTAGTTTGATGGTATAAGGGAACCATGGTAATGACCCATGGTATTGTATGTATGAGGCCTATATAGAGGCTAGAGACTCCACATGGAGGGAGTTCAATGAATAATGTCAACGATTATTGTATGAACAAGCATATGGCTTGTGGAGTGTTCTCCTTCCTTAAGGAGTGAATGTGTGGTGTTGCCCTACCTTAAGGGTTTGATATTAATAAAGAGAAGAATTTCTATCTATTTCTATCTATAATTTCTTTGGTTTATTTCTATTATCATATATTTCTGGCTTAGATCTATAACAAGTGGTATCAGAGCACTTTCTTGGGCAAAAAAGTGGAGATTTTTTTTTTTTTTTGCAGGATTTCGGGGGCGTTGAGTTTGCAGATCATATCTATACATTTGGGTTTAAGATCTGAAAAATATAATTGTATATCTAGATTTGATGTGAAAAAATACCCAATTTCAAATAAAAAATCAGTCGAATCGGAGTCCGGATGAAGGAGATATCGCTGATTTAAAAATCAATGAGGTTGCAGACAATTTTTCAGGGAAGCAAATTTGCGGTGCAGATATGGATTTTTTGATGCAAGATCTACAAAATCTAATTGTAGATATGAATTCTTCGTGAAAAGATACTCAATTTCAAAAAAAAAATCAGTCGAATCGAAGTCCCGATGAGGGAGATATCGCTAATTTAAAATCAACGATTTTTTTAGAAATTTTGGTGACGGCGGGAGAGTAGCAGTGCAGATCTGAAATTCTAGTGCCTGAGTTAGGATTTCTATCATATGGGCAGATGCAGAATGGTTGTTCCATTTCTAAAAATGGGTCATAATAGGGATTCTGAGTAATATTGACGGAATTGTGACCATTTCAAATTTTCACCAATTTTTTTTTGTGATGGCGAGCACAAATCAGAATTTGAGGGACTTGTATAAATTTGATGGCTCTCATCCAGCCAAATGGCTAGCACGAATGGAGAAATTTTTTAGATTTCATTACATCATGGATGATGAGACTCATCTGAGTGTGGGAAAAATGTACTTAGACATTGAAAGAAGGCAATGGTGGCAAGGGCATCAATGTTGCTATCGAAGGCCCTTGACTTGGGGACACATTCACAAAAGCTCTTATTGACCACTTTGACTGTAAAGCTAATATTGTGGATAAGCTCACACAAATAGACACACAACATAGAAAAGATTTTATTTTTACAGGAAAGAAGGAAAATAAGGAACCTAAAGGGTTATTTTCTGCTGGTATCTCCTTATTGCATGTTCATGGATTGATTCAGAAGGAGAAAATCATTGTGTCTATAAATCCGAGTTGCAAGAAAAATATCATAAATGTCAACTTGGCAAAAAAATTTCAAATTCCAGCAAAACACATTGAAAACACACAAGTGGATGATGAGGATGTTCGAGTGTACAAGGATTTGAAGATTTCTATGGATAAATATGTGTTGCATGGTGATTTTTATGCTTCAGATATGGATAACATGGATGTTGTTTTGGGATACCCTTGGATGGAATCAGGGGTACTATCAATATTAATGTATAGAAGAAATTCCTGAAGCTCTGGTATAAAAAGAAGAAAATTACATTATAGGATATTTCCATTAATAAACAGGTAGAGTCCAAGGAGGCTGAAGCAGAAGATGTTCCAGGGTCTGACATATTAGATGATGAGACAGTGATGATAGACAAACAAACACAAACAGAGGCTGAAGCAGAAAAGGTTACAGGTGCTGATACATCAGAGAAGGGCTCAGTGGTTGAAGTAATATTGAAAGATAAAACACCACAGCAGGCACCACAACATGCAGCAGATAACAGTCAGGCTCCCGTAAGGGGTGAATTAAAGAAAAAACCATCGCGGGTTAAAACTTCAACATATCATCACCCACATCACCCTGTAAGACAACCATCAAGATGGCAACCAATTAGCCACATGGACAACAACCCCCGCAGGACAGATAGAGAAGAGTGAAGATCCACCTACTACACATCAACACAGAAGAGCTACCACGGTCAACTTCCATTTCAAGCGAGCGAGGCACCAGCTAGACCGAGGGTTCACCTTTCTCTTAGATGGCTAGATGCACATGCATGGTACCAGTGGACTACTCTTTTGAGTAGATCTTCTTATTTGTGTTCTTCCCATGTTTCGGGGACGAAACATGTTAAAAGGGGTGGAATGTTATATACCTAGGGGGGATAATATGGGGTACCAAGGCATGTACCCAAGGTAATAATGTAAGAATGGGATGGGCCATAGTAATAAATAAAGTGGTTAACCCATATCATGTAAGGGACCACAAGTAGTTAGTAATAGTGTAATGGGCCTATGGTATTAGTTTGATGGTATGAGGGAACTATGGTAATGACCCATGGTATTGTATGTATGAGGCCTATATAGAGGCTAGAGACTCCACATGGAGGAAGGTCAAGGAATAATGTGAAGGATTATTGTATGAACAAGCATATGGCTTGTGGAGTGTTCTCCTTCCTTAAGGAGTGAATGTATGTTGTTTCCCTACCTTAAGGGTTTGATATTAATAAGGAGAAGCATTTCTATCTATTTCTATCTGTTATTTGTTGGGTTTATTTATATTATCATATATTTCTAAGTTAAATCTATAACAGACTGGCTGTTCTAGGTGGAAGTAGCCCAAACTAGGTGAACCATGTATATCTGCGTCTCTCCTGTTTTATGTGTTTTCTGTGTTTATATTTCTATAGTATTTTATGTGTTCCATTGCTCCATATTATATAATTTTCTAACAACTGGTATCAGAGCCGAAGGTCTATTTGGCTGATAAACTCGCAAAGAAGGGTTCCTTATGCGAGTGGGAGCAATAGCGGAAGATGGTTAGTTTAGGGTCGAGAAATTTAACGGCCAAAACTTCTCACTATGGAAGATGCAGATGGAAGATTATCTGTATCAGAAAGATCTGTACCTACCATTGAGCAGAAAAACAAAGAAGCCGATGGCTATGATAGATGAAGAATGGAACCTTCTCGATAGAAATGCACTGAGAACAATACAGTTGTGCCTCCCTGCATCAGTCGCCTTCAACATTTCGAAGGAAACAATGACAGATGGTTTGATTCAGGCGTTGTCGAAACTATATGAAAAACCCTCGGCCTCAAACAAGGTATTTCTTATGAAACAGTTATTTAATATGAAGATGTTGGAAGGTGGATCTATTGCAGATCATTTAAATGATTTTAATACAGCTACAAGTCAGTTAAGTTCTTTAGGGGTAAATTGTGAAGATGAAGTTAGAGCTCTGTTATTCTTGTGATCATTGCTAGAAAGTTGGAATGGTTTAGTAATGGCCATTAGTAACTTTATCTCTACATCTAGTACTTGAAAGTTTGATGATGTTGTCGGTGCTATCCTTAGTGAGGAAATGCGATGGAAAAGCTCTAGTGAGACATCGGGTAATGCTTTGAGTGCAGAGTCTAGGGAAGAAAAATGGAAAGAGGAAAGAGCTCAGGATATCGAAGTAAATCAAGGAAAGGCAGATCCAAGTCCAGATCAGGGATAGTGTGCTGAAAATGAGGAAAGAAAGGACACCTAATGAAAGACTGTAGATCTCATAAGGGAAAAGAAGGAGATGCACAACAAGAAAACAATCATGAAGAAAATGTGATAGGTGAAGTGTTACAAGATGCTTTGATTCTTTCTTTCGAAAATATTACTGATTCCTAGGTGGTAGATTCAGGGTCCTCATTCCATGCCACACCTGATAAGAAATACTTTCATGACTATGTTCAAGGAGATTTTGGACAAGTTCGTATGGGTGATGATAAACCCTCTAAAATTGTTGGAATGTGTAAGGTTCTTGTAAAACAGCAGAATGGAAACCAATGGCTAGTAAAGGAGTTAAGGCATGTTCCAGATCTAAAGAACAATCTGAATTGAATAGCGCAGTTAGGCGGTGAAGGTTGTGTGACATCTTTCACAGATAAAGCTTGGAAGGTCACCAAAAGAGCCCCGGTAATAGCAAAGGGCGAAAAGGTTGGTTCATTGTATTTATGCAATGGTATTTCTAACTCTGTTAATGCTTTAACTTCTAAAGGAGAAAATGCATCATTATGGAATCATAGGCTCAGACACATGAGTGAAAGGGGGATGAAGATTCTTCACTCATGGAATTTGTTGTCGGGTTTGAAGAATGTTGATTTGGACTTCTGTGAAAATTGCATTTATGGAAAACAGAAGAGTGTTAGATTTCTCAGAGTTGGGAAAGAAAAGAAGAGCGAAAAATTAGAGCTTGTGCATACAGATGTATGGGGACCTACTCAGGTATCATCTCTCGATGGCTCTCATTATTATGTTACCTTTATTGATGATGCAACTAGAAAAACTTGGATTTATTGTATTAAGAATAAATCTGATGTATTTGATACTTTCAAGAAATGGAAAGCTTTGGTTGAGATTGAGACAGGAAAGAAATTGAAGTGTCTTAGATCAGACAATGGAGGTGAATATTGCAGCAAAGAGTTTGATAGGTACTGTTCAAAGCATGGAATTCACAGAGAGAAGACAGTTCCAAGAACACCACAAGGAAATGGTCTATCAGAAAGGATGAACAGAACAATCATGGAGCGTGCAAGGTGCATGAGATTGCATGCAAGATTGCCTTTACATTTTTGGGTAGATGTTGTAGATACTGTTGTTTATCTAATAAACAGAGGGCCTTCAAGTTCCTTGGATGGTGGTGTTCCAGAGGAAGCATGGACAGGTAAAAAGGTAAACTAGTCCTTTTTAAAGCCTTTTGGTTATGATGCCTTTGTCCATATTGATAAAGAAAATAAAACAAAGCTTGAGGCAAAGTCAAAGAAATGTACCTTTATTGGATATGGTGTTAATGATTTTGGTTATCGCTTATATGATTACGAAAAACAAAAAGTCATTAGGAGCGGAGATGTAATATTCAATGAAAAGGTCTTGTATAAGAATCAGTTGCAGGAGAAGAAGGAAGAAAAAAACAAGGAATATGCAGTTCTTGACGAAATCACTGAAAAAGTAAAGGTGCCTGAAAATAATAATAATCAAGAAGCACAACAACAACAACCACCACCACAACAACAATAGGCACCCCAAACACCTGAAAGTGGTGTTAGAAGAACTACCAGGATTAGTAGACCCCCTGAACGATACTCTCCTTCATTATATTATTTATTGTGGACTGATTCTGGTGAACCCAAATGTTATGAAGAAGCAATGCAAATTGAAAGCAGGAAGAAGTGGGAGATAGCCATGGAAGAAGAGATGGACTCCTTGATGCATAACCAGACTTGGGACTTAGTCAGGTTGCCTGCAAGAAAGACTACATTGAAGAATAAATGGGTTTACACGATGAAGGAAGAATATGGAGGAAAACAGAGGTACAAAGCTAGACTTGTGGTGAAGGGGTTTGCACAGAAGAAAGTTATTGATTTTGATGAAACAGATTCTCCTATTGTTAAAATGACTTCAATCAGAACTATTTTAAGTCTAGTGGCAGCTGAAGATTTGCATCTTGAGCAGTTAGATGTAAAGGTAGCCTTTCTCCATGGGGATTTGGAGGAAGAGATATATATGGAACAGCCACAAGGATATGAGGTGAAAGGGAAGGATAAACTAGTGTGCAGGTTGAAGAAGAGCTTGTATGGCTTAAAACAGGCTCGAAGGCAATGGTATCTAAAATTTGACAAGTTTATGTCTGAACAAGGTTATACTAGATGTCACTCTGATCATTGTGTTTATTTGAAAAAGAAAAATGATGGCAACTATATTATATTGTTATTATATGTAGATGACGTGACTGTTGTAGGGTCTAACATGCAGGAAATAAATGTGCTCAAAAGAAAATTAGCAAATTCATTTGCAATGAAGGATTTGGGAGCTGCAAAACAAATCCTTGGTATGAGAATCACTAGATACAGGAAAAATCGCAAATTAACATTGTCTCGGAATGAGTACATACAAAAGGTGTTGAAAAGATTTAATATGCACAATGAAAAACTAGTTAGTACACCTTTTGCTAGCCATTTCAAATTTAGCAAGGAAATGTGCCCAAAGACCCAAGAAGACATGGACTATATGTCTAAAGTTCCATATGCATCAGCAGTTGGAAGCTTAGTGTGTGCAATGGTCTGCACAAGGCCTGATATTGCACATGCGTGGGAGTTGTAAGCAGGTACATGAACAATCCAAGAAAGGAACATTGCATGGTAGTGAAATGGATTCTCAGATATTTGAAAGGTACCACAAATAAAGCATTATGCTTTGGTGGTTCAAACATTTCTTTACAGGGACATGTTGATGCAGATATGGCTGGTGACAGAGATAATAGGAGGAGCACTACATGATATGTATTTATTATTGGTGGAATGGCTATCAGTTGGGTTTCAAAAATCCAAAGTGATTTTGCGCTTTCAACAACATAAGCAGAGTATGTTGCTGCTACAGAGGCTAGAAAAGAAATGATTTGGTTACAAAGATTTATGGGTGAATTGGGTAAGGAGCATGATATGGGCACGTTATACAGTGATAGCCAAAGTTCCATTCATCTTGCAAAGAACTCAGTATTTCATTCTAGGACTAAACACATACGGCTCAAGTACCATTTCAAACGATCAGTGCTGGAAGATGGAGAGTTGAAGCTAGAAAAGATACACACTAGCCAGAATCCTGCAGACATGCTAACAAAAGTTGTAACCAAGGAGAAACTAAGAACATGCTCAGTTTCAATTGGTCTTCAAGGATGGCGATGAAGATGAGAAACAACTAGGTCCAAAGAGGAGTCATTGTCCAGAAAATGAAGCAGTGGTGGAGTTGCTACAATCATTCTCCAAGTGGGAGATTGTTGTGTGTGGAGCATGATTGTTCAGAGGTCTTTTGTTTCAACCGGATGTATACCCCAGGAAGTTTGTACACCCCTCCACGCGGGGGGGTTCGGGGCGGACTTGTCCCCGCTGTGAGGGTCCGGGGAGGCTGATCCCCCGGCGGGGGTTCGGGGGCAGCGCCCCCGAAGCCAAAAATAGATGTAAAATTGCCTTGTAAATGTATAGTAATTTCTAGTCAATCTGGGCTGTTCATTACGCAGATGATCTGACGGTAGAACTTATGTTTAGTTTAGGATTTTTTTCCCTAGAAGGAAACCCCTCTCTTTGTATGAGGGCATTGTATTTGAGGCTATGACATAGATGTGTATTCTCTGAGTGAGAAATAGAGAGGTGAGACTATGGGAGAAAACAGAGGATATTACAGTGGATTTGTTGTAGGTTGTCTCTCTTCATTTTGCTGGATAATAGAAAGGAAGGACTGGCTGTTTGAGGTGGGCATAGCCCAAACTGGGTGAACCATGTATATCTGTGTCTCTCTTGTTTTATGTGTTTTATGTGTTTTCTGTGTTTATATTTCTGCAGTATTTTATGTGTTCCATTGCTCTGTAATATATAATTTTCTAACACTCCTTAAATCCCTCAAGTCTTTCTGAGTACACATACTCTCCCTCTCCCTCTCTATCTTTGCTTTCAATCTGTCTTAACACTGCCTCCTCCTGTCTTTGTCATTTAGTGGCTTTTAAGCCAATTAGCACTTGTTTGTTTGTTTTCCCTTTCTATCTTTCCAGCCTCTGCCCGTTAAAATCCCCTCAGAGTGTTAACCAATCATGGTGACCACCTGTTTTGTAACAGATGGGACCATTGGCGCGTTGAAATCTCTAAAAGTGTCATTTCTCTGTTTGCGTAGGGAAATACACAGAAACGCTACAAAATCCTCCAAACTGCAATTTATCGGACTTCAAATATTATCAATTCCACCATGTAATCCTTTTGGGTCTTCCTTTGGTTGCTATCGCAAGTCCACCATTGATCTATGTGATCTTTGATCCAACGGTTGTTATTCATTTCAGACGGCTTATGTGCACGGAGATTACCCGCCAGAAAAGGCAATTTTCTGCCTCCAGTGCCAAGCCACGTGGCGGCTAGTGTATGGGCTCGGGCGGAGCCTGTCCAATACTGCTTACTGCTTGAGCCCCCCGAAATCCCGCTCATTACAAAACTCAAAGTATATATCATTGCATGTATAAACCCTTTCAGGTCCATTTTGTCACTCCGTTAACATTTCCTTCGTTTTTAATTTATTTAACGAAAATGTGAATTTACATAGAAAAACCCTTTTCTTCGAAAACTCAAGATATATATATTTGCAACCAAAAAATTTGTTAGGTCCAGCTATCACAAACCACATATGTATTGGCCCCACCCATTTGTATTGTTGCGATGCAATTTTGTGATTCGATATATCGCAATCGCATATCGCATAGTCCTCAGGCCCCGGTAAGTCCTTTTGTGTGTCTATTGGTGATGCGATAGCACAAGTAGATCTGGACTGTTGATCTGCATGCATATATCAATGACCCTCGTTTAATCGCGCTGATCACTGTCACGATTTCCCATAAGGTCGCACTCGATTAACTCCGCCTGTTACCACTGATTGTGATACGTCGATCAGATCTGGACAGTTAATCGGTCAGATCCGACGACTCCCATGTGATGTTGCTTAAGCCTCCATTTAACTCTATTTTTGCCATTTCTTCTTGTATTACCTTTGTGATAGTGTTTTCCACCATTTGTGAATGTTTTTACCTTGTGATACTTTTTAAGTATATGAAGACTTAGAGGGTTTTAGGATCCATTTTGGATCACGCCTTCCCACTGAAAAGGATTTTGGACCACCTAAAGTTTGTTTTTAAGCATCACTCAAGTGAGGATATAGCTTCTTCACTTGTCCAATCTCTATCCATCGTGAACTGCTTGGTTTTGAACCTTTGAGTCTGATTCTCAGGTACGCAACATCCCCTCTGTGCGTAGTTCTCACCTTCCTGTCCAAAACTGTGTCTTCTTGCAACTCATTGAGATATTCAGGCAACAGATCATCAATAGAAGGCAACTGACTTTGCTCTTCGAGATCTTCAATCAATGAAGGTTCATATAGTCTCAAGTTTTCTGCATTAACAACTGAATAGATATGCATATAAGCTGGCAAATCAAGGTGAAAAGCATTTTCACCAATTTTCTCAAGTATCTTTAAAGGCCCATACCTTATTGGCTTCAACTTCTTACCTTCACCTTTCATTCTATCTTTGTTGATGTACAGCCAGACTCGACCACCAACTTGGAATCTATTCTCAATTCGATGCTTGTCATGCCTTGCCTTGTACTTGGCTTGGCTTCTTTCCAGCTATTCCTGCACTGCCTGGTGAAATTTTTGTATCTGTTCAATGAACTCGGTTGCTTTGTCCACATCATTGTGTCCATCAACTTTTATGTCTTTTCCAAAGATAAAATGCAAGGGAGACTTTGGTGTAAAACCAAACAAGTCTCAAAAGGAGATCTATGAGTAGAAGAGTGTTTGGCACTATTGTAAGCATGTTGCACATAACACAAATTTTCATCCCAAATCTTGGGATGCTTGTTGTAATGGCCCCTGAGAAACTGGATCATTGTCCTGTTGACCACCTCTGTTTGGCCATCTGTTTGTAGATGAAATGTTGTGCTCTTCTTCAATATCGTGTCCAACAATTCCCACAGACTTGGCCAAAACTTCCTAACAAATCGGGAATCTCGATGAGATACAATGGAAGTGGGTAACCCAAAAAGAACCCACAGATGTTGAAAGAACAACTTCATTGTTTGTTTAGCTGTAATATGCTTGTTACAAGGTATTAAAATACACATTTTGTGGAACCTGTCCATAATAACATATAAATAATCATGACCTTTTCTAGATTTTGGCAACCCCCAAAAAAGTCCATGGAAACACTTTCCCAAGGACGAGAAGGAACTGGAAGGGGAGTGTACAAGCCTATTCTTCTATTACTAGGCTTGATTTTAGTACACATAGTACACCCTTTTATATATCTAGAAATCGTTTCATGCATTCTTAGCCAATTGAAGAACCTTTGTAGCTATGCAACTGTTTTACTTACACCAAAATGACCGGATATAAGAGAAGTATCTGCTCCTTGGATTATGTTAACTCTTTTAGTGTGTGGTCTGCATAACTTTCCAAAATGATACAAGAGTTGGTCCTTAACATAATAATCCAATTCTTCTACTTGTTTTCCATGAATTAAAGTTGCAGAGACATCTTCAAAATCTATATCTAGTACATATTGTTCAATGTAGCTTTCATGCATTACTGAGTTATGCTTAAGTATAGTAGATGCATATATGATTGGTCTGTATAACATATCTGCAACCTTATTGTGTATGTCGTTCTTATATCTGATGACAAGATGAAACTGTTGTAGAAAACCCGTCCACCTATAGTGTCTTGATTGTTTCAATTTAGTTTTTGAGCGTAAATATTGAAGTGGTTGATGATATGCATGTATAATTGTTTCTTTTCCCATTGGGTAACACTGCCAATTTTTCACTCTCTGTACTAATGCATACAATTCTTTATCATGTGTGGGATAATTAACTACTGCAGAATTAAATGTCTCAGAATGATAGCATATGGGTTTACCATGTTGCATCAACACTTCTCCCATGGCATAGTCATTGGCATCTGTTTCAATCTCAAATGGTCGTTGAAGATCTCGCAATGCTAGTATTGGTGTTGTACTAGTTTTTTCTTTTAAGGTGTCCAAGGCTTTCTGCTATTTGCCTCCCCACTAAAACACCTTGTTCAATCATGTTAAAGCATGTAAGGGAGCTGCAATCAAGGAAATGTTAGCAATAAACTTTCTCCAATATTGTGCTGCTCCTAGGAAACTCCTAACTTTTGTAGCAGATTTGGGTATAGGCTAGTTCACAATGACTTCAACCTTAGAGGGATCTATCTTCAATTCACCACCCCCTACAATATGACCCAAATAATTTAAATATGTTTTGCCAAGTTCACATTTTGATAACTTCACATAGATATTTTCTTTTTTCAAAACATCTAAAGTCTACTTTATATGGTTTAAATGTTCTTCCCATGTTTTACTGAAAACAATAATGTCATCTAAATATACAATTACAAAGTAATCAATAAAAGGTCAAAGTACATCATTCATAACTGTCATGAAAGTGGCAGGAGCATTAGTTAAGCCAAAAGGCATAACCAACCATTCATACAACCCTTTCTTTGCCTTGAAAGCAGTCTTCCATGCATCTTATTCTGCAACTATGACCTAATGATAGCCATTGCACAAGTCTAACTTGGAAAAGTAAATTGCTTCTTTCAATTGATCTAATAGATCATTAATGCGAGGAAGAGGATAAGAATTCTTGATCGTTATTTTATACAGTGCTCTATAATCAATGCACATCCTCCACGAACCATCTTTCTTTCTCACCAGTATGATTGGAGATCCACATGGTGATGTGATTGGTCTTATGAACCCTTTATTGAGCAACTCCTGTACCTGCTTCTTGATCTCTTCATTCTCTAAAGTGGATAACCTGTACATTCCGATGTTAGGAAATGGAGAATCTTGCTGCAAATGAATATCATGTACTATTTCCCTTTTGGGTGGCAGACCTTTAGGTTCTTGAAATAGGATATCATATTCTGAAACAACTTTAACTAAATCAGCTTTCTGTTTAGCATCACAACCTTCAAATACATTGGTTTTATCAGGGTTCTTTTCCTTTACAGCCATTAGTAAAATTTGCTTGCATGAATTTACAATTCTTTTCATCTGCCCTAAGTTTATGATAGAATAGTTATTTTTGAGTTTACGAGCTCTTACAATACATATATTCCATATTTAGTGAGTTGATACTTATTTTCAGTTCTATAGAAAATGGCTTTTTTATCAAACAAGTAAGGAATTCCTAAAACAATACCACATATATCCAAGGGAACTATATCTAACTCAACATCATTTACAAATGTTGACCCAATAGCAAACCTAAGTTTACATTGTCTAGTCACTTGTAGCTTTGCTTTATCGCATACCCAACCTAATGGATATGGCTTCTTGTGAGGTGTTGTTAGTAAGCCCAACTTCTTTACAATTGTTTCAGAAATCAAGTTTACTTGTGATCGACTATCAAATAAAGTATCAATCTTTTTGTGCTTGGAAATAAATCTAATATGAAAAAGCTCATATATTTTTCTCTCATTATCTTCATTATCAAGATATTTTGCAGAATTACTTGTAGATGCTTCAGAATTTTTACCTTTTATACATGTGGCTTCGACTGTTGTTTCATCACTTGAGCCTGACCCCAAGTCTTTCTGAATAGTAGCAACAATCTTCTTCTTCTTACCACCGAACTTCTTGGGTTTCAACTCTGGATGCAAAGACCAACAATTTTCATCATCGTATCCATCCTTCTTGCAGTGAGTGCATGAAGGTTTGTATTTCTGTACAATGTTTGTCTTCCTCTCCTTCCATTTCAACTTCTTCTTTTCCTTGTTCTTTCCTGCAAAGGGTTTTGATGATCCCCCAATCTCTGGGTTCACATTCTTGCCTCTAGCTTCTAGATGTGTAGCCTGGACTAATACATCATCTAGGCTAGTAGGATTAAACATGACAATGGTGTGCTTCAAATAGCTATCCAGACCACCTATACACTTCAACAAAGTTTCAGGTGAGTCTAGAGATATGCCTAGAGTTAAAGCTCTTTTTCTAAATTCCTGGGTTTAACTTTGTACAATTTGGCCCTTTAATCGGTGAAGAGTTTGCCAACTCATCATTGTTTGTTGCATATAATCTATAGGATATAAATTTTTTTTGATGGTAGAAACAAATTCATTCGACGTAGAAAGAATTTTACCATGTCTCTTCAGATCAGCTTGTGTCTTGCCTTCCCACCACACTAGTGCAGTTCCCAAGGCGAAGGCTAGCCAGCTGAATCTTTCTCCTTTCTAAATCAATGTTCTGCACCCTACAATATACATCAATCTATCTAATCTAGTTATCTAGCTTTTCTACATTTAATTATCCATCATAAATTGGCAAATCAAACCTTACATCTAATTTAATCAAGGATGTTTTCTTCTTTTTATTTTTAGGGCTAGGAGATGAGGATGATGGAGGTGATGGTGGAGGAGATGAGGGAGGAGGCTTTTCCCCTTTCCCTTTGCTCTCTAGGGGGGCATCTAGAGAATGTTCCTCTGCTCCTTTGTCTTGTTTGGGTGTTGAAGTACTTTCACCTCGACCCTTCTTAAATTCTCGACACATCTCTTCCACCACGGCTCTCATGGTCATGAAACTATCCATGAACTGCGATTCTGATTCCAATGGGAATTCTCTGGTCATTCTTCTCTAAGAATAGACTCTTCCAATATTTGAATTAGCCTTGACATTGGACATCATCAAAGAGGAATTTGCCAAAATCAGTAGAGGAAATGGGAGCAATTAGTACAATGAGCAGATAATGCTAGAGAAACACCGAGGCACCATAATTTCTTGTGTATCTAGATTCACTCGAAATTAACTAGTCACAAAAGGTACCTTCCTTTCTGAATATTTTCATGTATACATAAATACTAAAATACAATTTCAGACTAATTATTAAAACTAATAATTATCTGATAGTCATAATTGATAATTAAATAATGATGATGATGATGATGATGATGATGATGATAGTGGTTAACATCCACTGAGACCAAATTGGTCTATCGGACCTATAATTTTCTTAGTTTTTAATTGTCTGGCTCCTCGTCTTTCTTGGCAAGATTGATGTTGTAGCCTTCTTTTTTTTCTCTATGGTCTTCCAACTTCCTGTATCTTGAATCTCCTTCATCTCTTCTGGTTCTTGGGACATTGGTGTCTTAGCTTCATAATAAATTGTGTTTGTCCTCTTGAAGATAGACGGAGAAGAAGTTTGGTCTAGGAGATCTGCTTCACTGTTAAATGAAGATTAATATTATTGGACACAACTGTAGGGTCCAACTGTAAGGGGCATTGTGACAATATGTGTACACTTCTCATTGTATTAGACAATCATCTCTCACAGTGTGATATCCATCCAACGAAATGTACTCCAAGAGGCCATTATGGGATTGAAATATTTTCATTTAGTGGAAACGCGGTGATATATTTTCTTAGGCCTTAGTGTTCTTCTTCCCTAAGGTTTTGACACTACTCACAGCTAGCACCTTCATTCAACCAAGTGAGGCACTCATCTTGGAAAGTTGAATCATTTTGTCTTCACAATCCAATATGATGTTGGATCAATCTCATGATTCTAAAAACATAGGTCATAATAGCGATGAACTTTTACTGTGGGCAAAAGATTATCCAAATTTAAGGAACATGACTATTTTAGAACAAGCAATAAGGATATTTTTTTACACTGATCTTTTTCTTTTTCCATTTGTTTTCACAAGTTATCTATTCTGTGAAATTTTTAACATGTAACTTAGCTGGTATGATTGTTCCTAAGGTTTTGTTGAAGGTTGAATACTAAGTTACTAAGGTGTTATTTTCTATGGTGATGTTTTATTTGTTTTTTTTATATAGGTCATCTAGCTGCATAGTTGCCACTATTGAATATTGAGGTATATGTTGTATAAATCTTTTATGGTCTACTTTATTTTATATTCAAGTATTCATCGTCTTTCATGTCTTATACTCTGCATTGTATATTCTTTCATTTTCATGAGAGGAACTCAATATTGATGGTAAGAAGCAACAATTGAAGAAAGAAGAGAACAATAACACTGGAGCGACAAATGCAAAACGAGAGAGAGAAGAGAATTTCTAGTGATACCCTTAGAGCCAATATCTTGCATAAGTCACGCTCATAGAGACTGATGGTCAAGCCTTCAGAGTTGGTGAATTCACTTGCAACGCTTTGGGAACATAGTGATAATGTTTTGAAATGATAAAACAATATTTCATGTGTAAATTGTAGTCCAACCGATATTAAGTTGGAAACTCGTATTGTAATACTTGATATTTTATATAATAAAATTTATATAGTTGAAATTACTTTTATTTGCACTTGATATTATATAGTATTATAATTAACATATGTAACTTTGTGTTATCATATTAGATAAACATGCACATTGTATGACATTTTTTTTTTAAATTTAGTCGCAAAATCATACTAATTAATTTATGTTGATTAATAATAAACACATAAAATCAATCTAAAACTACTAAATTAGTAGTTTATATTAACTAATCATGAACATGAATAAAATGAATATATCATTGAATTAGTCGTTTATAATGATTATGCATGAAATTAAATAGAATGAATAGAAGCTACTAAATCATTTGTTTATATAGTAATATATCAAAAAAATATAAATGACTACTGAAAATGATAAATTTTTTGTTAAAATGATGACTAAATTTTGCATATATACGACTATTAGTAGCTAATTTACAATACTTATAACACGACTAAAATTTAGTGATATTTCTTTGGTCAGTAATTGGTTTTAAATGATGACTAAAATTTGCATATATATGACTATTAGTAGCTAGTTTACAGTGTCTCATAACACGACCAACATTTTGGTCATATTTATTTGGTCATTACTTGGTTTTCTCGAGGATTCATATAGTAATATATTTTGTTTTATATTTGGTCATTAATTGCAAAAATTAATGACTAAACCAATGAAAAAATAATGACCAAATTTATGACTAAATATATGACTAGATGGTAAAATTGAGGAAACCAATTAATGACTAAGCTAAAAATGACTAAAAGTTCAACGCGTTATAAGATACTATAATTTAGCTAATACTGGTCACCGACTGAAAGATGGTCATTTATATGAAAATTTTAGTTGTTTTTTAGTAACTAATTGGTCATTTTGTACTAGTGATGGTTTTAGGTTGATCAACAATGTTTTCAATAGTAAGTTGAGTATTTTGTGAATTATTAACTGATAGTTTGAAACAACCCAAGTCTTGGTCAACATCATTAACAGGATGATTCCTAGCCTAATCAGATCTACAAATAGTATTCATAAATCCAAATTCCTTGTATATCCTAAGATGCTTACCCCCACATACCGGAATACTGGCATAAGACATATCCATTTGTAGGATTCCTCCTAATTTAACACAACAAGATCTTGATAGCAACATGCCAAATTTGGGAGGGATGTCAGTGACTACTATGTCTAAAGCCACACTTTTGACAGGTATATGAGCTAAGGTAACCACCAAATCTTTAATAAGTCAATGACAAGGTACATTCTTGGAGTCAAAGGTGTAAATATCATGGTAAGTTCTAGTGACTTCTAATTGAAGTCGGTCCATGACTCCTTTAGGCATTAAATTATGGGAAGCCCAAAAATCTAACATACAATTATATAATAGGAAATCATGAACTTTCAGAGTCACATAAAATGGTGGTACATTCTCATCTATCATGTCAAAGCTAGGACCAAAAAGTACAGAGGGTTTTTCGTCCCACATGCTTATCACATCCCCTTCAGCATCCACACTAGATAATAGAATCCATTTAGAAACTTAGTTCTTATACCCTGGCTTCTTTGATAGTTCAGCTAGGGGAATTGGTCTGTTAACTCTTTCTAGTTATCTTTCAACAATGAAGGTTGTGAAAATAATTTTATCATTTGGCTTGTTTCAACTGTTTGATTCCATTGTTTAATGATTATTATCTTGGTTTTAACAAATTTAATATGAATTTCATTTAGAGTGGAAAATTTTGGAGGTATACTAGGCCCTTACCTAGGTCATAGATCATATATTATATTAAATTATCCAATTAGGAATTGAGAGAAGGCCTGATATTTAGAAATTTGATTGTCTTCTTGATTTTTAGAAGACTGATTTAAAGGGTGAGAAACAATAGCATTGTGTACAAATGAAGAATAGAAACACACCAAAGATGATAGGTGGTGATATTGGTGCTCAGATGCTCCCCTAGCTTCCCTTCAAACTAGGGGATGTCTGTTGGTATTTTATGTGAGATTGGCAGCCAAGGTAAGTTATGATATATGGGGTCATTTGTAAGTTTGTACAAGTCAGAGATATCCAAAGTTTCCAAGAAAGGAAGAGTGTGTGTTGTCCCGAACTCGGACAAAGGAGATGAAATATGACTTGAGAATCCTTGCGGTCCTCCCATCGTTTCAGTCCCAATATTATACATAGGCTGTGTTATCACTGAAAATGCTGTAGTTAAAATTTTTTTAGCCTGGCTTAAAGAGTGGGTGTTTTCGCAGCGCCAGAATTCTTTTTAGCAGTTTCGCAGCGCCAGAATTCTTTTTAGCAGTTTCGCAGCGCTACCTGTTTGAGTGGTTTCGTAGCGTGCTACGAAACTGGGGATTTGTTTGAGTTTTCAGTGAAGGTCCAAATCCTAGCATGCTTATTGTACAGAGTTCTTCTTCCAGGAATGTTGATGAGAGCAGTGGCAGTATGTTCAAGGAGACACCTTATGATGATGCAGCTATTGTAGGATTGCCATCAAATACATTAAGGGAGTTATCTCTGAATTCTGGCTCATGGGTGATTGTGAAAGATGTACATACTAATGTGGGAGACTTGCAGGAGATTTTGTGTTGAATCCTCTAGACAAAGAATCTATTAAATTTTATAAGTCATAGAGTGTTTGATATTTGGGATTGTCTTTTCACAATCTGTAACTTCTTTCACAAAGCAAGGCACCACAATGGATTGAAAGATTTGAAAAATATTTATGATAAAGTTCATGTTCCCGTTTGTTGGGTATTGGTGTTCAAAGTTGGATTAGGTAATAAAGGGGCTGTGCTTGCAAATAGCATTTCCAATTGGCTAAATGTGGCACTTCTATCAATTTATGTTAAATCTTCCCCTGCATGCAAGAAGACATGGACATCTTTCTCAAGGGAAGCTTTATATGACATTACAAATTTTCTTAAGCTTACTATTCTATCTGCAGTAATGTGTTGCTTGGAATACTGGTCTTTTGAAATGCTTGTTCTATTCTCCGGTTTGTTACCTAAGCCTGAACTTGAGATATCAGTTCTCTCCATCTGTCTTAGCACTGATGCAGTTGCATATATGATCCCCTTTGGCGTGGGTGCTGCTGTAAGTACACGAGTTTCCAATGAACTAGGAGCTGGACGCTCACGCACTGCACAGTTATCAGTGTGTGTCGGGGTTTGTATGGCAGTCAATGAGGCTCTTATGATAGGATATATTTTATTCTCTATCAGAGATGTATGGGGCTATGCTTATAGCAATGAAGTAGAGGTAGTTGAATGCATTTCAACCATGATGCCACTGCTTGTACCCTCAACATTTATGGATGCCATCCAAGGTGTTCTATCAGGTATTGCTAGAGGATGTGGATGGCAAACGTTGGGTGCCTATGCAAATCTTGGGGCATACTATGTGGTTGGCATGCCTATAGCTGTCATTTTAGCCTTTGCACTGCATGCTGGCGGCAGGGGACCTTCGGCATTTGAGCACCTGTTCTGTTGCTAAGAACATTGCGCTAACAAAGGAAAATCTTATCAAAAATTTATCACTGCTGCACAGAAAAGGATGTATGGGAGCACCCAAAAGAAGTTGATCAGGTTTTGGTTAAATGTGAGCGCCTTCAAAAAATTTCGCATTCATACTCCAAGTGTTACAGAGAGGCAGCGTTGTGTTTATTACTGCAGGGGATCACATTTTTTTTTAGACTGGGACACACAGCGCCTCCTTCTTGATATTACTCTCTGAAACAAAAATGTTTTGGAGCTATCGTAATTACCTGGCTTATGCGAAATGCGTTGTAGCCATTTCTTTAAGGCACATGGGTTTTAAGATGACCGATATAAATGCAAGTGTCATAAATATTATAAAGCATGTTGGTTCAGCATTAATGCGCATATTAAAGATATGAGAGTGCTCTTATGAAATTCAGTGATTAATGCCATGTGTCAAATGGTCTTTATAAAGGTTTGATTGCCACAAGATCGCCATTGACACCGGGATTGAGATGTGGCACTTCTGATGGCCACCTGCATTAGCAAAATCACCAGAATCACGACAGATGCTACTTATAAGGATGATGTGCTGAGCGATGTTTTTTGTTTAGCTCACCGCGGTTTAGATAATGGCGTTATTCCAAATAAGACACAGAGGTGCGCCTGCCACTGAAAAGATATTTCCATGGATGCTCATCCCTCGGCTATCGAGCAGCATAAGAATTGGATCCGTTTCTGGTGAAACGAATGGGGGGGTGTCTACCATAGGGACTTGAAGCCAGAAAATTTGCTTCTGGATACATATGGAAATCTTAAAGTATCAGATTTTGGCCTAAGTGCACTGTCTCAACAAGTCAGGGATGACGGTTTGCTTCAAAGAGGTAGAGCTAATTAATTATTTTAGATCCCAAGAATGAAGTAATATTCCTGTAGTTGAAGTTGAAGTGCATTTTTAGGGAGATGAGGTTGAATTGTTGTGCAATTTTGGAGAGACCGTGTTGGGTCTTCCTAGAAATCATTCGCTCAGCCAAGTTCTGGAATATTGTCCATATTGATGCCTTTCAAAATAGGGTTTGGATAAGCTAATTACACCCTAGAGGAGGATAAATGATTTACTTGCATTTCAAAAAACTTGGGTTGAACTTGTGGTTGAATTTACTACAACTAGTGGGCCAAAAAACTCTGTTTTAGGGACTAATATTTGCATGTTGATCTTAGATATGAAGGTGCCACAAATTTGTCATTTATGGGTATGAACTTTGCTAGATTAAATATTGTTGTACCTTTGTGTTGATTTCCTGAGTATACCCAAGTGTTGGGAGGTGAAAAACAATTATTAAATCTCTGTTGAACACTGCATGTAATTGCTGATGTTATTACTCTGAATGATGACCTCCATATGCAGTCATTTGCTCACTATAGTGGCTGGAAAAAGGGTAGATATACGATGGGGCAACTGCAGACTGGTGGTCATGTGGTGTCATCCTATTTGTTTTAATAGCAGGTTACTTGCCTTTTGATGATCCAAGCCTTATGACATTGTATAACAAGATATATAAATCAGATTTTACATGCCCTTCATGGTTTTCTTCTGGTGCAAAAGAGAAATTACAAGATGAAGATGCAAGGTTCAAAGACTGGAAGAAAGGGTCATTGGAATGTAGCTACAGAGGTATTTGAAGTAGCTTCTTCTCTTTTTATGGTTGAAGTCCGCAAGGCTGGAGGTGATACCTTGGAATTTCATAAGTTTTACAAGAACCTTTCGGCAGGCCTAAAAGTATCTCCAGAAAGCAGAGGAATCCGAGCATGCTATTTGAGTTTGTTTTTAGGAAAAGCTATTGACATTGAAGCCTGGCAGCTAAACAGGATTATTTGCAAATTGTTGTTCATTTGTTGGAATGAGGAAGATCATTAATAAATGTAGCACAGTGTTAGCAGAAAACCAGTGAGGGGGACTGTGTTTTTAAATCACACAGCAGTTTCGTAGCGCGCTACGAAACTGCTGTAGATGATGATTTTAAAAGCGCAGAGCAGCTAGTGTGACACAGTGAGCGGGGGTTTGAGGAAAAGGAACAGATGTCTATCAAAGACCACCTACAGCACATCAGAAACCTGGCATCACTCCATACTTGGCGTTATTAAAGGATTTGGGAGCAGACTGCTATATGTTAGGAGAATGTTGGGAGACAGAAACCATTATAATAGGAGCACACCTTCCGGTCATTTAATGAGCTACCAGCGCTCTTAAACATCCTAAATCACCATCCATTGCACCTGTAGCTCAGCTATATCAGATTAATTGAAGGAGGACAGCTGTTAAAGCATTCAAGAAAGCATCAAGCATACGAGGAGAATGAAATTAGTATTTTATTTTGATTAGGATAGTGTGTAATTATAGTTCAGCATATTTGTAATTAATGCATTAGTGAGTAGCATGTAGGAATAATTAATAGCCACCTTCGAGGCTCCCCTCATGCTGGAGGAGGAAGCTCGAGGTGTTTTAGTTTGCTTGCCTATATATGGGCCAAGGTGAGATGTAGAAGGGGTTGGATACTTAATAGAAAAAGTGTGTTGTTTTGGGCCACTGTAAGACCTTTTTTGACAGTAATAGTAAAACAGAGTTATTCTCTTCTCAAGATTCTCGAAGGATTGTCATGGTCAAATGAAGTGATGATGTGTTATACCTTATGTTATTTTATGGTTTTGTTGTATGCAATCACTCAGAATTCATAATTATATGCTCTGACTTCCTGTGTATACAGCAAGCTATGTGTGGTGGAATATGTTTGACTTGTAATGCTAAGAGCCTTGATTTCTATGAGATCACTGTGTTTTTCTTGTCTACTTGATATTATAGACTCCATAGCCCAATGAGATATCTTTTGGTGTGTTTCCAACCAGTTATGTTTTCATAAGTAAATAAAGAGTTAGCCATCTAGTGTGTGAAGGATTTTATCAAGAGTTTTGAGAGAGCCCTCTCTGATCAAAGAGGCTAATCTTTGGTCTAAAGATAGGTTGAAATAGTTACATGAGACCATGCTTAGTTGCAGCCCCCTAGTACTGGTTTTGTGATAACAGGCTGCGTGGTAGAGTAGTTGCCTTGGTGTATATCATTGTAATGTGGATTTCCATGGGGATTTTCATGCTGGGGTATAGAATTTCCCCCAGGATAAGTGGTACCCCCTTGACTCATTTGATTTTGTGAGTAGGGTACCCCGATGGATTGGTTGGGTCCTTCTTGAGGATTCCTGCCCACCACAAAACTAACCATATGTCCTTAACCAACGTAAGGAGTGCTAATGTCGATTAGTGACTGACCATGCATGCCTGTAAATGGAGGGGGACCTGTTACGTTCCCGACTGGTATATGCATATTGGGAGTGCCCCCATATACTTGAATCTAGGGGATAGAATTGTACAATGGATGCCAACCATATTGGTGGTTGAGGGGACCTGCGCTAACCATGCTATATTGAGCGTTATAAGGAGCGCAATATGTAGCACTTGTCAAAGGTATAGAGTTTCACACTAAAGGGGCGGAACTTGACATATCATGGGTTCCACTCGTGGAGGGTGTCACGTGAGGGTTTGTACCTGGGACAAATGGGATAGCAGGGTTCACCATCAATGGTTTGGTGGTGACTGTCGGTTGGGGAAGTGGTTGGGGACCAAAAGTTTCTGCAAAGTTCCACAACCCGTTAGTCATCGACGGGATGGACGAAAATGTTACAACTAAAGAAACAGGGAGTACAGGAACCACGGGAACCAAGAGTGGGTCCAACGGATTCGTAAGGGTTAAAGGGAGGAAGAAATCATGTATTAAAGAAATCCTCCAGTAAACTTGGATCGTCGGTTGTCCAAATAGATTCTATGTAAGATCTTGGAGACCGATTTCCCGAAGATGGGGAATCCGGTTCACTAGAGCTCGACGGATCTTCCACAATGAGTGGGGGAAGTCCTAACAATCTTCTAGAATGACGATGAGGGCTGGATGTATCCATGGTGACTATTAATTTTTATCAATAAATTTTATTGTGATATTTGTTAAAGTCTCAATGATAACATTCGGGTGCCTAAAAAATATAAAAAATACACTATGTTGATCAATCAACAAGCAGAGGGAAATGAACTTGTCTGATAAGCACCAATCACTAGAGATGAAACCCAGTATCACAATGAATAATAGAGAGGGATGGCCAAATGTATAGTTGTGGTTACTCTAGAGCTTTACCCAAACCTGAGATTGAGAGGCCAAGTACTCTCATGAAGAGGAGCACCGTCCCAAAAGCTGAAGAAAGAGTAGGTCCATCTATGTTAGGTACCAGGGAAGCCCGCCTCAGTCACCTTGTGTAGGTCCCTAAAAGTTTTGCCACTAAGGATACCTCAGATCATAGACACTACCGGGGGGGACATAGTCACGGATAGTATGCTGTGTGGGTAGGATACCTGAGTCCCCGACTCAGCTCCGAAATCCTCGAAGGGATCCCCAATACACATAATACCCAAAGGAGTTGTAGGAGAAGGTGGGCTACCTTCACTTACAGTTCGATGTTGTCTCATATTTAGCTCCGCTTTGACGAGAGTGGTCCCGGTAGTAGGAGTGCATAATGAATTTTCTCTCTTTTAATGACACTAGTTTTGGTTTCTGATCTTGGGCAGTTTACTCACACTGCCTATCCCAAGATCCTAGCCTAAATTAATGTTTTCTTGCTCAATAAAGAGCTACTGATTGATTTTAGGTAAATTTTATGTGTACTTTTTTAGTGTCTTCGGTAGGGGATTTGATGTACGAAATGTGATGGGACTCTGGCTCAAAAATCATGCAAAAGACAATGCTTAAAAAATATTCAATTCGATGAAACAAGTTGTATTCTACAGGTGAGAGTCTTTCACATATCCATATTTGTTCCATGCGTCCTATTGATTATAACACATGCATAACGAATAGAAACCTTTCCAATGCTTTCTAACAACTATTTGAAACCAAAATAAAGAAGATTTTAACCAGCTAAGCATAAGAATGAATAAAAAAATGTTGATTTTTCTTTGATAAAAACTTTTTAAGAAAGAAAAAAAATATTTCCTAAAGAAAATCTTTAGGACACTAATCTTGCTAACAAAATGCATCTAAAGATCCTTTTTAGTCCATGAGTAGGCTTCCCATCCCTTTCAGTTTACAGACACAACTGTATGTCAAGATTTGGGGGACTAACGCTCTGTAGCATTGGCCATAGAGAGTTACTAGGTCCACTAACATTGTTTGTGCAGACACAGAGCTTCATAAAGCATTGTTTAGTCTGCTAACCTATGTTAGTGTCGGAAAAGAACTCAAAATAGGATTTTTATGATCATATTCAAGGCTGAATATATGAAGGCAAAATGTAGCAAGGTTTTGGTGGGTCAGAAAGGGAATGCAGAAGTATAGGGAGGTCTCAGAAGGAGGAGGAAACTAAGAAATGTCCAGGTGAACCAGGAACTAGATGTATAGTCCCCAACGGAGTCGCCAATTTTTCTATAGGATAAAATCCACGGTGTATGGAGAATGGAGATACCCTCAAAGGTCTTCCCGGGACCTTTGGCATACTGTAAGATTATCTGAAGTTGTCACAAAGTTACATGCATGTCCATAAAAAATAACTAACTATCAAATAAGGACAGACTGATTACCTAAAGCCTCCGTGTAGATTTGTTGGAGAGCGCAATGCAGCTACGTGGAAGTCCCCTGAGTCGGCTCCAGATCAATTCCTGCACATAGAAGAGACAAGCATAATCACAACATAAAACCTTGATAACTAATACATGAATGCATAAAAGATATCTAATTACACATAACTAAGCTACTCATGCTAAAAGGTATTGGAAAAAAAACTAAATGAATGATAGTACCAATACCATGGAGTAGACAGTACAACTGCAATTCTATATTAATGTCGGAAGAGTGATTACAACCATCGGTTGCATCAACATTCACTTTGTAGGAATTTACAGGGTAAGTTCCTCAGAAAGAACACCAAAAGGACACCGCTCACAACCAGATCACAGATCAATACAACAGTATTTTTGACGTGGTTAAAACCCTCAAAGAGGGAAACAGTCCACGGCCTGCGCCAACGTGGCTACTACAGGCAATTTATTAATCAAAGAATGAAAATTTACATAAGCTTCTCTCATGCACGGATTACCCGAAAAATGACCCTCCATGCGCTTTAAATAGAACTCATGGACCAATCGGGTGTCAAGCCACGGATCAAGTGTCGGTAATACCGAGGAGAGAGTGAACCGTCGGATCACTACATATCGTGACCGTCGGATTGTAAGTTACAAAATGTATAGCGGTAAAGAAACACACTTTACCTAACTCTATACCTAACTCTATACTAGACCAAGTTGAACTTAACTATTTCCTATGTGTCGGAATATCCTAACATCCCCCCTTAAGAACAACTTGGGATAGGATTGAAGGATTTACAAATATGACACAATAGGAGAAGGAAGGAGGCACTAGAGCCTATCCCCCCTTAGTGACAACTTCCTGAACTCCAAGCATATATCGAAGCTTGGTGAACTTCGCCTCTGTGAGAGCCTTTGTGAAGATGTCTGCAACCTGATCATCTGTTGAACAATATTGCACTTCAAGAACATGGTCATGAATGAGCTTTCTGATGAAGTGCATGTGTAGTTCAATGTGTTTGCTGCTCTGATGCTGGACTGGATCTTTGCATAGCTGAATGGCACTTTGATTATCACACCAAAGTGTGGTTGGATGCTGTTGCTCAAAGCCAAACTCTGATAGGATTTGACGAAGCCACAAGGCTTCCTTACTAGCTTCCACGGCACCACGATACTCTGCTTCTGCTGACGAAAGAGAAATGGCAGCCTGTTTCTTACAAGCCCATGTAACAGGTCCTGAACCAAGAGTGAAGACATAACCGGCAGTAGACTTCTGATCATCAGGGTCACTAGCCCAATCAGAATCAGTGAAACCAACTAATAGAGGAGCTGCTTTGGCACTGTAATGAATCCCAAATTGTACTGTACCTCGAACATAACGAAGTATTCTTTTAGCTGCTTTCCAATGACTTGCACGGGGGTTTTGCATAAAACGAGCAACAAGGCCAACAGCAAAGGAAAGGTCAAGACGAGCATGGGTTAAATACAAGAGTTTTCCTACAAGTTGACGGTATAAGGTAGCATCAACTTCAGGAGAAGTACAAGAGACTGAAGGTTTGACTCCAGACTAAAAGGGAGAAGGGGCTGGCTTACAGTATTCCATGTGAAAATGACGAAGAATATCACAAGCATACTTGGACTGGGAAAGGGAAATACCCTCCTTGGATTGCAAGACTTGAAGACCGAGAAAATAGTGTAAGTGTCCTAAGTCTGTCATTTCAAATTTCTTTTTAAGGCTGGACTTCACATGGTTGATAAGGTTGGGATCACTACCAGTAAGAATAAGATCATCAACATAAAGAACAAGGATGATAAGAGAGTTGCCCACTTTCTTGGTGTAGACAGTATTATCAGAATAACACCTAGAAAAGCCAGATTCTAAAAGAAAGCTATCCATTTTGGCATACCAAGCCCGAGGAGCTTGCTTGAGACCATAGAGAGATTTCTTAAGTCGACATACAAGGCTGGAGTCTGTTTGGATGAAGCCAATGCGTTGTTCCATATAGATTTCTTCATGCAAGTCCCCATGCAAGAAGGCAGATTTAACATCCATCTGATGGACTTCCCATTTTAAAGAGGCAACAAGGGAAAGAACAAGGTGGATAGAGTTCATTTTGGCAACAGGGGAGAAGGTTTCAGTGTAGTCAATGCCTTCAACCTGTGAAAAACCCTTAGCAACAAGACGAGCTTTATGTTTATCAACTTTCCCATCTGGTCCATACTTGGTTCTGTAAACCCATTTACATCTAACAAGTTTGCGTCCCTTTGGTAGAGGAACAAGATCCCATGTATCATTTGTCAACAATGAATGATATTCTTCATTCATAGCTGCTTCCCAATGTGGATGGCCTGAAGCTTCTGCAAAAGTGTCAAGATCATGATTTACTGGAGCTTGAGCCAGTAAAGAAGAGGCTCTTTCAAACTGAGAACGTGTACGTCGCTGATCTGTAGGATCACCGACAAGATCACCTGTTGCATCCCGAGTAGCACGGACCCATCTTGGAAGTTGAGGATCCTAAGAAGGTGGGGGAGGATTGTCATCCTCACTTTCATCATCTGAAGAAGAAATGTTTTCAAAAGTAGAAGAGATAGGAAGAGGTGGCACATCCGCCGGACTAGGCTCGCAGGCTGATTTATTTTCATAAAATTTTACATCTCTTCTAATGATAACATTTTTGGACTTATATGGAATAAGTCTATAACCTTTTACATCTTTAGAATATCCAACAAAATTACATTTCTCACTCTTAGGTTCTAAAGCTTTATGCTTTTCATCTGGAATATGGGCCCATGCTTCACTTCCAAAAACACGAAAGTGACTTACATCTGGTTTAATGGAACTCCAAGCTTCTTCTGGAGTGATATTCTTTAGAACCCTAGTAGGAGTGCGATTGATTATATAATTTGCACAATTAATTGCTTCGGCCCAAAAACTAAGACTGAGTCCTTTAGATTGCAGCATATAATTAGCCATTTCCTTTAAGGTGCGATTTTTCCTTTCAGCTACACCATTTTGTTGTGGAGTGTATGGAATAGTATGTTGCATTTGAATTCCATTTTCGGTGCAAAAGTTGATGAATGTGTTTTTAACATATTCTCCACCATTATCAGTTCTTAGCTTAATAATTTGATGTCCAGATTGTTTTTCAACAAAGGCTTTGAAGGCCAAAAAAGTGTTAAATACTTCGCTCTTGAGTTTTAAGAAGTATACCCAAGTGCGTCTGGAGAAATCATCAATGAAAGTTAAGAAATACTTGCAGCCAGAGAATGAAACAACAGGAAGTGGACCACATAAATCACTATGCACAAGCTGTAAAGGGGTTGAGGCATGCCAAGAGGCACGTTTTTCAAAACTGTCCTGATGATGTTTTCCGAGTACACATCCGGAACAAACACCATCTCTGCAAGATACCATAGGAAGACCTGTCATCATATTTTCTTTACATAGATGCTAAAGGGAGCGATAGTTTAAGTCACCAAATCGCTCATGCCAAAGTTTGCTCACTTCATCATTATGAGCAACAAATACTGAGGGAAGATTTGATGACCCAAAGTTGTGAAACTTATACAACCTTGTGGAATCATCAGCAAGACCAGTAGCTAGAATCTGTTTAGGATCTTTTAGATCCTTGATTACAACATCATGAGGTGAAAATTCAACAATTTTACCTTCACCTGAATGAGTTATCTGATATACAGATAGAAGGTTGCAGGATAAGGTTGGAACACATAATACATCATTAATCTGACCATTGTCTAGATGAACAGTTCCAGTCCCTACAACATTAAGAGATCTATCATCACCAACATATATATTTTTGGTGTTACAATCATTTAAAGAAGAAAACATGGCTTGGTTTTTGGCCATGTGATAAGAGGCTCCAGAATCAATGAGCCACTCATGAGAATGAGAAGAAGAAGATACATTTAATGCATAACCAGACTGAGATGATTGACAACGACATGCAGAAAGTGCCATTCCTGAAGATGAAGTTGAAGTTGAAGAATGCTCCACATGGATGTTATGTTTCTTCATTGCGGCTTCCAAGGCTTCCATCTTCTTAAAGCATTTAGATTCTAAGTGGCCATCTCGATTACAAAAGTTACAATGTCTATCAGTCTTCTTCCATTTGTTTTTATTGGTCCTATCATTTTGCTAAAATGATCTTTCATTTTGAGGTTGAGTTTGCTTAGGACCCTTGTTTGGTTTAGGACCATTCTTTTTAGGAAATGACTTCTTAGGATTCTTTGAATTTGGTTGCTGCTGGGCTGCTAACCCTTTCTTGGAAGAGTTTCCAAGATTAAGAAGACCAAGGTGTAAGAGTTTTTCTTGTTCTCTTATTGAAGAATCACAAAAAGAGTCAAAGGAAGGGGCCTTGTAGTCTTTTCCCTGACAAATGAAAGCTTCCCTTGTAGAATGGAAGGTGTTAAGGTTAAGAAAGAAGATAGTAACCTTATTTATTCCATCCTTACTAAGTTGGGACCAGCCTACTCTGTATTTGAAATCTTCAATGCAAAAAAAATTATTAGGATCCAATGTAAGCAACTCATTTTCAAGTTGATGGGCTCTAATTTCATTTTTAATCCCAAAAACTTTAGTGAGTTGTTCCAATGCTTCATGAGGAGTCTCAAGTTCTGCAATATGGAATCTAAGATCAGGAGAAATAGACATCCCTATCAAACCACGTGCTTGATCTTGTCTATTTTCCCATTTTGCAGCCTTGCCTTCATCTTTTGGTTTCTTCTCTTGGTCTGTGGCTATTCTGTAGAGATCTTTACTTCTAAGTAAATCTTCGATGTAGGATATCCATTGGAAGTAGTTAGTGCTGTCAAGAATGACTTGGCATGGACTTTCCATTTTAAAAAAAATTGAAGCTGAAGATGCTGAAAGTAAGTGTTCCAATGGAAATGAAAAAATCCGCCCCCACAAAATGGAGACTTGAACCCAAGACCTCTACTCTCTTAAAATAGCTTTGAACCAATTGATCTATACAAAATATTTGAGAGAGAGAGAGAGAGAGAGAGAGAGAGAGAGGGGGGGGGCTTGGTTTGCGTGCTTGCCTTGAGAAAGCTATTTTTCCCTACAAAACACAAAACAAAAAACCCAACACGGACATGCAAAGAAAACGAACCTTATGGCTCGAAGTTAGCTTTAGCCAAAAAAATAGATATTTTCAAAGAGTCGCAGGGCAAAGAGCATACGCAGAAATGAAAGGTATAGATCCGGTAATAAAAAAAAGCTAAATAAACAGAAACCGAAATAAGCAGAGAGAAAATAACAGTAAACTGCAAATAAAGACTGTATACCTCCAGATCTAAAAAATGACGCAGCTAGGGCTACCAGAAACCTTTTCGCATGAAACGAAAGGGGTTCCTCACTGGAACAGATGCTCCGAACACAACAGAGCAGTCCTCTTGGCCCGAAAGCAGTCAGAAACAACAGATCTAGGAAACGGCAGTCGGATGCAGTTCTACCGGCTTCAGATTTCGATCACCAATGGACGCAGCCCTCAAATAGCTCTAATACCATCTAGGAATTTACAGGGTAAGTTCCTCAGAAAGAACACCAAAAGGACACCGCTCACAACCATATCACAGATGAATACACCAGTATTTTTGACGTGGTTAAAACCCAAACAGTCCACGACCTGCGCCAACGTGGCTACTACAGGCAATTTATTAATCAAAGAATGAAAATTTACATAAGCTTCTCTCATGCATGGATTACCCGAACAATGACCCTCCATGCGCTTTAAATAGAACTCATGGACCAATCGGGTGTCAAGCCACGGATCAAGTGTCGGTAATACCGAGGAGAGAGTGAACCGTCGGATCACTACATATCGTGACCGTCGGATTGTAAGTTACAAAATGTACAACGGTAAAGAAACACACTTTACCTAACTCTATACCTAACTCTATACTAGACCAAGTTGAACTTAACTATTTCCTATGTGTCAGAATATCCTAACACACTTACCCCTCCAACTTCTCTCTCTCTCTCTCTCCCTTCTTACCAACTTCTTATGCTTAGATTTGAGACTATTCTCAACAATCAAGTAAGCTATCCTTTCAAATGATCTGACCTCCATCACAATAGCCCTAGATTTTCTTATGTAGAATTTGAGTTAGGGTTGCCAAGTTCCTCCATGAGTTCCTTAAGGTAAAGGCAATGATGTTGCCATGTTTTTGAGCTCTTTCCCATTTTCCTCCTTCATTAGGATTAGAAATCCCACAAATAGGTCAAACTTGAGATGTTTCCTTGCTTTTCTGAGTAGATTTAGGAGCAAATATCTAGATATTTATGAGTCAATTTTCTCCTTTGACCTTTAGAACTTTATTAGGATCCACTAACGTTGTTCCTAAACTAACAACTAGAGTTAGTAGGGTCACTAATGTTCCCTTAGGCTTACAAAGAAGCTTTATAAAGCAGGTTGTCAGTGTATAGCCAACGTTGGTGCAGAAACAAGGCATGTGATCTTGGTCTTTTCTTCAGCTGTCATGTATTTCCCCTTTGATCTAATGAGGGGGTCATTTTGTTGTATAACATTCACCAGTATGGTTGGGGAAATTGGGAAGACATGGTACTCCATTTGTTAATGGCATAGATTCGCTCTTGAACACGACATTCTTCCACTTCAACTATGTGGTTGTTCGTTTGGGTAATTTCTTGTCTTTGGGTTCATCATACCTTCAGAGGAACCTCAATTTCAGTTTTGGGTCAATGTTGCCAACTCCATTTTAGTGTCACTGCTGTGTTGAGGATAAGTCATTCAACTTACATCTGTGACAATACTCTTAAGCCTTCATTCCATGTTTGTCTTTCTTGATTTAGTTCCGTATCAACATCATTCTGTCTCAATCATGATACTTATTTTTGTGTCATTGATGGGGGATACATCAAGGCCCTATTATGATGGGTTGCTTCTTATCGATATCAAAACATTATCTAGGAAGTTGACTTAAAAACACCCATCAGTACCTTAGTGCTTGCATACATCAATGGTAAGTTTCCTCACTCTCGGTGATTGGTTTACATCACTGGCCTTCCACCGAAATATTCTATGTGGTGTTCGACATCAACTCATTTTTTCAGTCCATACGTATTGTACTTGAGTACCTTGAGATCCATTAACATCATCGGTGGTTTCTCTCGTCTTTGTTAACTAATTACATCTTTGGCAATAATCAGATGGTTTCTACCATGTTTGACTTCATCTCATTGATTCAAATGGTTAGACTCATACGTTCATTGGTCATGTGAACGAGATAGAAGACACTAGATCTAGTTTATACCATCTGGGTTGCGATCTCACCATTATACAAGACCATTATTATTAATGGCTATGATCATACTGGCAATCATCCACTTATGGGTCCACCATTAGTCATCAATGGACATGTCTTTTGATCATTATAAATGTAATGTTAGCTTATGTGCTGAGTATGGGTATGCCTCCCTCAGCAAAAGGATATCATGATATAAGTCCATTGTAACAGAAGAAGATCTCGCTGGTTGTTCTTGATCCCGACTTGTCACAAGGTAAAGCACTTCAGTGATCAGTTATCATCTATGACTTTGGGCTTTAGGGGGCACTCTATTATAGGATATTTTGTCTCATTTGATCAACCAACCACCTAATGGGAGAAATCAACACCCTATTTCCCTTTACATCATCATTACGTAAATCCCTATTTGCGACTCTCTCATTCCCCACAAAATTTTCCCTAAACTGCATCATCTAAGCCATTTTTAGGACCAACGCACCCTAGCCCCTTGCTGGACAACGTTCACCTATAGGTTTCTCCACTGTGGCCTACATTGATCACCTACAAGTTTCTCTCCTTTCACCTATGTTAGTTCTAGAAATCTGCGAAAAAGAGAGAGAATTCAAAAGCTTCCATTTCTAGAAGCTTCCAGGATTTGTTATAACTATTTACCTCAGACAAAAATTTCAAATCCTATCCTGTCCTATGTTAGATTTTCCATCCCTTATCCTTAGCTCTCATCCTCTCATCAACAGAGGATCTAAGACCTTAGATTGGTAATTGGATAAGAACTCCCAACTTACCCCATTCCCCTATATATTTGTAGCCTTCCATATGCAAGGGTTTGTATTTTGGAGAAGGATTCTACCCTTATGCTGTTATTGTGAGAGTTATCCTTTTATTCATTTAAGGTTATTGGAGGTACACATTGTGACAAAACAAGGAAAACTCAACAACTTGGACAAGCTCTTCTAAAAGATCGACAACTATTTATGGTTGTAAGTCATTCAATTTATATCAATACAAAGAGTTATTTTGTTTTCCTATATGTGACGTCGTCATTTCATGTTTTTCAATACTGTGTTGATTTGTTGAATGAAGTAGATAGATGATGCTACATATATCTTGTATTTTCTTAGCTTCTATTGGCTGGTTGTGTAGGTTCTAATTTTGCCAGCTGGAGCTAGTATTGGATCATTCAAGACAAAGAAGGAGTGAAACATACGACATATTCAAAATAAGTTTCTTCCCCTCATATACTACTTTAAGTAAAATATTAGGTCCTTTGTCATATTTTTTTCTAAGTCAGCCACCAAACCTAGGGTAGATATTTCTGTTCACAACCATAAATCCCACATAACAATAGCGTCAAGGAAATGTGAAGCCCACACAACCTCAACTCACTTTTTCACTTTTTTATTGAGTCAATGGGTATGTGTAGATGTCTGAAGAATATTTAAATGTAAGGATAATGCCAAGATTCCCTATTAACGTGAAAACTAATCTTTGAGCTGAATTGTTAAAGAAGAAAATTTCATTTGAGATATAAAGGTAGCTTAACTAATGTGATACTTTCAAACCCTCCTAATTGAAATATGATTAGGACTTATAACCAATGACTAATTCAGAAAACATAATTTGGTCATCCTCGATACCAGAATACCAAAATCGAGAAGGATGCATTAGATGTTGAAAAAGTACATATGAGTCATCCAACAGTTGATCGATTATGCTCCTTTGGTGTAGCATCTAGAGGAATATCATTATATTATACTCAAAATGTTAAAACAACTCCAAGGTGATTTGATTATAATAATATAAATGGACTTGTAAGCACTCCATTCCCAATTAGTCTAGCTCACACTATATTTTCATGGTCCTCATACATGTATACAATTATATGGAATCTGGATAAGTCTAAAGAGATGTCATACAAATTAAAAAAATACAACTATTTGTAAGATCCATAAATAATGGTTTCAAAAAGTGCAAGAAACCTTAAGAACCAAATGAAAAGTTTCAAAAGGGGGATCACAGCTCTCCAGACAATACATCAAAGGATCCAAAATAAGAAATAGTCTCCTCAAAAGAAGATCACAGGTGCATATTCATCCTATGTAGGTGACGAATCCATGGACTTCATACTTTTTCTTGTCCAACGTTGCTAGTTTTTAAACCACTACCTCTATGAATGATGAACTGTATGATCATAAGAAATACCACTTATGAGGTGCATCTCAAAAGCAGTTCTTGCAGTGTATTCATCAAAAGTTTTCTACATGAATAAGAACCCATTAACGTGAACTTAAATAACAGTCTAAATGTTAACTTGTAGTCCTATGAAGGTTAGTAAAAGCTAAAAGAAAACATAAGGCACCTAACATGACTGACTAAATAAGCTTTAAATCTTGTTATGTTGATACCTAATAGAAATAACTGGTATTTTCTTACAAGAGAAACATATATAAATTTTACTTTTGTAAACATGAAAGTACATATGTATTCATATTTTTCATTATGGACTGATTTCGAGAATAAATGGACCCAATATATCACTTTTTCATTAAAATTTAAGTCAAGAATATAAAAAAATTGAAAGGGTCATAAATTCTACAGGTTGTCCAAATTTGTGAAATTTTATGATATATAATTATATGTTATATTTCCATGAAACAATAGAGACATTGAACAAACCTCCTACCCATGTACGATGACATTGAATAAAATTATGTAGAATATAATAGGTAAAGAATGTTATAATGACAAATAGTAATCTCTTCCTAAAATATCCAAAGATAAATGTTGACAAGCAACCTGATCAATAGTTGATGGATGTGTCTTATGATGGAAAATGGAAACTAAAATACCGAAAGCATGCACATGGCTCATGCTCACAAAAAACTGGTCTTGCAACTTTTTTTCACGCTCATCGCACATGGTTGCTAAAGTTTATTTGCGACCTTCTATAATATCATAATTCATGGAATAAAAATCCACATAGAGACTATTGCTGCAACCACCAACCACAAAATGAATAACTTTATATGTCATTTTGTCTCAAGTTTTGGCCACTTTGATGGATTCTTCTTTTTGGTATTTATTGCAGGAGATTGACCCCACCATTTCACTACTAGTGTCAATGTACTCAAATCAAAACTTTGGTAGATATCATTGGACTCTACTCCCCACCATGAAAACCAGTGCCTTGAGTAAGCATCTTGGATTCAAGCGAACAATTTATATTGCTAGGAAACTGTGACCCACATCTATGGGAGAAAACCTAAGGTACCTTTGAAGGTATGCTAAACCCCAAAGAATTACTCATCCTCTAAATATTATTGTCATTGATTATACAAAAATGCAAGTAGTCAGATTCCCAGCTGGAAGTATCTCAACTGCAACTAAATGGAACCTATAATGTTGCATCAATCATTTCATTCAATAATTTCCAGCATTGTTACGTGTATAAGTTAAATGGTATCAATAACACTGATAAGCAGTCATTATAGCTTGCGAACAATTACTAGATTAGAAATGTAATTTGTAGATTCCCCATTTGTTTCCCATTTTAGAACAATAGTAAATAATATCAATACATTTTTCCTTTCAAAAATTCTCTTTCCCTGATACATGAATTTTGCTTCTCTCAAATACCTAAAGCAATATCCAAAATAATTATGCTTCGACAATGAAATAAATAGTGATATGTGAACTTGGATAATATTTGTTGTGGTACTTAGGGTTTACAAGAATAATTATGCATTTACCAATTATTCTAGAATTCAACATGGATGTAATATTGAATTTTATGCATGTTGAAAATGAAAAAGCCCTAATTCAAGTACCCAAGTTATCAGAGAATAGATTTCTCTAATGGCGTGTTTCCAAAATCAACTTCTTTATTACCAAATCAAATTCTAAATGTACCACAAAGACATTAGAAGAGCTTGTTATGAAAACTTAACAAATCAATAAAGTTAGACAAAGGGGGAGAGAATCTAGATGGATTGAAGGAACATTGAGATCTAAAAGCATTATAAATTTGAGAAGAAAATTTATTAATGTAGAAAAACATATTAATTTTGATAACTTAATACTATCCATTATAATTCAAAAATAAAAAATGGCATAATGTTGAAAACCGATATAATTAAGTAAATATGTAATCAATTTTATAATAAGCTGAAGACATCAAAGTTATAAATTCTGTATTTTCTTTGAATTATTCCAACCCATGTCTAACATTGCAAAGTCACAAAATATTCATGGTTAGTGTACACATTCAAACTACTTTTTAACATGCCTCACATGAAAAATACATAAATCACATGAAAATTGTCTGTCACATACCATATAGGTGTAGCAACTTGTTCACATCAATATTTTTATGGTTCATATGATGTAGATATGCCCGTATGTCCATGAGAAATTCAATCTTAGATTGGAAATATGAAGACGTTTTTGGTACATATGATGTAGGTGTACTAGTAGTTTCCATGAGAAAGTCCCATTTTCATAATGGAAATATCTTTTAAGGAATCTGCATTTTATTTTAGATGAACATATAGTCTCTCTTTAAGCATACATTTGGATGTGAAATTTATGTTCAAATTAATTTCCAAAGGCCTTAATTGCTAATGTTCAAATATCATTAAGGTAGATGTCCCTAAAAGGTCATTCGATATAACAAAATACTCATGGTTGGTCTACAAGTTTATGATACTTTTTTACCATACATCACATGAAAAATATTTGGTCCGTACCATATAGGAGTAGCAAGTTTTTCACTCAAGATTGTTTTGGTGTATATGATGTAGGTGTACGAGTGTTTCCATGAGAAACTCAATCTCATATTGGAAATATCAATACTACTTCGGTACATATGATGTAGGTTCACCAGTGGTTACCATGATAAATTCAATCTCAGAATGGAAATATATTTTAAGGCATCTCCACTTTGATTTTAGATGAACATATAAACTCTCTCTAAAGAAATATTTGGATGCAAAAATCATGTTGATATTAATTTCACAAGACCTTAATTGTTAATGATCAAAGATGAATATGGTAGATGTCCCTAAAAGGTCAATGGATATAACAAAGGTTCAAAGGATTAGGACAGGTTCAAAAGATTAGTAGTCCCTACTCGTAACAAAGTATGATAGTTGCCCATAAATGGTAACTAGATATAAGAAAGGTTCAAAAGATTAGAATACTCTACTACAAAAGGTTTAAAATATTAAGAGACTATATTTCTATTCAGATTCTACATATAAGTAAGAGAACCATAGGTGCTATCAATACACATTACTCCTGAAACGTTAAGTAATTTCTTGATTTCAAGTAGTTGCAATTTATTACTTTACTTAGACAAGCACACGAATAAAACATTTTTCATTAAACAATTTCATATATGCTAATATCACTACCATTGTAAAAGGGAAAAAATGAATGGAATACATTTTTTTCCTTCTCCATCAGTGTCTCCATTGATTTAATTTTTCTTTTATCATTTCCTTATGAATTTTAGATTTAATTTCCTCTGTCTATTAGGAGAGAATGGAACCAATTTAGAGATGGCACAACCATCGATCTTAATTTCTCCTTGATTTATCGGAGAAATGATCCCCTTCCAAGTTTTACTAGATCTAAAGTAGGTACAATATAAAACTGAAAATGTTAACAACCATGACATAAAATTAAAAAATATTGCACCTATATTGAGAAAGAAAATCACATTTTCAATCTCCACTGCAAGGGCATGATCTTTGTAGGCATTTTATACTAATATTTCTCTCTCCATTACAAGAGAATTATATTTGTATGTCTTTAATACCAATGGAAGCAAGTTGTTCATAAGCCTTCAGTTACATAGGATTGATTTTCACTCTCATATTAAATTTTAAATATAAAGATAAATAATATTAATGTTTTAGCATATATTTACCTCAGAAATGCCAACTATATTTCAAAATGTGACAACCTCAAAAAGCTCGTTTAGCAAAAAAAAAATTGATAGTCATGATCAACTAGAGATCATATCAATTACAGATCAAGGAGCCATCATCAATAAAATAATGATGGAATCAAGTTGTGAGCACCTACAATTGAACTTATAGAGTAAATTTTCTTCCCTGAATTTTCTGGGATCCAACAAAGTGCATACAACATCAATGCTAGCAAGTAGATTAGTCAATGGTTCCTCAGAAATTTAATAATGTTTTATCATCAATCTATGTAAAAAAAATGTCAGAGACGACTGATGAAAAAATAATGTGACTGCTACGTATAGAAAACTCGAATAGTTCATATGATTAAATTACATACACATTATATTTCAGTTCAATTTTCTCCTTGGCGTAACAAATTGCATTAACAAACACAATATTTAATGACTTACTTATCCCAATACCAGTCAAAAAACAAAAGAATGATTGACAATGATTGGTATATATTACCATTTCTTCATTCATGTCTAGCAAATTCCAAAAGATCAATTACAAATCTTTGTAGCTTTACATGACCTATTTTCTCCAATATAATTTGGAGATCATGTCCATGTCAAAATATCACAAGAAGTGTTTAACATCTTTGAAATATGAAAATATTGTGTCATCATGTAACAACCATGGTAAAAATCCATGTAAAAAAAATATAACACTACAATTGATGGGACACGCATTCCAATTTGAATGGTGGGAAAAATATCCTAGTGGGTTTTCATTCGGTTTATTATGGCTAAAGGAAATTAGAAAAGGAAATGGAAAAGGCTTTAGAAAGGCAAAGAAACATTAATTGGCATTTTATTTATGAAAATAATTGTAATTAGGAGAAAAGGAAGGTGAAGGATCACGAGATGGATGTGAGGAGTAAAATGAAGGAAAATAATGGAAATGGAAGAAAATAGATGCATCGTTGATAAAAATGCTCCTAAGGATCAATTGGAAAGATTTTCCTTAGGTTTTCCATTTGATCAAGAATGAAAAATAAGCTAAGAGGAAGGAAGGAGAAAGAAAGGAATAGCAAGATCAAGCAGCCACATCAAGATTTTTCGTAGTTATCAATTTGCATGTATGTTTTCCTAATGCATGGTATTGCGTGTGGTTCTTTGTTGCTACAGTATGGGTTTTGCTAGGTGTGACATTATTTTTAGCCCAGCCTTGTAATTTTCAGATAGCCATGGCGTGATGGGGTTCTCATGTTTTGGTTGAGATAGATTGTTGGATGGATTTGAAGTTAAGTCAGGTGGATATATGAATGATAGAGGACATGGACTAGTGGTTCTTGAACCAAACTATGGATCATGGTAAAGCCACCGGCCTAGTGACCCCTAAGCCAAACTGTGGGTTTATGGTAAAGCCACGATTGTGTTGTCTCGGCGGCCCTATGAATACTTGTCATTTAATGGAAGGACATAAGGTGAATCCAACAAGTGGGTTGTTGTTCTTTGGGCCTAGTAATATTGAGCCTGGGATATGTGGTAAAGCCTGGATAGTGGGTCTTTGTTTAGGGCCTAGTGATCTAGGTTAGGATTGAGGTAAAGCTTTAGAGACTAGGAGACAGGAAAATTCCTCATGGTGTAGGTTGAGAAATCTAGTGGCATCCATGCTTTCCTGGGCTAGTGATTGGGTGGATATCATAGTAAAACCTATTATGACATGTTTATTATGTTGGCCTAGTTATTCAGGATGGATTATGACAAAGCGTAGTTGCTATTGATGAGGGTGGGGTGGTTTAGCCTCGAGATGCCCTGGTTGGTTCTTTTGGTTTGATTCCCGCATTCATGCTTGGAATATGGCACAGGGGTGAATGGCTGAAGAGATATTTGGCTCAACCATTCTATTGTTAGGTGGAATGTCGTAGTCCCATCATGAGTTTGGATTATGTATCACTAATGAAAGGTTTTTTTTCTTGTATTTCCATTATTATTATAAGAATTTGTATGTGGATCATATGGTTTTGATTTCATTGGTTTTTCTGTTGCTATCATCCTGGTCATATACGTGATTTGTGACAGTGGCTATGTATGGTTCTCATTATGTTTTTACTTGTAAATGAATGGACAGTGCATCTATGACCTAATAGATGATAGTGCAACAAATTATAAGAGGGAACAATGGTTCTTAGTGAATCTCAGATAAGTATGAGATCCCTACGATTAAATCTATTATTTACACTTGTAGATTGCATATTTGTCATATGTTTGATGAAATTCTTGTCATGGCTAGTAGGGGTCTGGTGAAGGGCTTCTTCATGTACATGCTTTTGCATCATTGTTTCCTTGTTATTTTACTATTTTGGAGATGTCATTCAATTCTGGGTAGTGACCTGGTCTCTAGGTAGGAAAAAGTGGCTCAAAACCTTGGGACGCTAACACAAAACTAAGAAAAATAGTCCTTAAATGCTGGCATGCCTTTTCATGGGAGCATCCATAGCCTCCTCGACGTTGACAATGCTTATAGCATGAGATAATCTAGAGGTCAAGTGGTTAAAAACTTCAGTGGGACCCAGGGGATAGCTACCTGAGTGGTTGGAATCGTTCCTAGGAGTCTTGTAGCTGATGTGGAAGGTATATATGTTTTGTTTCCATTGGTTGTGTTTTCTTAAGGTCACATAGGATGTTGAATATGATCATAGTAGCCTTTCATCATATGTTTACCCCGTTTGGTCGGTTACTTGGGTAGATGTGGGAGGAGGGCGTTACTGAGTGGTATGAGAGCAGGTTGTGCTCCCTTTGGGTAAAATATAATACCATAGAGTGCTATCAGAGCATGGTTCACCCGTCGAACTAGATCGGTCGTGTGTTGGTCATGCATTCATGTCAATTGCATATATGTTCGTTACGCTTGTAGTCCATGTGCCCGTTTCGTTTTCATGGTGTTGATCATGGTTGTAGTGATGTTACCATGTGAAGTTTGGTGGTATTGTTGTGGGATGTGTCATCATAAGTGAATGGTTGTATATGCATTTGTTATGTATGCATTTTCGATGTTATGGTTATGCATGTATAATACATGAGATATGCATTGTAATGTCATTGTATGTAATTAGGTCATCATGATTATATTGGTATGTTAGGATGCTAATGTGTTGGCTCAGATAGAGTAGGAGATGAAAATCATCAAAGTGAAGTTGCAGCATTGGACTTCAAGGAAAGAGCATGTCATCATCCAGTTATTTTATGTTTGGCATGTAGGTATGTTAGTTAATGGATTGTCACATGCATTAGGGTTATCTTCATTAGGTTTATGTACATGTCTATTGATGTTATCGTTACATACATGATAGTTGGTGGGCTCCAGTATTGTAGCAATAATGCTACAACTCCTGGAGCTTCCTTCTCTAATTTTATCAACCTGGTAGTTCGTAACAAACTTGGAAGCGACGGTTCTGTATGCACAAGTACTAGCTCTTGTCGCAGCTGTCACTTTGTCAGCTGGCACAAGTCCGCTAGGGCTCAAGCCAACTTCTATATGTTCTCAGAAGAAGCTTTCTAAATGATGAACGAAGGCTATCTCAAAGGAAATTAACCTACTTTGCAAGAATGAACTGAAAGCCAACCAAACATGGAAACCCTAGTAAACCCTAATCTGACTAGCTTAATCCTTATGATGCAATGGTGGGAATGCAACTTCTAGAAATGATGCCATTACTTCTAGTGAGATGAGATGCATGAATTTAAACTACTTCCATTGAAGAGAACACGTTTTTGGTATTTTTGCTCAAGTGGGTGGAGTTATTATCATTGTGCTTCTTACTGGGTCTTGACTGTGCAGGGGTAGCTCAAAGGGAGGAAGGCTTGGGAAAGGTCAGGAGGACTCTGAGAGGTTCCAGGGGATCCCTAACATCATTCCACATAAGTTCACAACATTCAGGTGCTTGGCAACCGTGTTTGCAGACTTCTACAGGATGTCTGCAGGGGATCCTACAGGAAACTCAGGATTTCTACACGAAGTCTGCTAACTTCTACAGGATGTTCTACAATCGGAGTTTTGGGTGATGGAGGAGTGAAGGAGCTGTGTGGGTGGATAGGTAAGATGAAAGAGGAGCTTGTGATGACATATGGACATAAAGATGAGATGGAGAGAGAGTGGATAGAGCTGGTTGGTCGATAGAAGGGTAGAGGCAATGGAAGGCCGAAAAGTTGAGGCAACGTGGATAATAGAAGGGTTGGAGGGAAAATGAGCTAAACAGAGGATGAGTAGGTGGCTTAGGCACGGTTTAGAAGGATAAGAACACGATGGAGTGGTGTTGCGCAGTGTAAATGAAACAAATCACCCTTATCTTGCATGTGATACGAAAGTTCACCAACCTATTCTAGCTGTTTTATTAGGAATCAAAGAACAACAATGTAAGTTGAAGGGAAACCATGCATGATGCTGAACCAAAGAGTCATTACTCAAGATATAATCGCATGGACAATTCTTCAAACGAAAACATTACATTAATACTTGCATGCATATGTTAAAAACAGTGTTTTGGGCAGTTGGCACGGTCTACACATCCGGTCCCCAAACAGAGGTGAAAGTGAGCATGCATTCAACCTTTTTTTGAACTCAACGTAACTTCAATCTCCCTACGCTAATTATGAACTACTGAAACAACTGCATTCATGAAACTAACCTACATAACCAAACCGAAACAGTCAACTCAGCAAACTGTATCTTTCAAGTGCATGTAAAGGAAAGAAATGCAATGATAAAAGAAAGACAAGTAACAATACAAGGAAAAGGAGGTCTATTGCTCTCAGGTTGGGCCCTAACCTGAGAGCTATAGCTCCCCTAAGAACTCAGAATTGAATCCAAATCTGCCTGCCTTTTATTAAAAGATCATAATCATGAGTCTAACAACATGCCAAAATTGGCTTACAAAGAGCAAAAATAGAGCTACAACTCGTGGTTCAAAATCTACAACAAAAGTTCAAGAGTCTCATCAAAGGCTACAGCCTTAATATTTATACATGATGAGGGCCAAGCTGGCCTCCTCAATTAGTGGAGCTTGGCTGTCCAACTAAAAGTAAACTGTTGTTCCTGTAGAATCCGTTGGCTTCCTTCTAGCTCGGTGGTGATAGCTGTTGGAGCTCGGAGTTGGGGTGGAGATCACGAGGAAGGTCATTCAAGGCTGTGGACAACCTCCCTATAAACCCGCAATGCCACCTTGGCTGTCTCCTTGTCTTCATTTGCGTGGTCTTTGCTCCATTTAATGTCAAAAAAACCTGAAATCATCATGTATTAGCCACATAGGCATAATGACTGCCCTTCTTCCTACAAATAACACGAATATACTAAGAAATGATGCATAAGTGATAAAAAATGAAGGGTTGAGCAAGGTAAGTAGGCCAAATGAGCCCAAATTGTTACCAAAATTTGGGGCTCATCATCACCCCCGAGCTAAAAGATTTGCTCATCCTTGAGCAACTAGTCCAACTCTTCATCATTCATTGCCTTTACTGCTACCCTTACATCCCAAGCCTCTGTAGTAGTGTCCTCCTTGCTGATATGAAACCCAGCCCTTCTGTTTACCTCTTCCCACTGTTCATTATCATCTGTCTCTGTGTTGCCTTCCATCAAGCCTAGCAGCAGTGGTGGGCTGAGTTTAAGGCCAATTCAGTTGGCCTGGAGGTTTTTCATGGATTTCTTATAGAGGGCTACCCATACCAGAGCTTCCCTCATCCGAATTGGGGTATGGTACTCTCGGATTTTCAGACTGTGTGCCAATGTATTCCATCTGCGTGTGCATGCTTGGACAACGTTGTCTCCTAACAGTCTCTCCATGTCCTCAAAATGAGCTATGGCTTGGGCCTGATGATCCGTATATCTTAATGAAGCTTGAGGGTCAGTGGACAAATGTTGGTGTGCCGAGATTAGTGCAACTGGATCCCCTGGTTCTGGTCTGATGAGCAATAGCTCGTTCAGCTCTCGGTTCATGATTGCTTTGGCTTCTGCTGCTCTTTTGTCCTCATGGTTCAGCCATGAGGCAAATGCCAATAATTGCATATCTCCCAAGGCCGTATTGGGATCCATGAAACTTCATTAGGCAGGGCCAGATTATGGAGGTAGAACTCCACCAATTTGGCCCTATCCTCTGATGAGCTAGTACTGCAAACTTCAGTGAATTGCTACGGGTCTTGGGGCTGAGAGATACCTCTTTGAGCCAAGGTATTGATTTGGAATTGCAGCCATTGTTCTTTCAAGTACAAGCCATAGGATTTGGCTGGCTCTCTGCATTGGATAGCATCCATGGCCCAGCTGGCCATGCAGGCCAACTGTGCCTCTTTCTGCTACAGCTGTTCTCTGAGAGCTTGCACCTCAATTTGTGCTTGATGTTCTGCTTCTTGTAGAAGTGTGGTTGGCTCCCCAAGACCGGTGTTCAGTTCCTTTTTGCCTTGCTATTCCTCTGTGGTGTCCTTGGAGGATGTACCTGTCCCTGCCCTCAGCTCCTTTAGCTGCAATCTCAGCTTCTGGTTTTCTTCCTGTAGGAACACGCGTTGGCAATTTACCACGTGTTTGGCCATGGAAAATTCACTTCTGGCCTCCTTGAACTGCTCCTGTAAGGGACCTATGTCCGCCACACCCTTTGACTCTTTCTTCCTCTAATGCAAAAAACAGTGGAACAGTAAATTTCTGAGGTATGATTTTGCCGGCCTCTAAAAAGTTGTAATATGAACTCAGACTTGGCTGAGGGCTGGGCTCCGGTATGTGCTCTTTCTCCACTTCCTTTGGGGGCTCTACCTCACCCTCCCTTGGTGGTGATAAGGGTGCTTCTCCTTCCATTTTCTCAGTTTCTTTAAGCCTGACTAAGGTTTCCTGTACAGCATCTTCAGCATCCTGTAGCCAAGCTTTCTCAGTCAATTGGTCTAACTTTCCTTGCCACGTAGTTTTCTTCGGGCTTCCCCTCTCATAGGTGACTGATATCCTCAAGGGGGACCTTTCCTTGGGCGAAGTAGGGGCATCTTCAATGATGATCGGGCTGCTAGACGGAGGCTGTGGCTTGCCCATATTTATTCTCACACTTCTTCGAGCTTTAAAATATAGAGGGGTCTCCCTCTTTCTCTTCTCCTTTGGCTTAGGAGGCGTGCTGAGGGTGGCCAGCACAGCTGCTACCTCCCTTTCACGAATGTCAGCTTTCTTCTCCTTGGGTTTCACTTTTTCAGGGCTTCCCGTAGAAGACCCTGTTTTAGTCAATTTCGGGCTTCCTGTAGAAGACCCTTTTTCAGTAATTTTCGGGTTTCCTGTAGAAGCCGGTTTCGGTTTTCCTGTAGAAATAGGTGTCGCCGCCTTGGTTTGCTTTGCTACATGAGTCTTACTTTTTGACTTAGTTGCGGTCGCTGTCGAGGCACTCTTGCTGATGTGGACCTTCTCAGCCTTGTCCATTCTGCCTTGTAACCTTTTCTCTCTTGCTGTCAAGATGGGTGTGTCATCTTTCTCCTTGTCAACCTTTTTCTCTTGTTTCTTCTCTTGCTTTTTCTTCTGCTCTATGGTCGGGGTCTTTTGGCTTTTTTCTTTCTTTACTGCGGCCACTGACTCTTTCTCCTCACTGCTAGAATAACCGAGCTCTTCGGTTAGCATCTTTATGTCCCCGTCCTTTGTCAAATTTCTGAAGGCTTCCCATGAGAGAGGAACCTTGTATGTGTGGAGCGCATCCTCCATGAGGAGTTTGATCAGTCCATGGTGTGCTACCTGTTCTGGTGTGCCTTCTTTCAGCTTGGTTGCACACTCAATCAGAGACTGTAGTAGAAAGTAAGGGAGACTGAGTTTGTTTTCTACAGGTAGATCCATCTGGTGCCGTAATTCAGTGAGTAACCGAAAGTGGTACCCGTATACAATGCTAAAACGGCCTTCGCAGGTGATGTACTTCATAATTTGCAGGCTCACTTCATTCCATGGTGGCAGTAAACTGGTTCCACGAACCCCATTTTTGTCTTCTGAGAATTCCTCCTCTGGTGGAAAGAATTCTTTCTTAGCTTGTTGGCCCAATTTCCTTTCTTCTTTATCCCATGGTAATCCCATTGGGAGCTCCGTAACTCGGCTGATGAATTGTGGGGTGAGTTTGAGGCTCAGACCCCTGAAGGTAACGGTGGCCAACGTTTTAGATTTCGGCCTCAGAGCTTGCAAAAACTCTTATGCCACTTCGTCGTCATAGCCCTGCAATTTGTCACAGAAGGATATCCATTGTGCTCGTGTGAAGAGCTCCACCACCTCAGGATTTTCTCTTAACTTCGCTGAATCAGTGGGCTCCCTTCTGATGAACCCACCTGGCATGGTGAAAAACTGCTGCGTTAGCTGGAGGTGGCAAATGCGGAAGAAATTTGGTCTACTGGGACAGAGCGTAGGATTACACCTCTGTCATGCACATAATTCACACAGCTTATCCCCTGAGAACCTTTAACACAGCTAATTACACTGACATCCTGTAGGACGACAGTTCATGCACAACAGACAACATTTGCAACAATTTTCTATGACCAGACTGTAGACGACGATTTTGCCACCTTCAAAAACCAATTGCATGGAGATTTCAGGCTTACCTTTCTAATCCGCCACCTTTTGACGTGAGGAACCCGACTTTCTGTAGAAACAACTTTCCTGTAGGAGCAGCGCGTGATTTCCGTGGGATACTGCAGTGGGTCTGCGCTCTTGGTGTTGCTTCACAGGCATTCTGCTGGCCAAAGACTTGGAGTATCGGGCTGCAGAGGGATCCGGATGATCACTCGAGTCGCAAACAGTGAATGATAAATGCATGGGGTGGAAATCTAGCCGATTAGATTTGAATCGGCGGAATCCGTGGCACGGGGGTGAGCTGTCCCTGCCAGACTGTTGGGCGACATCACACCATCATTCTTCTGCAAGTTCCCTTACTGCCACATCATTCCCCGCAGATCCGCCGCCGCCATTCTCGTTAGAACTCGTTTCTCCCCGAGTGGACGGTTCTCACGTGTCCACTGCCCGTTTTTTCCACGGCCACCATTCACACATCCGGCTCGACCAGCTGACTGGTCGACGTGGCCAATCGATTGACCATACAACCGCTCAACCCATCCATTTCACACTTGCAAACATTTTCAAAGTAAAATTCATGCAATTCGACGGAAGAAAGGGTCGAGGCACTTACCTGTGCGGCCGCAACACGATTGTTCAGGCTCTTGGACGACGATGAGTGGATTTATTTGCTGCTGGTGGATTTGCACAGGCCCGGAGGTTCATATTCACAGGTCACTGACGATGGATTTGATGCTTCAGCTGCATGCGCCCGCGTTTTCATTGTATATGGTGTGCACTCTAGCGGGCTTAACTGTTACGGGACTCCTGCAGGATGTCCTGTAACAGTTTCTTCCTCCTCGGTTGCATGCTGCACGACAAAGGCAATGGCCCCACGATCACGCTCACAGAGCTCATGGATGGCTGGGATGGATATGGTATGACATCTCAGCATTTTTTTCATCTCAAAAATTGCTTTTCTCTTGATAACTCAATGATCTGCTTTGATGGTGCAGGTAACTTCATTGCATGTCGACAGGGATGGTAGAAAGAGGTGACATCAATGTATAAGGGTGACAACAGTAGCTTGCATGCATCCAAACCAACCCTTGGTTGTTATATCTCCTCATAAAATGAATTCTGCGCCGTCCCGAACTTCTACAGGAAGTTTCCTGTAGAAATACAGAACTTCCTGTAGAAAGGTTGCGTTTCCTGTAGAAAGTCTGCACCTTCCTGTAGAAAGTCTGCATCTTCCTGTAGAAGACTCAAGCCGTGATGAAATTGTGCACATACCTTGGAGAAAATAAGTATTCTTGGAGGAGGGGCTGGTGAGGTCTCCTGGCAGCATGATAAGGATCTTTGGCTTTGCGTTAAAAGACCCCCTCTCCTTCATAGAACACCTGCAACCTGCATGCATTTTCACATTATAAACTTGTTGTCCCTATTTTTTTTTTTTTTTTTTTTTCTTTTTTTTTTTTTTTGAAAGATAACAGGGGCGCCTCAATGAGGTTTTCACCCTTGCCATCTGCCTTAAGTGCCTCGGAGAGGTTTTCACTCAAGGATCTTTTTTTTCTTTTTTTTTTTTTAAATCTCTTTTTTTTTTTGAAAGACAATAGGGGCGCCTCAACGAGGTTTTCACCCCTACCACCTGCCTTGGGAGCCTCAGAAAGGTTTTCACCCAAGGATCTTTATTATTTATTATTTATTTTTATTTTTTTTATAAACCTTTCAGGGTATGCTCAAAGCAGGGGCAGAACCCTTCTCTATGACCAACACTGATTTCTCCATAGTTTTGATGAACTCTTGTCTTGAGAGAGGTTTCCTGTAGATCTTCAATCGATGCCCATTGACAAGCATGGGGATGGCTTCTTCATCAATGGTTCGAATAAGAACAGATCCATTGTCATGGCATTTTTCCACTGCATATGGTCCTAGCCATCTGGTTCTCAGCTTCCCCTAGAAATCTTTGTATCTGGAGTCATACAACAAGGCCCAATCTCCCGGCTGGAATTGCTTGTCATGGAGGTGTTGGTCATGCCACAGCTTTCTCTGAAGTTGAACCACTTCTGAGTGAAGGAGGGCCTGCATCCGGTGCTCGTCCAGTCCATTCAGCTGCAATAACCTTTCTTGTTGCGCATGGCTGAGATCTAGGTCCAGCTGAGCTGCCATCCTCAAAGTGTTGTATTCAAATTCAATGGACAGCAAAGCTTTCTTCCCATAGACCATCTCATAAGGTGTGAAGCCGGTGGTAGTCTTCCAAGTGGTGTTGTAAGCCCATGTGGCCTCAACCAGGCGATCTGCCCAATCTTTCCTACTCCTGCTCACCACCTTAGTCAAAATCCCTTCCAATGCTCTGTTGGTGACTTCCACTTTCCCATTTTCCTGTGGATGATAGGGGGTGGAAGTCCTATGCTTGATTTTGTGATGAGCTAGTAGGTCTTCAATCAAGTTGGATGTGAACTGGCTCCCTTGATCGATGAGCAGCTCTCTTGGGTAGCCAAATTTGTAGAAGATGTTCTCTCTTAAGAACTCGACCACCTTCTCTTTTGTTGCTGCCTTGATTGCTTTAGTCTCTGCCCACTTTGTTAGGTGGTCAGTGCACACAATGATGTAAGACCTTTGCCTCGAAGGAGGGTTGATTGGACCCACAAAATCCATGCCCCACTTCTCAAATGGCTCAAGAGTCACTTGAGGTTGGAGAGGCATCTCATCCCTTGGAGTCGGTTTCCCCATTCTTTGGCATCGGTCACATTGGCTGATATATCTCTTGACATCTTGATGCAGTGTGGGCCAATAGTAGCCTGCTTGCAGGATTTTGAAGGCAGTCATCTTTGCTGCAAAATGTCCTCCACAAGGCCCATCATGATAGGTGAGGAGGATATCAAAGACTTCCTCCTCCCTTACACAATGCCTTAAGATCTGATCAGGGCCAAGCTTGAATAGATTGCCCCCGATCCAAGTAAATGAGGCACTTTTTCTGATGATTCTGCTCTTCTCTCTGGAAGATAGGTGCGGAGGGAACTGTGCTGAAACAAGGTAGTTTTCTATATCAGCAAACCATGGAGAGAGTACTGAGATAGCAAACAGATGTTCATCGGGCATCTGGTCATCCACTGTTCCATCCTCATCTGCAGACAAATCCAATCTAGATAAAAAGTCAGCAACAACATTTTCTTTACTTGGTTTGTCAACAATGGTCAAATCAAACTGCTGCAACAAAAGTAACCATCTAATAATACGGGCATTAACATCTAGTTTATTAATTAAATATCTAATTGCAGCATGATCCGTATTTACAAAGGTTTGATAGCCAGTAATATAATGTCGGAACTTGTTCAGTGCATGGACCACAGCCAAGAATTCTTTCTCGGTTACAGTGTAATTCAGCTCGGCTTTGGACAAGTTTTTGCTAACAAAGTAAATGGCATATGGAAGTTTTTGTTCAACTTGTCCTAAAGCTGCCCCTATGGCTTTGTTTGAGGCATCAGTGTGGATGTGGAAAGGTAGGGCCCAGTTTGGACCTCTCAGGATTGGGGCTGACACCAACTTGTCCTTTAATTCATTCAAAGCCCTCTGACAATCGTCAGTCCATTTAAACTCCACATCTTTTGCCAACAGACCAAACAATGGCGAGGCTAGCTTGCTGAAGTCTTTAATGAATCTCTGGTAATACCCTGCTAACTCTAAGAAACTCCGGACATCCCTTACCTTTTGGGGAGGTGGAACCTTCTTGATGAGGACAATTTTGTTAGGATCCACTTGTAACCCTTGGCAAGAAATGGTATGGCCTAGCACAGTCCCTTCAGTCATCAGGAATTCACATTTTTCAGGACTAAGGGACAGGTTCATCTCAATGCACTTGGTTAGGACCTTTCCCAGATTGGACAATGCTTCCTGGAAGTTGGACCCATAAGGAGTGAAGTCATCCATATAGATTTCCACCGCATCATGGACCAGCTCCAAGAAGATGCTCAAGACAGCTCTCTGGAAGGTAGTAGGAGCATTGCATAGCCCAAAGGGAAGAACTCGGTAGGCAAAGGTACCCCAAGGACAAGTGAAGGTGGTCTTATCTTGGTCTTCCGGGCTGATTTGGATTTGGTTGTACCCGCTAAACCCATCCAGGAAAGAGAAGAACTTCTTTCCTGCCAGTCCATCCAACACTTGATCTATGAAAGGTAGAGGGAAATGGTCTTTCTTGGTAGCTTTGTTCAGTTCTCGGTAGTCCACACAGATTCTCCACTTCCCATTTTTCTTGGGAACCAACACCAGAGGGGACACCCATTCACTATCTGAGATGGGGTAAATGAATCTGGCATCCAACAGTTTTTGCAATTCTTCCTTGACAATGTCCTTAAGGGTTGGATTCATTCTCCTCTGAGGTTGCCTAACCGGTTCACAACCCTCTTTGATGTATATGTGATGGGTACAGACCGAGGGATGGACTCCTTTCATCTCCTTATAGCTCCAAGCAAAAGCATCTAGGTGACTGGCGAACAGGCTACACAGCTCCTTTTCCTGGGAAGTAGATAGGGAGGAGCTGATATTTAACGTTCTCTCAGGGCCAAACTCCACATTCTTGACCCTGGGAGTGACAGGGTTGGTGGCACAAAGGTCCACTAAGGTGCTGGCTTGGGCATCCTCCACCAATTTCTCTAAGGATAGTGCACTGGAAGGTGGATTCTGGATCAAAGTCTCAATCAAGTCATCCTCGGTTTGGGGGTCTCTTCTGGTGGTATCTAGGGTGCACAAAGGTGCTGAGTACACCTCATCCTCCTCTCCTTCCTCCAACCACAGTGGTAAGTCATGCTCTAAGGAGGGTTGGCAGGAGGATATAGGACTAGCTGCTTGGACATAGGACCGTTTTTGATGGTCATGTTTCCTGCACGGCAACTTATGTAAGCATCTGCAGTGGCTAACCAAGGCCTTCCCAAAATGAGAGGATATCCAGTAAGCTTTGCCTTGGGTTGCAAAACCAAGAAATCTGCAGGGTATTCCCAAGAGTCGACAGAGACCAAGACATCCTCCACAATCCCTTCGGGAGTCACAGTGGAGCGATCTGCTAGTTGCATTACTGTCGAGGTCTTCCTCAAGGAACCCTGAAGATTGAGTTTGAGCATGGTATCCCTGGTCATCACATTAATGGCAGCCCCCAAATCAATCAAGGTGTGATGTAGGATGGTGCCATTGATGTGGACATCTACTACAGGACTCCCAGGATCTAGGTACTTTGGGCAGATGACTTGTCCTAACATAAGGTCAGACAGTTGCCCTAAGACATTGATGGTTGAAGCATCTCTCTTTCGCCTGCCTGGGTGTTTAAAACACTTTTCCTTAACCAGTTTGTTGTATATTGGCACATCCTTGATGGCTTGGAGAAGTGGTATTTTCACACACAACTGCTTGAGCTCTCCCAGAAGCTCATCCTCCTCTGGGTTGGGTTGTGTGGTGGCTGTTAGTCTCTCAGGAAAGGGTGGAATAGCCTTTGGTTCACTTTCCTGTTTGTCCTCCTCGTCCTCTGGGGGAGGAGGTTGGTGATCCGGAAGAGTCTTTCCAGATCGAAGATTGATCTCCTGGATCTCCACAGCATAGGTAGGGAATGATGTTTCCCCAGTGTATACCTGCTGGGCCTGTCTATTGTTGGGGTTCGAGTTCGGTTGAGCAGGAATTTGAGGTTTCCTTGGAGGAGCAGGAGGTAATGGTTGAGGTTGAACTGGTGGTGGAGGCAAAATGGCGGGAGGAGTGTTGTACTGGGGCCTCCACCCTGACTGAGGTGCATTCCACTGAGGTTGTGGCTGGGCATGTGAATGATATGAATGAGTAGTGGGCTAAGTAGGGTACTGAGGTGGATAAGACCATGGAGGAGGCATAGACCAGGAAGGATGAGCAGGGGGACCCCAGGAAGGCATAGGAGTCGATTGGTTGGGGCTGTAATAAGCTTGGGGTGCCCCTTGCATCCCTTACTGGTAAGGTCTAGGTCCTTGTGGCCTCCTTTGGTTGAGGAAATAGAGAGGTTCAGTGGGAGCTTCTGTCCCTTGGTACATAGCTTTAAGCCCAGGTAAGGTTGGACATTGATTTGCGGGATGGTCCTCCTCACAAACGAAGCACACTTCGATCGAATGCAATGGGCATTCATTCTTAGGGTGTCTTCTTGTACATCTAGGGCAGAAGATAGCCAAGGCCCTCTCAGCTTCTTCCTTCTTCTGCTGGATCCTAAATGTGTCCAGTTGCATGGCGATAGTCTGTCTCACCTCACTCTTAAGATCTTCTAATTGATTTGCAAACTCATGCTTGGAGAAAGGAATACTTGCTGAGAGAGGGTTTCCTCTACCTCGTTTTCGGGCTGCCCTGGAGTGGTTTCTGAACACAGTCTTGATGTCCTCATAAGGCAGCTGGTAAATATCTCCCCCAGCTAACATGTGAAGGGTATCTAAAAGGTCTTCAGGGACTCCTCGGAGCAGGACCAACTTGAGGGATTCAGGGTCAAGTGTGCACCTGGCCCGCTTATAGCTAAGTTGGAACCTCTCCTCATAATCCTCTAAGGACTCATCATTTCCCATGGTCATCCGAAAGATTTCTCCCTTGGTTTCCTTGGACATACAGTAGTCCTGGTACTTGGTATTGAAAGCTTGCTGCATCTGAGCCCAAGTGGTGATACTATTCCCAGGTAAGCCCATGAACCAGCGTAATGCTGCATCCTTAAGAGTTGAAGGGAAGAGTTTCAGCTTCTGCTCATCTTCAATATAGTAATAGGTTCTACAAAGGATAGCAAACTCAAACAGGAAGGTATCAGGATCTTCAGTAGTCAGTCCATGGAAGTGAGACAGAGCAGAGGGGCTAATGTTTTTCATTTTCATGTCTCCATTGGTTTCTCGGATGGGGAAGGCACCTTCTATTCTCTCATCTTCTCTTCTATCGTCAGCCATAGCTTCAGATGGGATGGTCTCTAATTCTTGTTCTGCTATAGGATCTTCGTATATCTCAGGAGGTTCACCTATAGGTTCTTCTGGATCACTGTCACCGAAGAAGAGAGAAGGGTGACTGAGTGATGTGGTGGGGGCGTTGGGTAGGAATTTTCCTGTTTTATCTCGATTCCTACGAGGTATGAAATGGAAAGACTTTTTTGATTGCTTTTGTTTTTTTCTTTGGTACCTGCAAAACTGAAACATATTGATCTACAACTAACTATCTTGCTGGAATAAAAATGCAGAATTGAAATGAAAGCAGGAAAGGACTAATCTACTTTGCTCAAATGGAATTGCAGGAATGGAAATGCTAGTCTACGCTTGTAGAATTGAAAGGCTAATCTATGCTTGCAAAATTGAAATTGCGGAATTGAAATGCTAATCTATGAAAGCAGGAAATGCCTATGCTACTTTTGCAGAATGGAAATGAAATAAACTACTTGGCAGAAGGCAAGAGTAAGAAAATAGAAGAAAAGCAACAATTACTAATACTCTGACGCTTCCCCGACAACGGCGCCAAAAAGATGGTGGGATCCAGTATTGTAGCAATAATGCTACAACTCCTGGAACTTCCTTCTCTAATTTTATCAACTCGGTAGTTCGTAACAAACTTGGAAGCGACGGTGCTGTATGCACAAGTACAAGCTCTTGTCGCAGCTGTCACTTGGTTAGCTGGCACAAGTCCACTAGGGATCAAGCAAACTTCTATATGTTCTCAGAAGAAGCTTTCTAAATGATGAACGAAGGCTATCTCAAAGGAAATTAACCTACTTTGCAAGAATGAACTGAAAGCCAACCAAACATGGAAACCCTAGTAATCCCTAATCTGACTAGCTTAATCCTTATGATGCAATGGTGGGAATGAAACTTCTAGAAATGATGCCATTACTTCTAGTGAGATGAGATGCATGAATTTAAACTACTTCCATTGAAGAGAACACGTTTTTGGTATTTTTGCTCAAGTGGGTGGAGTTATTATGATTGTGCTTCTTACTGGGTCTTGACTGTGCAGGGGTAGTTCAAAGGGAGGAAGGCTTGGGAAAGGTCAGGAGGACTCTGAGAGGTTCCAGGGGATCCCTAACATCATTCCACAGAACTTCACAACGTTCAAGTGCTTGGCAACCGTGTTTGCAGACTTCTACAGGATGTCTGCAGGGGATCCTACAGGAAACTCGGGATTTCTACAGGAAGTCCGCTAACTTATACAGGATGTTCTACAGTCGGAGTTTTGGGTGATGGAGGAGTGAAGGAGCTATGTTGGTGGATAGATAAGATGAAAGAGGAGCTTGTGATGACCTATGGACAGAAAGATGAGATGGAGAGAGAGTGGATAGAGCTGGTTGGTCGATAGAAGGGTAGAGGCAATGGAAGGCCGAAAAGTTGAGGCAACGTGGATAATAGAAGGGTTGGAGGGCAAATGAGCTGAACAGAGGATTAGTAGGTGGCTTAGGCATGGTTGAGAAGGATAAGAACACGATGGAGTGGTGATGCGCAGTGTAAATGAAACAAATCACCCTTATCTTGCATGTGATACGAAAGTTCACCAACCTATTCTAACTGTTTTATTAGGAATCAAAGAACAACAATGTAAGTTGAAGGGAAACCATGCATGATGCTGAACCAAAGAGTCATTACTCAAGATATAATCGCATGGACAATTCTTCAATCGAAAACATTACATTAATACTTGCATGCATATGTTAAAAACAATGTTTTTGGCAGTTGGTACGGTCTACACTTCCGGTCCCCAAACAGAGGTGAAAGTGAACATGCATTCAACCTTTTTTTGAACTCAACGTAACTTCAATCTCCCTACGCTAATTCTGAACTACTGAAACAACTGCATTCATGAAACTAACCTACATAACCAAACCGAAACAGTCAACTCAGCAAACTGTATTTTTCAAGTGCATGTAAAGGAAAGAAATGCAACGATAAAAGAAAGACAAGTAACAATACAAAGAAAAGGAGGTCTATTGCTCTCAGGTTGGGCCCTAACCTGAGAGTTATAGCTCCCCCAAGAACTCAGAATCGAATCCAAATCTATCTGCCTTTTATTAAAAGATCATAATCATGAGTCTAATAACATGCCAAAATTGGCTTACAAAGAGCAAAAACATAGCTACAACTCGTGGTTAAAAATATACAACAAAAGTTCAAGAGTCTCATCGAAGGCTACAGACTTAATATTTATACATGATGAGGGCCAAGCTGGCCTCCTCAATTAGTGGAGCTTGGCTGTCCAACTAAAAGTAAACTGTTGTTTCCGTAGAATCCGTTGGCTGCCTTCTAGCTCGGTGGTGATAGCTGTTGGAGCTCGGAGTTGGGGTGGAGATCACGGGGAAGGTCATTCAAGGCTGTGGACAACCTCCCTATAAACCCGCAATGCCACCTTGGCTGTCTCCTTGTCTTCATTTGCGTGGTCTTTGCTCCATTTAATGTCAAAAACACCTGAAATCATCATGTATTAGCCACATAGGCATAATGAATGCCCTTCTTCCTACAAATAACATGAATATACTAAGAAATGATGCATAAGTGATAAAAAATGAAGGGTTGAGCAAGGTAAGTAGGCCAAATGAGCCCAAATTGTTACCAAAATTTGGGGCTCATCAATAGGTGTGAGTTGATTAGTGTAGTACAAATATGAATGATAGTAACATGTGGTTGTACGCATTGTTATTATTGTTTTATGTAAGTGTTAGGGATTTTATATGTCATTAACTTCCCTAAATTAAATTTTCAACTGGAGCTTGTAAACTTTGAGTTGCGCTACATTCTGATTCAGGTTCTAAACAACTTTGTACAGAAGTAAGTACGAAATCTTCAATATATATATTTAATAATGATAATCAGAAAAATTGAAGTCAAGAAACCTATCACACTGTCATTAAATATACTCTCTATTAAAAACATTAAATCACTATTTCTTTATCCTCAATAGTATTTATTTCTCCAAAGCAGCTCATCTTGTATCATCATTCTTAAAGTCCTGATGATGGATCCCAGTTGGGATTTGAAACGTTGGCATAAAAATACTCATACTGTGGGTTCTCCGGTTATTAATTCAAAAGATACAAACCACAGATCTCTTAAATCCAAGATATACAACTATTACTAGCCATGTTTCAAACCAAATCAACTAGTAACATTTTTCCCAACTATTGCACATGATAATCCCCGGGGTTTTATGAATCAAAGGAAATTCAATCATAACTCAAACCAATCCCTATGTGCTACTTTATTAAAAACACTTAACCTCAAAAGATAAAGCTCTCTTTTCTAATTCAGAGCCAATCTAAATGAATTCAGACAACTTTAATCTAAGCAAATATTTTTTTACGAAAAGGAGCAAATAAGGAATTATCTATTCAGATAATGGCTACACTATAATTCAAGTAAATCTCACACAGAAAATCAAAATGACTATGTGGTAAATGCCATACAATTACTAATATGTTAACACATGACCTACATTAACAAATAACAATATGTCTCTACTAATTCTATACATTCCACACAGAGCATAATGCTACAAGAGTCTCATGTCACTCATTTACTTATATGATCATAAACAATGAAGTAACATTTTAGTTTAAAAGAAGAGATTAAATTCAAAACATGACAGTTGCATCTCATAAGAATTTGTTTTAAATTGAAAAGTTCCCTTTTCTAACCACTCATGATAGTAAAAGTGTAATCATGAAATTGATGAGATACAAGAGATATTCATAACAATGTTCGTCCGCTTGAAAATAATCAACAATAATACACTTGTTTTTCTTTTCCAGATTTATGAAAACAGAGTAATAACTTTATAACGAAATGAAGTACTGAAATTTTGAGATCTATTTAACAAAATGATTTGGAAATGAAATACGAATCTAGTTATTGAAACAAAACACACTTCCTACATACTACAATGGTTACAACACTCAATTCTAGGTCATGGTGGGCCCTTGCCACCACCTAGAGAAAGTCTTAAGATAATTCAATACATTATGAATCAAAAGACATGACAATTACATGAAAATAGAAGCTTAGACAATAATTATATTAAATTTTCAATAAAACATCAGTTTAGGAGCTCAATCTTAATAGAACATAATCAAGAATTTTCACCACAATCACCAGTTCAGGTTGAATGTAGATCTCCTTATAGAAAGCTATGCATGTGTAACTTTTACATACAAAATATCAGGCTTTTTAAAGAGTTCAGCTGATGAAAAATGGTTACAACTGATTTACTAAGAAAAGTAAAAATATAAAATCGTAACTAAGTTAAGCCACATGAAATCTCTTAGATATCTTGACAGAGATTGTAACTGAACTTATCGCGATCACAACACTATCGATAAAAACGATTCCATGTTTGACATTAAGGAGGACTATTCTAGCATTCCAAAGGTTGACTGAGTGCCCACTGCTGAGTAGAGTACTGAATGAGGTACAAAACTAAGTACATAATAGTGGGTCCAAAAATGATTGCTTGGTGCGTTGTTGAGAAATGTGATCGAGTGTTTTCTCACTTGTTCACGCACTTCAAATGTCTACAAGTCCTTTTAAACATTAGGCAAAGTAATTCAAGAGTTATAGGTTCATTTACAATGTATTTAAACCAACTAAAGACATACAAAAAATAACATTTAGTAACAAATATTACCTCCACTGTAAAGTAGTGTGTTTTAACTAGTGTGGACTGGTTTTAGGGTACAAAAAAGGGTAAATTAGGGTAAATGAAAGTAAAATAGTGGAATAAGATGTGAAAAATGGTTACAAAAGTAGGGACTAACATCCCCCCATGTCAGAGAGGATGCATGTCCTCATGCAATTGTCATTTTCAACTTCAAATAGTCATAAAAAATTAGGTCATCCCATAGTTCAAATTCCCACCATGCTTACTAAGACTTCCAAACCATGGTTTTATTTCATTAATGATCTTCAAAATTGTTGGTTTTGCTCCTGGGAACTAAACTTCCTGGCAGGCCTTTGTTTTTTAGGCATCTAACTAACGAGGTCCTTGTTTCTCAAGATAAGTACATATCTTGATTTGACTACAAATTAATGTTCAGGAAATGGAGAACAATGACGACAGTGATAACTTTTATCTTTAGAAAAGTATTATCTTCAGCGTTGAATCTGAGATGATAAATTTATTCATGTAATTAGAGATAATTCAGAGTACTTACAAATTACCATCTTGATTAATTTTTCTATTGCTAGGATGAATTTGATCTCTATATAACTTTTTAAACTTGTTATATAACTTAGTAAGAAAGAATTCATTACCCATTCTATTTTATCATAATACCGAATTAAGTACAAAATTCCTTAAGTTTTTATTGATCATTGTGAATAGACTTAAAACGGAACATAAACCTTCTTTGATATTTCATGTGGCTCGGTTGAACATTAACTATAATTTGACTTCTGTTTGCTGCAACATAATTTGAACCATCATTCCATGGATTTTGACCAAGCCTAAAATGATCACTCCCTGTGGCATTTCAATTTTTGGGAGTCTAAAACGCAGAAAAGAAGACCCCAAGTGGGTTCCTTTTCCGCATTTATTCTACTCAGTCTCGAAAAGAATAATTATGTGTTAAATAGATACCTAGTAGCTGCTATCTCATAAATGTATCGAGCCTGTATTAGCCAATGCTGAAAAGAACTTTAGGGAGTCTAAAAAGAAACATAAAGTAGACTCCAAAAAATTTTCTTTTCTATATTGATTCTATTGAGCTTGAAAAAGAATAATTTTGTACTCAGGAGATCGCTAACTACTATTGACCAATTAATATTTTTGAGATTGGGTCAATTCTTGCTCATAACCTTCAATTTTAGGGAGTTTGAAATGTTCATAGGAAAACCCAAATTTTCCTTTTCAGTAAATAATCGATGAAGTCCAGATAAACAAATAAACTTACACTTGACAAATTTCCTCTTTATTCTACATGAGATGTGTAGGAAAACAAAAATTTAGCCCACTATTATTTATATTATGAACACACACACAGAGACATATAAATATACAAAGAAAATCAATTTTAGGAACTAATAGGAGCTAGATCCCCCTTTTGAACTAGCTCTATTTCTGTACCTCGCATCACATTCTCAAAAAAATCTACGGGAGAGAGCAGACAATGGTATATTTTAAATATGTGATCATTAATCATGAATGAGGTTTGATCATTATGAATAGTTTTTATCCTCATTGAGCTATTATCAATAACTTCATCCACTTCATAGAGTACCCTAAATGTCTTGAAAAACTTCTTACCTCTTTTTGGCACATTGGAACCAGAATATGTGATATTACCTCAATTTTTGCAAGGTCAACTTTTATCCCTTCTTGTGATACATTATGTCCTGAAACAATTTCTTTAGTATGCATCATTTTACATTTAATATTACCAAGGGAAAAATGAGTTTCTTGAAAATGAATCAACACTTTTTCTAGGTTCTTCAAATATTGTTGAAGGTCATCACCGTATACTATGAAGTCATCGATTTAGGCTTCCACACAATCATGTATTAGATCAGAAAAAATAACTAAAACAACTCTCTAAAAGGTAGCTGGAGCATTGCAAAGAATAAAAGGAAGAACTCTGTAAGCATAGGTGCCCCATGGATAGGTAAAAATAGTCTTCTCTTGGTCTTCTCGGGCTATTTGAATTTGATTATCTCCATTATACCTATCTAGAATAGAGAAGTACTTTTTCCCTGACAATGTATCAAGTACCTGATTAATAAAAGGTAAAGGAAAATAGTCCATCAAGGTAGCTTTGTTCATCTCTTTATAGTCAACACAAATTCACTATTTCTTGTTTTTCTTGGGAACTAGAACCAAGGGAGAAAATTATTTACAGTCATAGATAGGATATATAAAATTTGCACTTAATAATTTTTGCAATTAATCTTTAACAATTTATTTTAGAAATGGATTCATTTGTATTTTTGGCTTCCTGATATGACTAACTTCTTCCTTCATGTAAATGTGATGTGTACAAGTATCAGAATGAATACCTTTTATGTCTAAATAAGCCTAGGCACATTCTCCAGACTATTTTTTAACCATATTTATTACCTATTATTTATGTTATGTACATAATTATGTACCAATGTACAACATTTCTCTAGTGCTAATTTCACTACGTTGAGCACTTGCTTCGTTGGTTTCTTCCAAGACTATGTTTTGTAAGTAACTTACAAAATAGAAGAAGAGATAGATCAAGGAATTCAAAATTAGCCTCTTCAAGGAGGCAACCTCCTTTAGATTACACAAATGTACAATTCTTGGATGATACAAATGAGAAAACCTCCTTTCTATATATAGGAGTCTAAGGGGTCACATTATAATCAAAGTCGACATAACAATAATAATGTAAGGGAAGAAAAATAATAAGAGTGGTCTTGTATGGGGCATGCTAATAACAATATGGGGACAACAGGGGCACAACAATAAAAATAAGGGACTACAATTTGAATAATAATGGGGGAATACACTAGTATTATAGGGACCTAACATGCCTCTCTCCTTCAAAAAGTTTTATCGTTAACGCTTGAGTAGTTTTGGATGGTTCTATCTAAAATTCTCATCCTCCCATGTGAAATATTCAGTAGGTAAGCTCTTCCACTTGATGATATACTTCGAAATTGATTGATTTTGTAGCTATCAAGTTCTTGTTTTGTGACTGCTTCAGGTTCCAGTATGATTTTTCCTTCCATGTAAAGTTCTGGCAATATTGTTTGAACTGGGAGCTTGTCACCTATAAACTTCTTTAAGCATGAAAAATGAAAAACTGGGTGTATTCAGGAAGATGGAGGAAGCTCCAATTTGTATGCCATAGTACCAATCTTTGCAACAACTTGTACGAACCGAAATATTTTCGTGATAACTTATTATCCTTCTTAGCTTGCTTGAGGGACACTTTTTTCTATGGTTGTAGTTGTAGAAATTCTTAGTCACCTACATCAAAACTTCTTTCACTGTGATGTTGATTTGTCTATTGTTTCATTCTATTTTGCCTCAAGATGAGGTTATCCTTTAAGAATTGGAGAACTTATTGTTGATGCTCAATGTGATATTACACTGATTGAACCTTAAAATTCTCTCTTAAGGATGTTGTGATGGATGGTGGATGATATACATAAAGTGCCATAAATAGGATCATTTTTTCTGTAGTATGGAAGGAAGTGTTATACCACCATTAAGCCATAGGCAACCACTTAACCAATTGTGTCCATTTATTAGATACAAAGAAATGAACATATCATTCCAAACATTTTTTCACTATCTCAATTTTCCCATTAGATTGAGGATGATAATATAAGCTATGATCTAACTGAGTACCCATACTGGAAAATAATTCCATCCAAAAATTTCAAGTGAAAATCGAGTCTCTGTCACTTATAATAATCCTTGGGCTTCCATGTATCTTTTGAATGGTTTTCGTAAATGCAGTAGCAACTGTAGTAGCTTTAAATGGATGAGATAATGCACAAAAGTGCTCATACTTGGTAAGTCTACCAACTACCACCAAGATGACACTCTTTCCTTTGGACTTGGGTAAACCTGTGATAAAACATATTGAAACCTCCTCCCAACTATTATCACTAGGTTAGAACATGTTGGGTTGTGTCAACCTTCAACCCAGCATAACTATTTCAAACCACTTTGACTGGAATTTAGCCCTTCCAATCTGAGAGGGCTCTCTCGAAACAGTTACCAAATTCAGCTTAATCAACTCAAAACTATAGATGGCTAGCTTTGATTTTTTTTTTTTTTTTTATGTAGTTTTATAGGTGAATGAGAATGTGATGGTTCCCACAATTGGGCATGGATTCAAATAAAATAAAATCATTGGAAAACAAGAGTTTTTAGTGCAAACTGAGGCATTTTTGTATTTAAAACTGGTGTCAAATAAACATTCACATTCATACATATCAAATGAAGGAATTTGGACCACTTGACATGAATTCTAAGTCATCAAAATAATATGAAAGTTGATAGCAACATAGAAAACATGATAAGAACACATAAACCCATAACATGAATCTTAGGTATAAAAATAGATTTTCTACAATATATATTAGCTGGAACAAAAGTTTACATAATTAGCTTGTCACATTATGGATAAACCCCTTCAAAGTCAAGAAACCACACATATGTACAGTGAGATCTCCCTTACAAAATCTTCCACCTAGGCTAGATTCGATGAAAATATAAGAGACCCAATACTCTTCGACTTCTAAAGCATTGGGCCTTTATAGGGATATTTCTATTTTAACAAAATTTGAATACAAATACGAGTCTCCTATCATTTATGAGCTCAACATATTATGCTTCTAAACCTTATTAAATCCAACCAAATGCTGAGTGTGCTAGATTTTTGACGTGCTCTTGGCATGTGGATGTGCTGGCCTGATTGACTTTGCTGACCTAGATCTCCACCAAGTAGAATTTCAAAATTTCTGGAACAATTCTAGTTAGGAAAAATTTTGTAAAGTAGGCCTCAAAGATAAGTGCATATGTTACAAACCCTGATGTCTTTATAAAAACTATGAGAGGATTTTGTAGATCAGCTTATTCTGAATAAAATTTCCTTTAGATCTCTAAGATTCGTTTCCGTTTGGTCAAAAATTGAGATCGAGGTTCACTACTAAAACAATGATTTCTAGAATTTTCGTAGCAAATTTTGGTAAAATATTTCAAAAAACACTTATATGCTAGCTATTTGATCTTTCTGAAAGTGTTGAAGTCTTCATTGCTGTTTATTAGCTAAACACATGCAATTAGAACTCCATTAAGTAAAAGTTTTACTTTCATTCTCCTCCATGAAAAGATACAACAGTTTTGTCACAGATGTTTAACTTAACTATGGGGAGTTGCTATGAAATTTGAAATTTCTAAGTTTTTGATTTCCATGGTTTCTTCTGCATCCTTATTGCTCCTAATATCTCATTCAAATATGCATAATCTTGAATTTATTGGTTAAACATAGTAAAGACAAAATTTTAGGAATTCACCAAGCTTGAGGGTTGCATCATATTACTTTAGTTATGAGCTTGAGCTTCTTTTTGGAAAGCTTGCTCTCGATGAGCTCTACTTGTGCTTGCAAGTCTTTGACTTGAGTTTTAAACTTCATTTTGTTAGATTGCAACCACCTATTTCTTCTAGACATGTGCTTCAACATCTTTTACAGTGGCAGAATTTTCTTTGTCATTTTCCTTGCCTTTTCTGCAATTTTCTGCTCCAACACCTGCTTATTCATTTCTTCAACTTTGAATTTGGCCTCTATCAGCTCTTCTCTAGCCTCCCTTAACGATTTTTGTAATAATTATTCTTGGCTTTTCTCTAGCATAGTTTCTTTTCCATGTCTTTTATTTATTGGCTTTGTTTTTTCTAAATGTACTTCTAGCATCATTTCATCTCGTTTAATTTCTCTTACTGATATTGTCATATGTTTCCTTCGCCTAAAGATGAAACCGTGTTCTTTTTGTGAGAAGTTTTTCTTCTTAACCCTATTTCTCTTCTAACAAAATTTTGTTTGCTCCATTTCTAAAACCATTACAGTTGTGCCTTCTTCAAGCGCAATGGCTTCTAGTATGTTAGTTAGTTTACCTTTACATTTTCTCTATTCTTTACTCTTTCTTCTGGTCATCCTTCTGCCAGTGCTTGTGGAAGCCTTTACTATAGGTTTCTTTGCCTCTGCTTGTTTCTCTGCATCTGGTTATTCTTCTCTAATGGTTATTGATATAGCTCATAGCCGCTGTGAAATGCAGTACCAGTATTTAGCTCATAGCCACTATGAAATGTAGTAGTAATATGAAGTGATACTGGTAAACAATGTTGAATCTACCTTCACATGTGAAATACTTCTCAATGACCTTTAGGAGTTTGGAAAAATTCTCTTTGAGGCAAGTTTTGGAAATTCCAACAGTCATGTCAATCCCTATATGTTCTTCCTTGAGGAATTCATCACAATTTAGTAGCTGAAACTTTTGAACATTGAACCACATTTATCCTCACCATGGGATCTCTGTAGCATGGGAAATTTCGTCAGGGGACACATCAAAGTTGAGAAAATCAACCTTCATTTATTGAAATTTACAGCAAAGTCTTTGGAAATCTTCCCATGGTAACCCTGCAACTTCTAACAGAAACGAAGGAAACCCATGTTGGAAAATGCTTGAGTGAAGGAAGGGTCCTCCTCCAATAATTTCATATCCATTGGTTCATATCCCACAATTGAGCCTCATTTATATTGTTTTTTGTGTGCTACCATATTTTCAAGACATTGAGAGTTGCTTCTCACCTGAAAATTACTCTAAAGACAACTACACTAGCCATTGACACCAATAGACCTATCCTAAGGACAACAAGACCAACTCACATGAATGTAAAACCCAAATAAAGTAAAAAGAAAATGAGGTAGGAATGAAGCTATAGGGTGTAAATGTTTAGGGGATAAAGGCAAACATCATGTATTCATGACCCACTGTGACTCTAACCATAATCCTTTACAAAAATCATATCATTCCCATACCGTTACCACATGAACATAATTTCGTAGTCTGACTAGTGTTTGAAGAGGCGAATCCACTACGGAAGTGTGAGGAAATTTCCCAGAAAACCTTCGGTTTTCATAACTGGATTTGCTATGAATTTATACAACACTGTCAAAATGGCAGTTATGAATGAATAAGTCTAAGACATGTGAAATTTTGAAATTGAACCTTTATGACTGACCCTTTTTAAAATTATAGGAACCCCACATCATGATATGACGACCAAAAACACTATGATCATGAAATTTATTTTGAGAAAATTTTGAAAACCCTAGCTAATTTAACCAATAGACTTCACAAACTATTTATAAGTGTTATCATGAATAACATTGGCTCCAATGGGGATGATGTGCCCCTACGGTGCAACAAAAAATTAGCTACTCTAGTCCATGACCATTGGGTTGATCCAAATTTGAAGAGTACATTCAAACCCACTCACCAAAATGAAAAGAAAATGCAAAACCGTTGGAAACCAACTACTACTACAATATGATATCAAAGTGTTGTACAGACTGAAGCTGACAAATGGAAAATGTAGCCTAAAGATAAAGGAAATTCTTGCCCAACGAGCTTATTTATGTACCAATAACCGTACACTAACATCTCAAAATCCACCTTCTTAATTAAAGAAATATGAAACCTCTAGTATAACTAGTCAAAGAGTTGATTCAACACCTAGGCTCCTTGATTGTTCTTATGTGGACGATCTATTGGCAACTTACAACAAAAGCTAAATCCATCACCTGAGCTTATAAATGAAAGAAAATCCACCTTCCTTGATGACTCGAAAAGATTTACCAAAGGATCTTGATAATCATGAAAAATAACCTCTTCTTGATATGTAAAACCATGAAGGCTAGATTTATTCATAACTAATGGCTTCTTTTGTCCTATGTATTCAATTCCAAGAACATCATCAAATAAAAAGACAACAATATATTTTTCTCTCCTTTCATGTAAATCAACAAAACCATCCATGCATCCTTGAACATATTCAAACATGACATCCATATTGTGTGTATCAAAACTAATTGTTTGCTTATCAAAAAAATGACATATAACCTTTGGTAGTTTTTCTTGAGGATTGTTATCTTGACTCTCAACACTAACAACTCCTATACAAACAACTTTATGCATATAATCCATGTCATTTGGATGATCCTCAAATATAATAGGTAAAACATTTATATTCAACTCTTCATGTAGCTCGAGTTTACCTAAAAGTGAACTTTCATGCAATTTAACTTGGAAACAATAATTATGATTTTTAATGGAAAAATTTCCTTGTCTAGGTAGACAACTTTCATCACATGTTACCTCGTTTTTTAGAATTTTCATGCATGTATTTTCAATAGCCTGATCTTGATGAGTTTCTTCTTCACATAAAATCTCTGAAATGAATGGGTTGAAAAGCAATTTGAATGATTTGGCTCATAACTTTAACTATATATAGATTGACAAGGCTGGAAATTCTCATAAATTGCATGTAATATTCTTGTTGGAAAACTTCTTTATTATCATGAGAACTAGCTTGAGAAGAAAATTCATAAAGTGCCTTTAACATCTCCTCATCATCCATACATTGTACATCATCACCAATACTTTTAAGATATTGAACGAAACCATTAAAAAAATTGCAACAGTCTTGAGATAGTGGTAATTAAGGATGAAACTTCCCATAATGTCCAAATAATATGCTATGAAAATATTTAAGAGAACACAAGCTTATTAATTTCAAACCTTCATACCATAGTCTAGCTTTATCTTCTACAGTATCCATAAACATCTTCATGAGACAATCCTCAGGAAACTCCACCCCTGGTCTACATACATCCATATCAAATCGAACCAAATGTTGAACAACATCATATTTCTTTTCATATTTGAACATGGGAAGATGGGTTAACCAATCAACAAGAGGGATATGAATTGGGAAACCATAGATATGAGACTGATCCATAGGATCATACATGACATTTCTTCTTGTAGTAGAACTCTTCTTGGAACTTCTTCAAGTTACTAATCTTCAACCAGTGGAGTCACCATGAAGCTTTCGTCTTTAGGATATTTTGAGATTGGGGTCACCAAGTTAATATCAAAAGCATCACAAAACTTTGGTTTCATGTAACTCTCAGTAATAAGAATAAAAAGACTCAAACAAAATCTGAGAAACAAAGGTTTTCAACACCTCGCAGATGCACCAGAATTTTATCACTAGGTTAAAATAGGTTGGGTTGTGTCTACCTTCAAACAATCATAAATATTTCAAACCACTTTGAGTGAAGTTATCCCTTCCAATCTGAGAGGGTTCTCTCAAAACATTTATTAAATTCACTTTAATCAACTCAAAACTATAGATGGCTAACTTTGATTTCTTTTTATGTAGTTTTACAGGTGAAGGAGAATGTAGTGCTTGCCACCATTGGGCATGGAGTCAAATAAAAGAAATCATTATAAAACAACAACTTTTAATGGAAACTAAGGCATTTCTGCCTTTAAAACCGATGTCAAATAAACATTCATAGTCATACATAGAAAATCAAGGAAGATGGAGAACTTGACATGAATTCCAAGTCATCAAAATATTGTGAACATTGATAGCAACATAGAAAACATGTTAAGAACACATAAGTCCATAACATGAATCTCAGGTATAAAAATAGAGGTGTTGCAATATATGCTAGTTGGACCAAAAGTTTACATAGTGTCAGCTTGTCACATTATTGGTTAACCCCTTCAAATTCAAAAAACCACACATATATAGAGTGAGATCTCCTTTAAAAAGTCTTCCACCTGGGCTATATTCTATCAATAGCTAAGATACCTAATCCTATTTGACTTACAAAACATTGAGCCTTTATAGGGATATTTATGTTTTAACATCATTTCAATACAAATAGGATTCTCGTACCATTTATGAGCTCAACATATTCTATTTTTTAAACTTATAAAATCGAGTGAGATGTTGAATGTGCTAGATTACTAACATGCTCTTGCCACATGGATGTGCTTACCTCGTTGACTTTGCTGACCTAGACCTCCACCAAGTTGAATTTCAAAATTTTTGCAACAAATCTGGCTAGGAAATATTTTGTAAAATAGGCCTAAAATATATGTCCGTATATTCCAAACCCTGACTTCCATGTCAAAATTGATAGAGCCTTTTGTAGATGATCTTGATTGAAACAAAAACCTCCTTCATATTTACAAAAGTCGTTTCCATTTGGTGAGAAAGGGAGCTCGAAGTCGACTATTAAAGTAGTCGTTTCTAGAATTTTCGTAGCAATTTTTGTAGCAAAATTCAAAAAACACCTACCTGCTAGCTATTTGACCTTTCTAGCAATGTTGAAGTCTTCATTGATGTTTATTATCTAAACACATGCCATTATAACCGATTTAACTAAATTTATTACTTGCATTCTCCTCCCTGAAAAGGTACAGTAGTTTCGTAGAAAATTTTCATCTTAACTATGGAGAGTTTCTACAAATTTTGAAGTTTCTAAGTTTTTTATTTTTGATGCTTTCTTGTGCCTCGTTTTCACTCCTAATATCCTTTTCATCTATGCATAATTCTGAATTTTCTGGTTAAACATAGTAAAGACAAAATTTTAAGAATTCACCATGCTTAAGAGTTGCCTCCCGTTACTTCATCTATGATGTTGAGGTTCTTTTTGGAAAGTTTGCTTTTGATGAGCTCTACTTGTGCTTTAAAGTATTTGAATTGGGTTTGGAACATCCTTCTATTCGCTTGCAATCTCTTGTTCCTTCTATACATGTGCTTCAACATCTTTGGCAGTGGTAGAATTCTCTTTGTCTTTTTCCTGGCCTTTTGTGCAATTTCCTCATCGAAATCTATCTGCTCCAACATTCGTTTCTTCATTTCTTAAACTTCCAATTTGGGCTCTATTAGCTCTTCTCTGGCCTCCCTTAACTATTCCTATAATACTTCTTCTTTTCTCTGGCATAGTTTCTTTTCCATGTCTTTTCTTTGTTGGCTCTGTTTTTTCTAATGATACTTCTAGCATCACTTCAGCTTGTTGCATTACTCTTGCTAATATTGTCATAGGTTTCCTTGGCCTAAAGATGAAACCATGTTATTTTTGTGAGAAGTCCAAATTCTTAACCCTCTTTCTCTTCTCATGAATTTCTATTTGTTTCATTTCTACAACCATTATAGTTGAGCCTTCCTCAGGTTCAATGGCTTCTAGAATGTTAGTTACTTTACCTTTACCTTTGCTCTGTTCTTTACTCTATCTTATGGTAATCCTCCTCTCGGTGTTTGTCAAATCCTTTAATATAGGTTTCTTTGTCTCTGGTTATTTATCTTCCTCTCGTTGATTTTCTTCTCTATGGGTTATTGATGGAGCCTTTCGGGTTTTCCTAGAGGGTGTGGCAGTATCTTGCTCATAGCCACTGTGAAATGCAGTAGTAATATGAAATGATTCTAGTAAACCATGTTGAATATGCCTTCAGATGTGAAATACTTATGGATGACCATTATGAGTTTGGAAAAATGTCTCTTTGAGGCAAGTTCTGGAAATGCCAGTAGTCATGTCAATCCCTATGTGTTCTTCCTTGAGGAATTCATCACAATTTAGTAGATAAAACTTCTAAACCTTGAAGCACATTTGTCTTGACCTAGGGATCTTTGTAGCAGGGGAAATTCTGTCAGGGGACACTACAAATTTTACAAAACCAACCTTCATTTTTGTTCCAGTGAAATTTACAGCAAAGTCTTTGGTAATCTTCCCATGGTAACCCTGCAACTTCTAACAGAAATGAAGGTTGCCCATGTTGGAAAGTGCTTGAGTGAAGGTAGGGCCATCCACTAGTAGTTTCATGTCCATTGGTTCATATCTCACAACTGAGCCTCCTTTATCTTTTTTTATTTTATTTTCTACCATCGTTTCAACACGTTCGGAGCTGCTTCTCACCTACAAATTACCCTAAAGACATCTAGCCCATCTATTGACACCAATAGACCTATCCTAAGGATAGTAAGAGCAACTCACATGAAAGTAAAATAAAGCTAAAGTGAAAAGAAAATGGGGTAGGAATGAAGTTATACAGTGTCAATGTTTAGGAGATAAAGGCAAAGATCATGTATTCATGACCCCCTGTGACTCTAACAATAATCATTTTCAAAAATTATACTATTACCATATCGTTACCATGGAAATAGACTTTCGTAGCAATAATAGTGTTTGAAGAGATGGTTCGACTACGGAACTGTGAGGAACTTCCATAGAAAACCTCAAGTTTCCATAACTAGAGTTGCTACGAATTTCTGCAAAACTATCAAAATTCCAATTATGAATGAATAAGTATGAGACACATGAAATTCTTAAATTGAACCTTTATGAATGACCCTTTTTGAATTTATATGGAACCCACATCATTACCTTTCGAAAACCCTAGCTAATTTGACCAATAGACTTCACAAACTATTCCTAAGTGCTATCATGGATAACACCAACGTTGACATGGAATGTATAAAGGTTGTAACAAAATCGGGGACTTGATTGTCTCAAATTTATTTTGTTGGTAAACCAAACATTTTTCCACAAACTTTTGAATATCAGATTGAAGGTCATTCCAAAAAAATTCCTTCTTAACCCTATGGTAAGTTTTTAAAAATCTCGAGTGCCCTCCTAATGGAGAGGTGTCAAATTCCAGAAGAATATTTTGTTTGAGTTGGGAATTCTTACAAAGGTATAAGCGATATTTGTACCACAATGAATCATTTTTCCAGCTAAATGTACCAGATGTACTGGGATCTTGCTGCAACTTTTGATTTATTACCCACACTTCTTCATAATTCTTCCATTCATCCCTTGCTTCATTTATCCAATCTATTTGGATAATAGAAATGGCACAAACAAATTCTTCCACATCCTCATCATTTCTTGAGAGTGCATCAGCAACAACATTTTTCTTCCATTTTTTTATATGATTTCAAATTCATAACCCAACATCTTTGTGACCCATTTTTGTTTCTCTTCTGAAGATAATCTTGGTTCTAAAAAGTATTTAAGAGTATCATGATCCGTTTTAACCTTGAAGTGTCTTCCCATTAGGTAAGTTCAACATTTCTTAAGTTCATGTAGTATTGCAAACATTTCCTTCTCATAAATAACTTTTTGTAAATATTTTCCTTTGATTGGATGACTTTCAAAAGAAATGGGTCTTCCTTCTTGCATTAAAACAACACCGATTATATTTCCTGAGGCATCATATTCCACAATAATTTTTTTTGTGAAGTCTAGTATAGTTAAGACCAATGCATGGAACGTTGCCTCTTTAAGATGTTCAAAGGCCTTCGTTGCTTCTAGAGTCCAAGAAAATGCATATTTCTTTAGTAATGTTGTTAGAGGCATTGTTATTCTCCCATAATTCTTAACAAACTTGCAATAATACTCTGTCAACCCAAGATATCCTCACAGATACTTAATGGATGTGGGGATTTTCCATTCCTTAATGGCTTTAATTTTTCTAGGGTCTACCTTAACACCTTCATGAGATAGAATATGACATAGATATTCCACCTCGTATACTCCAAAGAAACATTTGTAGTTTTTTGCATATAATGTTTTCTCCTCCAATAGTTTGAACACCCTATCAACATCTTGAACCTGATCCTTCCAAGAATTTTTGTAGATTAGTATATCATCAAAAAATACTAAAACAATTTTTCTAAGGAAAGGATTGAAAATGGAATTCATAACACCTTCAGATGTAGAAGGTGCATTAGTAAGGCCAAAAGTCATGACCAAAAATTCATAATGACCCTCATGAGTTCTAAATGTTGTTTACAGAATGTCTTCACTCTCTATTCCGATATGATCATATCCTGAATGAATATCCAACTTGGTGAAGCATAAGTGCTCCATGTAATTTATCCAATAATTCATTAACGACGAGAATGGAAAGTTTATCTTTAATAGTGAACTTGTTGAGCTCCCTATAATCCAGACACATGAGCCATGATCCATCATCCTTGTGCACCAATACCACTATAGTAGAGAAAGAACTTTGACTCGATTGAATTATACTAGCCTCTAGCATTTTTGTAACCATACATTCAATTTCACTCTTTTAGGCATACGGATATCTATAAGGCCTCATGTTTGGAGGAAAACTTCCTAGAATAAGATTAATATAATGATCATGATAAAAAATAGGTGAGAGGCCTTTGTGAGTCTCGAATACCTTGGAATAATTGTCCAAGACTTTTTGGAGATCTATAGAAATAGATGATTTTGATGTGGGAACCTCTAGTGAACATAATTGTGCAATTACACCCCATTGTTCTTTCTTTATAAGCTTTGTCATGTCATTAGAGACGATTATCTTTCCTAGTTTCCCTATGATACCCATTAATTCAACTTCCTTTCCTTCTCAAAAATGTTTCAAGGAAAGTTCTTGAAAATTAAAAGCTTTTGTAGCCAAAGATTGTAGCCATTGGAATCCTAATACAACATCAGCACCACCCATTTGCATGGAGATCATTAGACTATTCAATACATATTCTCCCATGGATAGCTTGATATTATGACACTTTCTAGATAAATTTATGGTTCCTCCATTTGAAACCATCACTTGACACTCTGGTGCTATATATGGGAATCAATTCAATTCCTTGGATATCTTACAATGAATAAAATTATGGGTACTACCCAAATCAATCAATGCTATTACCTTTTTCTTCTCGATATGTCCTTCTATATTGAGAGTTTGAAGAGTGGTAATTCCTGTCAATGCATTAAAAGAGATGGTTGGATTCATTTTTTCTTCATCTAGTGTTTGTTCCTGGTGTATATCCTCTTCTTTTGACATTCCTTGTTCCTTTTCTTCCTCCTCTTCACAATGTATGTAAAATAATTTCTTCTCAGCACACTTATCAACTTTAGTGTATTTTCTATTGCAACTATAACAAAGCCATTTCTCTCTTCTTCTTCTTTTTTTTTTTTTTTTTTTTTTTTTTTTTTTTTTTTTTTTTTTTTTTTTTTTTTTTTTTCTGATTGTTCTAGTTTCAACCTTGTATTTTGTGGAAGGCTAAGGGCAGCAACACTTCAATCTTTATAGTTGTGAGTGGTAGGCTTCCTTATTGCCCTGATTTTTCTTTCACTTTTTCTGCCAACATGAATGCCTTCTGCAATTAACCAGGTTCCCAAAGGCCAACCACATGTTATATTTTATCCATTGAAGTCCCTATGAATACATTAATCATATGCTCATCTGTAATATTATTTACCCTTATATTCAATTTTTGCAAGTCCTCAATGTGCTCCACTATTGAACCCTTTTGTCCGAGATTTATCAATTGGCTAAAGAAGGTGTTTCTCTTTGTATGCTCATAAGGTGATCTCATTTCCTCCATAAATATTGACCAAGTGACAATTTGTTGATGAGAGCAAAGCCATCGATAGCATACAAACTGATTGGGTTCCAAATATAAAGTTACAATGCGTACCTATTGTGTGTCTTGCACATTATGGATATAAAAATATTGCTCCATCTGTAGTATCTATGTTACAAGATCCTTTCCATCAAAATTCTTCATATCAATCTTTGGGGTGTGGTACGTATTTAATCCAATGTTAGAATCTATGAAATCACAACTAACATTTCTTTTGTTCTCATCATGAGTTTCCTCTACTACCTTTTCGCCATTAGGAAGTCTTTCTTATAGAAACTTTGTGAAGCCTTACATGTATTTCTTCAAATCCTCAATGTTTCCTTTTATTTTTACTTCTATACCATTTATGACATTCTTCAAATCATTTATCTTAGTTTCAGTTACTTTTTGTGAGAGCGAATTTTGTTGCACTTTGTCTTGTAATTTTGGTATATCATGTTGCATTTCTTCATCTTCTTAATGTGTCATAGTATAGGTTTCTAGTTTCTTACTACTTGTTTCTATTTTCTTTCTTCAGGTCATATATTAATGATAATTATGCTTCACACTTCCCTTCGAATCACTTCAAACTACCTTCTGAAGCAAAACTTATGCAAATTTTATAAAACAACTACACAATTTTTTTTTTTACTTTGTAGGAGATTGATATTGAATCTAATGTATCTCTGTAATGTCATATCTCCAAGGTCTAAAATTCCATCCTATCATATCACTTTGAGTCCTATTTCCAACCCCACAATTCTTATTTAGATTAGATTCCGAAGGAAAGCGTTATGCCAAATATCCCACGATGACCTAATTATAGAATTGATCAGTAGAGAGAAATTTTACGGATTTCAATGTGTCATTGTTTCAACCTTCAGACAGGAAAATGACACCCAAAAAAATATAGTACATCCTCTTTCTGTCACTTTTTTACAAAATTTAAATCGGATCCTCAGAGAGAACTTTATGATGATTTTTCCAAGGTCACCTATTTGAGATCGAATTTTTGAGCTTTCAAAACCCTAAATTCTTCCGATCATATCTCCTAAAATATAGTCAGAAAATATTTGTAATTTGTATATGCGTTTCATTAAGATCTTGGCTCAAAAGGGTTTTAATTTTAGATTCCAAAGCTTCGTATAGAAAACGTTATAGTGAAAATCCGACGATGACCTATTTCAAGCAGTGAAACCCTATAATTCAAATCTCTTATACCAAATGTTATGGAACCAGCTCACGAAATAGAATAAGAGATAGATCAACAACTTCCAAATTAGCATCTTCGAGGGGGAAACCTCCTTTACATTACATAAATGAACAATTCTCGAATGATACAAATGATAAAACTTAAGTTCTATATATAAGAGTCTAAAGGGTCATAATATAATTAGAGCTGACATGACAATAATAATGTAAGGGCACAACAATAACAACAATGGGCTTCTATGGGGCATAATAATAATAATATGGGGACAATAGGGGCACATCAATAACAATAAAGGGCTACAATGACAATAATAATGAGGGAATACAATATTATTATAGGGGGCTAACAAATTCCCATAGTAAATGATGCAAACACAACAGGTTGACATGCTTCTTGAAATTTACTGCTGAAAACATAATGATAACCATTAAAAGAAACAGGATAATTAGTGCAATTAATATCAGACAAGAATTGAAGCAAAACATGCTCTTCATATTGTTCTAGAAGTCCTCTTGATTGTTATAATATTAATAAGTTTAGTATACAATGTTCTTCCCAATAGGGATTCTCCAGCCCAAGAAGTACTTCAACAGCTAGTTGGGCAGATGCAAAAATAATCAATGTCTAAATTTATGATCCATTATAAATAGTCATTTCCCCATTTCTACACCCAATAATAACATCAGCAGTTTCCAGTCAAGGCTGTGCTAAAACTATTGGATGTCTGGGATTAGAATTTTTTAGAGAAATTAAAATGAAATAAAACGAGTATTCCCAGGAAGCTAATGTTAAAGCTATGTCTTCTAGAACCTCCACAGGTTCAACAATGTACTTAACTACCAATTCCAACACTATTGCTATAGGTCCTACTTCTTTGAATATTAATAATGTCATGGTATCCATAGTCATGGCATTGATTTCTACTAGAGTATTGGGCATAAGAGTTCCATTGATTTCTATGGTTACTAAAGGGTTCCTTGGATCATCATATTTTGGTTGTAAATGAGATATTGTTTCCCACATTTGGCTAAGTACTTTAATATTATGATTTTACTTTTCTTTCTTTTGCCTTCTTAATGCATATATCCTTAATGATCTTTGCATAAATATGAATGTCTCTAACAACTTTCAATAGAGGAATTTTTATGTAGAAATTTGTTCATTCAGATTCCAAGTCGTATTCCATGGGAGCTTCAGTTTACTTTATGATAAATCTCTTCAAATAAGGAGGCTCCCTAGGTTCTTCTTGTGGTTCTTTTGGTTCACTTTTTATTCTCATTTTCTAATTCAATGTTTATAAATTTTATTTTCAGATTCTAGATGGGGACCCTCATCTTGAATAATTACGGTTGGTTTGTTTCTATTAACTATTTTTCTTGATCTTAATTGAATTTCTTTAAAAGGAAAATAAGTAATAAATTATGTCGAAAAAGGTTGCAACTTAATATTCTGTACTAGTTGAGGATATCTATTATTAGATTGAAAATTAGTTGTGCAGGTTGCTGAGTTGGGCGAGGAGGGTTGAGTGATTGTTTCACTTACTATGAAGATGAATTAGAACTTTGAGGTAAAGGAAAGGGTTGTTGTACTGGAGGTGGTAATGGCATTGAAGGTTGATTAAAACAATATGAATTATATCCTTCTTGAAATTCAGGCATATTAGGTACATAAGGCATGTAGGGTGGACACTGGTACTAGGCTTATGCTTGGCTTTGAGGCTGAAATGTACTCCCATAAGGATTTCCTCTCCACCATTCGTTCCAAGGATAATTTTGAGGTGGTTGAGTAGGCCATCAAGGATAGGGTGGTTGAGAATTCCATGATTTATTTTGGGCAAAATCTTCCATATTAGGATCTTAATAAACATTATGGTTTGACCCCCTCCATGATAGATTTTTAATTGTTTGAGGAAAGTCACTAGCTCGTCCCCCCCTTTGTAAAGAGATTTCAATCTAGGAAGGGATGGGAATTGATTAGTGGAATTCTCTGTGTACAAATCCCGCAAACCTCTACCACATTGATTGGCAATTCTCTTTCAGCATGATTACGCTTGGATTTAGGACAGAAAATTTCTAAGACAATTATTATTCTTGTTGTTTCTTTTTAATTTATAGAGTATCTAGTTGGTCGTTAATGGTGTTTAATATATTTGTTTTAATGATTTCTAGAAGGTTCCCCAGCTCAAATCTAGTGATACGACCTTGTACTAATTTCGGGTTTCTAGATGCATAATCCCTTGAGTTGTCTTAGATCCTTTTGCCTACCTTAGATTGAATTCTGGAAAAGGTTCTACATAATTCAATTATTTCAGCAAACAAATTTTTATAGATATCTCTGGAACTTAGGATAATTAGTGTTTCAATGCACTCTGCCCTTAACCCCTTCAAAAAGATAGTCCTAACTTTTCTCTCATCCAAGGTACCCACTCGTGATTTGCGATAGTTAGAAATGAACCTCTCTTGGTATTCCCCAAAATTTCATCCTCCATTTGGTGCATCATAAAGTTATCATTAACATCTCTACTTTTACAATAGTATTGATGTTTCATAAGGAACACAGACTTCATGTCATCCCATGAGTAAATGGTATGCTCTCCCAAGCTCATGAACCATCTCAGGGCAAAGTCTTTTAAGGTAGAAGGTAATAGTTCAATCTTGTGTGCATCATCATAATAATTATAACTTCTACAAAGAATATCAGATTCAAATGAAAACGAGTCCAGATATTTAGAGGATGTACTGTGGAAAAGAGAAAGAGATGCCATGGTTATCTTCTTCATATTGATATTTTCGGTGATGTCCAAATACAAAATATGAAGGTAATTTATGCATCATCTTCTTATTCTTTGGGTCTCCTTATTGGTCCATCTCTTTGGTCATTATTTCCTACAGTATGGATTTTGTCATTACCTCCAATGTGGTTTTCCCCATTTCTTCTATTTCCCTCTATGTTGTTGGCCATATTTACTAAAGGTTAAAAAGTAAGCTCTGGTATAGTGGTTCAGCTGGAATGGATTGGATTGAATTAATCCCAATGTAACTAGGTCCCAAATCCCTTCGAGACCCTCCTACGACAAATTCCACTTGCGATATTACCACCAATTCTCTACCTACAATAGTTCCCAAGATAATTTACCTTTTTTGTGGTATAGTTTGAGGTTGTTCATCATCCCTTGGATGTGCTATTTCATTTTCTGATGCCACCTTTCTAGTGGATATTTCTCCCTCCTCTTTGATACTTCCATAATGATCAACTGGATTAGTTGGGGGTGTGTTTGTTGGACCAAATAATTTTGAAAATGACTTTGTGCCTGAAATAAATCTACCGTTACTATCCCTAGGCCTACCTTTACTTTTGTGCATAATAAAAAGAAAACAATACAAAAATTCACTGAATATAACCAAAGTTTGGAGAACCCCACCATAGTGGATGCATGGATCTTCACTCACATCTTATCGTACACTCTCTACCCTTTGATTGTCCTGCAAAATCCTCACCACACATAAAATCTAAAGAGAATGTTACTTGAACCGTTTGCAACTCCCCAGTAAGAAAGCCAAAAATGTTAGTGATTTTATATGTCATTAACTTCCCTAAATTAAATTGTCAATCGAAGCTCGTAAAATTTGAGGTGCACTACATTCTAATTCAATATATAAACAACTTGGAATGGAGTTAAGTATGAAATGTTCAATCTCTATATTAATAATCATAATCATAAAAGTTGAAGTGAAGAAACCTATTACACTATAATTAAATCTATGCTTTATTAATACATTTAAATCACTATTCTATTTTTTTACTATGACTCAAAAACTCATTCAAAAACATGATAGACAACTATCACTAGCCGTGTTTCAAATAACATCAATAGTAACCTTTTTCCAAACTATTGCATAGGCTAATCCCTGGAGTTCTATGAATCAAAAGAAATTCAATGATAACTTGAATCAATCCCTATGTGCTACTTGATTCAACACGCTTAACTTCAAAAGATAGAGCTTGCTTGCCATAATCAAATCTAATGTAAATGAATTCAGACACCTTTAATCTAAGGAAATAACTTTCTACGAAAGGGAGAAAATAACCAATTATCTATTCAAATAATGGTTACACTATAATTTAAATAAATCTCACATAAGATATCGAAATTACTATGATGTAAATGCCATATAGTTCCTAAGATGTTAGCACATGACCTACATTAACAAATAACACTTTGTCTGTACCGATTTCAGACATTCCACATAAATCATAACGCTATAAGAGCCTTGTGTCACTTGTATACATATGCACCATAAACAATCAAGACACATTTCAGTGTAAAACAAGAGATTAGATTCAAAACACGACAATTTCTTCTCTTACGAATTAGTTTTAAATTTAAAATTTCCCTTTTCTAATCATTCATGACTATAAAAGTGTAATCATGAATTTTATCATATACAAGACATATTCATAACAATGTCACTCAGCTTGCAAAGGCTCAACAATAATATGCTTGTTGTTCTTTTCCAGATTTATGAAAATAGAGTAACAACTTAAGTATGAAATGAAGTACTGAAATTCTGAGAACTGTTTAACAAAACGATTTGAAAATGAAATGTGAATCTAGTTACTTAAGAGAAAAACACTTCCTACATAGTAAAATGGCCACAGGACTTGATTCCAGGTCATGGTGGGCCCTTGCCACTACCCAAACAAAGTCTTCAGCTAATTCAATACCTTACGAATCGAAAGACATAAAAATTACATGAAAATAGAAGTTGAGAAAATAATTATTTAAAACTTTCCATAAAACATTGGTTCAAGAGTTCAATCTTAACAAAACATAATCAAGAAGTTGTGCCATCATCACCAGTTTAGCCTGGACATATATCTTCTTATACAAAGCTATACATGTGTAAATTTTCATATAAAATATCAACCTTTTTAAAGAGTTCAGCCAATGAAATATGGTTACAAATAATTGAATAAGAAAGGTAAAAATATAAAATCAAAACTAAGTTAAGCCATGTGAAATTTACTGGATAGCATCACAGAGATTTCAACCAGACTTATCCTGATCACAACACTGTCAATAAAATAGATTCCACGTTTGAGAATAAGGAGGCCTATTCTTGGATGTCAAAGCTATACTGGTTGCCTGCTGTTGAGTAGAGTACTAAATGAGGTACAAAACTTAGTACAAAATAGTGGGTCCAAAATCGAATGCCTGCTGGATTGTTGAGAGATGTGGTGGACTATGTGATAGAGGGTTTTTTGACCTATCCATGTACTTCAACTGTATGCGTGTCCTTTCAAATATTAGTGAAATTAATTCATGAGTTATAGGTTCATTTAACATCTACCTAAATGAATTAGAGACATACAAAAGATAGCACTTAGGAACAAATCTTACCTCCACTATAAAGTAGTACGATTTGGCTTGTGTGGAGTGGTTCTAGGGTACAAAAAAGGGTAAATTATGGTAAATGATAGTAAAAGAGGAATAGATGTCAAAGTGGGTACAAAAATAGGGTCAAGCAGTTAGAGAACATGAGGATTATGTTATATGTTGTTCATGAGTATGTTATAGGTTAAGTTGTTGTTGTTATATGATAGTTAGCTTGATGATTAGGTTATATTTTGGTTATGTGCATGATAAATAACTTGTTGTTGTTATATGCTAGTATGATTAGGGTTATTACATTAAGACCTTGACATTATATGTATCCTACTAAGTTGGATTGGTCTATGCAGATGGTTAGGGTTATGACATTTAGGTATGAGTCGGCTTATTTGTGACATTGTGTTGTCCTAATATAGACTAATAGTACATATGTGATTGTTATGCATGAACAACAAATTTTATGAGCTTAGGAAATGAACATGCTAGTTAGTTACTATTATCGATATCATGATATTATTTGTGTTTGTGCTAATGTGTTGTAAAGTTATATCATGCTAACTAGATTGATTGTGCAGACAAGATAGCCTCCCTTGAGATACATTCACGTATGGATTTTCTTATGTCATTTACATGGTGTTTGAATGTTTGATTACTTGAATGATATGACTATGAGTTCAATTGATCTTGTTTTATGATTGTTGTACTAATACATATGTGTCGAGATAGTTGATATGTACTTGAGTATAAGTAGGTGATAGTTGTAGCATTATGTATTATGACTGATGAATATGAGTTGATTTTTGAGTATGACATGGTTGTAAGACTTGGTAAAGGTTGATTTCTAATTCATGGATATGATGTCTTGATATTTGTAACATGTGGTTGACTTGTGTAAACAATTCAAGGAAACATTCTTGTTATTAGCGTGACAAGGTAACAATTGATGTGTTTATATAACTAACAGTTGGGTGATGTGACAATAGATAGTAAGCCTCAATTGAAATAAGGTAAAAAGGTAAAATAAAGGAATTGGGAAAGAATTCATTTGGCTATTTTTGGAAAGAATAATTCCAAACAAATGAGTGCTTTGCATACAATAGGTCTTCTTAACCTTGACTTTGCCTGACATTATGGGGATATATGCTATATTCATGAACATGTATTTGACAAATATTAGCTAGTCTCTAGTTATAGGTGGATTTGTCAAGGGAATTGGAGTCCCTTGAGACATGGCACAAATGTGCTCAACTATAAGGCAACGCCCTTGGCATAAAAAGGTAAGCTAACTGGTATATTGTTATATTTGTTTATACATTGGCAATTATGTGTTTATGGTAGTGTGATGTAGGGAGTTGCATGGAAAGAGAGGATGCCATGAAATATTGAAGAAGGCTTGGGTTGAGCTTTCCTTGCAAACCATGGGATTGATTCATGGCTTCTATTGGTAATATTGCGCTTTTGGTCTTTTGCAATTTATTTGCACTTGATTTGAAACTTTATTTACGTCTCGTGTGTGGCCAAATTGCTTTGTTTGTCGTGTTGTATTATTATTGGTTTTCATGGTTTGTTTCTTGTTTGTTTATTGTACTTTCCTTTTACGTTTTAGAGTCTTGGGAATTGTTTTGGAAAGAGGAAAGTTAATATAGCTTGAGAAGAGTTGAATGAAACCTAACAGGTGATGTAAGGAATAGATGAACCTGAGTACATGCATAAGGGCAGTATAAGGCAAGAGTATGAAATTCAGTTGGATTGGTTTGGTAAATTGGTGTAAATGAAAAGTGGTAGGAGGGTTATGAGAAAGGTAATGGAAAAGGTGAGGTAAAAATGACTCGAGGCATCAGATGCCTCGGCTATGTTGGGAACAATTGTTCTCAATGTTGTGCACAGTGTGGATAGATAAAGATGGTTATTTTAGCCTTGACCTTATGCTATCTGATAATTATGTTACAATCATGATTATGTTGATGCTTATATATGCATATATCTATGTATGTATGTTGCTGTCTAACAGGGTCGTCTTGGATCATTGTTTTTTAATGCTAATGTTTATACGTATATATGTGTGTACATATGTTGATGTATGATAGGATCATGATTATTATATGCTAATGATTATGTATATGTATATATGTATCCAAGTATCTATGTCACTGTCTAACAGGGTTGCTAGATATCACTCTTTATGGAGGGATGATTGCTTATGCAGGTGAATGGCGTGATGAGGTTCCTGGCCTTATGGGGAATCAAGTGGGGAGAGTGGTTGTGACAAATATAAAAGGTCAATATCATGTGGATATGAATGAATATTGTATTCTTGTATCATGCCTGTGTTTATGTTATGACAGGTAACACTGAAGGTACATCAACGAAATGAAAACAACATTCTTTGCGGCATGCTAGGACAAGCATGGACAGAAGAGAGACATTGGAAGAAAGGTTTCTTCGTAGAGACAATGTGTTTTTGGATATGCAGTACTACTATTGTGCATATGTTGTATATATTGTACATGGTGCATCTGTGATGTTGTGTGCATGCGGTGTCGTGTAAATATAGTATGTGTACATGTTGTTTATGCATGGTTATGTGTAGGGTGGTACATATAGTGTTGTGCAAAAATTTCATATGCAGTGTTGTGTATAGATTGTGTTATGTACATGTTCAATTTGTGGATTTGTGTACATATTGTATTGTGTGCATGTTGGATATGCAATGTTGCATGCATAGGGTGTTGAGCGCATGTTGGATATGATGTGTTGTGTGGATAGGGTTTTTTGAGCATGTTGGATATGCAGTGTTCTGTACACAGGGTGTTAGGTACATGTCGTATATGAAGTGTTATGTACATATTGTGTTGTGTGCATGTTGCACATGTGGTTCTTTGTACATATGGTGTTGTGTGCATGTTTGTACAAGTGTTGTTGTGGGCATGTGGTGTCGTGTACATGTTGTACATGTGGTGCTATATTCATGTGGTGTTGTGTGCATGTCAGGCATGTCATGTTATGTACATGTGGTATTGCGTACATGTTGTATAGGTGGTGCAATGTACATGTTGCGCTATGTATGCATTGAGCAGATGTTGTTGTGTACACGTGATGTTATGTACATGTTGTGTAGGTGTTTTTGTGTACAAGTGGTACTATGTAAATGTTGTACATATGGTACTAGCATCCATGTGGCATTGTGAATCATGTCGTACGTGTTGTGTTGCAGGAAAGTGGTACTATGTTTGTGCATTGTGTAGTCATGATATCGTGACATGTGTATTCATGGTGTTAGACTATGTTTACGTATATGTATTGTGTTGTACATCAAGTGTAGGTGTAGGTATTGTGTTGTGGTCTAGAGTGGATGTAGGGGTTTGTATGGCATTGTGTTGTACACCAAGTGTAGGTGTATGTGTTGTATGTAAGGTGTATGTGCATGTATTGCATGGTGTGGTATGTTGTGTGTGGTTGTATGTCTATGATGTACACTATGTGTATTTGCACATGGTTGAGGAGAAGGCATTGTGTATTTTTCAAGTGTGGAAACTGATTTGGTGTGCATACTAAATAAGGATGAAGGTAGAAGCTCAGGATTAATTAAATGATAAGTATCAATACTTTATTTCAATGTTATTATGCATGTGATTTACAAATCTGGTTTATGATGATTACATGTGATCTATGACTCTGGTTTATGATGGTTACATGTGATTTATGATTTTGATCTAGGATGGTTGTGTTTTGAGCTAACCTGATGTGATATGTTGAGACATGATGATGTGGTCAAAGATGCTAGTTTGACTTGTTGTAACAGGAAGTAACAAAGATTTCAAGTGTACCTTATTGATGAGCTACCAATGAGGTATGATTTCAGGTTATTACAAATTATTTTGAATCTAATGGAAATCATGTGCTTAGTAGAGGAAAGCATGAAATTCCTATTTGGGTGGTTGAAATTGACCACACGAATAAGTGGCAATAGTGAAAGGAATTGGAACATGCAGTAGTATGCTAGTAAAGCATTCAAGAGAAGGGTTGTTGTGGAATAGTACCAGTACCCAATAGTGTCCATTGATTGCCATGAGCATCCTATGACTGGTATGATGGTTTGAGGTAGGTATATGCCTTAGTTCTTTGACTTTGCAATGTGAGGAATCCTTGCTAAGGGATGTAACACCTAGGATAGGGGCCGTCAAGGAACTCGGAAGGTGAGTGATTGCATGGAAGGGGTAGATCGGATTGCCCGAGGGATTGTTTAGAAAATGAGGGAAGGTAAGGGGTGGATTAGTTTTGGTCATTAACATTTCTAGATGGAATGAGATGCACATTGGAAGTGCTTCCTGGAACAATGAAGAAGTAATTGTTCACTGAGAGGACAAGTGGCACATGATTATATCATTAGACATTGGATGCAATTTGACTGTGGAAGTGGATTCATGACTTCCTGGGAAGGAGGTGAATCCTAGTATTAATTTTAGGGTGATGGTGCGAGCCTCTGAATTCCCTTGTTGTGGATGCAGGAATGGTATCTTTTTATTTGTTGGTTGAGCAAATGCGTCTATGTGTATATGTGTGTATCACTGTAAATATTGTATCGAGATGGATTTATAAAGCTCCATAGAGAGTATTGTTATTTGATGGTTGAAATAAATGTGTATAAGTATATATGGATTGTAAATAATGTAATGATATATGTTATAAAGTCCTGTAAATGTTATGATTGTCATGTCTTTGTAGTGGTCATTGTAAATACTAGGATGAGTTGGGTTATAAAGCTATATCGCAAGTATGTTTTGTTTTCAGCAGTCTTGTTGGTTATAGGTGTCATTGAATATCGAGGATGACGTTCCCACATGGGGCAGGGTTTTGTGACAACCTTGGTAAAAGTCCATGTAAAAAAATTATAGTACCACGGTTGATGGGACACGTATTCCAAGCTAAATGGTGGGAAAATCATCATAGTGGGTGTTCATTCAGTTTATTATGGCGAAAGGAAATTGGCAAAGGAAATGGAAAAGGCTTTGGAAAGGCAAAGTGGCACTAGTTGACATTTTATTTATGAAAATAATGGAAATTAGGAGAAAAGGAACATGAAGGGTCATAGGTTGCATATGAAGTGGAAAAGGAAGCAAAATAATGGACATTGAAGAAAATAGAGGCCTCATTGATAAAAGGGCTTATGATGATCAATTAGCAAGCTTTTGCTCAGGTTTTTCATTGGATCAAGAAAGGAAAAGAAGGCAAGAGGAAGGAAGGAGCAAGTAAGGAAGAGTAGGATCAAGTAACCGCAGCATGATTCTTTCCAGGCATCGATTTGTATGTGTGTTTTCCTTGCTATATTTGGCATGCATAGTATTACATGTGGTTCTTTGCTATTACCGAATGGGTTTTGTCAAGTGCAACAATGTTTTTAGCCTAGCCTTGTCATTCTTGGATAGCCATGGTGTGATGGAGGACCTCTGAATGTTAGAGCACATGGCCTAGTAGTCGTTGAACCAGACTGTGGATCATGATAAAGCCACTGGCTTGGTGACCCTTGAGCCCAAATGTGGGTTGTGGTAATGTCACGATTGTGTTGCCTCGGTGGGACTAGGGATCCTTGCTAGTGAATGAAAAGATATACGATAAACCCAATAGGTGGGTGGCTCTCCGTTGGGCCTAGTAATCCTTGCTTTGGGATATGCGGTAAAGCTTGGAGAGTGGGTCTCATTTTAGGGCCTATTGATCTGTGTTTGGATTGCGGTAAAGCCTAAGAGACTAGGAGACATTAAAATTTCTCATGGTGTAGGTCGCCAAATCCGGTGGCATCCATGATTTTCTGGGCTAGTGATCGGGTGGAGATCATGGTAAATCCTGTTATGACATGTCTATTGTGTTTGCCTAGTGATCTATGATGCACTATGGTAAAGGTCGGTTTCTATTGATAAGGGTGAGCTATTATAGCCTCGTGATGCCCTAGTTGGTTCTTTTAGTTTGAGTCCCACATTCATGGTTGGAATATCACATAGTAGTGAGTGGATGAAGAGAGATTTGTATCAACCATTTTATGGTTGGGTGGATTGTGGTAGTCCCATCCCAAGTTTGGATTCTAACACCCTCCACCCAAATCTAGCTCATAAACCAACTAGCTAGGGTAAACATGCGACGAGAAGAAACTATGCTATGATTTGACCTCCTAGCTCCTACTATTTTTCTGGACCTCTTAGGCCATAGTTGCTCTCATGTTATGTGGAAGGGAGCAGCCAGAAACCCAATGTCTTTCTCATAGGCCTTCCTACAAGCAAGTGTGGACAATAATTTCCAGTTCTGTGCTAGTGACCATGAGATTTAAGCCACTTTTTCAGGCCAAGAGCCCAGGCTACTGCCCAAAATGAAATGAATGCTTAGAATTAGGAAAATTACAGGGAAAAAATGATGAAAAAGTAATGAGATGATGAATACCTTAGCTAGAGCCCTACTATCCATGATAAACATTTCATCGAACATATCATTAACATCTAACCTACGTCAGGTGTAAACAATAGAATTAAGTGTAGGGATCTCATACTTATCTCAGATTCGCTATGAACCATTTTTTCCTTATCACATTAGCTATTATTTCATGCATTAGGTCATAGATGCATTAATCATTAAATAACAAGTAAGAACATGATGAGAGCCATACATAGTTGTTGTCATAAAACATATAGATAACCAACAAAATAGGGGCAGAAATATCGATGAAATCACAACCATATAAACCACATATAATCCATATTAATATTCATAGAAATATAACGATAAATAAGCTTTCATTAATGATTCAAAATTCCAACTCGAGATGGGACTTCCACCTTCCATTTGACTGTATAATGGTCGAGCCAAATCTCTCTTTAGCCATTCACCCTTATTCCATATTCCAAGCATGAATTTGGGATCCCATAAAACACATGAATTAAAACTCATCTAGGGCTTCCACAGGCCATCCACCTCAACCCATAAAACAGTAATTCTACCTCATGACCAAACATCACAAAACCATCATCAGATTGGTCTCCATCCAAGCCTTCGAGGGCTTCTAGAGTGTTTTTTTCTAACTCGGCTCTAAGGACTAGCAACTCAAACCACAACTCTTGTCGGGCTCGAGAGTATTTATCCAACCAAGGCTTCCAGGACTAGTAAATTAACCCATAGTTGTTGTTAGGCTTCCAACGCATTTTTCCAACTAAGTCTTCTAGTACTAGTAACTCAACCCACTAAGGGCTTTGAGGGAGTTCGTCCAACAAAAGCTTCCAAGGCTAGTATCTCAACCCAAGATGTTATAGGGTATCCATAGTGTTTTTCCAATCAAGGTTTCCATGAATAGTAACTCAACCTAAGCCGTTATAGGGCTTCCAATGTGTTTGTCCAACCATGGCTTCCATGAACTAATAGTTCAACCTAAGGTAAGGAAACATGAGAACCAACCAAAAACAAAGAAAATAAACCCACAACACCATAGCTATAAAAAAAATGGAAATGCTAGGAAAATCCATTGTCAATCTAGGCCATCCTTCATGCCAATGATACATCATTACCAGGAAACCACATGCATGTGCCACGCATGCAAAACTAGTGAAGAAATCATACATGCAACTCAGTACCTGCAAGCAAATTTGATCTAACTGTTGATCTCAATTCCCTCTTGCACTTTCCTGATCTTCCTTTTCCTTCTTGCTCCAAAATCCAAGTATCCCACACCCTCCAAGAGTACCCCAACAAAACTCTAAGTACCAAAGAGTATGAGAGAGAGAGAGAATAGAAGAGAATTCCAACAATGAACTCACCAAGTCTTGCCAACTGATCCTCAAAATTATTTTTTTTTAATGAGGCTTCTATTTTCTTCATTTTTATTTATTTTCCTTCAACTTCCTCCTCACATGCAAGCTTTGACCTTTCACCTTCATTTTCTCCTAATTTCCAATATTTCCATAAATAAGTGTGCAAAAATACCTTTTTGCCTCTTTAATGCCTTAGCCATTGCCTTTTCCAATTTATGTAGCCATAATAAATAATCAACGCCCATTAGGATGTGTCCCCCACCATTTAGCTTGGAATATGTATCCCATCACCATGGTCTTATATATATTTTCAAGGAATTTTCATCAAGGATGTTACAGAACACCATGGCCTTATCTCTATTTTACATGGATTTTTCACCAGGGTTGTTACATGATTCTGCATCACTAATGAAAGTTTATTTATCCTTGTATTTATATGAGAATTATATTGATTTATATGTTGATCATATGGTTGTGATTTAATTGGTATTTCTACTACTATTATGCTGGTTATATAAGTTTTCTATGACAATGGCTATGTATCAATCTCATTGTGTTTTCACTTTTAAATGAATGGACAATGTATCTATGAAATAATATATGATAATGCAACAAATGATGAGTAGGAACAATCGTTATTAGTGATTCTTAGATAAGTATGAAATCTCTATGCTTAATTCTATTGTTTACACCTGTAGATTACATATTTGTGATATGGTTAACGAAAGGTCAGTCATGGCTTGTAGGGTTTTCGTTAAGGGTTTGTTCATCTAGTTTCTTTTGCATCATTATTTCCCTATTATTTTACTGTTATGGAGATGTTATTCAGTTATAGGTAGTGACCTAAGCTCTGGTTATGACAAAGTGGCCAAAAACCTGGGGATGCTGGCACAACATTGAGAAAAATAGTCCTTGGAGGTTGGCATGCCTTGTCATGAGAGCATCTACAACATCCTCAATGTTGGCAGGCCTATAACATGAGAGCTTCTAGAGGTCAAGTGGTAAAACATTCAGTGGGACCCAAGGGTTAGCTCCCTAAGTGGTTGGAATGGTTCCTAGGAGTCTTGTAGTTGATGTGGAAGGTATGTATGATGTGTTTCTGTCGATTCCACCTCGTTAAGGTCACATAAGAGGTTGAATCTAAGCATAGTAGCCTCTCGTCACACGTTTAACTCGGTTGGCCAGTTACTTGGGTAGATGTGGGAGGAAGGTGATACATATGAGATAAGATGCTTACAGAAATATGGAAAAGTAGGCAAAACACATGACAGGTACTAGATGAAATTAGAAAGATTTGGCAAGAACAATTGACGAATCCTTAAATATAGAAAGACAGTAAGAGGGAACTCGAAGCTTTTTTTAATAGATACAAACCATGATAAACACTATCAAAACAGTTATGAAAAATACCAGTCAATCCCATGCATTCATAAAATTTGCCACCTAACACAAGCCCTAAATAGAGGTTTAGGAGAAACTCAACTATGTAATGTAACATAATCCCATCTCCCTATCCACTACCAAAAACATAATGATGACACTGGTATCTGAATGTAACAACTCTATTTATACTACAACCATCATACCGATGCTCACAGTGACCCAATGTTCATACTCACATGCCACTAAAGAATCTGAGCATAGGTTAAAGTATAATTATGTTGCACAGAGAGCCTTGCAAGTTGCAACTGATCGAGTACAAAGCTTACAGACAAACTAAACACTTTATTCAACATATATTTGGCTCAAGTCCTGCCCCAAACCAAACATGTATTTTCCTCCTTGTGAATCTTCCCGTGAACAATAACATAGCCTCAACTTCATCAACACCAAACAATATAGCAGAACAGTAAGCAATCTGAGCTAAAAGTTAAATGGGTAGAAGACTAATAATGAGCTAAAAGTTAAATGGGTAGAAGAGTAATAATGTTGGATGGAACTAATTTCCAGTTAATCTCAACCCTAAGAATAAATTCCACCCTCCCTCCAACATGATCCTGAACTCAATTTTTCACCCCAAGCACAATTTGTCGATAGGAAACCCTTCTACCTAGAGAAACACGTGATAAGACTTTTGGTAGGCAATACTAGAAAATATGCATATACAAACCTGTGGACAAAGCATTGAAATTTAGAGAAGCCTCTACATTTTGTTATTCATCATCATAATAAATATTTACAATTCCAGAAGGACCTAGGGTTTCCCAACAAACAAATACATCTTGTTCATTGCAAAGCACAACGAGGCGATCACCACCGTCAACGATATAAAAATTGATCTCCCATTCAATTTCCTTATAGTGGACGTGAAAACCCAATCAGGGCTGCAACATACACACTTCCATTCTTGGAAGAGAAGACCTAATTATCTTCTGCAAAAAGCTTTGAATAGTATCTATCCTCGCTCTCAATTATCTTCCCGGGCCAGTTCTGGTGACACCACCAGACACTCTGATAAGTGCTCCTCATATCAATAAACCCCAAATTGTCATGCTGATTCACAACACAGACCTACTATAGGCTTCCATGAAAACTGCATCCATTGAAAACCACCTTGTCATACCATGCAATCCGAGGAACCTCCAAATCCATCCAACACCAGAGGACTTTTCTGTCTTGGAAATCAAGGAGGCCTATGAAACTATTGTCGCAGAGTGGGTAGAGCGTGGCAACGAGCAATAAGAAATTTTCTAGTAACCACTGCAACTTCCGCGCATTGCCCAGTGTCTAGCCTTCGACTTCCTATTAGAGGAAATTGACTCGGTGACCCAAGGTTTGGTCCCATAATCCAACAGCGTACTCTGTGTTGCGCCCATGACAACTAGCGTACACGTGACCATCGTCATTGGCAAGCACCCCGACCGTGAAGTTCTTTGGTTGGTTGTCATGGGAGACTTGGAACTTGAATTAGGGCTTCCCCGTTTGAGTATCGAAGACTGCGATGCCTCTTCCACCCTTGTCGATGTGCTCACAGATGCATATGACCAAGCGTTGGGGGTTCACGAAGATAACATCATTGACAACAGGGTAGTCCAGAGTCAAGGGAGGTTGTTCCTCCAGAGTCGCGTCGGAAATATGCACCTTGACTCCATGGGAAATGCAACAGCCCCTCCGAAGATGCCAAGATCGGTGTAACGTCACCCGTTTCGTGCCTGCTGGTGGAGGCTGACAGCTCCATCCGGTTACCAACCATTCGCCCGCATTTCACCCCGCGGAGGTGGTCCATGATGTTGTAGTAAAGAGCCTCCCTGTACAGTACCCGCTCCGACATCCCGACGGAACGTGAAGCTCCACGGTGTGCAGCAGGTCTACCAACAGCGAGAAATAGGAGGGGTTGCAAAATATGAGGATGTCCTCATTGTCATCTCCATCACCCGATGGGAAGGTCCGCTATGTTTCTAGGAAAACTTATTAAATCACTCGAAACAGATCTCGTACAACTCTTGCTAGGTTTCAGGCCATATACTGGGCATGCGGCGGCACGAGGACATCAACAAAAATAATATACGAAAAACCCAATGTTAACATTGTAGAACTACATAAAATTTTGAATTTTTTTACATACGGAAAAAAATAATGCTTTCAACCCATCACTATATGTCAGACAGTAACATAATAAATAAATCAAATCTTAAAATATTCATTTTATAATTTTAAAATATTCACTCTGTAACATTTAATAAGCTTATATTCATTTTAATTCCTGATCTATTAAGTGTGGAGAGGGATCAAATCTCTCGAGGTGCAAACCCCATTTTTCAGTGAAAAATATCAGGAAATGTCTGCACCTCGAGATAATAGATCCCGACACTTAATAGATCCCGAGTTAAGATGGATCTAGGTTGTTTTCAGTAGGGTGCATGGTCATACAAAATTTGTTGAACATCTGAACATCTAATTATTTCAATCATTTTGAATCTGCTAAATATGTCTAAGATTAATTTAGTAAATTTAATTTAAAATTTTCCAAGTTACCTCAATTTGTTGAGATGACACACTGTTAGTAACTTGAATGATGAAAAATGACGAAATAATAATTTTGAGTGCAAAGTGTCAATGTAATGATTTTGATTGATAGAAAATGTGAATAATAAGAATATAGTCAAATTAGAAACAATATTCATTGGGATCAATATGAAACTATTTTCATCTATTGTTCTTATTGTCACACTTATTAGTTTTTCCTTTTTCTCATATTGATCATATGAAAAGAGTGGTTGGAATCTAAAACTATTTTCTTCTACTCTTCCTATTGTCACATGTATTAGTTTTTCGATTTTCTCATAACGAAAAGGGTAGTTGGAATCATAGGTCATTCAAATATTTAACTTGAGCTATTGTAGTCAAAAGCATACCTTGCCTCTATTACTCTTAAATATTAATAGTAGTTTTCTCCAAAGTCAATCATTCTGACTTATGGAGTGTTAAACCCCATATAATTTTCAATGGCAGTTTTTTCTATTACCACGTTTGAATGCAAATGAATTAACAATGTTGAATGACGGAAAATTAAGAATGTATCCAATTATAAATATTTTATAGTTTCAAGAAGCAAACATTTCAGGTAAGAAAACATTTTATTTAAGATGAAAATTCAAGTATTGTATTTATGGTTGAAATACTGTAACACATAAGTAAATGCACGTCATGAATATTTTTTATGTGCTTACAATGAGAGAGAGTGTGTTTGTTTTGGGGGTGAGAAGGAGAGAGAAGGGGAGATAGAGATATATATGTGGGGGAGAGAGGGAAGAAGAGAGAGACAAATACATGGAGGGAGGAAGAAATATAGATATGGAGAGAGAGACGTTAGAGAGAGAGAGAAGGGGAAGAGAGAGAAAGGGAGGGGAAAGGGAGGCAGGGAGAGAGAGATAGATAGATATGGAAAGGGAGTGTGTATGTTTAGGTGGTGAGATAGAGAGAGAGAGAAGGGGAAGAGAGAGGGAGGGAGTGGGAGGGAGGCAGTGGAGAGGGAGGGGAGAGGGAGGGAGGGAGACTGTGTATGTTTAGGTGGTGAGATAGAGAGATAGAGAAGGAGAGACAATGGGAGATATAGATATAGATGGAGGAGGAAGAGATGTGCTTACACTAAAATCAATGCACATTCTTAATCTAATTAATTTGAAATTAATGTACATCATACATCTAGTTGCACCAAATAAAAATCAACATCTACACTAAAATCAATGCATCTAGTGAAAACAATAAAATAGGATTAGAAATAAAAATCTATATTGAACTCAATGGATCTAACGGAAGCAATCAAATAGGATTAGAGATCAATATCTACACTGAAACCAATGCATCTATGGAAGCAATCAAATATGAGCAAAAATCAGCATCCACACATAAGTGAATACATCTAGTGTAAGGTATTCAATAGGATTATAAATTGACATCTACACTGAAATCAATGCATCTAGTGAAAGTGAACAAATAGGATTGGAATACAATATCTACACTGATACCAATGCATCTTGTGCAAGAAATCAAATAGGAGTAGAAATCAACATCGACACTGAAATCAATGCATATAATGTAAGGTATTAAATAGGGTTATAAATTGACATTTACACTAAAATCAATGCATATAGTGCATGTGATCAAATAGGATTAGAAATAAACAACTACATTGAAATCAATACATCTATTTTAGTGAAAATCCAAAATATTCATGACTTTCTAGATCTAACTTCTATGTCTGTATTTGCCTCTCTGTGTCTCTTTCTTCTTCCCTCTCTCTCCACCTTCCATTTTGTCTCTATCTCCCTTCCCCTCTCCTTCTCTCTCTTACCCTCCCTCTCTCCCCCGTCTCTCTATATCAACCTCTCCTTCCCTTTCTCTATCTTTCTCTTCTTCCCTCTCTCCTCTGCCATCTATATCTATACCTCTCTCCATCTCTCTTTATTTGCCTCTCTATCCCAATCCCCTAAACACATCTCTCTCTCTCTCTCTCTCTCTCTCTCTCTCTCGATATATATATATATATATATATATGTATATATATATATATATATCTATATATATATATATATATATATATATATATATATATATGTATATATATATATATGTATATATATATATATATGTATATATATATATATATCTATATATATATATGTATATATATATATATATCTATATATATATATATATATATATATATCTATCTATCTATATATATATATATATATATATATATATATATCTGTCTCCCACCTATCTCTTTTCCTCCCTCCCTCTCTTTGTCTCTCTTTTCTATGCTCTCCCCCGCCCCATCTATACCTCTATCTCCCCTTGTATCTCCTTCTCATCCCAAAACATACGTTGTCTCTCTTCATATCTATCTATCTCTCTCTCCCTCCCTCTTCCTATACTTCTCTCTCTTCACCTTCTCTCTCTCTCTCTCCCTCCCTCCCTTGCCACTCCCTCTCCACATTTCTCTCTTTATGTCTTTATTCCCCTTCAAACTCCACCTATCTCTCTCCCTCTATCTCTCCTCTCTCAAGTCCTTTCTCTCTTTCCTTCCTCTCTCTCCTCTTCTCTCCCACTTCCCTCCATCTCTCCCACCATCATATACTCTCTCTCCCTCCACCCTCCAACTCTGTCACTATCTCCCTTCCTCTCTTCTTCTCTCTCCCCCTCTCCCTTCCCCATCCATATCTATCTCTCCCTATCTCTCTCTTCCCCTTCTTCCCCTATCTATATCATATTCTTTTCTCTCTCTTCCCTCATCTCCTCTCTCCCTCATTCCATCTTTATCTCTCCCTTGTCACTCCCTCTCTCTCTCCACCTCTATCTCCCAATGTCTTTGTTCTTAACTCCCTCTCTTTCCCCCCCGCAAATCAATCTCTCTCCCTCCCTCTGTTCCCCTCCTCTATTTATTCCTTTCTTTCTCTCACTATCTCTCCCACCTCTATGTATATCTCCTCCACTCTATTCCCCTTTCCATATCACTCTCTTTCTTAATTGTGATCCAACTATATTGTATTTAAGAAAATATCTAAATTAAAAAAAAAAAAACACACATAATATGTTGCAAAATATTAAACCTATATTTTGGACCAATCATGTGAAAGAAAATACAATAATAAAAAGCTTAAAAGATTCATGCACTATGTTTCCTCTATCATTGTTAATCACTTTTATTTCTCACTTTGCTTGGATCCTTGGTTAAAATGTATCTATCCTCGTTCTTTATAATACTATTTATATTATATAAATTTCACATATACCTCAAAAGTAATTATAACGTTTTTCTCTTCGACTTAATTAAAAAATGTTATAACTTTAAATTAAAATAAAGTATTGGTAAAATAATTTGATTTTGAAATAAGTTTTGGTTTTTGGGCATGTGGTATTGATAAAACATGGTATTGGCCCATGGTACTGTAAGAGAATAATTAAAATCCTAGATCCATAAAATAATAATCAAAAGTCTAGATGGCACATCGTATTGATAAACCATGGTAGTAGCCCATGGTATTATAGTTTTCTTCCCTCCTCTCCCTCTCTATCTTTTCTCGGGTATTGGCCCATGGTATTGTAAAAAACCTAATTAAAATTTAATAATATCCATGATAAATATTCATGATTATAAATATTATCATATTGTAAATATCAAGTTTTTATTATTAATTAAATTTATAGATGGAACAAATCTATATTAATTATTGCAAATATGTTTATTAAAATTGAGCTGACATTAGAAATGTTTGATTACATTACATCTACACATGTGCCCTATGATGGGATGTAGAGCGACTCTCCGCCCAAAAGTATATTGGGTGAAGAGAAATATAACATAAAATATAATATTACAATATTATATGTTACCCAATATTTATAACCACCCCTAGCTAATAAATAGTGGCCACCGGTGGGGGCAAATACTAATTAAAATGTAATATTAATAAATTTTACGTGATATTTCAGGTGGCACCCACCCTAAATATTAGATTCTACTCAATATTTCCCCTCACTCCTACTAATTTTATAGTTTATTTATCCATAATTTTTTTTTACCTTTACATGAAAGTTTTACCTTTATAGGCTACATGGATTCATCCCGATCATTTTCTTCAAATAATTATGTATCTAAATATAACATCAAACTATCATGAACCTAGGCTAGTTTAATCCCCCCTTAAATAGATTATATTCCAGAGGAATTCCATGAGTCAATACCATGGATTTTAAAATCATGGGTCAATATCATGAGTCATTTTTTTATTTTTTATTATTTAATTCATATAGGATTATTTTTATTTTTATTTTTTATTTTGTTATTTTAATTTTCTTTTCACCGAGTTACAATGTTTACATTACATTAAGTTACACATATTTACCACATTTTTTATTTTATTTTGACCATACGGCCATTAAAATTCACATATTTTTTTAAAGTAACGTTAGCAGAACATCTCTTGCATATACATACATGAAAGTAACATTATGCACAACATATCTTGCATATACATATATATTAAAGTAACATAATGCACAACATCTCTTAAATATACATTAATATAATGCACATATATATTTTTTTAATTTTTTTAATATAAAATTACTTGACAACATCTCACTTACATATTAAGCTACAGAGAGTCTCTAAACACAATAAATTTTAAAATAATTGAGTGAAAATAATATTATAAAAAATAATTACCCATACAACATGAAATAATTCAACCACGTAATACTAAACTCTGGTAAGTAGAGACGAGATTGAAGGACAAAATAGCAGGATACATGCGCAGGGAGTGAATGTTGTATCCAAAATGAAATTTTTGTTTGTTTGTGACTGGCAGCGTAACACGAAACCACCATCATCATTGACGTTATTATAATTACTGTTGATATTTTTATACTTGCCAACACAGGCAGTTTTTTTTATTGTAATCTGCATCCTCAGAAGATTGATAAGGATCGCAGTAACGTTTGGAAATTAAAGCGATTATTATTATAACTATCAGAGATGATAGAAATTATTTCGTTTGAGGAAGCCATGACGATCAGGTCATTTGCCTGTTCTTTACCTATAATGTTACTATTGCACGTGGTGGGCGCGCAGGATATACCGATAACGGGCATCTGCAACCCAATTCCAATCCCAAGAGGAAGTCCATTCTTCAGTACTGTGTATAGCTACTCGTAATTCTGGAACTAGACACCCCGTCAAGGGCTACAACTACAAGACGAAGTTCGTAGACTCAACCACAGGCACAGTTGCCTACGGGAAAGCAATATGCAATACACAGATGAGGGACTGCACATAGTCCCTCAGACTGTCTGCGCTTTATGCCTTAGAAGTCTGGGTTTCTCCATCTGGAACTTTTGCAACAACGCCGTCGCCGCTCAGGTTGAATTCGTTGACCGCTGTTCCATTCTCTACGCTATTGTTCAATCCTCTACTCCATGACCACTACAACTTTTAGTATCAACTCTAATATGTCTGTTCAAATAAAACCCATCCTCTACTCTACATCTCTGCTCAGGTACTACCTTTAGTATCAACATCCATTCATCTGAGATCTCTGTTTAGAGAAAACTTGAAGGAATTTGTAGTGATACTGCTGGTTTGGTTTGTTTGATGGGGTGCAATGCCCTGGCTGTTGATCTCTTTTTCATGATCGTTATAGTTTCTAACATGGTTACTAAGATCGAATTCGAAGATACCATAAAAGTTTGGATAAAAAAATTCAATTCCAAAATAATTCGATAATAGACCTCTTAAAGACCAGTGTGTTTGTTAATTTATTTATTTATTTATTTCAAATTTTAAATAACTCTTATTAACTATAAATTATAACATAAGTAAAATTCATCTAAAAAAATTACTATTCAGTTTTTCACTCTAAAATTTCTTTTTTCAAATCTTATATAATATCTTTTTTAATTTAGAAATTTATTTAGGTAATAGATACACATTTATAAAAATATATTTAGAACTGATTTATCTATAATTTCTCTACATGATATAAATTTTTTCCATAAATAAAAAACGATCACCAATAAAACAATCAAACACTTTGAGACATTCTTTCCTTTCTTCGTTTCTAATAATTTTTCTAATTTCACTTTTACCTTTTATATTTTTTACCTCTTATCTTTCTTTCTATATATGTGATTTTTTCCTTTCCTAGTTGCTAAGTTCCCCGCACTGGAAAAAAAATAGTTTTTTTAATCTCACTTTTACCTTCTGTTGGACACCTAATCCTAAAGGGTTAGTGTGGAAGCCGAAAAGACTAAGCAGTCCAAGAGACCTTGGGATCTGAAACCCAAGAGTCACAACATTGTATTATAAATGTACATCTCCTGTTAATAAAAAATGAACTCACATGATTTATCTTTCCTATTCTTTGCTGTCCATGTGTGTTTAACATGGTATCAGAGCCGCTTGTTTTTCTGTGGCCTGTTATGTGCATGTCAGTCCTGCACCTCTGCCCATAATTCTGTGTCTGAGCTGCCTTGAATAGGGCTGATGTGGTCTTCATTATCTCTGTCACTATGTACGTTTTTTTGCTGGTAACGCTATCTCAGACCACGCTATTTCATAAACGGTTGAATTCTCCATACGTTGGCTGCATTGTAATAAATGTGAGACTGTGCGCTGTCTGCATTCTGTCCCTGAGGAGTCAGTCCACTGCCCCTCCACAGTCGCTACCCATTAAACGCTGCCCTCTCTCACGCTGCTGACCTGATTCGAAATGCTCCTTGTAATTGCTCATAGGCCATACCTGACTCTGCAAATTCAGAAGAATCGGGCCGACTATGTCCAGAATTTATTGCCTTCTTCTCACCTTGTGTTACAGTGTGTGGGGTCTGTCATATTCCATTTATCAGACCTGCGTCTGACATTACCTGCATTTCGAATAATTTCTCATTTGAATTAGTGTGTAGCGGTCAGTTCATGAGGGAACTGCGCCTTTGTGCATGGTAACGCCTCTCTCGTTCATTTGCAAGACGTCCTGTGCTGTGCTGCGTCGAACTTCTGGGTTTCCGTCCTGGAGAAAGCAATAAAAATAGGAGCGGATTCAAACGTTCACTGATCTAACCCGGAATCATTCAAGCAGTCCATTCGTTCTCTCCATCTCGTATTTCCTGCAAAAAAACATCGCTTCAAGTTAATATTTTTACTCGCGTAAAGTGAAGCACGCATCAATTTTGAAAATATAAACAAGTTAGATCTATGAATTTTCTCTGTTATAGCTCCTCTTCTTGTCGAGCTGCTCTGCACATTTGAGACATTTTGAGGTTTGGATTTCAGCGATTAGCAATGGTGTCAAGAATGGGATCCGAACCCATGCCCTTTCATTTTATCACATCTCGCGATTGCTGGTTTTGTTGAAATGCGGCCGTCTAAGGCTAGGCATGTTGCATTTGAATATGGATCGTTGCGGAATTTATATCTTACAAATATTTTATCGACTTTCATTTAGTTCCGTTAAATTTGAAGGATTTTTGAAAAAAAAAAAATTGTGGTTTTCTTGTTTTCAAGCCAGCTCCCAGATATGGCCATTGATATACCTGTAATGTGAAGGGTTTTATTGACGGTCGAGTTCTTTTAAGGATGCCAGTGAATAGCGCATTCTATGGATCGGTATTTGTTATGAAGCATTTCAAAACCACAACGAAGGCTTGATAGATTCTGTATTGGGTGACAATGAATTTCTACAATTGGTTGGATTATTGTTCTAATTTGTGATCAAAGTATCACCGTCTTCGTCCCACATCGAAGCTTTGACACAGTGAAGTAATTATCCTGACGACGACTGTCTTCGCATTGGATTGGGTTTCCTGTAATCGGATCTTTGCAGCTCTGTACATCAGGAACCAAACCCGATCTTCTATTTGTGTCTGTGACAGAAAATTACCGATTCAACCTTCTGAGGAATATTTGGTTTGTAGCCAAAGTTTACCTAAGATAGTGACATTGTTTTGTTCCTGAACCAAGTGGCCCAAGACAGGGGCACGCGATTTTATCCAACGTCGAAATTTCGAAAGTTCTGAAGCAATAGTCCAAAATAATTCGGTGTAGAAGAGACTCTTGTAACTAGGCGTATAGTCTCTGATTGTGCGCCCCGCATAAAGTTGAAACGACAGGTCGAATCTCGACATTATTATCAATGTAGCAGGAATGCAGCGTACTGAAAAAATCTTTTATATAGGTTACCCCTGCATGTATGCATTGCATTGCTCTTAGCGCCTAGCTTGCCTTGCCTTGGATCGCTGGTAAGCTGGACCCTTGTCTAGATGACTAGGTGAAGCACTCAATCACTCTAAGGATCGTGGAAGATACCTGTGCCTGATCATCGATCGCGAAGTTCAAGATCGTAAGGTCTCCAGTTTCCAGTAGAACGTATCCACTGCCTGCTGAAATCTCGTATATCTGCGAATGGCAGAGTGGGAGCAACTGCTGCTGTATATTCTGCAGCTATTTTGGAGTATTTGTCTACAGAGGTTTTGGAGTTGGCTGGAAATGCAAGCAAAGATCTGAAGGTCAACGCATCGCAAAGCAGCCAGACCTAAGTGATTCAAGTGAAGATGATATCGTTGGCGCTTCATGTAAATACAAACTTTGTTTCCAATATTTTGTTTGTAATTTATTATTTTTGGGAATAGTGGCAAAAGTTCATGTGTGAGGGAAATAATAGCGGTTTTTGAGTGTTAAGCATCATTCGTATTATAAAGTGCAATACTTATCTACAGCTACTGTTCTTCCTAACATTTGTTGAATTTAAAGAACAGAATCTCTGAAAGTCTGGTGATATTTGTATAATTTTGACAGTTTCAAGATATCTCTGGTTGATTTTTCCCTTTAAGCTATAGGGCTCTCTTGTGCAACTTGAAGATATTTAGCAGCTTACATTTTTCTGTGGGATTTGGAGATTTTTAAGGTGTAGAAAAATGGCTAAGCTTGAAAGAATATTAGAATTATTGAGAACTCTAATCATGTCCACTGCTAACAGCACAGTCAAAATTAACAAAGCCTCTCTTTCAGACATTCAAACATGTCTGCAATATGCACAAGAAAAGATAGAGTTTTTGCAGCTTGAATCACAACTGCAGCAGGAAGAATTAAAACGAAGGAGTCATTCTGAACCTGTTTCTGTTCAGAACAATGAAGCAGACTCCCATAAACAACAAGTCAATATTGTTCAAGTTCATTCAGATCCAGTACCCAATAAAGCAGCAAGTGTACATGCAGATGCAGAAACTCAGTCTGCACTTCCCAAGCCCATCATCAAACCTTGGGAACAGCTTGTCCACAACAAGCACAAAACTAGTCTTGGATATGACAAGGACTTGTCCATTCATATTCCAGACTATGCCAAGCCCATTCAGTTTCAGAGTGCTGGATTCATTTATGACAGTCCACCTGCTCCTCATGACAGTTCAGCTTCAGCTGTTCCAGATTCTGCCCCTCTTCCACAGCAACAACAACAAGAAAAACAACAGATCGTGAAATGCCAACACTGTGATCGAGTTGGCCATCTGAAAGATCACTGTTTTGATCTTCATCCATGTAAGCACTGTCATAAAACCAGTCATTCTTCACACAGATGCTTCAGAAACAAACATCCTGCAAGAACAAAGATCCATCTAGGATGGATCGCTTCTTGGCAATGGGAATCAACAGCCAAGAAGATATTCCAAACACATGTCAGAACTTGTTCCAAAGTATTGAACAATCTTGCAGTTGAGTTTTCTCCATCTTCTCACCTTGTACCTGACAGGGGGGGAAATGATGGTCATCTACAAGCTTCAAAGTCACATCAAGCGAGCCTGAGCCACAACCTGCCACACCAGTTTTAGAGTTGTAGCCAGAGACAAAGATGCCTGAACATGCCTTCAGTTGGCAATCTGGGACACTTCCTCTAGCAGAAGACTTCAGCTTCTTGCTAGTTTTGGAAGAATTCCAGGAACACAATTGAGAACACTTCCTCTAGCAGAAGACTCCAGCTTCTTGCCAGTTTTGGAAGAGTTCCAGGAATTGCATTAAGCATTCCAGAGTTGTTGGTCATCCTTAAACCATCACAGATTGAGAACACTTCCTCTAGCAGAAAACTACAGTTTCTTGCCAGTTTTGGAAGAGTTCCGAGAACTGCACTAAGCGTTCTAGTGTTGGTGGTCATCCTTAAACCACCGCCCTTTATACCAACATTTCATAGAGCACATTCAGCCTAGTGCTGCCATGCATTTTTTGCACATTTTGTATTACAGCTCTCTTCTTGGACTCATACATAACCCTTCGGATTAAGGGGGGGAATGCTGGACACCTAATCCTAAAGGGTTAGTGTGGAAGCCGAAAAGACTAAGCAGTCCAAGAGACCTTGGGATCTGAAACGCAAGAGTCACAACATTGTATTATAAATGTACATCTCCTGTTAATAAAAAATGAACTCACATGATTTATCTTTCCTATTCTTCGCTGTTCATGTGTGTTTAACACCTTCCATATTTTTTACATCTATTTTTGACATATATTTATTTTTCTTTCTATATATACCCTGCTTTATTTATTTATTTTCTTCAAAAACGTTTGAACAAAAATATTTCATAGCAGGGAAGGCGCAGAGCTTAGAGATAGGTCCGCACTAATTTTGCTTACAAATATGGTCGAATTGTTCGGCACTCGAACCGAATTAACGAATTCCCGTATCTTTTGCCTCAATATGGGTGAAGTTGGTCACTCTGGTTTCTAAGTCATATGGAAGAATGTATGGTTTAGCAATACCTAAACGAATATGAATTATTATCTTGGTTTAGCAATACCTAAACAAATATGAATTATTATCTTGGAACGTATGGTTTAGCAATACCTAAATGAATATGAATCAGCATTCTCTAATTTTTTTAGCAATTTAATTTAATTTAATAAATTATTATTATTATTTTATTTTTGTTATCTCTAAAATATTTACATATTCGTGTTCTTCTTATTTATATATAAATAAATTAATAAAATATTATTTTCTTATTTTTATATTTTTGATTTGATAAGACAAGGTTCTCTAATTATTTTTCATAAGTAAACAAACTATTGCACAATCATCTATCCTATTTAAATTACGTGACTGCTTTTGTTTTCGGCCTATCAAAATAGTTCTAGCTAAAGCTGCAATGGCTTTGGAGTTTAAACAGGTTGATTTTCCTAAGATTTAATCAATATCCAATTCAAAAAAAATATGAGCATACCTTAGTTTTAATTAATGGCTTTGGAGTTTAAACAGGTTGATTTTCCTAAGATTTAATCAATATCCAATTCAAAAAATGTTATGTACATTGTTGTCAATATTTCTATTTTCATAGATCGGTCATACCCTTGTAAAATCACTTTAAAGTATAACTTTGAGATTAAGCTATTTATTAATTTTCTTCACATGTTATACTCTCTTTATATTTATATACAAATTCCATATCATGGGTAATATCAAGTGTTTTGTTAATTTAAAATGAGTAATATATTTTTTTTGGGCAGAGGAAAGACATTATCTATCTCAATTAACATGTTGCAAAGTCATTTGATTCAGATTCCATTTTATGTTTCCGGACAAATCCCATATCATACGTAGCATGAATTATTTTATTAATTTAAAACAAATAATAGATTTTTACTCAATATTTATATTGAAATATTTTATTTACTAGTATAATATCATCTAAGATGAGTTAGAAGGATCACGTTTCTTCACATGTGAACCTCTTTTACACTGCAAAATTCATCCATAATATATCCCAATGAATTTATAGTGGTTCTCTATATATACAATGTGTAATTTCCATTAATTAAATTGTATTTTTCAATGCTATACAAAGTATATAGTGGATATTAAAATGACACATTTGACACATAAATTTTTTTATTATTAATATATTTTTAATTATATATCAATATTATGGCAAAGGCTCATTAATTTTATTATTAATTCTTTTTTTTTTAAGTTTAGTTTGGGCTACATCATCATCATGTCAAATATATCACCATGAGCAGAGAATAGAACAAGTGACTTCAAATCAAAGGAGTCTCTTAATAGAGCACCCAATCACCCACGATCAAAGATCAGGTGGACAATTTTTATTATTATTATAAACATCTTTTAATGTTGTATATTAATTTTATATTAAAAATGATTGAATGAATTACACATATCCTTCTTACATGGTAGTTTTTTTATTATTTTTTTTTGTTTGTATAATGAATGTTTTATTGTATGAACATTAAGATAGTTTATATATATGTATTGAAATCAACTTAATTAACATATATCTTAATATAGTTTTTTTAACTCATGGAGAAAGATTGAGCAAATCCAGAAGCGTTTTATAACTTATAACTTGAAAATTAAAAGTAATACACCCTATCCTATTCTCCTTATAGAAGCGGGTCTTTCTTCTATTGAGAGCCTAGCTATGCTCAGGTTTCTGATGTACAAGCACAAGCTCAATAACATAGACAATCATAGACTTCCTAAGCTAGCTTTAAATTCCAGCCAAAACCACCTAAGGCTTAACCGAGGATGGCATAAGGACACAAGGGCCTGGTTAAACTATTGGGAGATCAATGAGAATGATGCTTTGCAAAACATAAATAACATTAAAGATACTGTTACTTCTAAGTTCAAAGAAAAATTGTGGTGTGAGAAAGATTTAGCGTCTAAAAGAAAATTAAGTTATTATAAGAAGGTCATCAACCCCACCCTTGAAGATCAAAAGTATCTCTCTATTCTAACTAGCTCAAAAAAGAAAATTAATATAGCAAAGATTAGAACGAATTCTCATGAGCTCCATAGTGAGACTGGCCGCTGGGTAGTTCCTAAAACGCCATGGATGGAAAGGATCTGCCATATTTGTGAGAATAAGAGCATCGAGGATGAAAACCACTTCCTCTTAGAGTGCCCTGCATACAACCACATTAGATCTCAATTTCACAACCTTTGTTACAATACTGACCTTTCTAGCCTTTTACAATGCCAAAATTATAGTGAACTCGGGAGGCTTCTCTCCAAGCTTTTTGAGCATCGGAATAAAATCTTAAATCAAAATAAATAATTTGTCTTTTTAGGTCCGATAGATCATTATTTGGTCTCAGTGGACGTTAACAACCATCATCATCATCATCATCATCATAATGTTTAAACATGTACATATTTTTTTACTTTTAATTACTTTATCTTCATTTAAAGTTCATATGAAATTATAGTAAGTAACATGCATAACATATTCATTTATTTTCTTACTATAGCATACATTTATTTTCTATTTAGAGAATGTTTGATTTATATTTTTCTTATGTTAAGAGAGACACTTGTCAACTACATGGTGTACCACACAAAATTACACATCCTCATCATACTGGGCTAATGAGCCTCTTGACTCAATAACCCAAATTCAAATAGTTTTTAATATTTTATTTAGTATTCCATTTAAAGAATTGAATTAATTACACATAGAAGTAGTTGATTTCTTTATAATGGACTTTAAATATATTAATAGTATATATAAAATTGATATTGAAATATACTTCTTATCATGGACATTCAAATATTTTATTTTAAAATACTATTAAAATATTTTAAAAATTAAAATAATTACACATCTTAAATTAAGTATTTAAACATGTTAGTTATGTCATCATCTCAGCCATTTTTTTTACATCTAACTATGACACATGTAGCTAGAAGGGTTGGGGCTAATACAAGGCTTTTTCCAATGCTAGACAACAAGATATGGTGGATCTCCTCTAACTGGAAGATATGTACATCTGGGATATTAAGTTTATACAAGTCTTTTTATATGGATAGAATGCAAGATATGGTGGCTATACATTACATATGGTTGTTTCTAACTCATTGGTTCCAAATCAGCTGAGTACCATAAGGATTTATTTTTTCATGAAGTTGGAATAAACCCCAAAGGTGGAGGTTTTTGTGCCACAATAGAGTGCACGAGCTCTACAAGTTGCTCAATGTGGCTTGGTAGGTAATTCATGGGGATTTTTCCTTTCCTGCATTCTATGGGGATGTGGGTTGAAAAAAATTGGAAACGCATGATCAAGGGTGATGGGGCTAGATATTGCAACAATAATACTACAACTCACAATGGTTTCAACTTTAATTGTCAACATAGTTTTGTAGAAACATAAGTGGGGCTAGAAATATGTGTGGAATATGTACCTATCTTTTTCCTTTACTAACTTTTATATGGGTGAAAACACGACGATGAAATCTAGTTACTTAGAGACCATTCTACTGTCAAAATTCATAATTGTAGGAAATGAATGAAAATAAGATAATTATAAGAAAAGGAGGAAACCATCTGAACTACGATGAATAAAATAATGTCTATTCTTATATGAAAAGAAAAAAAACTCAAAATTGAAATAAAGCATGTCAATATCAAACCATAATATTGCAGTTGGAAGACAACTTATACAGTGAACTATGTCAAGGAATATGCTAGGTCTCGTTCATTTTAAATCTCACATTGAGGGTTCTAGTGACATTTTAACATATTAGGGAATGTGGAAGATGAATTGGATATGGGATTGGATAATTTTTGGTAGTAAAATGAAAAATTCGATGGGAGGAGTTCCACTCAATAGTAAAATGTGCTAAGGATGTAGCTAAAAGAAAAAAGAGGCTAATGCATGGTAAGCAAAATTAGGGTATTTTACAGTGTTGTAGCGGCTATAACCACCCTCAAAATTTTTCCCTATGCTTCATTTTAAAGCCTCCCTCCTAAATCGGAGCAAATCATCTCACACTGACCCACGTACTTGTGCTTTGATGAAGCATTATATTTTGCATTGTGGTTTGCATTTTCTTACTTGCTTTACCATCCAACCCACAAGCTGAATCCTTGACTTGTCTTCGACTTGGCTCCAGGCTTGCCTTAGTTAACTACACAATCCTTGAGGGAAACCAACCTTGCTCTCGGGAATTGCATAGTCAAATCTAAGAGTGAGCCTTCAAATCCATAAATGCGTAAAGCCAATTGACAACCTGTCTTCAGTTAGGAAACTGCACAGAGCATGAGTCACTGAGTTGCACAGTCCTTCCCAGAACTGCTCTGGGAAATCCATGGCATCTTTTCCAAAAAAAGAAAAAGAGAAAAAGTGAAAAACATCCCTTAAAAATAGGGATCTATTTTTAGCTGCCTGGAGGAGACTCTCGAGTTATTTTGGAAGGTACTTCATAGTGTTACTTTTTCCTTGATGTTTGGCCTTCACATCATAAAACCTAAATCGACCAAATGTATTTAATCGACACAGCTAGAGCTCATTTTCAAATTTGATATTGGAGCTCTATAATTCCGAAGGATATCAAGGAACCTCCAATGTGATCGTCATTGCCTTTTCTGTTAAGTCTTGTTTTTCTAGTCTTTTTGTTTCTTTTCCTGTTGCTGTTGTTTATTTATCTTGTGAGGATGTTGTTTCACTTGGTATTTTTGAACAACTGTAGGCGTTTGAACTTATTTTAACTTCTTTAGGTGTTGTTTTAAGTTTTGCATTGCCTTTCCCAATTTTTTCATGCATTACCCAATTTTTGTTCTATTTGTTGTCGTTGCAGTGAAACTCTCCACATGCTTCATTTTCCTTCAGTTTGATTGATTCCTAAACCTATTTCACTCGCATGAATTATCATTCACTTAGATGTGAGCTCAACATCATTCAATCCTTTAGATATGCTTGATTTCTCACTTCCCTTGGGAAGATCTCAGCTTCCTTAGCCAAGATCTCATCTTCCCGAGCATGCACTTTCCACTTCTAGAGCTCAAGCCCTTAGCCTTGGCTTCTGGAATTGTGTAGAGGTTTCGTAGGCCTGGCTCCAACTACCACTACGTAGTTCAAGGAGGCAGCCCCGAGCCTTCGCCATTGTGTAGTCTCTCCTGGCTTGCGCCAAGACTGAACTGTGCATTGCGTAGTTCTAGTTAGAAAGACTTCCCCAACGACTCTTGGGACTATGCAATGTGCAGTCCCAACTAGCAGTTAGTCACATCTAAGAGCCAATGTTGCACAATGCTTCCTAGAAGTTTCTGAGTTTGTTTTTTGGTCTGTTATTGAAGTGATTTTAGTTTTGAGCTAACATTTTCATTCCATGAGTGTCCTCTCTGTCTTTAAGTACAACAGTTGTTGAGAAACTCTCCAGCAGTTACAAGTAACATGGCTTCCAGGAGAGTTGCATCAAAGTGTACTGTTGAGATTAGCATTAGGGAAGCAGTTGAGCAGGTGTCAATGAATTTTTCAGTTTACGGAGACACTTAGCTGTTCATTTAGAAGGGAATGAAGTTAGCATGGTAGGAAATCAAATATATCTTTGCAAGGGACTTCAAGGACGACTTAGAGGATCGACAAGTTTATATCAGTGTCCACCATTCATTCTTACAGAAGATTGCATGCAGGAACCCCACCTTGCCATGTGTGGAGACCCTCCACTAGATTGTCTCAGACATAGATCTAGAGAATATGATATTGACCAGTGCCAGTGGGATACAACTTTCCAACTTTAGGGTGAAGAACTATCAAATGATGTACCATTTACCTCAGCCAATGAACCAGATGGATTCACTTTTCTATTTCACCCACAACTTCGTGAACACCAGAGATATTGTAAAGCGCTAGGTGAAAGAGTCATCAAAGTTTAGAGTGACAACCAATCATGTTTACAAGAAAAATCCACTTGGGAAGGTATACCAGTTCTTCATCATCTTTTCATGTCAATTATACGGTCAAGAGAGTAGGAATAGCTTTATGGAAAACTGGCTAGTTGTGTTGGACCAATTGGTGAATGATGGAAGGTAATTCAACTAGTCAGATATGTTGTCTCTTCATTTCAAAATGCATGTGACTAGCGCCTGGAATCTGCCCAAGGATTAGTAGGTGAAATTCATCATGTCCGCATATTTACTTGATGCAATTTGTGTCAAACATCAGTTTCCTAACATGGATTGGGCATGGATACCAAAAGAGACTGCCGTCAACATTTATTGTGAGTTTCTTTCTGAATTAAACTACTTAGGAGTTATGGCAAGGCTAGCTGACCACTTTACCATCTTGGTGTACAAGTTGATATTTTAGTAGGATCCACCTTGCATGTCAGAAGAAGCGATGGAGGCAATACATAACATTGCAGATTGGTATGCCTCACCCAGTGGCACCTTCATCAAGATGTTTGATAGAGAGAAGCCTTTGCATGTTCTGCCAAGGTATTCCATAGAAAATATGGTCATGTAAGAGGTTATATATCACCTCTCCACACGGTTATCAGTAGGACTGCATAATAAGAAGAAGACACCATGCCCCACCGTTCCTTTGTGAATCATACTATACGATATTAAGAGCATGAAAGATGTGGATGCTGAAGTTAAGGAGATAATAAAGTTCGAGTTTGACACCAAAGACTTAAATATGTATGATCCTTACAGTATTTGCAAGAACCACTGTGAAAAAATGTACTACCCATGGATCCACTAGACAGGTCATTGGGTAGAGGAGAACCCTTGGAGGTATTTTTACAACTACTCCAAGCTCAATGAACTTGTAAGTATAGCCACACCATAGAAGGATTCTCTCCAGGCTACAACACTGCATGAAGAAACAATAACAATAGTAATAAGCAACAAACTAGCACAGGATGAGGGTAAGAGGAAGATTGCTGAGAACCCAAAGGTTGAGAAAAGGTACAAGTTCAATGAACATCCTCTCATTGAGAAAACAACTTTGTCAATGGAGGCAAAGATCCAACAATGCCTAAAGAGGGTAGAGTAAAGGAAGAAATAAAAACAAAGGTTGGAGGAAGCAGAAAGTGTTAATTTTCCTGAAGGCAACATTTTTCTTTGCTATGATAGTTGATTTTCACCATTAATACTTTAATTTCACCCTGTATCATCATTTCATTATTCATATCTACACTATTATAGACCAACATGTGCAATAAAATAGAAATAAAAAAATCACCATCATCTTCCGTGCAGTGGAATATAAAAGGAACAGTAGAAGAAAGCATGCACACATATAAAGACACCGGGATTGGTCCACGACCAGGGAAAAAATCACTATGGGGAAAACCATTGAAAATATTCTTCTTCTTCTTAGATCGACATAAAAATTTATAGTAGAGTGTAAAACGATCCCAATACATATTATCAACAATAGGTAACAATAAGCCAGATCCAAAGAGCCACAGATCTGTCATAACAACATAGCATCTCAGATCCACTAATTTGTAGCAGAGAAATCCACATCCACATATCTGCAAAAGAGAAACCTAGATCCACAGATCTGTAGTAGAGAAACACAGATCCATATATCGTTAATTTTTATATGCCAAAACCCCATATATGAACTTGGTCGCTCTCATCAGGACTATTTGTGAGTGACTAAAAACCTCAAAGTCACACTCATGAAGACATTATCTAAGTGACTTTAACAATAAAGTTGCTCCCAAGAGGTATTTGTGCCTACGACGATGGCCCTGAATACAGAAGAACAAAATTCTCTCTCTTGTCAGGTTGTTCGAGCGATCAGCAGGTCAAATTCACACCCTCTTAGTACTATTCTAGTTATTGAACTAACAAAGCTACTCCCTAGGCTACCTGAAGCAATAGACCGGGGACTGAAACCTTTCGATCTATCTCTAAAGCCAAAGTCGCTCCCTCTGAACTAACTCCCAATGACTAGAGGGCCAAATTTTCTCTTACACACATTGTTCCCGTGATTGAGGACGAAAAACCTCATATATGTGCTAGCGACAAAGATCTAGAAGACCCTAACCCAGAGCGAACCTTTCACTTGTTATCTTAGACCCTTGAGAAAACTCCTTCCATCAAACCTATGCAAACCAGGACAAAGGAGAAGAGAATATATGTGTCTCCAAATGATCATGAGGTCTCTTCTATTTATAGGATCTCCTAAGGGGCCACTTGGGGTTAAGACTCACCCAAGCAGTTACTCATGTGGTTAGGGCTGACCCATTTCATAATACTGTGTGAATAAAATAATTGATAACTTAACTTTCACTTGACCAAATTGGGTGATATTTAGGTCGATTTTGGTCGTATTGAAAATGGGAATCTAATGAAATCATTATCTCAATAATTTGAGCTGTCCAAGGTGGAATTTTACTGTAGTTGCAAAAATTAACACTCCCTCTAAACTAGGGAGAATTTCACCTGCCAATATCTGTCCATCGAAGAATATGCCACTATGGAATCTTTGAGTGTCATCACGTATAATTATGGATCATCTTTATCATGTAGTCATTGTCCCATGTCCATTTGAACTATCTCATCATCAAAAATCATCATTGTACATCTAGATCAATCCTTTTCTTATTCTTATTTATCTCTTGATTGTTTCTGCTTGTCCATATCTTTATATCTTATCAAGTTGTTGTAATTATTTACTATCTCTACTCAAATCTAACTACTGAAACCTTATTTGATATAAAATAAGAAGATTTTTTTACGAGAGGGGAGCTCAATATACCACCCTCTATCCATGAAGCCACTACGTGTAATCTCTTTTAGAGGGCTACTACCCAGAGTATCATGAGGTTACTACATAGAAATGTCATCAAACTGCTACCAAAAAAGACTAGCAGGGAGTCATATCTACAACCCACATCATTGTTGAAGAGCATATCATCAAGGACTGCATCTCAACCTAGAACCATATCGTGGAGCTACTACTCAACCTAGAATCCAATGACAATGAGGAAAGTCCTATGGGACACTATTAACTCATGTCTATGAGAGTAGGGAAGGTCCAATGGGATGCTATTACCCCATGTTGTCTCATGTAGGGGAGCATATAGATCTCACCTTATATTGAGAAATAGGATAACTCTCCTCATAAGGGAGCACACTCTCAAAAGTGGAATCATCAAGGAACACACCTCGACTCGTAATATCATGGGGGAGTTATACATCTACAACCCCATATCTTAGGAATAGGATATCCAAAAATACAAGGGAGAACTTCTTGACCTTGGGATCTCATCAGGAAGCTCAATCTCAAAATGGAATCTCATAGTGTTATCTCAACCCAACCTATTGCCTACTGATCTTCCCATCGATGGTAGAACACCGGCATCATAATCAAGTTAGGTTGTATGTATGAACAAAATAATTCATTACTCAAGTTCTGCTTGTCCAAATGAGGCAATCTTTAGGTTGATTTTGGTCCCCCCATAAATAGGAATATGATGCCATCATAATATCCATCAAATCAGTAGTCCAAAGTGGAATTTGGCGACAGTTACATATTTGAACGCTCCCTCTCAACTAGGGAGAATTCTACCTACCCATATATGACCATCGATCAACATGACATATGTACCATCTCAATTATCCTGTCATCTCATATCATCAATGTACATCTCTTTATAATTCTTGCTTGTCAATTGTTCTTACTCATATGCTGAATATTCTTGAATCTTGAAGAAGAATAATTTTCCACCTGAGTGGAACTTAATCTACCACCCTCTATTCATCGATCAACAACCTAGAATCTCTATCAGCGGGCTACTACCTGGAATATCGATGAGTGAGCTAATCCCTGGAATATCAGTGAATGGGATACTACCCCTAAATATGTCGACGATCTACTACCCTAAAATATGTATCACACTACTATGCGAAATCACCATCAGGTTACTACCCGGAAATATGTCATCAGTCTACTACTTGGAAATGTCATCGGGCTACTAACTGGAAATATTCTCAGGCTACTACCCGAAAATATCATCGGGCTACTACCTGGGAAAATCGATGGGGAGTAAGATCTATGACCCACATCATCATCAGAGAGCATATCATCAACAAGATACTACTATGACCCCCTATCGAGAAGTAGGTGAAATAGTGGAGCTACTACCCAACCCATTCGATTTCCTACTAATATTCCCATCAATGACCCTAAATAGTAAAGTAGTTTAACACCTGCATCAGAATATCCTTGGATTCTACACCCCCAAGTACACTTTCAACTCGTTGGCCAGATGAGGAGTGGTACTCCCAACATGCTCGGCTTGTGGGTATGATGCCAATTGAGGTATACTCTACAAAGACCAATATGGGGTGAGATATTACTCCAACCCTATGGCTAATAAATAGGGGTGATACCCTATTGTGTAGAGTTCCCTCAACCCCTAGAGCCCTATATCTCAAGTCCTCACCTTGGGAGCTCAAACACGAGGGGAAGAGTATGGCTCAATGTCCTCCATCAACGGTGCTCTCATCATACCCACATCATCATAAGTATATCAGGTAATCATCATCTATTAGTAGCAGTTGTCACCTATTTATACTGGACGCCAAATCAAGTATCATGTTAGAGCATAAATAATCATATAAATCACAAAAGGATACCATAATCATCCTCCCTCTCAAGCAAGGGCTAGCGACAAGCCTATGCTTGTCTCGTACAACTGCATTGTCTCAATTTATGATATTATCACACACACACAGACACACACACATATATATATATATATATATATATATATATATATATATATATATATATATATATATTATATATATATATATATATATATATATATATATATAGATATAGATATAATGGATATATATATATATATATATATATATATATATATATATATATATAGATATAGATATATATATAATGGATTTTCTACCAACTGGATCCCACTCCTTATTATCTTAATCTATCCATGTTGCATCCAGATCATGCTCATACAACTCCCTAAGGAGGTTCTTCAAACTTGCTAATACTAGACATGCTAGCAACATCATACTCATCCTCGGTTGTGTCACAAACCTCTCATCATGTCATATCTCATATTAAGGTAGCACTCATATGTTCTCATCAATAATAAACATCAACATCTTCATACAGTCATATATCATAAGAGTATCTCAGACCAAGAATAAATCATATCATGCAAATATCTTGAAGGATTCTTGGTGGCAATGTGTATGAAGCAGAGCAATCATGAACTTATTTAGGTTCCATGCACATCATATATATACATATTGATGTTCAAAATGGACCATCACTTCTTCAATCAACTAACGGATGCCATGTCAAGTTCAACAACAACTTTAACTTGAAATCAGAGTGTACAAGGATGTGCATTACCACTTATCAATGTTTCTTTAATAGTTTCACAATATAGATTATCTTTTCCAAATTCCATAAATCAATTCATCATGTCATGATAAATGATTACAATCTTCATAAATCATCTCCATCTTATATCATCAAAGGATATTTACCTAACAATAGTAGATCCTCAGTATATACAAACCAAAATCAAAATCAAAGTCATACCTTGAACCACTTATGAGGTAAATGCTTGAATCAACACATCATCTAGCCTCATCAGATAACTGTCAATGCGAACATATTTGGATGAGGGGAGTTTGTGTCATTCAATGCTCACTCTAACCATAATACTTTACCAAACCATTAGTCTTTCTTAAATCCTTATTATGGAATGAAATCAGCTAAATCAATTGGTCAAACTTTAGAAACTAGATCAATACTAATATCAAAACTCATCAATATATTATCGTCAATTCTTTGAACCAGATGACAGGTAAGGATTTCATCAAGTCATGTCATCATCTATTATCATGCCAATATGTTGTCATCGACCATGCAATATCAATCGAGTCATTCCCATGATACAATTCATTGGAAGTCATTATGCTCATATATCATCGTCGTCAAGGAAAATCATCAGTTGTTAAGTCAAAACATTAGACATCATGTCAATCTCAAAAATTTATATCATAGTAAGATGTATAATATGTATATTCCAACACATATCTCAATCATTGAGTCAAAGATCTATATCATCATCCAAAATCATGCAACTCATATATATTAATCAACCAAATCATGTCAAATTCTTGTAGTGCATACCTCAATCATAATGACATATCTATATGTATGTCATGGTCACCTTTAAACATTCAAACTTCCATAATATTTGTTACTTATCCTTGGAACTAACATCCTCCAGGTGTACATCTTGATTTAGAGATTATACAACTTCAGAAATCTTCAGATAATGGTCAACAATAGTCAAACGTCTTGTCAATATCATCAAGTTAGCATGGGTGAGTCTTTATCTCCATGGGCTGTACCTGGGCCTTATCATGTGCGCATCCATGTACAAGTATTCCAAGTTCTATGCTTGCATCCAAAACTAAACCCCTAATTTCCGTACAGGATTTAGATCTGAGGTCTTACTACATGTCAATAATGTTAGATGCACATAAATCATATTCCAACAATATAGAATACAAATAGTAATAAGAGTAAGGATCTTGAGAAGAGATTCTCCCTCTGACTAAGAATCTACTTCATTCGTCTTCTTTCATGTCATCAACTTGTCTTTACTAGAGTCATGCAATCAAATATATATGGTTATAACATGCTCACATCAGCTTACCACATCATATCATGACATTAGCCTTTCATCAAAGGTTAGATTCACATGATAGGAACAACGAGCATGTGTGACAGCATAATTCAAAGATCATGAACACAATATCATTTCTATCAACTCAATCCATTAGGTTTACAGCATTCAGTATTACCATATGCCATAATTACTATAAAAAACATGATCATGGTTAAAATGATATCTAGAGTATCAATATCTTAGTTCTATCATCAAGGTTACCACAGGACCAAGTGAATTCATTCAATAAGACTTTACCAAAACAAAAAGATTGTCAACAAAATTTCATCATACTTATCATAGGCATTATGAGTATCAAGGAGGTATCTTTTTATAAGAGGTCCATCATGTATTATACATGTCAAGTGTATCATTTACTAGAGTTAAGGTACTAGCCTTCTTCACATAATCAATATCTCCAAGAAAAATAGATGTTAGCAAAACATCAAGTTATGCCACTATAACCAAGATCAGTAATACGTAACCTTAGAGAATCAATAAGATCAATATGATCAAAATATTCAATAACAGGTGCATCATTTCATTATAATAAACATAATTCGAAATCTCTCTTTCATATGCAAGCATGAACCATTTGCAATGGAGACATTCAAAACATACCATCAGTCTTACGTAGTCATCCAATGTTATAGCTCAAACATAACATTGAAACAATATACCTTTCATACTTTGTAGTGTTCAAATACTTATGCACCTTCTCATAGGCAGTTTGTAGTGCTTGCCACAAAGTGCGTATTTACCTCTTTTTATATCTGTTTATGCTTTCCTAATCTCAAATGATCTTGAAGAGGGATCTATTTATCACATCTCATCAAGGAGGTTAGATACATCCATATACTCAAATGTACATGGAGGAAATATAAGGAATGATCATAACAATAATCATAATAATAAAATCCATAATTCTAAACATCAATAAAGACACAAAAAAAACACCATAAGTCAAGGAGTACTTATCTTCAAAGAGAGGTGATCCTGTCCCTCTTGAACCAACCTTCAAGAGTCATCACTATCCATAGTCCACATAAGATGTTGCCTTCAATCGACTTTATCAACAATTGGCAATTCAGGGCTTCATCAAATATGTCCCAAGCACTTGAGAATCTTCACATAGACCATGGGAGAATTTCATACATCAAATCTCAAGTCTTTACCATAAACGAGGTTTTATCTCAAACCCTAACAATCAAATCCTTATGCACTAATTACCTAGGATTTCCTTCATACCCTAGCATTGTTTTACATCTCAACCATCCACTTCTTGCATCCATCAAAAGTCTCTCCACGTGGGTGATTTCCATGTATTTTATTTCACCCACCTCTCATACCATGTTAATTTTTCATAGGGATATATTGTTCCTTGCTTTGATAATTGTATTTCTTCATTTACACATTAAGTTCACCACAACATCATAACATTATTTATTTTTTCAGTATTATTCATCATCATTTGAAACTATATAGAAATAAAACTAACATCATCATCAATCTAACGAAACATAAAGGAACAATAGAAGAAAAGCGTGCACATATAGAGAGAGCACATTTGGTTAGAGACCAAGGTAAAACTCACTATGGAGAAAAACCTTGCAAATCTTCTTGTAATACATTGTCATCAAATGATTAAGCAAAAGAGAGTACAATGATCCGTATCTTCACACCAAATAGAATATCCATGAAATGCATATAAACATCAAAACTTTGGTTCAGATAAATGTAATGTAATATCACTGCATGTAGCCCTACTACCAAACAATTAAGTGAAATCTCCGGAATACTGAAATCTCATCTTGGAGTCTCGGTCACAGGGAGGAGGAGCTGTGTGAGTGACTATGACAAACATGGTCACTCTTTGTGAGCTACACGATAGTGACAATGGTATCTCGGTCTATCTCATGACCACTATGTGCTAGCATCTAGAGACGCAAATGCTCAATTTTGTGTCAGCGACTTTGAATCGAAAAACACTAGTTTAGTGCAATATTCATCCTGAAGTTTCAGACCCTTGAGCGAGCTTCGTTTTCCAAGCCTATATGAGCCAACACAAAAATAGAAGAGGGTAAGAGAGCTTGATCTGTGTCCAAAAGATCTTGAGCTCCACTTGACCTAATCATTGGTACATGTGCATAGGGTCAACCTAATCCAAAATATATGTATGGACAAAATACTTCATAACTCAACTTGCTCTTATCAGAAGGAGGTGATATTTAGGTCGATTTTGGTCCTCTTGGAAATTAGATACCTTCATCATCTCCATCAACTGAGTAGTCCAAAGTGGAATTTTACTGCAGTTGCATATTTTAACACCTAAAACCACCTTCAAACCATCAAGTTTGTTCTACATCTGGCATTCACCCTCCTTTATATCACACTTGGCCTCAGGGAAAATTTTAAGAACCCCTCCTAAATTTATAAATATAATAAATGGGCGAATCTCCATGGTATATAGGAAAAATGGAAGGCGATTTTATCAATAATATAATATGTATATATAATTTTTTGGCGAATCTCTCACCAGGCATGGCGAATATTTTACTCAATTATAAAATCTTGTAAGATCTTGGCGAGTCTTTACTCAATTATAAATAGGCTACATTCCATGGGTCAATACCATGGGTCAATACCATGGGTGAATACCATGGGTCAATACCATGTGCCATTTTGGTGAATACCATGGGTCAATACCATGTGCCATTTTTATTTTTATTAATTCTAATATTAGGGTTAATAATGTTTTTTTGCATGGTATTAATAACAATCTAGTCCATGGTATTTGTCCCATAGTATTTTGGCCATAGGTTTCACCTAAATAAAACCCATTTTTTGAGTGTTCGTAAATATAAGGTGACTTATGGAGTAAATATAAAAAAATGTTCTATTTGTTTACCATACCTCTCGTTTATTTATATTTTTATTAATTTACCATACCTCTTTTACAAATATGGTATTTGGCCCATATGATTCACTTAAATAAAACCTATTTCTTGAGCTTCATAAATAGAACGAGGGTTATGGACTAAATATAAAAATAGGTTTTATTTATTTACGATACGTCTAGTTTATTTATATTTTTATTTATTTACCACACCTTTTGAGTAAGTATAAAAAGTCATTTTATTTATTTACCATACCTCCACTTTACTTATATTTTTATTTGTTTACACCCTTACATGTATATAAGGTGACTTATGGAGTAAATATAAAAAATGTTTTATTTATTTACCATACCTCTCATTTATTTATATTTTTATTAATTTACCATACCTATTTTATAAATATGGTATTTGGCCCATAGGATTCACTTAAATAAAACCTATTCTTCAAAATGGGCGAATGGATTCACTTAAATAAAACCTATTCTTGAAAATGGGTGAAGGGAAGGTTGTAAGTCCTAATTTCAAGGTCTAAATTTACCTTTTTTACCCTCTCCCTTAAAATAAGGTGGGCTATTTGAGGTGATTTGTAAAAATGTACTATGATACAAAATATTCGCCCACTAAAAATTTAAAACCCATTAATTTCGCTAAAAGGCGAACATTCGCCCCTAAAATTATCCTTGCATTGGCCTACATGCCTTAGCTATAATTTTTTTTCTTTAAGTTTACCGGAACCCTTAATTGTCAATATTACTGCAATTCATAGTGATATGCTATCATGTTACACATATATACCACATTCTTCATAGATCCTTCATCTATGTAATTGTCCATTTTCATATATATATATATATATATATATATATATATATATATATATATATATATTTATATATATTTATAAAGAGGATTTTTAGTAATAATTTGTTATCCTACAAGTATGATTGCCTCTTCATTATAGCATAATGGCTATTCAATCAAGTGATATTTTCTCATTTTATTGATGGATATACTATGCCCTTACTCTTGATTACCTTATTGTATTTTTTTAAATCATTTATATGTTGAAGCTAAAGAATATTGTTGGTGCCATACTTCAATTGTCTTTACTTGGCTACACGATCTTAAATATTGAATCTCTAAAGAATGTGACCATAATTAAATTGGAGGAATTTTTACCTAATGATGCTTGTATCCTCCATTTAATCCTTACCTCGCATTTACTCCCCTAAATATATTCTTGGTAGGGTATGTCAACTGACGTTGGTAGGATCAAACTTTCCATTTAACCATTCCATATAAATAACATGGTTCTTATGACATTAATTCTATATTTTTTTGTACTTTAACTATGAGCTAATAGTTCTTAACTCCTTCTATAGATACATTTTCTATCTATATTTTTTTCTACTTCTTACATCAAGCTCTTATTTTATTTTCTCTTAATTAATGATGATTCTTGTACTTGATACAATTATTATGTGTTGAAGGCACATTTGTACCTTCATTGTCTAGAAAAAAATGTATTTAGCACACTTTTTCCTTTAAATGGGAGATTTCCCACCGCCTAGGTCACTGATTTGAGTGATTCTCTCCACCCCTCAGTGCCTTTCACCATTTGTCTCAACTGATCCTTACAACACTACTCAAGACTATAGGTGTTAATAAACTTAAAGTGGCACATATGCTATTGGTCATTTTAAATTCAACCTCCAACAATTTATATTTTTAGAACAATGGCACACACTTTCAAAAGGAATGGCATTGATATCCAACTATTAGCCAAATTGTCCTTTATCTGCATAACAATTAGATCGTTGTCAATAGATTAGACACAATCTTAATCGGGTTGGAAGAAAAAACAATGATATCAGCTTTGAGTTTTATATAAGACAAGAAAAGGTTGTATGTGGAACATTGCCACATATTTGATTTTTCTTCCTCCTAAATGCAACATGTATCTCTCGTTTTAATGGTATTTCAATGCATATCCTTTCAAATTTATCACTGCAAACTTCCTAAAATGTTCCATCTCTAAGTCTTCATCTATTTATTGATATAAAAACCATCTTATTACGAATATTATCTATTGAATCCTAATTACCTTTTTCTTCTAAGCCTAACATGCCACAACGCGTCAGTAGTGAAAAGGTCAAACAATGTAAAATCGAGTACTCTAATCGAGACTTTGATAACAAGTATTTCCATATTATTTCCCTCATAACCGACTTATTTAGATTTCTCCTTGTAATTCAACATTCCTTCTTTTATTCCAAGTGTTCGCTAATAATTAAGTGACATGTATAGTGATCTGCCAAAGGAAACCAATTTGTATATTAGGGTTCATCATGATCAATTTCGATTTAGATATCCCCTGGATTATCTTCTTATTTTTTTCCAAGTATGGGATAGCTACTAATAATTTTTGTTTTACAATCGTGGGTTAGTCATAGGCTCCAGTATTTAATCTACAACTCTGATACCACTTGTCATGTTCCCCATTATAGCCCTTAATTTTTATTTTTTTGACATAATGTATATTATTCCAATTCTGCAAGTATAATTATATATACATCTGGTCGATAATTCAGATCCACTACTCAACTCTTCTTCTTTTTGATAATTTTAATTATCATCTTACTTCTACCTTTTTTTTATAATGAGTTTGGATACCCTAAACCCTACGTCACATAATATTCCTAGAGTGTATTCCACTCCTTAGATGTCATGAACCTCCATTTGTAATAGTTTTCTTTTTAAATATATGTAAATATATCTTCCAGTTTGCACCTTCTTTGGCTGATTAGGTATGAGGATAACCATTATATGCCTTTTTTTTTAGGGTGGTAATAAAACCTTACCTATACACACCCCTTCTATACCCATTGGACAACCTATATATAATTATGTATAACTCTTATTATTAAAGGTTCACAACCTATACACCCATTTATAATGAGTTTAGGAAAGGATCTCATACATTATGTCACTTTAAAGAAACACCCTTGATTCTTTTGACCTATTATAATCATATCCCAATGAGGATCAAATGGAACCTATAACTATTCATATTTAATGATTATTAGATGTCCTTCTTAGTTCTATTCATCGATACACTTAGTAGATGGTGGTAAGAGTGTACGCCTTATTTGTTGGATAGTGTATCAAATTCGGCCACACACCCTCTACCACATGTCGGTCACATGGAGGTGAGATAGATGGTCGTCTTGGATTTTGGTGAACAACCAGAAGTAATCAACGTAAATCCAATGACAATGGGATTTTGTAGAAACCCTAACCTATTTTCTGTTCGATATGCTCCAATTGTTCTCATTTAATCCATCTCCTTCGGTGTTATTGTTCCTGCAGATGAGTTAAACCACCATTTTCTGGGTTTTATTCCTAGTTACAAGATGGAATGTTTGAGTAATACTTGGTGTCCCCTTTGTCACAGTGAAGTTGGTATTATTTTTATCTACACTTCTAATCTCAGAGAACAAGTGTTATGGCGTAATAGGATACTGTGCCGCCATTAAGGTTGCCTCTGTTACTAGAAAAAATGTTAACCGTTACCTCTGCTCTGAAGCTATGTTACCAGAAACGAGAAACGGGAAACAAAACGAGAAACGAAAACGGTACGAGAAACGCAGTTGGGAGGTTTCGCACTCTAAGAAACGAGGAGAGAGAAAATTAATCGTATATGTGTTAAAGGAAAACAAATCAACTAAAAAAGGGACAATAGTACATAAATAATCAACTTTCTATATACTTGGCATAAGCCTCTAGATTATTGAATGAATACATGACTGAAATCTACAATAAAGAGTGAAAATACAAGCTGAGAATGCGAACTACCACCTGTAAAAAATTTCCCATAAAATATATGCACCCGTTAGCTAAAATAACCGTAGAAAACGGCGTTTCCGTCTGGTTTCCGTCTGGTTTCCGTTTCTTACACGTTTTATACGGGGAACGGTGGCAACCGTCCCGTTTCTGGTAACATAGCTCTGAAGGTGTTTTCCTCTTCAAATTATTTTTCTATGCTTACACATGTAATTTATATGTATCTCTTCCTTTCCTTACTCTATAATTTTAGGTAACTATGGTGTACCAGAACACTTGTTCCATGCCCATTACCTAAGCCATGCAGCTGTTCGACCAAGAAAACCTTGGATATGTAGTAAATATCGATGTTTTGGAGTTAAGTTAAGGTTCCATGGTGCATTTTCATTCTCATCAGGTTTTTATGCAGTGATATTTGGCTAACCCATCTTTCTCTTTAGTAGCCGGGACTTTGAAGCGTTTATTAGGCATCATCAGCACACTCAGGATTTCTTCTACTAGTGAAAATCACTTGTTCAAATGTTACTTAATTATAAAATCGTCTGCTCGGTTATATATCTATATATATATATATATATATATATATATATATATATATATATATATATATATATATATATATATATATATATTTGTCTAGGAACTCAACAACGCTGACCTCAGGGTTTTGTTTTCACAAATACAAGGAAACCCTTCTTCGAGGTGTCAACAACAAATCTTGTGCCTGACCTGCAATGGATCTCCGTTTCAACACTGGTTAGTGATCTATTACATTGTAGAGGACTCGTTCTTTTTTTAAATTTCCATTTAGGCCAAGACTTCCTTGAGCAAGAGGAGTCTCGGGCCCATATGGGTGTAAGGGACCATGTTTCCCTGCTTCTTTTTTTTGAAATAGTCATTTGTAAGCATTATATCTTCTATAATAATTTCCATGTACTTCTCAATAGTCTAGGGTGATAAATCCTCACTGTAGTCTTCCACTGCGACAGAACACAATTTCGACAGGTAATTAAAGTACTCTATACACAATATCTTTAGTTTCTGTAGCATTTTATTTCACCATAGGTACCATTCTGGACTTTCTAAGTTTTGGTGCGATTGTTTATGGGAGCTCTATTTCAAACTCAGGAAGTATGAAACTGTGTAGATGCATGCTCAACTGAGCTCAAACCCTTTCATGGTGCTTGCTGCAGTCCAGGTAAAATATTGCACATATATTTTCTCAGTCATTCATTTACAATTTGAAACTATTTTTTTCATTTTCTTTTTTTAATTTAGCTTCACACTACTTGTTAGTGAGGATACCTTCCACCCTAAATGGTAGGTGTTCAATGCCCTTCAAAATGGTTCTTTATTGCAGTTGACACAACACTAGTAACAAGGATACCTTGACTCAGTTCTGCCAAGTCAATTCAACATGTCCTTACTAGATTTGACTTCTGAAGGCAGTTTGATGAGCTTTTCTAGTGAAAGAAGGAAACACTTTCTCGGGAACTCATTATTACAAATGCTCTACTTATCAATTTTTTTAATTCTTAAGATAGCTAGATCATTCATTTGATGTTTCTCAAACCATCAGTTTCAACTATGTTCTCTTTTTATTTTGTATTCAGGGCTAACGTCCAAAGTGTTTCTATCTCCTCGAAGACACAATCATGTTAATTATGAATTGTAAATACCATTCCTTTTTTGGAAGGGAATATGGGTGTATTCGACACTAAGAATGATTTTATTGTTTTGTTCTAATATTTAAGTATCACTATCACTTTCATAGAGTGATGCATGTTGTGAATCTTATTACATGTAATAATGGTTTGTGATACATTTTATTTCAAATGTTGCACTGTAATACTCCATTTTTGGTTCAGTTTTGCATATGTTTATTTTATACTACATTTTTCTTTGAGTTATTTCTTATCTATTGAGTGAATATCTTATCTTTCGTATTACCACAATGTCCACAGGGGCTTCACTAAATGAACATTTGTCCTATCACATGCATTCATGACATATTAAACAATACTCTTAATTTGACTACTTATTGGAAACTCCCCCTAAAAACCACATTATTTAACACCCTACCAATACGAACCCAATACCCCTTCCCAATTTAAGAAACCCCTACTTCCAATAGATATTGTAGGTATCCATTTATTCATTAACAGTTTTTGTAACCTTTTATATTTTTTCATTAAATTTGAACTCCATTTTTGTGAGAAAATTATATATCACAGAGCAATGGAACACATAAAATATTGTAGAAATATAAACACAAAAAACGTGTAAAACAAGAGAGACACAAATATATGTGGTTCACCCGGTTTGGGCTACATCCATAGAGAAATAGCTAGTCATTCTTTTTATATTATCCAGCAATCTGAAGAGATACAACCTACAGGAGATCTGTTGTAATTCCCTCTTTTCTCTCAATCTCCTCTCTCTTCCTCACTCAAAATACAGATATACATAGACCAATAAAATTCCCTTCCTTCTAGGGCAAAAAGCCATAAATTCAGCATAACTTCTACCGTCAAATCTCCACCTAATGAATGACTGGAATTAACTTTTACAAGGAAATTTTACATCTATTTTAGCTTCGGGGCCACTGCCCCTGATCCGCCGCAAGGGGGGGGCTCCCAAAGGTCGCAGCCGCCTCCCTGTGGACCCCCCCTGCACCGTATATTTTACTGGCAGCTTTACTGTCCCATTACGAACTGGGCTCCCATGCAGCGATACCTTTGAATATAGAAGATAATCGGGCTCCACACCCAATAATTTTTTATACCTTCCAATATAAAAACCCTTTACCCCCTATATATCCCCCAATATATTATGTCATTTTTCCTTAATATATATCCCCCAATATGAAATTATGTGGTATGGTATTGCTCCCCTAGTGGAGCCCCCATGGAAATTTCATCTAGTAATGACTTTTTCTTTTGGATTCCACCTTAACCTATTATATAACTTATATGCGTAAATATGAGGAATTTCTTTACTTCTACTAGGTAATTTATTCTTCTAACTACTTTGGACATACTTGAATATGCATGTATTATTCTAGTCTTAATTTTGATTCACTGACCACCCAAGTTAGTAGTAGATTACACATATTAGTATACAATAATAAAAAATTAAAATAAAAGGATGTTCTAATAATTAATTGTATGTTAACAGAATAATAATCTAGTTTATTAACATCCTCTCTTCAATTTCCATAATACAAACCTGTTAAAATTGGCAACCAAGGCCAAACTCCATGTGCGTCATCTTATTAATGAAAGATGTTATTTTTCTTGGATCACTTTCATCAAGAGGTGTAAGATTGATCTAAAGATCATTCGATTCCGATAAGTATTCATGGAGATATGAACTTATTTGTGTTATGGGACAATTCGTCAAGGTCGGCCAGCAACCAAATAAACCCCACATATGCCCAACATTTTAGTATAACTAGAGGTGGCCTTCAAGTCATTTTCAACACACTTGGGATATATTCCTCTCTACTTGTCTTTGGGTTTTATTAGGAGGAGAGATCCTAATGGATAACATTGCCCTGATTTAGAGGGAAAAAGCCAGAACTACGTGGAACTATTGGGAACAACTGGAATTGCTGGGAACTGCTAGGAACAACTGGAATTACAGGGAATTGTCAAAACTTCCAGAACTACTGGGAACTTGCAGAACTTCTGAGAACTGCCGTGAACTGTTGGAACTACGGGAACTTCTAGCAACTACTGGAACTGCTAGGAACTGCTGGAACAACCAGAACTGTTGGAACCGCTGGAATTGTCGGAACAGCTGAAACTACCAGAATTGGCAGGAACTAGTAGGAACTGTTGGGAACTGGCAAGAAAAATTGGAACTATCAAGATTTCTGAAACAACCGGAATAGCCGGAACAACCGAAACTACCGGAACTGCCAGGAACAGTTGGAACTGCCGGAACAGCCGGAACAGCCAGAACTGTTGGGAACTATTGGAACTGCCAGAACTGGCGGGAACTGCTGGAACTACCGGAATTGCTGGGAATTTTCGAAACAACAAGAATTGATGAGAACTGTCGGGAATAGCTGGAACAACTGAAACTGCTGGGAACTGTCGGAACTGTCGGGAACAGCCCGAACTGCCGAAATTGTTGGGAACTGTTAGAGAATCTATCTCCAAAGGAGAGGAGTATGCAAGGGACAACTAACTAACATTCAGACAGTTGTATGGTATTTCTAAGCAAATACACCAAGCATGCAATGTTATAGCTTGCATGCAAGAGACAACTAGCATGCAACAACAAGCATTCTAAGGACAAAAAGCATGCTAAGCATAACAAGCATTCTAGAGACAACAAGGAAGCAAGGGACAACAAGCAAGCAAGATGCAACCTGAGCATAGGCTAGTATGGCAACATGGTGTAGCAATGGCACATAATGTAGTACAGTGATGGGTACAACCATAATTAATGAAGCGTGATGAGATCCAACATAGTGATGATGGGTGCAGCATGGTGCAATGCGGTGAGGTGCAACATGATGATGAAATGCAACACAACGATAGGTGAAGGAGTCACCTTGGAAAATCAGTTGAAGTAGCATGTCTTTAACTGATCTCATGTATCATCTTCTTAGAGATGATGTATGCTCTTATCTAGATAAGTCAAAGTGTTGAATTATGTTGTAAATGTGTTATCTGTCTCTCTCTCTACTGAACTATTGAAGAACATATAAGGAGAATTGTTCAATGGTTTCCCCACATTGGGGTTTGTCCCTAGCTAGTGCTACATCTTGTGTCCTCTTATCTTGGCTTGTCTTTTGTGATTTATGTTTATGTTCTATCTACAATTTATTTTAATGTTAATGTGATTGCTAATCTAGAAGAGATATTGAGCTAACTGTGAAAATTGAAATAAATTTCTCTAAGAATAGAACATACCTAAATTTAACATGGTATTAGAGCTTAGGTGAAGACAATGCCCACGCAAGAGTGAAAGAGGAATCATCGAAGACAAATGGGAAAGGACAAAAGGATGAGTGGATTCCTCATCCCCCTTCAAATTCACGAGGGTGAAGTCGAAGCAAATAATATTATCAAAATGGTGCAGCAGAAGTTTCTGATGGCCTACCTAAAGATTACATCAATGGGAAGTAAAGATCTAAGGGTGCAAGGAAAGTAAGATGCCTTGATTGTAATAAGTTCGACCATTAGATGAAGGAGTGTTTGAATGGAAGAGACACATCTCTTGATGAAAATATTAATCATTCGAGTGACATGCTCAATGATCAAAGGAATGATAGGTAATGCAGGTCATCAAGGAAATGAACGACTCTTCAAAGAAAGCAAGGAAACTGAGGTATGAAGAATCAAATTTTGTTTTCAATAAGATAAAGAAGCATTATCTTATATTGGCCCTCTCCTTCAAATTTTTTAGGAATCTGGCTTATTGATCGTAGTGATTCAACGCACCTTATCGAATAGAAGGGTGCTCTCTCAAATTTGGTAGAGGCAGAAACAATCGTGGATTATACTTGGAGTCAATGCCACTTATCCCAGAAAGGGTGTAGGGAATGTTACTCATAAATTGAATGAGGGAAACTCTATTCATTTACAAGAATCTCTTTTATGTACCTAATTACAAGAATAACCTGGTGTCCATCTCGGAAATGGAAGTCAAAGGTTTTAGGGTGGAATTCATCAATGGAAAGGTACGTGTTAAAAAATAGAATTTTCAAAGATGTTTTTTCTCCTGGATTCAAGGTTGGAAATTTGTATCAAGTTGCAAGATGATCCATTACGGATCATGTCAATTAAATATCTCATCTATAACACCAGAGGTCTACCTATGGGGCCCTACACGATGTGAGTCAGATGGTGATAGGGATTTCTAAATTCAAGAAGAGCATGAAGGTACATGTCTGAGATGTATCGAAGGAAAATCTTATAAGGGGACCATTCCCCTCATGCAGCAGGTCCACAGGTTTGGAACAACTCAAGGAGTTTGAGATTCATGATTGGGAATATCATGTACACATGTGGAAGGAAGCCCTCTATGGCTTGAAGAAAAATTCCCCGGGCTTAGTATGAGAGGATTGATAGCTATCAGATGAAGCTGAGATTCACTAAGAGTGAAGTCGATCTAAAACATTGTTTGAAGGTTGTGGATGATAGGCCTCCCATATCAGCACCTTCTGAGGATGACCTATTTCAAGCAAGTGCAACACCTCTCACTTGCAGAAGTAAGAGGGAGTTGGATTCCGGATGTGGAATGGTAAACTACAAGCCTTTGACTACCTTGAGGTTCTTAACTTTCAAAAGTTATATGGTAGTGATGTTGGACCAGATTTTGGAAATGCCTCTGCGTTTCATAAATTCATTCGCATTGATGTTCTTGGTGAACTTCCGTCCAGAAATATGTTTTGAAATTAGCATGGTGAACTCATATTTGGTTGAGCCTCACTGGATTGGTGTCACGAATCTTCTGAGATATGTTTGGGGCACAATCTCTCATGATTGTGATACACTGCTAAAAATATGAAACTGCATGATTATTCGAATGTTGAATGGGAAGGGAGTGTGGAAGATCACTAGAGCACTTCTTAGTGCTGGTTCTCTTTGGATTCTACTTCAATATCATGGATGATAAGGAAGAAGAAGTTGGTTGCTATAAGCACCGCCGAGACCGAATACATAGCTATGAGTATGATCCCGTGTGAATTTGCATGGTTGCAGAAGCTCTTAAGTGAGTTGTTTGTACACATGATGAATACCACTGTGATTATCCATGACAACTAGAGGGGGGATTCGATTATTGAGGAATCTCATATTCGATGATTGCTCTAGTAGATAGACATATATACTGCCTTATCTAGGATATGGTAAGTCAATGAGTAGGGAGGATCCATTGCATTGAGACTGATGTACAAGTCGCAGACATTTTGTCAAAGCCCCAGGGAAAGGTCAAATCTGTGACTTTCCCGAATGACTTGGAGTCGTTCAGAGATCTTCATATAAGGGTCCTGCATTTTGCATGCATTGAGCTTTGGGAGCTCCAGGGGCTTCGGCTACTTACTCGGGCATCATACGACAACATGGCGACTCACCCTCCCCTAGTGATGCGCTATGTACAGGATGACAGGTTCAACCTTCCCCTGTGATACCCGTGGTGACTGTGGAATAGGATGATTAGTTCTCCTGTGGGCCGGGATGATTAGTTCTCCCGTGGCAACTGTGGAATAGGATGATTAGTTCTCTTATGAGCTGGGATGATTATTTATCTCTTGGATACTTTGAAATAGGATGATTAGTTCTCCTATGGGTCGGGATGATTAGTTCTCCCATGGAAACTGTGAAACAGGATGATTAGTTCTCCTATGGGCTGGGAGGATTAGTTTTCCCATGGCAACTGTGGAACAAGATGATTAGTTCTCATGTGGGCTAGGATGATTAGTTTCCCATGATAACTGTGCAATAGGATGATTAGTTCTCTTGCGGCCCGAGATGATTAGTTCTCCTGTGGTAACTGTGAAACAAGATGACTAGTTCTCCCATGGGGACTGTGGGGTAGGATGATTCACTCTCTTGTGGACAAGATGATTAGTTCTCTTATCGAGGCATCCTACCCATGTAGTCTGGGACTCATGGGAAGTACCTCTCATCTAATCAATGAGCAGGGAAATGGAGTTAGGGACCATAGTAGTACTATCGATGGAAACATCGTTGTATCTACCGTACTCCCTATGCCAGGATGACCTCCACTGATTTGGGATCAATATGAGTGGTTTGAGACACTCTCTTGTGATATTGATCTGGGATCAATAAAACTGAATTCGGGCCAGTAAGAGTTATGTGACACACTCTCTTCTAATAATACTGACTTTGGGTTAGTAGAGAATGGTATGAGAGATTTTCCATCAATTCTTCTTGTTCATGGTTCAATAGAGCAGAGCAGAGCATAGTAAAGCAAAGCTCAACAAGGCAGAGCAATGCAGGGCACTGATGGTAGAGATAATACAGTTGGACATATGGATTAGTGGATGGAGTTCTCTCTAGTTGAGAGGGAGTGTTAAAATTGGAAACTAGGGCCAAACTCCATGTGTGACATCTTATTAATGGAAGTTGGTATTTTTCTTAGATCTCTCTCATCAAGAGTTGTAGGATTGATCTAAAGATCATCCGATTTTGATAAGTATTTATGGAGATATGAATTTATTTGTGTTATGGGACAATTTGTCAAGGTTGGCCAGCAATCAAATGAACCCCACTCATGCTTAATGTTTTATTATAAATAAAGGAGGCCTTCATGTCATTTTCAACACACATGGGATCTCTTCTTCTCTACTTGTCTTTGGGTTTTAGTAGGAGGAGACATCCTAAGGGATAATGTTGCCCTGATCCAGAGGGCAAAAGCCGGAACTACTAGGAACTACCGGGAACAACCGAAATTGTCGCGAACTACTAGGAACAAAAGAAATTGCCAGGAACTGTCAGAACAACCAGAACTGTGGGGAATCGCCAGAATTGTCTAAACTATTGGGAATTGCTGGAACTGTGGGAACTATGGGAAGTGCTAGAAACTACCAAACTACCGGAACAGTCGGAACAATGGGAATTGCCGGAACAACTGGAACACCTGAACAACCGAAACTATCAAGAACTGCAGGAAGTGCTGCAACTACGAGAACTACCAGAACTACCGGAATAGTCGGAACAACCGGAACTGCTGTGAACAGTCAAAACTATCTCTCATAAACAGTCAGAAACGCGTCGACAAATGAAATATCATGTGATTTACACCAAAAAAACTCTCAAAAACAATTAGAACTTCCAGGAACAGTCATAACTATTGGAACTTCCATGAACAACCGGGACGGCGGGGATATTATCTATGCTCTTATCTAGATAAGTCAAAGTGTTCACTTCTATTGTAAATGTAATATGTCTCTCTCTCTCTCTCTATTGAACTATTGAAGAACATATAATAAGAATTGATCAAGGGTTTCCCCACATTGGGGTTGCCCCTTGCTAGCGCCACATCTTATTTCCTCTTGTCTTGGCTTGTCTTTTAGGATTTATGTTTATGTTCTATCCACAATTTACTTTAATTCTGATGTGATTGCTAATCTGGAAAAGGTATTGAGCTAACAGTGAAAATTGAAATAAATTGCTCTAAGCATAGAACATACCTAAAATTAACAAAACTGGACATGAATAACTCAAGAAACTCATTATTACATTCCATAACTAAATAACTAATTCATTGTTTTTCTATAATTATCTGAAAAGACTATATATCTTTGGTAACATAGGATAAGATAGTAACTTCAAGAAGGGAAAAATAATTGGCTAAAATATCCTAAGAGATTTCAAGATAATCCACCCTCACCTTGAACTGTAATCCACTAGTTCACCCCCGTGCTGAGATGATCTTGCCAGCAGGTTGAACCACCCCCTTTTCATGCCTTCCAATGATATTTAATACGTTGCCTTTATTAGAGAATTTCATTTAGTGGCATCCTCCTTTTATGGAATTCCTTATCCACTTGTCTAGGATTTTCCATAAAAGCCCACCTTTCTCTCATGTGGTTCTTTTATGTTTTCTTGTCTAAGCTTAACACCATTCTCAAGCTAAGTAGCTTAATGAATTTGTCTCTGTCATCCATTAAACTTATATAGAATTCATCTAGAATTCTTATCATGAGGGGATTATCCAATCTCATTTACCAATGAGATTTTAGTTGGCAAGAGTCTCATTTCTAAGTGTCTCACTCCCAAGTACATACATCCTATTTATTTATTAATAATTATCCTTTTACAGAATTATTCAAATATTTTATTTTTCCATGGCTTCTCTACCATAACTCAATCTAACCAAACAATATTATCGCAACACGGATATGAAAATTTTAAAATCAAAGTGTAAGAAATAGCTAAGTTTAATATTATTTTGAAATGATCATTTACACATATGTATGAACACCTGAATTTATTATAAGTTTGAATGAGTCACTCCCAAAAGTTAACAGATATATTATAATAATTATTATTATTTCAATATGAGGTTCTTCCTCTCACCAAAATGGTTGCCCAAACAAAATGAAATACCATCTAATAAAAAAAAATGTTAAATATAATTAAAATAATCAATATAGATGTTTAGATATTTTAGGTATAAGAAATAAAATGAACATAGATGTTTAAATATTTTTAAGTATTAAAAGTATTATAGCCATATACATGTTTAAATAGTTTTAGCTAGTAAAATTATTATAACCTAATATGAATGAGATACGGAAAAAATATTTCACTTTCACTCTCTATCATAAATAAAATATTTCAATGTCCATGTGAATAAACTTAATTTTATCATATGAAAGCTTCTACTGTCCATAATCATAATTGAAAATGTTTTAATTCTTCCATTTTCTTATTATATGTATATCTATATCTAAATCACTAGTTTCCAATTCAAATTCTGAACAATGATATTAAAAAAAATAATTGCCATATAAAATGAAATACATCTTTTTCACCATATAATTGAAATGAAATATATTTTAACATTTAATTTCATTTTTTAAATTAAAATTTATAATACTGTTGAAATTTTAAATTCTGTTACATTTAACCATATTTATAATACCATTAAAATTTTAAATTCCATTACATTTAACAATACTGAAATACTGAAAATCCGATAGAGTTGAGTATTCGTTTGCTTGTTCGAGTCACAACACCAGCATCATCGTTTACGTCACGGAGATTATCCTATCCACTCATCCATGTGACGTCACGGAGGTTATCCTACCCATGGAACCATGTGCCGTGAGGGCTATAAAACTGAGGTTATCCTACCCGTCTAACACTGTGCTGTGAGGGCTATAAAACTGGGGAGTCTTGATATGGATCGCACTAACGTTTGGCATTTGAAGGGATTATCGAGTATCGATAATGTTTGACATTTGCACCGTTAGGACTACAACTAACCGTTACGCCACATGTTATAACTTTGGTGCAATTCCATAGGTCTAGCATTGCCATAAGTGGTCAGGTTCAACTCATTTACTTGCCCTTACAAAATAAAAAATTAATGCTAATATGAATTTGATATAAAAGGAATATATTCATTAAATATATTTTAATAATTGATTGTATCTTTTCAAAATAAAAAATTAGTCCTGATATGAATTCCATATAAGAAGAATATATTCATTAAATATTATAATTAAAATATATTTTAATAATTAACTTTAGTTTCTACATCAAGTCTTGCACATTTGAATTGAATATGTCCAGCAATGCCACGGGTGCTCAGGTTAAACTCATTTACTTGCCCTTACAAAATAAAAAAATGATGCTAATATGAATTTTATATAAAAATAATATATTTATTAAATAATATAATTAAAATATATTTTAATAATTAATTTTATCTTTCCAAAATAAGAAATTAATGCTAATATGAATTTCATATAAAAAAATATTCATTAAATATTATAATTAAAATATATTTTAATAATTGACTTTATTTTTCACATCAAGTCCTGCACATTGGAATTGAATAAGTCGATCAATACCATAGGTGCTCAGGCTCAACTCATTTACTTACCCTTACAAAATAAAAAATTAATGCTAATGTGAAATTCAATCAAGTCCTGCACATTTGAATTGAATAGGTCCAGCAATGCCATAGGTGCTCAGGTTCAACTCATTTACTTGCCCTTACGAAATAAAAAAATTAATGCTAATTGAACTTCATATAAAAGGAATATATTCATTAAATAATATAATTAAATTTTATTATAATAATTGACTTTATTTTCTAAAATAAAAAATTAATGCTAATATGAATTTCATATAAAAATATATATATATTCATTCAATATGATAATTAGAATATATTTTAATAATTAACTTTATTTTTCGCATGAATTCCTGCACATTTGAATTGAAATGATATTAAAAAAGAGTGTTTGTCCATACACCATGAAATACGTTTACTTCATGATACTAAAATCTTGTGCCGTTCGGTAAAGATGAGATTAAAGGACAGACCGGCGAGGTCCATGCTTGTGAAGGAATGAATGGCGGCCTGTATTGAAAATGAGATTTTTGTTTGTTTCTGTGAGTGAGAAAGCGTCACACGAAACAACCGTCATCGTTGATGTCACGGAGGTTATCGTGGAGGGCTATAAAACGGCGGGGTCTGAGCAGCATCGCAATAACGGTGGGCATTCGAAGGGAATTATTATATGTGATACTGTTTCATTTATCATTGGACGGAATTATTATTGCTATTATTACTAAAGGTGATAATTGATATTATTTCATTTGAGGCAGCCATGACGATTAGGTCATTTGCCTGTGCTGTACCTCTAATCTTACTACTGCACGTGGTGGGCGGGCAGGGTATAACGGGCGTCTGTAACCCAAATCAACTCCCAAGCGGAAGTCCATTCTTCAGTACTATTGGAAAACTACTCGTAGAACTGGAACAAGACACGGCCTTTAACGGTTACAACTACATAACGACGTATGTAGACACAAGCACAGGCACATCTGTCTACGGGCAAGGAATCTGCAGTTCATCAGGCAGTCCGGCGTCAGTCCCTCGGGTTATCTGTACTGCCTGCCTTACTAACCTGGGTAACTCCATCTGGAACTTTTGCAACAATGCCGTTGCTGGTCAGGTTGAAGACGGTGACCGCTGTTCCATCCTCTACGCTATTCTTGAATCCTGATCTACTCCCGTGACCACTACACCTTTTAGTATGAACTCTAATGTGTCTAATTTGTCTGTTCAAATAAAACCCATCCTCTACTCTCCATCGGTGCTCAGGTACTACTGTTGGTATCAACACCCAAGCGTCTAGGATCTCGCTTAAATAAAACTCCAAGGAATTTGTAGTGATGATGATGATGATGGTGGTGGTTAACGTCCGCTGAGATCAAATAATGATCTATCGGACTTAAAAAGACAAATTATTTATTTCGATTTAAGATTTTATTCCTATGCTCAAAAAGCTTGGAGAGAAGCCTCCCGAGTTCACTATAATTTTGGCATTGTAAAAGGCTAGGAAGGTCAGTATTGTAACAAAGGTTGTGAAATTGAGATCTAATGTGGTTGTATGCACGGCACTCTAAGAGGAAGTGGTTTTCATCCTCGATGCTCATATTCTCACAAATATGGCAGATCCTTTCTATCCATGGCGTTTTAGGAACTGCCCAGCGGCCAGTTTCACTATGGACCTCATGAGAATTCGTTCTAATCTTTGCTATATTAATTTTCTTTTTTGAGCTAGTTAGAATAGAGAGATACCTTTGATCTTCAAGGGTGGGGTTGATGACCTTCTTATAATAACTTAATTTTCTTTTAGACGCTAAATCTTTCTCACACCACAATTTTTCTTTGAACTTAGAAGTAACAATATCTTTAATGTTATTTATGTTTTGCAAAGCATCATTCTCATTGATCTCCCAATAGTTTAACCAGGCCCTTGTGTCCTTATGCCATCCTCGGTTAAGCCTTAGGTGATTTTGGCTTGAATTTAAAGCTAGCTTAGGAAGTCTATGATTGTCTATGTTATTGAGCTTGTGCTTGTACATCAGAAACCTGAGCATAGCTAGGCTCTCAATAGAAGAAAGGCCTGCTTCTATAAGGAGAATAGGATAGGGTGTATTACTTTTAATTTTCAGGTTATAAGTTATAAAACGCTTCTGGATTTGCTCAATCTTCCTCCATGCTTCTCTGGAGATGCTGCAGCCCCAAACTTCACAGCCATATAAGATAACAGGAGTGACTAAAGTTTCAAAGAGGAACTTCTTTTTATCCCAAAGGTACCGCTAGTTTGGTTTGTTTCATGAGGTACTATGCCCCTGGTATTTACCTCCTTTTTAGAATTGTTACAGTTTTTAAGTCATATTTTTAAATGTATCGTTTTGTGATTTATATGTAGGATATGAATCATTATCCTCCTATTTATTGCAGGTATCCTTCATGGATTTTTGTGTATTTTAAACATAAATTTTATATAATAGAATATTATTACTATTTCTTTTTAATTCTGGTTATGTTCATTGTATTTAAAAAATAATAAAATATTATTTTTTTTTTATATTTTTATATAAAAAATATTTATTTATTTTTCATAAATAAACAAATTATTATCTTGTAAAAATATTTATTTATTTTTCATAAATAAACAAGTTATTATCTTGTAATTTATTTCATTTCTATTAAACTATTGGTTTGGTTTTCATCCTATCAAATAAATATTTCTATTTCCATGGATCTGTTTTAATGTGAAATGGTAACTCTGAGATTCAGCGATTTATTTATCTTTCCAATGTGTTATACTATTTTAACTTTTATATACAAATTCCATATTATAAGTAATAGGAAATAGAACTGTTTTAATATCAAATGATAACTTTGAGATTCAGCGATTTATTTATATTTATATTTCTAATATGTTATACTATTTTAACTTTTATATACAAATTCCATATTATAAGTAATATAAGGTATGTTTTTGGTTTAAAATGAAAAATGAATTTTTTTTTGCCAAAAAATCCAACATTAAAATTATGCACCACATTCCTCATTTTGCATACTCATTTTATTTTGATTTCACTTTATGTATATAAAAAATTCTGCTCTCCTACATATAGTATGAGATATAGGTCTTCCTATTTCAAGTTATCGTTGTGGGGTGGACAAATTTAAAAATAAATGAGACTTATTCTGGACTCAATTTTCTTGGTAATATAAGTCTTTTATCGTTGTGGGGTGGACAAATTTAAAAATAAATGAGACTTATTCTCGACTCAATTTTCTTGGTAATATAAGTCTTTTAAGAACTCTGATTTCAATATTTCAGAAAATTGTTTTATTTTACATATTCCAAACAGTCATGAAAAAGTAATATAAGTCTTTTAAGAACTATAATTTTAAGATTTCAGAAAATTGTTTTATTTTACGAATTATAAACAGTAATGAAATTTCATTCTAATAAAATTAATACAATATTAATGAATATGGTTAATATAACCATATAAACATATATAATAATATTATAAATTATAATATTAAAAAACATAAACCTACTACTAAAATAACCTAATATATATTTAATAAAAGATCTGGTTTCTGAGACTTCAACACTATTAGCCGTGCTTGACATTCATGTTAATTTTTTTTAATGGCCGAAGTGATGTCCCATACAATCTCAACTTCAGAGTATTAGTAACCTAATATATATTTAATAAAAGATCTGATTTCTGAGACTTCAACACTATTAGCCGTGCTTGACATTCATGTTAATTTTTTTTAATGGCCGAAGTGATGTCACACACAATCTCAACTTCAGAGTATTAGTCATGGTGATAGTGGAAATTAGATCAATTCTTTTTTGGGTTGAAAAAGTTATTATACTATAATAATTTATAGAAAAATTATGAACGTAATGGAGTTATTAAAATGCTCAAAATATTGCTGGAGATAAAGTAAAAAGAAAAGGAGAGTGAACCAGACATAATGTTTAGAAGTGGAGAAAAAATTAAGTTGGAGTTCATAGTCATGAAAAATACATTAGTGTATTGTATAAAAAAGGATAGTTGTATTTGGCAGTTAAAATTAATGATTTAAAATTAATGATTTATTAAGTTTATAAAAATCATCTTGACACTATTATATAATGTTGAGTTTTAAGATAATATTTGAGACAATTTTATTTGAGACAATCCTCTTAAATATTGTTTCTAAGGGTTTTTCTAAAAAATTATAGTTTAAAAAAATATTGTCTTAAACATTAATATCTTAAAAAATTGTTGACAATATATAACACAAGTATTATTGTCTTTTAAGGGACAATTTCATTTTTGTCTCTTGAGACAATTTCATTTTTGCCTCTCCAAACAATATAAAAAAATGAATCAAATATCTCACCATTGAAATAAATCAATATAAAAATATTTAATTAAAAATAAGCTACAAAATCGTTGATTAATTAATGTTAGCCCACAATGGAATCAAACCAAATCTAACCACCAACCTCATACTTTGTAATGAATATGCTCTTCCATTGAGCTAGCACACTTTAAAGAATTACATGAAGAGTTATAGCAATCCTGAAAACTACATTTATAGCCATTGATTAAAAAAAAAAAGAACAAAAAAGAAAAACAAAAACAAAAACAAACAAACAAACAGACAACAAAAAATTTGTCACATGATTTATAAGCTTTATAAAAACTATAATCAGGCAGACCATATTTTTAGCGAAAAAATTCAAAATCTTCTATCTTGCTAGTGTGGGATATCATATGTTGGGATTTCATTCCATGTTGAGACTTATTTGTCTTCATCTTCTTCTCCACACATGTATGTGTCTATTATTGTGTATATGCACCATATAAAATTCCATAACAAAATGTCTTGATTTCCAAACTTAAAACAAGCAAAATTATGATTTGTGAATCCACAATCTACGATTCGCTATCAAGGCAAAAGAAATGAAATGGCATGGATATAATCTCTTGCACCTTTGCAACCAAGTTTCCCTACTTAAAAGTTAACAGACCTAGGATAAGTTTTTCGTTTGAATTTTAAGCTGGATAGATCCATGCCTCCATCCTACCTCGACAATTATTCAGGGCCTTCCATGGCTTGGGAGTTCCACATGAGCCATTGCTTATGACAATGAAGAGTGTTGATGACCGAGAAAATTTGCTAATAATGTCATCTATGTTGCTATTAAATGCAAATATATATCATGATAATGAAATAAACAACAGCAAGTTTCATCAATGATGTCCTACGTCAAGTAAAAGAGATCAAGTTTATAAGGATTGTGTCCATATTTGCATAGTGTGATAAACATAAACATCTTCAAAAAATAATACAGATATATTTCTTGTCACAATGGTTGTATTGTATAGAATTTTAGGAAAACAATATCTATAAAAGGTGAGGTTGAAAGCACCACAAAGAACCAACAACAAGTACAATAAATATTTCAACAATATTACCTTGTAGTACTTAAGTAATTTAGGTCACTTCAATTTAAATGTTGGAGTGATCAGGTCCCTTTCCACATAAAATGGCTTAGGTCCAATGTGAATACCTTTTAGCATCTCGAAACCCTTGAGCTAGACTCAACATCAAAAATTCCAGCAATCATGAAATTAACAAATAACTAATAAAAATGAATCAGAACTGAAAGAAAGTTCCCAAAGACGTATTGGAAAGGGAAATTCAAAACATGAAGCAACATCATAATGGATGATTCAGAATGTGTTACCTTGTTGTTTTTCTAAGTTGCATTGACCTCATGAAGGATGTACTACTTTGCCTTCTGATTTTTGCACAAATATTCAAAATTCCATGTTACTTCATTGGTGGCAACCTAGCCTTTAATTTCCTTCTGATCAGGTATAACAATTGCCACAAGAAAAGACTTGAAACTATTGTCATAAACCCATATCTGGAACATGACCAAACAAGAATGAAGAGTCAACAAACATAACTTATGCATATTATATTATGTGTTAACAGTTGTAATGATACCAATCTATGCACTTAATCTTATCGAATAATCATGACCTTGTCGAATAGTACTAATACTTGTTACATTGTCTACAATCCATCCTACGCTTTCCCTTCTTCTATATGGGTATCTATCATCTGTCAACCAGAGTAAGGTTGTGACACAATTATGGTATCATATTAGAGTAGTCATAGTCATGGGATTAGTACCCTTATAAATTATAGTATAGCTAAACCTCAATACACTTAGCTCAAGCATGCGCTATTGCTTTACCACTATAAGCATTGAGTACACTAGTTTCCATAATCAATGATCTTCACAACACACAACCCATATTCACAAGTTTGTACATAGTTAACATAGTTGTAACCTTGACAATATGGATAGGCACTATCTATTAGTATAAGCCTTTCTATTAAGCCCATATAAAGTGACACTATTGATTATGGTTGGTATTGTTGGTATTAACACTTTGACTGGAATAGAGCTTGTATCTTATAGATAATAAATCACTTCAAATTGTTCATGTAACCTGTAATACGGTAGTTATGAGTGAATACAATTATGACTGTAAGGAAGAACTTCAAGAAAGATTTGTTTCCTTCAACATTATTTCTTGCAACTATTCTAATTTTGACTTAGAATATGGGATTCTAGTCTTCATATTAGGTGGTACAAAATAACACAAAAAATGTTTGTACAGAGACGACAATATGTAGCAGTCGAGCTTCAAAAGACGGGGGAAGAGCTTACAAAACTGAAAAGATTTTTAATTGCAACAGAATATGAAAAATCATAGGCTATATTGGAGATGTACAAAATGATGTGTCTCATAAAGGAATTAACATTAAATTTGGAGAGTGCTAACTCTTTAGAAAGGCAAGTAATAGTTGACTCCGAATCTACAAGGCCAAGAGTTGTGGAGAAGGACAACGCTGATTTGGATGAAGAAAATATCATTACGAAGACACAACTAGAGGTTGAAAAGGAAAGAAATGCATGAGTAATATTAGAACTACAAGATCTCAAATAGGAGCTTAAGCATGATATTTCATAAAACCTATGTTCAGTTAAATTGAGGGACATTTCCCTTGAAAATGCTATCAATGCATTGGATGATTATGAAGAGGTGCAGAAACAGGCAGATGCACTAACCATAGAATTTATGAGCACATAGAATTTCTTGGATATAGCTCAAAGATTACATATGGAAACAAAAGAAAAGAAACATCTTGTAGGTATGGCCAAAGACTAAGAGTTTGAGGAGAAGGGGAAAGAAGTAGAGCATGCCAACCAGGAACTATTTAGGCTGAATCATGAAGTAATTCTTGTTACAAATCCGATGTTAAAGCTCGATGCCTCATCCTCTTTATTGCAGAGCTTGAAACTACAATTAGCAGTTGTTAAAGAGTCGGAACTTAAACTAGGAGAGGATATGCATGTAGTTGAAAATTCCCTCTCTAATGAAGTGGATGACCTGGATCTTGCAAAGAGTCAAGAGATTAAAAGACTAAAGTTGAATATATAACTCTAATAGAACTAGAGAAGATGAGAGAAAATCTAAAGAAAGCTACATAGGAGGTAACATATTTAGGAGGTGCCATTGAGCCACTTAGAGAAGAGTTGGAGAGGGAAAGTGCCATGCTATAAGAAACAAGGGAAAGGGTAGAAAAGTCCTATGCAGTAGTTGCTTCTCTGAATGTTGAATTGAATCAATCAAGACAAGCAATTAAATCAGGGAAAGATTGAGGAAGGCAATCCAAGGAAGCTATGACAGAGCTTTCAAGAGATTTACAGTAGGCAACTGCTAAGCCAGCTAAAGCAAAGATTGAAGTTGAAGAAGCTAGAGAGGATATACGCAAAGCAAAGGAAGAAGTTGCATAATTAGAGGTTGTTACTAGAACTACGAAGAGTATGCTACAAGAAGCCATAAAAATTGTAGAAGCAGCTTGGGCATCAGAAGTATTGGCTCTTGCTAGGATTGATGATATGAATCAAGGTGAGTCAATTGTTGGATATTCTGAGGCTAGGACTCTATGAGTTACACTCTCATTTAATGATTACTTTGTACTAATCAATCAATCACGTGAAGCTGAGGAACTTGCTGACAAGTGGGTGGCAGCTGCTGTAGCCCAAATAGACGCATCTAAGGATAGCGAATGGGAAATATTGAAGAGATTTGAAGAAGAAAATAAAGAGATAATAGCAAGGAGGGAGGCTCTTCAAGTTGCCTCACAGAAGGCAAAGAGGGAAAATGTGGCGAAATTGATATTTCGTGATCATATTAGAAAATGGAGAGCAGAAAATCGACAACATAGAGAAACTGGTGATTTAGCTATCTGGTGAAGAGATATGACACACCACACAATCGAGTCAGTAATTGGAAAAACCATGCATATTCTGATCCAAATGGTCTGGAAAATAGAAATGAGCAAGAAAATATTCTTGTCATGCCAATAACATCACTCGGTTGGTTGTTGAGCATGAAAGCTTCCATGACAAATAAGTTTGATGAAAGGCCTTTAGATAAGCCACTTGTGTCTAAGAGGAGGAATTTATAGTTTACATTGTTTGTATTATCTATGGGAAAGCAAAAAAAAATCCATTTAAATAAAATGACAAATTACCTATTTTAGAAGCATCAGCTAGGTGAAAAGCAATGTAAGGTAAGGAAATTCTACAGTGGCATATGTTTGTTCCGAGTTCTAATATGTGTCATTTCAACTCCTATGTTGGTATATATATACTTCCCTATTATTTCTTGTTATCACATTGAAGTTTTATGTGGCGAATAATTTTACCTCATTCATAAGGCACCAAAGGATGCCCCTATTGAATCAACTAATGTAACACTATCCATAGGGATCAGGCGCTATGAAGAAACGAAGGCCAAGGAATTGGTGAAAAGATCACCTATTATACCCACACACTATGAATCATAACCTAAGCACATCAACGTATCTTACAGATGAAAGAAAAACCAACTCGATCATAGGATTTTCAAAGTCAATCTTGAACTTAAGGCATTTTTTCCCTATCTCTCTGGCCCACTCCATTGCCTCCCTGGCTGACTAGGCCCCTGGAAAAACCTAGTCCACTTCAGTCACACTACATACTTGGAAACTCACTAGATCCTCAAAGAAAAAGCCTTTCCACAAATTTTTAAGCAATTCTAAGCAAATTAATAATCTACAAAACACCTATAGGGTCACTCATTGCATTCATAGGAATAGGCTTCAATTGAAACATCAGGGACTCAAAGAGGAGCCTAGAAAAACAAATCTACAACTAAACAAAAAAATATGATCTGCAATAAAGTCCCACATGAACTTAGAGACTTCATAAGGCAAACCATCCAGTCTTTGGGACATTCCATTTTGCATAGAATTAAAGGAAACACATAAATCATATCTCATAATAAAATGAACCAACATATCATTGTCCCCAATAGTGACTTTGCAAATGATTATCATGCAGTAATCATATTGGACAACACCGACACTATTTGTCAAAGCAAAAAGAGAAAATATAGACAAAGGTATACCAATATTACCTATGTACAATATATAAAGTCAATATATAAAACCCCACCTCCACAGTTGTCTCCTTCACACTCAAACATGGTCAGGTGCCCCCTAAAGATGCATTAAGTTGTCAAAAAAGAAGACGCCATTTAATTCCACAACTATTCTTGCTCAAAGCTAAGAATAGGGGCATACAAAAAAAAAAAAAAATGTATCACATGGTGATCCGGATCTGGGTGTGACAAAATACCCTTCCAAGACCTTTTACTTTCGTGACGTGTTAAATTGCATTTTTGAAAGAACATAAATGAAGACATCCACATGCTATAAAGAAGAGGAACATGACATTTATCAACAACATAAAATAACAAGACGTTGATAACGGAGTTCGTCCAAGAGGGACTACGTCTCCGAGCCCCGATGTCAAGATGGTGTAAGTCACTGCATTAAGTGTTGTCGATAGTGATGATGTACATAAGAGGTGATGCCACTATCATACAAGGAAAATCCCCTCATGGAGGAGTGGCTCCAAGAGATGTTCCACTGTTGGAACTCTCATTCAAAAAAGGACTCCTATTAGTATGAAATAAACTCATGCATGATGATAATGAACATCCCACAAACATGGCATAAAGGGATTTCAATGCAATCATACATGGAAACACATGAGTATCCCATCAACATAATGACAAAGGGATCTCAACTGAAACATGACGAATCATGATGTAAAGCATGTTAATGTGTCTCATTATATGGAAAAATAAAAAAAGTAATCAAATGAAAAAAGATAAAAAAAAATGAATATAAAAATATCGATTAAGTGAGTGGAGTTTCATACTTGTTAATTATAAAAGATAAATGCTAAATTTGTAACAAAGCTAATTGACAATAAATTTTGGTAAAAGCTATAGTGAACCTATTTAATGGGTTCAGAAAATATAAATAATGTTATAAAAAGTAAATTCTAAATTTGTAAATAAGTCAACCGATAGTAAATATTGGTAAAAGCTATGGTTAATCTACTCACAAAATATAAATAAATTTTTTAAATATGCAGGCTTAAATATGTAAAGTTAAATGAAATGCTAAAACTCTTTAAAAATATATATAAAAATAGAATTAGAATTTCTAAACAAATAACTTTATATATTATATTTTGAATAAGATAAAATATGTTATTATAATCATAATTAAAAATTTTACTATAAAAAATTTAAAATATATTTTAAAAATTTTCAAAAAATAATTTTAACATTTTGTTATATGTTATTTTCAAATTTCTATTAAAAAATATTGATTTTATAAACTTGAAAGGGTAGTTTCTTCGGTCACAGTTTTATATATACAAAAAGATTAGCATTTTTACTAGTATTTTAATAATTAAAAAATATGTTTACCTTTTATTTTTAAATTTGTTTAGCAATCTTTAGAATGTTTACAACACATCTCTTAAAGAAAATGGAATTAAAAAACATAAATCAATAGAGAAATGGGGGGTCGCAGTTTTGTCACTACTTAAAAATTTATGTAAAATATTAATGAATATCTTTTAAAGAAAATGAATAAATTAGATAAAAAATATATATTAAATTTTAGAAAAAATGTGACATGAAATTGAATTTAAATTGACATGTTTTGGCTTCTTTGACCACCACCTAATTCTTGATGATTTTGTAAATTTAAGAGTAAACATTCCAACTCCATTTATTTTTATAAAACTTCTTTGCCACAAAAAGGGAAGAAGTGATACACATTAACATGCTTTTACCTAACAACAAGTACATCCCAAATGATTCTGCATCACATCAAATAGGAATCATGAAAACAAGTAAGAAACAAGATCCCACATCAAACATCAAACAGGGGTCTGCTCAATACAATGCAAAGATAAAAGAAGTACATGAACACATTGCATATACCTCACATCCAGGGGTCATCTCAAGAAAAGGATGTCAAAGTGCTGAAGCTGGCTGTACCATCAATCTCCCAGCGTCGAACCTCATGGAAATGATTGCTCGCACATGAATGCTAACATATGCACTCCACTTTGGAAAGTGGCCAAAAAATGAAATCAACAAATGAAAAATTTGAATGCACTGTCATATTTGTGTCGTTGAATAACACAAAATTGATTATCAAATTTTTGAATTTTGAGAAAGTGGAAATCTGGCGCTCAAGGAATCTTTTAGATTCCCTCCTCTGGGTCCTCTCCAAATTTGCTTCTCAGATCAAGAAATTGATTACACCATCAGGTTTGTGTCGGTGAGAGGTGTAAGATCGACATAAATTTTTTCCATTTTGCACACTGTAAAAATTTCATCCTCCTGAGAATTTTGCCCAATCATGATTCCATGTGTAATAAATTAACTAAAAATTATTGCCTTGATTTTCGTGCATTCTCCTACTACTCCCTGCTTGGGTGTACTGGGCAAATGAAGGTTTGCATAAGTTTTTGGTGGGTGGAATTTACAAAAAAGTTGGTTGGGCGGATTGGTATAAGGCTTGAATTATATTGAGGAGCTCGGGTGGTCAAACCCTGACCCCTCCATTTGCATGCCCTTTTAGTTTTGAAAGCCCGTATGTATTTTGTTTTGGGGTGTCAAGTCCACATTGGGCAGCCCATCCCTATAACCTCTGCAACAAAAGTCTGGCATGTTAATCTTTTTGTATTCAATGGTTGTTGTTTATGTGGTGCATCATATGGTATGTTTGTACATGGGTTGTACATGGGGCCGCCACATGGTGGCGGACAAGCCCACGTGGCTGGCACGGGCTCGATACCCGCCGACCTATATATATATACCTATTTTTTATTTTTTAATAATAATAAGGCCATTTCGAAAATGCCAAAGTTTGACCAAAGGAGTGAAATTAAACGTGCCACAAATTCGCCTGGAATCTGGTCAGAGTTTTCCAGATTCTATTTGCTGGAAAACTTCAAAGTTGTGTCTCCATTAAACCTTCCTAGTCAACAAAAGTCAACAAAAACTTTGGCTAGCTCATTCTCTCTCATACAAGATTGGATTGATGAACCATTCACATTGCTATGATAAGGATGACTAGATCTATGCTCTAGTCCTAGTTCGAAAGCATTCTGATCACTTTGATTTTCGAGCTTCAATAAACCCTCTTTGTCCTGTGTGTGTCTTTGGAGCCACCTAGATCACATGGTCCTAAATCATGATCATGATCCAAACACACATGCCTATTGAATCCAAACCACAATAAATCACATGATTGTGAAAAAAAAAAAGAAAGAGAAAGCATTGTGCCTCTACTCCCTTGAAGATGCTCAAAATTCCTAAAATTGGCCATTCCAACAGTTGCTCATTTGCTTCTGAAGCTCCAAACCAAATCCCCCTAGGTTAAACAAACAAGTCTATGTCAACAAGTTTACAAGGAATATCATCCACAAATGTGGGGAGGCATCCCTTGGATTTTCGATGACATTTTCCGATGACATTTTGCCTTCGACCGAAAGATTTTGTGTGGTGTTCGACACCAGATCATATATCCACACCATGTGAATTGTACTGTAGTACCTCGAGGGTCATTACCATTATCGGTGATTCCTCTCGCACTTGTTAACAGCTTACATTATTGGCTAGTAATCAGGTGATGTCTTTCCATGTTCGACTTCAGAACATCTTTTCACATGGATCAACTTGTACATCAGGCGAAGATCGAACGAGTTTGGAGACCCCAAATCTAGTTTCATTCATCCGGGCTGCGATATATTTAGGAAAATAAAGACATCAATTGTACACCCAAGCGACACAGATAGTCATCTAAGCCAAAGAAGATGACTCTTCATGCGAAGAATCACCAGTCTGCAATAGCGGACGATTGTCTGTCCTATATACATGAAAATGAATTTATAAAGCTGAGCATGGGAATGCCCACCTTAGCTAGATAATGAAAATAATATGATGATGATGTATTGTGTTGTATTTTATACATGTCACCTTCCAGTTCGAATACCTTGGATCCTCATGATAAAGCATTTCAGCCGACATCAAAAGATTTACGACCTCATGCTTCAGGGGGCAACTATTATAGACATATTTGGGCACTGTAAACCCAACTCATATGTCCATAAACCAAGGGCTCCTTAACCCCTAAACGTGTTGTTTCATACCCTAAAGGATCATGGTCAACTGATTACATCATTTCCTAGAATTTCGACCTGAAAAACCACTCAGAACTGGCCAAAACTAGACCATACTGACTACTGCATGGTCAATGTGTGATGCATACTGGCTGCTACACTAGCGAGGTGCCATGCATACTGAAAGAGCCTTCTGTGGGGTGCGATGAGTGAGAATAGACAAATGGCAGAGATAGTTTGCTAAGTGGATGATCATGGAATCTTCCAAAAACTTCTCATATGACACTTTCCTCTCTGAATTCGCCTAGGGATGAGTAAGAGATCAATGAAATCTCCAAGTGGAACTAAGAACTATCAGTGGAATGACACTAATCAAAAACCTAGAGCTGACTCACACCCTTGCAAGCCGTTTATAAATGGATCCCTCATTTGAAAGATCTAGAGGTTGGAATTTTGTAATTTGTAAGGAAGTGTTGTTGGTTTATCTGTGAGAAGAGACATTGTATTGTTGGGTGATCTCGATTTTCATGAGGTGAAGAGGGCTTCTATGCTGGGAGGATGATGCTGGATCAGATAGTTGGGTTGTAATCCTCTCTTCTACTATTAATAAATTTCTTTGAGTTTTCCTCCATATAATCGTGTGTTTGTGAATCTTATTGTTTATGAATGCAATTATATGGTCAATGTGTTTCTGATTCTGCATTGTTTATGATGTTTTAGATAGAGATGCTTTGATGGTTTTCTGTTACTTTGACTCTACAGGTACTATTTAAAGTGGGACAAGTAGGAAAGGAGTGGAAAATTCTATCAAGGGAAAGAGAAATCAAGCAAGTATCCAAGCGGGAGATCCAGGTTGGTCCTCTTTTGTTCCCTCTTATCTATTACACTTAAAGGAAATCTAGAATTGTCTTTATTGTTTGTTTCTAAGATAGCTACCGGTCTTAGTGGGACTAGCAATTCAAATCGACACTAGTTTTCCCAGAAACAGGGGGTCACAAGGGGTTTGAGGGGTGCAGGTAGGCCCCCTCTATAGGGTCTGGGGCAGCACCATGGAAATTTTTTTTTGACCCTATATTAGGCTGGGTAGACCTACGTATGGTTTTGTGGATGTTTTTCGCACATGGTTTTGGACGCGATGGCTTTTGGTCCATGGTTTTTGACGTGATGGTTTTCGGTCCATGGTATTGGATGCTTTAGTATGTATAAATATGTATTGTAACATTGAAAGGAACATAATGAAAAATCAAGCTGGTATTCCTGGTTTTGGGATCCAAGGGAAAATCTTTGTGTATATGTGATTTTTGTGTTATGCTCTCACATTGTTTATTTTTTGTGCTGTAGAATTCTTATGCAAGTAATTTCTGTACAGGGTTAAAACCTACATTTGGTATCAGAGTTGTTTTGACTTCAAGGGGACGCCTTTGTTGCTGAGGGGTTTCACTCAGGCCTGTGGTAGACCCTCTTCAGTGGGAGATCTGCGCGATTGATTCTAGTGGTGAAAGAAGATGGCGAGCAGTGGAAAGATAGAGATTGAGAAATTTAATGGTTAGTGTTTTGAGTTGTGGAAACTCAAGATGGAGGATTTGTTGGTGGATAAAGATCAGTGGATTGTGGTATATCTAGGTACTAAATCAACAGGAGTGTCCGATGAAGAATGGAAGAAGTTGGATCGAAAGGCAAAGAGCACAATACGATTGTGTGTCTCAGATTTAGTATTGTTGAATGTCTCATGGGAAGCTATGGAGAAGTTTTTCTGGGACAAGTTAGGGACTTTGTACCAATCTAAGTCTCCGGTGAATGAACTGTTCTTGTGGAAAAAGCTGTATAACCTGAAGATGGAAGAAGGAGACTTGGTGATAAAGCATCTGAACACGTTTAATACTATGGTAAGTCTACTATTATCTATTGATATTAAAATTTAAGATGAAGATAAGTGCATCAATTTGTTGTGTTCTCTACCAAATTTGTGGGATAGGCTGGTTATTGCAATAGGTAGTTGTACAACTGCCTTGCAGTTTGATGAAATAGTCTCATCCTTGTTGATGGAGGAGGTGAGAAAGAAAAATATGGAGAGCCAAAATGGTGATACCTTGTCTGTACAAGGACGGTTCTAGAACATAAAGAAAAATAAGTCATTGAGTGGGAGATCTAAATCTAGAGGGAGATCTAAATCTCCAAGAAAACCTATAAAGTTGGTGTGCTAGAAATGCAGAAAGGAAGGGCACTACAAAAGGGACTGTAAATCTAAAGCTCTTGATAAAGGAAAGGGATCTGATGATGCTCCTTATGCAGAGGTGAAAACCACCTCAGATGAAAGTGGGGATGTGTACTTGGCTTCTTCAAGTACACATGTAGATCATGAGGCATGGTTGATTGACACAGGTGCATCCTTTCACTTCACTCCCCATAGAGAGTGGTTTTACGAGTATGAGAAATATGATGGTGGTTATGTCTTCTTAGGGGATGATAGGAAGGCTAGAATCTTCGGTTGTGGAAGATAAGGTTGAAGTTGCAAGGTGGAAGGGTTAGAACACTTCCAAGTGTTCTTCATATTCATGCATTGGATAGAAATCTGATTTCTATAAGCAAGTTGGATGATGCAGGTGTAAAAACAGTGTTTGAGAAGGATACCTGCAAGATGGTTTGGCGAGAACTGGTATTGATGCAGGGATTTCATATTGGATCTTTGTACAAGATGCAAGGTAGCACTGTTTTTTATGGGTGCAACAGCTTCGTGGTTCCTGAAAGTGGAGTATAAAATCTAGTGGTCTCTCGAGAGAAGACCATGTTGTGACATCAAATGCTTGGACATATTAGCGAGAAGGGCCTTTGAATGCTTCATGGTAAAGGTATGGTAGAAGGTGTGAGTAATAGATCTCTGGATTTTGATTTTTATGAAAATTGTGTATATGGGAAGCAAAATCAGGTGAGTTTCCCCTCTGGTGGTAAGAGGGCAAAACAGATATTAGAACTTGTGCACAGTGATGTCTTTGGACTTGTGAAGGTTCCATCTCTAGGTAAGTTTATGTACTATGTGTCATTTATAGATGAATTCTCAAGGAATACATGGATATATTTCCTTAAGAAGAAATATGAAGTATTTGACAGGTTTAAAGAATTTAAGGCTCTAGTCGAAAACTAGATAGAGAAGAAGAAAAAGGTGTTGAGGACAAATAATGGTGGAGAGTTTTGCAGTAAGGAATTTGAAGAATTTTGTAAGAAGTGTGGTATGGGATGGGAGAATACTACTCCATACACACCTGAGTAAAATGGAGTTCTAGAAAGAATGAACAAGATGTTGATGGAGAGGGCAAGAAGCATGCTCAGTGGTGTCGGGTTAGGACAAGATTTCTGGGCAGAAGTGGTGGAGACATCATGTTTCCTGGTCAACATATCACCTTCATCAGCATTGGAGGATAAGACTCCACAAGAGGTATGGACTGGTAAGAAACCCTCTCTTTCACATCTGAGGGTATTTGGATGTGATGCATATGTACATGTTCCAATGGAGAGATGAATCAAGTTGGATAGTAAATCTGAAAAGTGCACCTTTATTGGGTATAAGGATGGGTTAAAGGGTTAAAAGATTTGGAACCTAGTAACAAGGAAGCTTGTGTACAACCAGGATGTGGTGTTCAGAGAGGTAAAATATGTTATTAAACATGAAGCCTGAGAAGATAAAGTTTGAGCTTAAGGGGGAAGAATCAGACTCTACAAAATAGGAGGAATTAGAAGATGAAGAGCCACAAACTCCGAGTGTGAGAAGATCAATTCGAGAAAGAAGGCAACTAGAAAGCTATAGTCCATCTACTTTCTACTCAAATTTTTCTTTATCTGTTACTGATGATGAGCCTAGAGCTATGAAGGAAGCAATAGATTCATAGCATGGAAAACTCTAGAAAGAGGCCATGGTTGATGAAATGGCATCTTATCACAAAAATGAGGCTTGGGATCTAGTGGAGTTGCCAGTTGGAAAGAAGCCCATTGACAACAAATGGGTGTTCAAGAAGAGGACAAATGTAGAAGGAAAGGTGGAGAAATACAAAGCTCGGTTGGTAGCAAAAGGTTATTCCCAGGTGCCAGGAATTGGTTTTGGTGATATTTTTTCTCTTGTTGCCAAGGTAGATTCTATTAGATTACTTTTATCTGATGTTGCTGGTTTTGATTTTGAGGTAGAACAGACGGATTTGAAGACAACAATTCTTCAGGGCGATTCAGAAGAGGAGATATACATGAAGAAACCTGAAGGTTTTGCGATGAAGGTTAAGAAATAAATGGTATGCAAGTTAAAAAATTCTTTGTATCGGTTAAAATAGTCACCAAGGATGTGGTATCAGAAATTTGATACATTTATACAGGCACTTGGCTTCACCAGAAGCAAAGTAGATCAGTGTGTGTATTTTAAATTAATTGGTGACTGTGTTATTTATCTGGTCTTGTATGTGGATGATATGTTGCTGGTTGGAAATGACAAAGAAATTATCTAGGATTTGAAGACCTAATTGTCCTCCAAATTTGACATGAAAGATATTGGTGCTGCAAACTATATTTTGGGCATGGAAATTAAAAGAGACTGGAAAAAAGGGAAGATCTGGCTAAACCAAAGGAATTATGTCGAGAAAATACTGCAAAGGTTTAATATGCAGGATAGTAAACCGGTGAAGGTTCCTATTTTTTTGGTGTGAGGTTATCTGTTGAACTGTGTCCCAAGACACTAGAAGAGGAGGAGGACATGTCCCATGTTCCATATGCAAGTGTAGTCGGTATCGTGATGTATGCAATGGTCTGTACTAGACTAGACATTGCACATGTTGTGGGAGTATTTAGTAGGTTTATGTCAAAATAAGGGAAGGAGCACTAGACAATAGTGAAGCGAGTTTTCAGATATTTGAGTCGCACTAGTGATTATGGTTTGTGCTACCAAGGAAGACCATGATTGGACAATGTGTTCGATATTCATGGATTTTTTGATGGAGACTAGGTTGGAGATATGGATCAAAGAATATCTACAAATGGGTATGTGTTTAACCTATTTGGAGGTGCAGTTAGTTAGATGAGTAAGAAACAATTTGTAGTGGCACTATCAACTATAGAGGCAGAACAGATGGCAGCCACTCATGCAAGCAAGGAAGAAGCTTGGTTGCAGAGCTTGTGTTTAAGCATGGGGTTAGCACAGGGAGCTATAAGGATAGATTGTGACAGCTAAACTGTAATTTTCTTGGAAAAGAACCCTGCATATCATTCAAAGAGAAAGCACATTGATGTTCACTATCACTTTGTGAGGGATATGATAGAAGACAAAAAGGTGTTGCTGGTAAAGGTGGACACTTTGGAGAATACTGCAGATGCATTAAAAAAATTTGTGAGCTCTGAGAAGTTCTCTTGGTGTAGAGAAATAATGGGTATTGCAGGGCTAGATAAATGACTAAGCTCTCTTGTGGCCCCCTGTGGAAAGAAAACAACAAGTCAGAGAATGTTGGGTTGTGTTATATTCTATCCATGACTAGCCTGCATAGTTAACCAAGGAGTTGGAGGGGTGCAGGTAACCCCCCTCTAACCCTATATTTGGTTGGGTGGACCTACCTATGGTTTTATGCATGTTTTTCTCACATGGTTTTGGATGTGATGTTTTTCGATCCATGGTTTTGGCCACGATGGTTTTCAGTCCATGTTATTGGATGCTTCGGCATGTATAAATATGTATTGTAACATTGAAAGGAACATAATGGAAAATCAAGCTGGTAGTCTCGGTTTTATGATCCAGGGAAAAATCTCTGTGTATATGTGTTTTATGTGTTATGCTCTCGCATTGTTTATTTTATGTGTTTTATAATTCGTATGCAAGTAATTTCTGTACAGGGTTAAAACCTACATTTCAGACTAAGATAGACTATCTACACAAAAGGAATACTTTAGTTGAACATGGCTAAGAGGTTCTCTTCGGTATTGTTTTATACCTTTTGGGACCTAAGGGACTACCTACAAAAAGGGACATTTGGAGTGGTTTTTTTCACCTCTTTTTCAAACTCTCTAAACATGAAAAAGAAGTCTAGTTTTACCTTCGTTGAACTCATTAGAACATCAAACAATGATGGACTTGTCAATCATGGCGAGGTTGAACCACTCCTTCTCACGGTTCGTTAAATATAATTGGAGGGGTTCATCTGAAAGATGGTCTTCTAGATCAAGCATATGTTAGCCTACTCAAGGTTGATAAAAAATAAAGAGATATTGACTGCTATAGGATAAAATGCACGGTGTATGGAGAATGGAGATAGCCTCAAAGGTCTTCCCAGGACCATTGGTAGACTGTAAGATTATCTGCAACTTTCATAAAGTTACATGCATGTCCATAAACAATAACTAACTATAAAAGCAAGACAGATTGACTACCTCAAGCTTCTGTGTAGATTTGCTGGAGATTGCAATGCAGCTAGGTGGAAGTCCCCTGAGCTAGCTCCGGATCAAGTCCTACACATAGAAGGGACAAGAATAATCACAACTTACAACCTTGATAACTAATACATGAATACATAAAAGACATCTAGTTACACATAACTAAGCTACTCATGCTAAAAGATATTGGAAAAACAAGGAAATGAATGATAGTACCAACGCCACGGAGTAGATAGTACAACTGTAGTTCTATATTAATGTCAGAAGAGTGATTACAACCATATGCTGCATCAGCCTTCCCTTACCCCTCCAGCTTCTCTCTTTCTCTCCCTTCTTACCAACTTCTTATGCTTAGATTTGAGACTATTCTCAACAATGAAGTAAGCTATCCTTTCAAATGATCTGACCTCCATGACAATAGCCCTAGCTTTGCTTATGTGCTTATGTAGAATTCGAGTTAGGGTTTCCAACCTCCTCCATGAGTTTATTAAGGTAAAATCAATTATGTTGCCATGATTTTGAGCTCTTTCCCCTTTGACCCTTTAATTAGGATTAGAAATCCCACAAATAAGTCTTACTTGAGATGTTTCCTTGCTTTTATGAGTATATTTAGGAGAAAATATCAAGATATTTATGAGTCAATTTGCTCCTTTGACCTTTAGAACTTTATTGGGATCCACTAACATTGTTCCTGAACTAACAACTAGAGTTAGTAGGGTCACTAATGCTCCCTTAGGCCTATAGAGAAGCTTTATAAAGTAGGTTGTTAGTGTATAGCCAACGTTAATGTAGAAAAAAGGCATGTGATATTGGTCTTTTCTTAGCTATCGTGTCTTTCGCCTCTGAGTTGATGAAGGGGTCATTTTTCTGTATAACAGATGCCCCCTAAAGTGTGAGATTAGAGGCTATGATGATGGCCAAAATACTTTACTTAACTGTAATTTTCCTTCTTCGACAAAAGGAGAGAGAGGATCGGAGCTTCGGGCGGTATGGGAAGCCTAATACAACAAATATATATATATAACAACTAAAATCATGTCCTGAGTCCGACATTCCCATGCTCAATATCTATGTCAGAGTGATTTTCTCATAAAAGAGATATGATGATGTTGGCCACCGATAAGCACAATGTGGATCTAGTGTCATAATAGGATCATTCTGATCAGCTGTCTCCAAAAAACAAGATACACAACTTGGGAGAGGAAGCAAAGCTGAGTGATGCAAGCCTCTACCCAAGGTCTTGATTTCCACTTCACTGAACAACATAGATTGATACATGTGAATATATGCATTGATGTCGAACATGCATGAAATCATCTGATTATGAGTCAATAATGTAGACTATTAACAGATGTGACGAAGGCCACCAATAATGGTGATGGTCTACAAGATGCACAGTATAATCTAACGAGTGCGAAAGATATTTTTGTCATTGAACACCCATAGAATTGCTTAACAAGGAGCCAATAATGAGAAACCCTGATCAAACACAAGGAGACCCGCCACTAATGTCTGCAAGTATGAAGGCATTGAATGTGTTTCTGGGTTGTCTTCCTAGATAGAGTGTTGAAGTCAATAGGAAGATACCTGTCAAAAGGTAGGAAATAATGTGTCCTACATCAATCGACATGAAACGAGAAAAGAATGATTTGTTTTTTGAGGAATCTTCGAGTATTAGGTCTAAATGATAGAGGGCATGATGAAAGGATATGCTTGATGGGTTGATGGAGGAAACAAAAGGTCAGCCCTTGAACAATAGAAGGCATGAAAACAGTTTTAACCATGCAGCACTAGACTCATGAACACAAAAGAATGTTAGGATACATAGATGCAAGAACATTGGGGTATTTAGGCTAAACCTCATAGGATGGTAGGATTCATATTGAGAGTCTCGTCTGCTTAATTTAATGAGTCCAGATGAGACAACTCAGTGGTCTTTTCAAATTTAGAGAGTCTGAAAATATCGTAAAGAATGACTCCAGGGTGGTCCTTTTGTCATAGTTGTTAACCTTGTGTGACAAAAGGTTAATAGTACACTCAGATCGGTTACTTTTCTGTGAGTTAATCTATTGAATCCGGATAAAGAGAAACCTATGTTCAATAATCATTGACCTCATTTTGTTACGAGTATGAGGAGATGGACTAAACTTGTTTTTCGTTGTGAATTTTTAATGAGTCACGCAACGAAAAACTCAATATCTTCATCAAATTTTAATGAGTCAAATGAAGAAAACTCAAGGTATCTTTTTCAGTTTATTGAGAAAGGAAAAAGAGGTAAAGGAACTGCTCATTCCTTCCTCGTAGATTTAACAAGCTCGAAGAAGGGGAAAAACTTGGGGATTTTTTGATTTTAAGAGCAAGAAATGGTCCCAAAAAAGCAAGTGCTTTTGTTGTTGCCATAGATTTTCAACGAGTCTAGTGACAAAAACATGGGATTTTTTAGTTTAGCGAGTGAGAAATGTACCGAAAATAATGCACGACCATCTTTATAAATGTTTAACGAGCCTAAAGAAAAGACGCAGGATTTTTTCAGTTTTATGAGCAAGTAAAAAGTACCTAAAAAGAATGCTCTAACGATCTTTTTTAGTTTAATGAGCTAGAAAAAGAGTGAAAAAGAGTTGCTCAGACCATCATCATATGTGTTTAACGAGTCCAGCGATGACAAACTCAGGGATTTTTCTGTTCAAGAACAAGAAAAAGTCCCAAAAAAGAACATGCTAATATCTTCTTTGTAGTATTTTAATGAGCCCATAGAAGGAGACTCAAGGTTTTTGGGATTAATGAGCAAGAAAAATACCACAAAAAAATGATCACTCTTCTTCGTTGTAGTTTAATGAGCCCGAATAAGGCAACTCAAGGTTTTCTAGATTAACGATCAAGAAAAATACTATAAAAGGAATGCTCGCTCTTCTTCGTGGTAGTTTAACGAACCCAAAGAAGGAGACTTGAGGCTTTTTCAGATTAACGAGCAAGAAAAATACCATAAAAATAATTCTCAACATTTCTTGATATCATGCTTGACAATAGAAGGGTTTATGCCATGCATTTCCTCATAATGCCAACGGAAAACATCATGGAAATCCTTAAAAGGGTAGGTGAAGCTCACAATTTCCTCAGGATTGCGATTGGATCCAATCTGGATGTTTTCCATGATGCTTGTCATGACAGAAATATCAATGAGCAATGTATTTGAAATATTTCCCATGTTTCCTTCAACGTCCAAAGTTTGGATACTCATATAGGGTGAGGAAACAATTTCAGGTGTGATAGGTGATAGGATTTGAAGAGGCATCATGTTCGAATCAAATATTGAAACATGACGGTGCGAGTCCTCCCAAGGTCTCTCCTCTAAACTCATGATCTCTCTAATACCTTCGTCCTTAGGTAGGACTTGATTGAGGGGATTGAAAGAAGGAGTAGTTATGGGAGGGGCAGTGTTACCATTGGCTATGACCAAAGTGACCAGAGACTTGGATGTAGATTGAATGGTTTGGTAGGTCAATTTAGCTGGTGAAAACGACATTTTTTCTCTGTAAGTGTCAATGTCTGAAGGGGCCGTGAGGATCCAAGGATCGGTCAGTTCATGAGGAATGGATGAAACCATAAAGACTGTCTGTGGAAGCACGGGCGGCAGAAGAGGGAAACAACCCATTAGGGAAGAGCCCTTCAATAGACTAGTACCGTTACTCACGTAAGAGTCAAGTTCATCACCCACTAAGGGTACAAAGCCACTAGGTAACAGGGAGTAATATGGAGTGCAAAAGGACAGCTGGACCACTGTGAATGTCTTTCCATTTAAGGGAAATAGGATGATATGGAACACCGAAGACATAATGGCATTCTTGGCATAAGTCTAATTGCGGCCCAAAAGCAGATTATAGTTGAGTTTATGATCCATGAATTCAATATCCGCTGTTATCGATTTCCCACTCAGAGTGATGGGGTAGTCGGCAGGTTAACCTTTTTGGATGAAAGTGTGGTCGTTGAAAGCTTGAAGGGAATTTGACAGCGGGGATAGGGTTGGAGAACCCAAAGCGAGCGAACATGAAGCTGACATGATGCAAGTAGAAGCACCTTTGCCGATGACAATTCTATGTATACGTTACCTTTCAAAAAGATTTTCACCTAAAATGCAAGCTGGTGGGAAAGGGGAGGTTTACATTTTTCCATGTCGAAAATTGCAAGCATGGAATCCTATGGGTCAATACCATCAATAGCCGAAACCAAAGCTTTCCTTTGTGCTAGACATGTTTCTAATACTTTGAGCATCGACATAGCCAACGGAATTTGCGCCAAGTCTTCTACAATGTTGTAGTTTTAGGTGGCACGTGCAGATGTATTGTGCATTGTGCATTGAATTGCCCCTTTTATGGGGCGAATCAGAAGGCCAACAACTAGCCATTCAATATGAAAATCATTGGCTAGTGGTGGCTTTTGACATGAGGAAGGTTCCTATGCATGAGCGATAGGAGCTCCATAGGATTTGGGTCTTGTTTGTACATCTACTGTTTCAAAGGTGTAAGCGGTAGAAGATCCTTCACCAGCTGAACGATTTTGAAAACCACCGTTGCCCCATTGCGGGGGTTGGGGTTGGTTTGCAATGAGGTGTTGTTGCTACTGAGCGGGGAAAGGATTATCAAGGATAGCGGGGGTCCTACCAATATCCTTTTTAGCAGCGAAATCTATGCATTCTTGAAGATGTGAGTAGTGATAGGTCATGTGGTCTTTAGCATAGATTTTGCAAGGGAATTTGGTAGGTTTATCCTTTAAATCATCAGGAGTCACAATGACATTCTTCTTTGGGTTTTGCTGCTTTGTCTGTGGACCAATATTTTTCATATTCTTCTTATTCTTACCACCAGGGTTTTTCATAGACTGCAGAAAGTTTATCACGGTGGTAGGAAGAGTATTCATTTTGGTAGAGGGGTCCAATGACATTTAGGTAATGTGACCACTAAGTTGTTTTACAATAGCCCTAAAGGTTGCACCGATAATCCCATCGGCGTGGGCTCTAGGGTTCTGAGTAGCAGAAGCATTGGAGTTGTGAGGGGAGTTGGGGATTACGTCATAAAGAGTGCTATACTATGAATATATCAGATCTAAGTGCTTGGCATGATGTATGGATTGGTCTTCTGTGACCGCACCACCTAAGGTGACATCCTCTACGATTTGAGGGAGTAGGGACTTGCAGAACCAGTATGCTAAGAGATAATTTGGGAGGGGAGATTTGACTAACCTCTGCCGATGTCTCCATTCATGTATATGATCAGATATGTGGGTGGTGGTATCCTGATGTAATGAAGTGAGGAGCTCTATCCCAATCTCATAGCGGATGGGTAGCTGGAAGTGCTTTAAGAATTCCATTGCTAGAGCATCGAAGGTATTTACTGACATGCATGGTAACTCAATGTACCACTTAGTTGTGTTACCAATGAGGGTGCAGGGAAAAATATGTAACCGAACACTATCATCCACCATGGAGTTAGAAACACACCAAAGATGATAGGTTGTGATATGGGTGCTCAGATCCTTCCCTTGTTTCCCTTTTAACTTGGGGATTTTTGTTGGTATTTTATGTGGGATTGGTAGCCAAACTAAGTTATGATAAATGGGGTCATTTGTAGGTTTGTACAAGTCGGAGATATCCAACATTGCCCCATGGATTGGTTGGGTCCCCCTTGAGGATTCCCACCCACCATAGAACTAACCATATGTCCGTGACCAACGTAAGGAGCGCTCATGTTGATCAGTGACTGACCATGCATGCCTAAAAATGGAGGGGGAACTATTACATTCCCGATTGATATATGCATATTTGGAGTTCTCCCATATACTTGAATGTGGGGTATAAAACTATACAATGGATTCCAACCATATTGTTGGTTGAGGGGACCTACACTAACTGTTCTATATTGAGCGTTATAAGGAGTGTGATATGTATCACTTGCCGAAGGTATAAAGTTTGACACTAAAGGGGTGGAACCCAGCATAAGCTGGGTTCCACTCGTGGAGGGTGTCATGTGAGGGTTTGTAACTGGGACAAATGGGATAGCAAGGTTCACCATCAATGGTGTGGTGGTGACTGTCAGCTGGGGAACTGGTGGGGGACCAGAAGTTTCCACAAAGTTCCATGACCCGTTAGTCATCGATGGGATGGATGGAAATGTTCCAACTAAAGAAACAGGGAGTACAGGTGCCACGGGAACCAAGAGTGGGTCCAACAAATTCGTGAGTGAAGGGTTAAAGGGAGGAAGAAATTTTGTAGTAAAGAAATCCTCCGGTAGACTTGAATTGTCAGTTGTCCAAACAAATTCCGTGTAAGATCTTGGAGACTGATTTCCCGAAGATGGGGAATCCGGTTCACTAGAGCTTGTCGGATCTTCCACAATGATTGGGGGAAATACTAACAATCATCTAGATTGACGATGAGGGATAGATGTAACCACAATGAATGTTAATTTTTATCAATAATGTTTATTATGATATTTTTTAAAGTCTCAATGATAACACTCTGGTGCCTAAAAAATATAAAAAATAGACTAAGTTGATCAATCAGTAAACGGAGGGAAAGGAACCTATCTAATAAGCACTGACCAGTGGAGATGAAACCCAATATCACAATGAATAACAGAGAGGGTTGGCTAAATGTGCAGTTATGATTACTCTAGAGCTTCACCAGAACCTCAGATTGAGGGGCCAAGTACTCTCATAAAGACGAGCACCCTCCCAAAAACTAAAGAAAGAGTAGGTTCGTCTATGTTAGGTGCCAGGGCAGCCTGCCCTAGTCACCTTGTGTATGTCCCTAAAAGTTTGGCCACTAAGGATACCTCAGATCACAAACACTATCGGGGGGACATAGTCGTAGACAGTATGCTATGTGGGCATGATACCTAAGTCCTCGACTCACTCCGAAATCCTTGAAGGGATCCCCAATACACATAATACCCAAAGGAGTTGTAAGAGAAAGCAGGCTACCTTCACTTAGAGTTTGATTTTGTCTCATATTTAGCTTCACTTTGACTGGAGTGGTCTCAGTAGTATGAGTGCAGAAGGAATTTTCTCTCTTTTAATGACACTAGTTTTGGTTTCTGATCTTGGGTAGTTTACTCACACTACCTATCCAAGATCCTAGTTTGAACTAATGTTTGTTTTCTCAATAAAGAGCTACTAATTGATTTTAGGTAAATTTTATGTGTACTTATTTAGTGTCTTCGGTAGGGGATTTGACATATAAAATGTGATGGGACTTTGACTAAAAAATCATGCAAAAGACAATGCTTAAAAAATTTTCAATTCGATGAAACAAGTTGTATTCTACAGGTGAGAGTCTTTCACATACTAATATTTTTCCATGTATCCTAGTCATTATAACACGTGCATAACCAACATAAATCTTTCTAATGCTTTCTAACAACTGTTTGAAGCCAAAATAAAGCAGATTTTACCCAACTAAGCAGAGGAATGAATAAAACAATTGTTGACTTTTCTTTGATAAAAACTTTTTAAGAGAGAAAAAAATTATTTCCTAAAAATAAATCTTTTAGGCCACTAATCTTGCTAACAAAATGCAGTTGTAGATCCATTTCAATCCATGAGCAGGCTTCCCATCCTTTTGAGTTTACAGACACAACTATATGTCAAGATTTGTGGTAATAACGTTCTGTAGCATTGGCCACAGAGAGTTACTAGGTCCACTAATTCTTTGTTTGTGCAGACACATAGCTTTATAAAGCACTGCTTACTCTACTAACCTGTGTTAGTGTGGGAAAATAGCTCAAAATAGGGTTTTTAGGATCAGATTAAAGGCTAAATATATGAAGGCAGAATGCAGCAAGGTTTCGATCGGTCAGAAAGGGAACGCAGAAGTAAAGGGAGGTCTTAGAAGGAGGAGGAAACTGAGAATTGTCTGTTGAACTGGAACTAGATGTATAGTCCCCAGGGGAGTCACCAATTCTACTATAGGATAAAATGCAAGGTGTATGGAGAATGGAGATACCCTCAAAGGTTTTCCTGGGACCTTTGGCAGACTATAATATTATCTGTAGCTGTCACAAAGTTACATGCATGTCCATAAACAATAACTAACTATCAAAGAAATATAGATTGATTACCTCAAGCCTCCATGTAGATTTGCTGGAGAGCACAATGTAGCTAGGTGGAATTCCCCTGAGCCGGCTCTAGATAAAGTCCTGCACATAGAAGAGACAAGCATAATAACAACATACAACCTTGATAACTAATAGATGAATGCGTAAAATAGATCTAGTTACATATAACTAAGCTACTCATGCTAAAAGGTATTGGAAAAGAAAGTAAATGAATGATAGTACTAACATCATGGAGTAGACAGTACAACTGCAACTCTATATTAATGTCAGAAGAGTGATTACAACCATCTGTCACATCAACGTTTCCTTACCCCTCCAGCTTCTCTCTCTCTCTCCCTTCTTACCAACTTCTTATGCTTAGATTTGAGACTATGCTAAACAATCAAGTAAGCTATCCTTTCAAATGATCTGACCTCCATCACAATAGCCCTAGCTTTTCTTATGTAGAATTCGAGTTAGGATTGCCATGTTCGTCCATGAGTTCCTTGAGGTAAAAGCAATGATGTTGCCATGCTTTCGAGCTCTTTCGCATTTGCCTCCTTCATTTGGACTAGAAATCCCACAAATAGGTCAAACTTGAGATGTTTCCATGCTTTTCTGAGTAGATTTAGGAGAAAATATCTAAATATTTATGAGTCAATTCGCTCCTTTGACCTTTAGAACTCTATTAGTATCCACTAACGTTGTTCCCAAACTAACAACTAGACTTAGTAGGGTCACTAATGCTCCCTTAGTCTTACAAAGAAGCTTTATAAAGCAGGCTGTCAGTGTATAGCCAACATTAGTGTGGAAACAAGGCATGTGATCTTGGTCTTGGCTTCAACTATCATTTATTTCCCCTCTGAGTTGATGAGGGGGTCATTTTGCTGTATAACATTGACTAGTATGGTTGGGGAAAATGGGAAAACAGGGTACTCCATTTCTTAATGGCATCGAGTCAGTCTTGAACACGACACTCTTCCACTTCAACTCTGTGGTTATTCATTTGATTAATTTTATTGTCTTTCGGTTCATCATACCTTTAGAGGAACCTCAATTTTAGTTTTGGGTCAATGCTGCCAACTCCATTTCAGTGTCATCGATGTGGTGATGATAAGTCATTCAACTTACATCTGTTACAATACTCTTAAGGCTTCATTCCATGCTTGTCTTTCTTGATTTAGTTATGTATCAACATCATTCTATCTCAATCATGATACTCATTTTTGTGTCGTTGATGCAGGATACATCAAGGCCCTCTTGTGATGGTTTGCTTCCTATCGATATCAACACATTATCTAGGAAGTTAACTTAGAAACACCCATCGGTACCTTAGTGCTTGCATACATCAATGGTAAGTTTCCTCGCTCTCAGTGATTGGTTTACATCATTGGCCTTCCACCGAAATATTCTATGTGGTGTTCAAAATCAACTCATTTGTTCAGACCATATGTATTGTACTTGAGTACCTTGAGATCCATTAACATCATCAATGGTTTCTCTCATGTTTGTTAACTAATTACATCATTGGACAATAATCAGATGGTTTATACCATGTTTGACTTCATCTCATTGATTTACATGGTTAGACTCATATGTTCGTTGGTCATGTGAATGAGATAGAAGACATTGGATCTAGTTTATACCATCTGAGCTGTGATTTCACGATTATACAAGACCATTATTATTAATGGCTATGATCATACTGACAATCATCCAATTATGGGTTCACCATTAGTGATCAATGGACATGTCTTTCGATCATTATACATGTAATGTTAGCTTATGTGCTGAAACTGCATCATCTAAGCCATTTTTAGGACCAATGCACCCGAGCCCCTTGTTGGACAATGCTCACGTATAGGTTTCTCCACTATGGCCTACATTGGTCACCTACATGTTTCTCTCCTTTCACCTATGTTGGTTCTAGAAATCTACGAAAAAGAGAGAGAATCCCAAAGCCTCCATTTCTAGAAGCTTCTAGGATTTTTTATAACTATTTACCTCAGAGAAAAATTTCAAATCCTATCCTGTCCTACGTTAGATTTTCCATCCCTTATCCTTAGCTCTCATCCTCTCATCAACAGTGGATCTAAAACCTCAGATTGGTAATTAGATAAGAACTACCAACTTACCCCACTACCCTATATATTTACAACCTTCCATATGCAAGTGTTTGTATTTTGGAGAATGATTCTACCCTTATGCTCTTATTATGAGAGTTATCATTTTATTCATTTAAGGTTATTGGAGGTACACATTGTGACAAAGCAAGGAAAACTCAACAACTTGGATGAGCTCTTCTAAAAGATCGACAACTATTTATGGTTGTAAGTCACTACATTTATATCAATACAAAGAGTTATTTTGTTTTCCTATATTTGACGTCGTTATTTCATGTATTTTAATACCATGTCGATTTGTTGAATGAATTAGATAGACGATGCTACATATAACTTGTATTTTCTTGGCTTCTATTGGTTGGTTGTGTAGGTTATACCTTTTCCAGCTGGAGCTAGTATTGGATCATTCAAGCCAATACAGGAGTGAAACATATGACAGATTCCAAATAAGTTTCTTCCCCTCATATACTACTTTAAGTAAAATATTAGGTCCTTTGTCATATTTTTTTCTAAGTTAGCCACCAGATCTAGGGGAGATATTTCTGTTCACAGTCATAAATCCCACATAACAATAGCCTCAAGGAAATGTGAAGCCCACACAATGTCAACTCACTTTTTCACTCTTTTATTGATTCAATGGATATGTGTAGATGTCTGAAAAATATTTAAATCTAAGGATAATTCCAAGATTCCCTATTCAGGTGAAAGCTAATCTTTGAACTGAATTGTTAAAGAAAAAAATTGCATTTGAGATATAAAGGTAGCTTAACTAATGTGATACTTTCAAACCCTCCTAATTGAAATATGATTAGGACTTATAACCAATGATTAACTCACAAAACATAATGTGGTCATCCTCGATACCGAAATACTAAAGTCGAGAAGGATGCATTGGATGTTGAAAAAGTACATATGAATCATCCAATAGTTGATCAATTACGCTCCTTTGGTGTAGCATCTAGAGGAATATTTGTATATCATACTGAAAATGTCAAAACAACTCCAAGGTGATTTGATTATAATAATATAAATGGACTTGTAAGCACTCCATTCCCAATTAGTCTAGTTCACACTATGTTTTCATGGTCCTCATACATGTATACTGTTATATGGAATCTAGATAAGTCTAAAGAGATGTCAAACAAATTAAAAAAGACAACTATTTGTAAGGTCCATAAACAATGGTTTCAAAAAGTACAAGAAACCTTCAGGCCCAAATGAAAATATTAAAAAGGGGGATCACACATCTCCAGACAACATATCGAAGGATTCAACGTAAGAAATAGTCTCCTCAAAAGAATATCACAGGTGCATATTCATCCTATGTAGGTGACGAATCCGTGGACTTCATACTTTTGCTTGTCCAACATTGCTAGTTTTTAAACTACTACCTCTATGAATGATGAACTATATGATCATAAGAAATACCACTCATGAGGTTCCTCTCAAAAGAAGTTCTTGCAGTGTATTCATCAAAAGTTTTCTACACGAATAAGAACCTATTAAGGTGAATTTAAATAACAGTCTAAACGTTCACTTGCAGTCCTATGAAGGTTAGTAAAAGTTAAAAGAAAACATAAGGCACCTAACATGATTGACTGAATAAGCTTTAAATCTTGTTATGTTGATACCTAATAGAAACAACTGGTATTTTCATACAAGAGAAACATATATAATTTTTAATTCTGCAAACATGCAAGTACATATGTATTCATATTTTTCATTATGGACTGATTTCGAGAATAAATAGACCCAATATGTCACTTCTTCATTAAAATTTAAGTCAAGAATATAAAAAATTTGAAAGGATCATAAATTCTATAGGTTGTCCAAATTTGTGAAATTTCATGATTTATAATTATATGTTATATTTCCATGAAAAATAGACCCATTGAACAAAACCTCCTACCCATGTACGATGATACTGAATAAAATTATGTAGAATATAATAGGTAAAGAATGTTATAATGACAAATAGTAATCTCGCCCTAAAATATCCAAAGATAAATGTTGACAAGAAACCTGATCAATAGCTGATGGATGTGTCTTGTGATGGAAAATGGAAACTAAAATAGAAAAAACATGCACATGGTTCATGCTCACAAAAAAATAGTCTTGCAACTTTTTTGCACGCTCATCGCACATGGTTGCTAAAGTTTATTTGTGACCTTCTATAAGATCATAATTCATGGAATAAAAAATCCACATAGAGACTATTGCTGTAACCACCAACCACAAAACGAATAACTTTATATGTCATTTTGTCTCAGGTTTTGGCTACTTTGATGGATTCTTATTTTTGGTATTTATTGCAGGGGATTGACCCCACCATTTCACTACTAGTGTCATTGTACTCAAATAAAAACTTTGGTAGATATCATTGGACACTACTCCCCACCATGAAAACCATTTCCTTGAGTAAGCATCTTGGATTCAAGCAAACAATTTATATTGCTAGGAAACTGCGACCCACATCAATGGGAGAAAATCTCAGGTATCTTCGAAGGTATGCTAAACCCCAAAGAATTACTCATCCTCTAAATATTATTGTCATTGACTATACAAAAATGCAATTAGTCTCATTCCCAACAGGAAGTATCTCAACTGCAACTAAATGGAACCTATAATGTTGCATCAATCATTTCTTTCAATAATTTTCAGCATTGTTACGTGCATAAGTAAAATGGTGTCAATAACACTGATAACCAATCATTATAGCTTGCAAACAATTACTAGATTACAAATGTAATTCATAGATTCCCAATTTGTTTCCCATTTTAGAACCATAATAAATAATATCAATACATTTTTCCTTTCAAAAATTCTCTTTCCCTGATACACGAATTTTTCTTCTCTCAAATACCTAAAGCAATATCAAAAATAACTATGCTTCAAGAATGAAATAAGTAGTGCTATTTGAACTTGGATAATATCTGTTGTGGTACCTAGGATTTACAGAATAATTATGCATTTACTGATTATTCTAGAATTCAACATGAATGTAAAAGTTATTGAATTTTATGCATGTTGAAAATGAAAGAGCTCTATGTCAAGTACCCAAGTTATCAGAGAACCCAAGTTATTAGAGAATAGATTTCTCTAATGGTCTATTTCCAAAATCAAATTCTTTATTACCAAATTAAATTCTAAATACACCACAAAGACATTAGAAGAGCTGGTTAGGAAAACTTAAGAAATCAACAAAGTTAAACAAAGGGGGAGAGAATCTAGATGGATTGAAGGAACATTGAGATCTAAAAGCATTATAAATTTGAGAAGAAAATTTATTAATGTAGAAAAACATATAAACTTTGATAACTTAATATTAATGATTATAGTTCAAAAATAAAAATGGAATAATGTTGAAAACCGATATAATTAAGTAACTATGTAATCAATTTTATAAGAAACTAAAGACATCAAGTTATAAATTCTATATTTTCTTTGTAGTCTTGCAACCCATGTCTAACATTGCAAAGTCATTCCAACCCATACACATTAAAACTACTTTTTAACATGCCTCACATGAAGAATACATAAATCACATGAAAATTGTTTTTCACATACCATATAGGTGTAGCAACTTGTTCACATCAAGATTTTTATGGTTCATTGTTATACACATTTTTGTACCCTACAACTCCAAGCATGAAATGTCCATAAACCAAGGGCTCCTAAGTACCTAAAAGTGTTGTTCTAACCCCTAAAGGAACAAGGTCAACATATTACAGCTTCTCCCAGAAGTTCTCCACCAGAAACTGTTCAGAATTGGTCAAAACAAGATCATTGCAGCTGCTCCACTGGTTAGGTGCGTTGCATCTCACCCAAATGCACTGTGAGGGTGTGTTGCATTTCAAAAATCCCTTATGTAGGGTGTGATGGGTGAGAAATGACAAATGGCAGTGTCATTCTGCGAGGTGGAGAGGCAATGGAAGCTTCCAGAATCTTCTCCTGTGACACTTGCCTCACTGAATTCGACCAAGGATGAGTAAGAGGCCCTCAGTCTCCAAGTGGAAGCAAGAACTGACATAGAGAAGACACTAATCAAATCACAAGCTGACTCATCCTCCTTACAGATATCTATATATGGATCCCTCATCCAAAAGATCCGGAGGCTGGAATTTTGCATATTGTAAGGAATTTTTGTTGGTTTCTAGAGACAAACATCAGATTGTTGGGTGATTTATGCTTTGTTTGAGGTGAAGAGGGGCTTCTTTTCTGGGAGGTTGATGCTGGGTCGGAACCACTGGTTGTAACTCCTCCTGGATCTTTTCTTGTTTATCAATAAAATCTATTTGAGTTCTCCTCCATGCTTTTGTATCATTGATGCTTGTTACATTTGTATGGTTAACTTAAATATGATCCTAAGTTGTTTATGAATATAGATCCATGTCTTTGTATAGTGCTCTGCTTCTGTGATCCTATAGGTACTTTGTGAAGCTGGGCATGCAAGGGAGCAGGTAGCTAGAGACTATCAAAGAAGAGAGGGATTGGATCAAAGGATTAGCGCAAGACACAGGTTGGTTCTTTCTATTCCTCTCTATCTATAATTCATAAAGGAAATACAAAAGTAGTTTTTCTCTGTTTGTTTCTAAGGTAGCTGTCACACCTTAGTGGGATAGAGCAGTTCTAAATAGACACTTTTCCCTGTAATAAAATGACGATTCCGCTGGGGAATGTCTAATTAGTTTGTTTGTGTATCATTCTTTGTTGTTTGTTTCATAAACTTATAAGTAGCTTTCGAACTGCATTTGCCATAACAAATGCAAAGTAGATAACTGCTGCTTCAATCCATTCAATGGATCTGTTTATGATTTAAACAGCTGATTCACAAACTATCTGATTGCCCTTGTGATAGCTCTTAGGTCCTCCTTAGATCTACCCCTGATTGTTGCATTACTGATTGCTTTTTACTCGGCCAAAAACCAAGGACTGAACTACAAACTGTGACCCGAAACCCAGACAGAGCCTCGTTTCTGGCCCAGCGCAGGTACTGTTCAGAGATCCTGAATTTCAGTGCACTTCCCAAAGGGGCAACCTGCACTGCATTTCAGATTCTCTGTGTTATAGGTGCGCTGATCAGACTAGCTCTGTGCAGCTGTGGTTCCTGTGCTTCATTCTTTCCAGTTCTATCCTTGAATTTTGCTGCCTGTGATCAGTATATGTTTGTTTGAAACCTCTTTTCCTTGTTGTTATTCCGCCTCCTTTGTACAAAAGAATTGTAGATGTTTTTGTGTGTTTGTTGAGTCGTTTACAGTTTTCCTTTGCAAAAGTAGCATAGTCGTATTGTCGTCCTTTGATTTGAATATGTCGCAAGTGTCGATTTCGATCATAGGAGAAAGTTTGATTGCTGTTGATGGTCGATTATCCTGTTACTATTGCCTTTGGTCTAAATTTGTAATTCTCTAGTGTCAAGAATGAGTGTTCATTTCAAAATCGTAAGGTGTCGTAATCATCTCTGTTTTTTATTTCGAAAAAGAGCTTGTTTATATTTGTCTCTTGAAAAGAAATTCAGATTTGTACATCAACTTTCTTTTTAGCATCAATACTAAGAAAGTCGAAAACAAATACATGTATGTGCATTTGCATATAGACAGTCTGTTTGGCTTGATTTAGGAAAGTGCATTTACAGTGTGCTCTTTGCTCTTTGTGAAAAGATTCTGTCTTTCTTTTCCCCTAGTAGCTAGGATTTTCATTGCACAAAAGAGATAAAGTTTGTTTATCATCTTTAGATTGCATTTTAGGAATTACATCTACATCTCGTGGTGAACCCGAAAGGCAAACTTCATAAACAAGATCAACTTAAAATAAATTCAATGAATCTAAAAACGCTTTGGAACTTAACGCACAACATTTAGAGGTCTAGGCTAGAGACATATTCCGGCGTCGTAAAGCCTGGTAACTGTTGTCCTCACTGATGGTTGGGTGATTCCTCCACTTTGAGACGATAAGTACCAGTACGGACTTGTGCTCCCACGTACCGTCGAGTATATTTTGGGAGACCCCTATAGGATTAAATTCTTTATCCTTAGGAAGCCGTGTCTGCCGCCCTATCGATCGCAATGCACTGAACACAGCATTCGGGAAGATTGACTGTCGTACTGTAAAAAGTATTCTGCAATTTTGCGATTGGTTTGGTACTCCCTCTACCTAGATCTCCAGAGCAGTCCCTTTCATTCCTTTTCAGACTCCTTAACGGAAAAGGTCCATCTGAGCACTTGTCACTTCAGGCTCATTAAAAATCGAAGGAGACTAGAGTCATCTTTTGTTTTTTTCTCGACTCTTAAAAACTGAAAAAACAAGTTGTGTCAAGGTGTCTAAAAATTTATTTTAAACGGAATATTCATTACCCCTTTCCTACGTTGATCTTGGGTTGATAAAATGGAGTCCACCAACCAAGGAATTCCCCTTGGAGGAAATCCTAGTCCCTTCTCCTCTTGGAGAGATGTTGGTGCACCCCATATGGCCACATTGCCGCTTCCAGGACTGACAATTGGTTTGCCTGTATGGCTCTTCTCAACTTCTGTCATTCAGAACACCACTATTCTTGAACAATCGAATCAGCAATTAGACGAGTCCAGAGTTACCCACCAACCTTCTACTTCCTCTAATTCTTCCTCTCCTCCTTCCTCTTTGCTTGATGGCGCTGGTAAAGCCAAAAGTCAAGTTCCTAAAGGGAAGAAGGAAAAGAAGAAGAAAGAGAAGAAGAAGAAGGAGCCAAAAGCGAATGGGGGAAAACGAGTGTCGTCTAACAAAAATCCACACACTGCACCGACCAGGCCTAAATCACCATGTGTCATTTGCAAAGGATACCACTTTCACAGAGATTGTCCTTGCATCCCTTGGATCTTAAGGGACTGGTCTCCTCGTTTGCACAACCCGGTGTCGTCAACCTCTGATGATCATGTTGAAAACACACCGTCAACTAGTGAAAGTGAAGCTCCAGGACAAAAAGGAAAATATAGATTTCCTTGTAAACTGTGCGAAGGCGATCATGCCGTCCATCGTTGTCCCTTCTTAGACGAAGCTAAAAGAGTTTTGGATGATCGTCTGGTTTCACTGTTATGACTTCCTCCTAGATATAAAAAACTCTTGCCGAGTCCGTCACTAGTTGAAAATCCGGCTGACCCACTCAGGTGGTCGGCCAAAGCATCTGTCATTGAAGATGAACCATATGAATCCATACCAGACGAAAGTCAAAAGGTCGAGGCGGCAGTTGACCCGCTCTTGCCTTCAGAGGTTCCATCTTCAGATGATACAATCACTGAAGAAAACAAAGATGACACCGTCCAAATTCTTTTCACAAGCACAGACTCCAACGAACATGGGGGCAATTTACCCGTTCCTTTACCGCAGGAAGGAAGTTCTTCAGAGTCGTACCCGGCTGTCTATTCGATCCCACCTCCAAGCAACCTAGTTGTCTCCTTCGACTGGAATCAACTAGGCAGACCCCATTTACCAGCTAGTGTACCATTCCGAATTATTGTTCAGATATATAGAATGGTTATGGCTGGTACCATCATAGATGAGGGGGCTTCTGTGAGTATCCTTTCCTCAACTGCTTGGAAAGCGCTTGGTTCGCCATCGCTTTTGCCTGAGATGAGAAATCTGACAGGATTTGATAAAGGAACCAGTCGACCGTTAGGGATCCTTCCCGAAGTGCCCATAACATTGAGAGGGAAAACCGTTCACATGAATGTAATGGTAGTTCAAGAACCCCTGGATTACAATCTACTCCTTGGACGAGACTATATTTATTGCATGGGAGCAATTGTCTCCTCACTCTTTAGAGTAATGTGTTTTCTGCATGAAGGAAGAGTGGTCAAGCTCGCGGACTAGCTTTCATTTCCCAGATCATACAGAGAAAATAGTCATATACCATCCCTGAATGGTCTTTTCACGCAAGAAATGTCTCAATCTCCAGTCCGTCCTCCCGATGAGCGCGAGTGATTCAGAGGGATATGACTGAAACCCAGGGGGCATGCACCCTGGTCTGCTTCGGCAGGAAAACTTCGGGTATAGGGTAGGTTTCCACGAGAGAATATGACTAGTCTGTACCCCCGTCCGTGATTGGAAGAGGGGATTATTCTAGAACAAGATTCTCTTGTCAAAGTTATGTGAGTTGGCGAGCACTGCCGCTCACCTTTGTTTATTTAGGTAGACATCGCTGGAGAAGTGTTTTGTTTGTGCTGTGAATAGAATGATCTTTGGGTAACCTGTAAGAGGTAGGCCTCTCTCGGTAAAACAAATGTTTTAACGGACTAAAGAAGGGGTAACCTTGAAACTCTGTTTTATACCTGGGGGCATGCAAACCTTTTGGAATGCAAGTGAAGAGCGACTATTTATTTTTTAAATTTTTAGGACCTCTACCCCTTTAAACTCGTAGGATTGGTCGTTTCCTAACTTGCATAAAGAAAGGATGTGGGGCAAATCTCTAAAAATTTCCATTTTTATATGAGACATTCTTATCACAAGACTGGATTAATAGAGCAGTTTTAGCACATAGTTCAAGCTCATTAAAAAATAAACATAAGACATGAGCAAATGTTTCCACCCGTGTTTAAGCTCATTAAAAAATGAACTGTTCCCCGGTAAATAACCATCATGAATGTAGTACTTCAGCCGTTAAAGCCTTGGTCGTGTTTGCACCGTCACCTCCACTTTTCATTGGCCGATCATTCACCTCCATTTGATATATTACCCATTTTGAGGAACATCTGCAAAGAGTGATTTCACTAGCCATCCCTGTGACACTGCCATGATTGGAAAATTCCGAACCTTACCTGGAATCAGCTGCTACCCGTTTTATCACTCGTTCCTCAAAAGACGAGTCTCCTTTAAGCTCTTTTCAACTGACTCGTAAAATATGAAAAGATTGCCAAGCCATTGGCCTCTCCAGCTCGTTAAAGGGACAAGAAGTGCTATCCCTCCTCTATATTTTAATCTTTTTGGACCTGAGGGATTATTGCACAAAAAGATCGAGCGCTTGTTTTGTTCGGCTCATTAAAACTATCGAAAATTCATCCCTTCTGTATCGTTTTATACTTTTTCGAACTTAAGGGATTAGATGACGAAAAAGGAATTTTGGAGTTACCTTTACGTTCCTTTTCAGACTCTCTAAAATTGAAAAGGACCGAGTTATCTTTGTCGTTAAACTCGTTAAAAAGATTAATAGCGACAAACTTGTCTTTAGACGAGAATGAGTTTCACTATCGCTAGGCTCGTTAAAACATAGTGATGGGTTTGCCCGAAGGGAAAATTATAGAACAAGCATATGTTATCCTCCTCAAGCTTGACAAAAATAAAGAGGTACTGGTCAGCAATGACTGGGGAAAAATTGGGAAGAAAACTCAAAGAAACTTTGTTGGTAGCAAGTCGCTCTTGAACATGACACTTCCACTCCGTGTCCGAGTCGGGTTGGGTTGTTTCATTCACCGGTCACATCACCATGGTCACGCCATACCATCCACATTTGGGGTCAATGCTACCAATCCATCACATCAGTGTCGCTGATATGTTCGAGAGAAGTCATCCAGAGAAGTCACTTGTGTCTCACCCACTACCATACATTATACTCCATTCTTTCATGACCGCCACCCTGATCCTTATATCACCAGATCGTTTTCACCTCCATCAAAATCATTTTCTCAGTTCCCTGTCATTGATGTGGGATTCATTAAGACCCTCCTGTGATGGATCACTTCTTGTCGACATCAGCTCATTATCCAAGAAGTTGGTCTAGGAACACCCCATTCAGTGCTTTGAAGCTTGCATGCCTCAATGGCAAGTTTCTCACTTCCGGCGACAGGTTTACATCAATGCCCTTCGACCAAAAGATTTTGCGTGGTGTTCGACGCCAAGTCCTTTATTCACAGCACGTGAATTGTACTGCAGTACCTTGAGGATAATTATCATTATCGGTGATTCCTCTCGCGCTTGTTAACAATTTACATCATTGACTGGTAATCAAGCGATGTTTTTCCATGTTCGACTTCAGAACATTTCTCACATGGATCGACTTGTACTTCGAGTGAAGATCGGACGAGATTGAAGACCCCGGATCTAGTTTCATCCATTTGGGCTGCAATATATATTCAGGGAAATAAAGACATTAAATGTACAGCATTGCAGCACAGATAATCATCCTACCAAAAGGATGATGGCTCTATCAGAATCATCAGTCTACACTCAGACGATTGTCTGTCCTATGTACATGAAAATGAATTTATAAAGCTGAGCATGGGAATGCCCGCCTAAGCTAGATCATGAAAACAATATGAAGATAATGTATTGTATTGTATCTTATTACAGGTCTCCTCCCAGCATTGAAAGAACTTCGGATCCTCATAATAAAGCATTTCACCCGACACCAAAAGGTTAACGGCCTCATACTTTAGGGGGCAACTGTTATAGACATTTTTGTGCCCTACAACTCCAAGCATGAAATGTCCATAAACCAAGGGCTCCTAAGTCCCTAAAAGTGTTGTTCTAACCCCTAAAGGAACAAGGTCAACAGATTACAGCTTCTCCCAGAAGTTCTCCACCAAAAACTGCTCAGAATTAGTCAAAACAGGATCATTGCAGCTGCTCCACTGGCTAGGTGCGTTGCATCTCACCCAAATGCACTGTGAGGGTGCGTTTCATTTCAAAACTCCCTTCTGTAGGGTGCGATGGGCGAGAAATGACAAATCGCAGTGTCATTCCGCGAGGTGGAGAGGCAATGGAAGCTTCCAGAATCTTCTCCTGTGACACTTGCCTCACTGAATTCAACCAAGGATGAGTAAGAGGCCCTCAGTCTCCAAGTGGAAGCAAGAACTGACAGACAGAAGACACTAATCAAATCACAAGCTGACTCATCCTCCTTACAGATATCTATATATGGATCCCTCATCCCAGAGATCCGGAGGCTGGAATTTGCATATTGTAAGGAATTGTTGTTGGTTTCTAGAGACAAACATCAGATTGTTGGGTGATTTATGCTTTGTTTGAGGTGAAGAGGGGCTTATTTGCTGGGAGGTTGATGCTGGGTCAGAACCACTGGTTGTAACTCCTCCTGGATCTTTTCTTGTTTATCAATAAAAACTATTTTGAGTTCTCCTCCATGCTTTTGTATCATTGATGCTTGTTACATTTGTATGGTTAACTTAAATCTGATCCTAAGTTGTTTATGAATATAGATCCATGTCTTTGTATAGTGCTCTGCTTCTGTGATCTTACAGGTACTTTGTGAAGCTGGGCATGCAAGGGAGTAGGTAGCTGGAGACTATCAAAGAAGAGAGGGATTGGATCAAAGGATTAGCGCAAGACACATGTTGGTTCTTTCTATTCCTCTCTATCTATAATTCATAAAGGAAATACAAAAGTAGTTTTTCTCTATTTGTTTCTAAGGTAGCTGTCACACCTTAGTGGGATAGAGTAGTTCTAAATAGACACTTTTCCCTGTAACATTCATATGATGTAGATATACCCGTATGTCCATGAGAAAGTCAACCTTAGGTTGGAAATATCTAGACGTTTTCGGTACATATGATGTAGGTGTACTAGTAGTTTCCAGGAGAAAATCCCATTTTCATAATGGAAATATCTTTTAAGGAATCTCCATTTTGTTTTAGATGAACATATAGCCTCTCTCTAATTATACATTTGGATGTGAAATTTATGTTCAAATTAATTTCCAAAGGCCTTAATTGCTAATGTTCAAATATCATTACGGTAGATGTCCCTAAAAGTTCATTCGATATAACAAAATACTCATGGCTGGTCTACAAGTTTATGATACTCTTTTACCATACATCACATGAAAAATATTTGGTGTGTACCATATAGGAGTAGCAAGTTTGTTTTGGTGCATATGATGTAGGTGTACGAGTGTTTCCATGAGAAACTCCATCTCGTAATGGAAATATGAATACTATTTTGATATCTATGATGTAGGTTCACCGGTGGTTATCATGATAAATTCAATCCCAGAATGGAAATATATTTTAGGACATCTCCACTTTGCTTTTATATGATCATATAAACTCTCTCTAAGAAACATTTGGATGTGAAATTTATGTTGATATTAATTTCACAAGGCCTTAATTGTTAATGATCAAAGATCAATATGGTAGATGTGATGTCCCTAAGAGGTCAATGGATATAACAAAGGTTCAATGATGTCCCTAAAAGGTCAATGGATATAACAAAGGTTCAAAGGATTAGGATAGGTTCAAAATATTAGGAGTCCCTAGTCGTAACAAAGTATGATAGATGCCCATAAATGGTAACTAGATATAAAAAATGTTCAAAAGATTAGAATACTTTACTACAAAAGGTTTAAAATATTAAGAGCCTATATTTCTAATCAGCTTCTGCATATAATTAAGAGAACCATAGGTGCTATCAATACATATTACTCTTGAAACGTTAAGTAATTGCTCGATTTAAAGTACTTGCAATTTATTACTTTACTTAGACAAGCACAACAATAGAACATTTTTCATTAAACCATTTCATATATGCTAGTATCGCTGCCATTCTAAAAGGAAAAAAATGAATGGAATATGTTTTTTTCCTTCTCCATCACTGTCTCCCTTGATTTAATTTTTTTTTATCATTTCGTCATGAATTTTAGATTTACTTTCCTCTGTCTATTAGGGGAGAATGGAACCAATTTAGAGTCGGCACAACCACCCATCTTAATTTCTCCTTGACTTATCAGAGAAATGATCCCCTTCCAAGTTTTCCTAGATCTATAGTAGGTACAATATGAAACTTAAAATGTTAATAGGCATGACATAAAATTAAAAAAAATGCACCTATATTGAGAAAGAAAATCACATTTTCACTCTCCACTACAAGGGCATGATCTTTGTAGGTCTTTTATACCAATATTTTGCTATCCATTACGAGGGTATTATATTTGTATGTCTTTGATACCAATGGAAGCAAGTTGTTCATAAGCCTTCAACTACATAGGATTGATTTTCACTCTGATATAAAATTTTAAATATAAAGATAAATAATATTAATGTTTTAGCATATATTCACCTCAGAAATGCCAACTATATTTCAAAATGTAACAACCTCAAAAAGCTCATTTAGTAAAAAAAAATCAATAGTCATGATCAACTAGAGACCATATCAATTACAGGTCAAGGAGCCATCATCAATAAAATAAATGATGAAATCAAGTTGTGAGCTCCTACAATTGAATTTATAGAGTAAATTTTCTTCCATGACTTTTTAGGAATCCAAAAAATTGCATACAACATCAATGCTAGCAAGTATATTAGTCAATGGTTCTTCAAAAGTTTAATAATGTTTTTTCATCAATCTAGATAAAAAAATGTCAGAGACCATTGCTGAAAAAATAATGTGACTGCTACATATAGAAAACTCTAATAGTTCGTATGATTAAATTACATACACATTACATTTTAGTTCAATTTTCTCCATGGCATAATAAATTTCATTAACAAACACAATATTGAATGAGTTACTTGTCCCAATACCACTCAAAAAACAAAAGAATGATTGGCAATGATTGGTATATATTACCATTTCTTCATTCATGTCTAGCAAAGTCCAAAAGCTCACTTACAAATCTTTGTAGCTTTACATCACCTATTTTCTCCAAGATAATTTGGAGATCATATCCATGTCAAAATATCATAGGAAGTGTTTAACAACTCTGAAATGTGAAAATATTGTGTCATGATGTAACAACCCTGGTAAAAATCGATGTAAAAAAATATAACACTACAATTGATGGGACACACATTCCAATTTGAATGGTGGGAAAAATATCCTAGTGGGTGTTCATTCAGTTTATTATGGCTAGATGAAATTATAAAAGGTAATGGAAAAGGCTTTGGAAAGGAAAGGCAACATTAATTGGCATTTTATTTATGAAAATAATTGTAATTAGGAGAAAAGGAAGGTAAAGGGTCACAGGCTGGATGTGAGGAGGAAGATGAAGGAAAATAATGGAAATTGAAGAAATAGAGGCATCGTTGATAAAAATGCTCCTAAGGATCAATTGACAAGATTTTCCTAGGTTTTCCATTGGATCAAGAATAAGCTAAGAGGAAGGAAGGAGAAAGAAAGGAATAGCAGGATCAAGCAGCCACAACAAGATTTTTCATAGTTATCAATTTTCATGTATGTTTTCCTAATGCATGGTATTGTGTGTGGTTCTTTGTTGTTACGGTATGGGTTTTGCTAGGTGTGACATTATTTTTAGCCTAGCCTTGTTATTTTCGGATAGCCATGGTGTGATGGGGTTATCATATTTTGGTTGAGATAGATTGTTAGATGGATTTGAAGCTAAGTTAGGTGGATATATGAATGATAGAGGACATGGACTAGTGGTCCCTGAACCAAACTATGGATCATTGTAATGCCACTGGTCTAGTGACCCCCAAGCCAAACTGTGGTTTTCTGGTAAAGCCACGATTGTGCTGAATCCATTAGGTGGGTTTTTGTTCTTTAGACCTGGGATATGTGGTAAAGCCTGGATAGTGGGCCTTTGTTTAGGGCCTAGTGATCTAGGTTTGGATTGCGATAAATCTTTAGAGACTAGGAGACAGGAAAATTCCTCACGGTGTAGGTGGAGAAATCTAGTGGAATCCATGCTTGTTTGGTCTAGTGATCAGGTCGAGATCATAGTAAAGCCTATTATGACATGTTTATTATGTTGGCTTAGTTATTCAGGATGGATTACGACAAAGCCTAATTTCTAATGATGAGTGTGGGGTGGTTTAGCCTCGAGATGCCCTAGTTGATTCTTTTGGTTTGAGTCCCACATTCATGCCTCGAATATGGCACAAGGGTGAATGGCTGAGGAGATATTTGGCTCAACCATTATATGGTCAGGTGGAATGTGGTAGTCCCATCATGAGTTTAGATTATGTATCACTAATGAAAGGTTGTTTTTCTTGTATTTCCATGAGTATTATAAGAATTTATAGGTGGATCATATGGTTGTGATTTCATTGGTTTCTCTGTTGCTATTATCCTGGTCATATATGTGATTTATGACAGCGGCTATGTATGGTTCTCGTTATGTTTTTACTTGTAAATGAATAGACAATGTATCTATGACCTAATAGATGATAATGTAGCAAATTATAAGAGGGAACAATGGTTCTTAGTGAATCGCAGATAAGTATGAGATCCCTACAATTAAATCTATTATTTACACCTGCAGATTACATATTTGTTATATGTTTGACGAAATTCATGTCATGGTTAGTAGGGGTCTGGTTAAGGGCTTCTTCATCTACTTGCTTTTGCATCACTATTTCCTTGTTATTTTACTATTTTGGAGATGTCGTTCAATTCTGGGCAATGAACTGGTCTCTGGGCAGGAAAAAGTGGCTCAAAACCTTGGGACGCTAACACAACACTGAGAAAAATAGTCCTTGGATGCTGGCATGCATTTTCATGGGAGCATCCATAACCTCCTCGACGTTGACAATGCCTATAGCATGAGATAATCCAAAGGTCAAGTGGTTAAAAACTTTAGTGGGACTCAGGGGATAACTACCTGAGTGGTCAGAATCATTCCTAGGAGTCCTGCAGCTGATGTGGAAGGTATATATGTTTTGTTTCCATTGGTTGCATTTCCTTAAGGTCACATAGGAGATTGAATATGATCATAGTAGCCTCTCATCATATGTTTACCCCGGTTGGTTGGTTACTTGGGTAGATGTGGGAGGAGGGTGTTACTGAGTGGTATGAGAGAAGGTTGTGATCTCTTTGGGTAATATATAATACCATAGAGTGGTATGAGAGCATGGTTCACCCCTCGAACTAGATCGGTTGTGTGTTGGTCATGCATTCATGTCAATTGCATATATGTTCGTTATGATTGTAGTCCATGTGCATGTTTCATTTTCATGGTGTTGATCATGGTTGTAGTGATGTTACCATGTGAAGTTCGGTGGTATTGTTGTGGGATGTGTCATTATAAGTGTATGGTTGTATATGCATTTTTTATGCATGCATTTTCGAGGTTATGGTTATGCATGTATAATACATGAGATATGCATTTTAATGTCATTATATGTAATTAGGTCATCATGATTATATTGTTATGTTATGATGCTAATGTGTTGGCTCAGATAGAGTAGGACATGAAAATCATCAAAGTGAAGTTGCAGCATTGGACCTCAAAGAAAGAGCATCTCATCATCCAATTATTTTATATTTGGCATGTAGGTATTTTAATTAATGGATTGTCACACGCATTGGGGTTATATTAATTAGGTTTACGTACATGTCTATTGATGTTATGGTTTCATACATGATAGGTGTGAGTTGATTAGTGTAGTATAGACATGAATGATAGTAACATGTGGTTGTACGGATTGTTATTGTTGTTTTATGCAAGTGTTAGGGATTTTATATTTCATTAACTTCCCTAAATTAAATTGTTAACTCAAGATTGTAAACTTTGAGTTGCACTGCATTCTGATTCAGGTTCTGAACAACTTTGTACAGAAGTAAGTACGAAATCTTCAATCTCTATATCTAATAATGATAATCAGAAAAGTTGAAGTCAAGAAACCTATCAAACTGTAATTAAATATATTCTCTATTGAAAACATTAAATCACTATTTCTTTACTATGACTAAAAAACAAGACAGACAACTATTACTAGCCATGTTTCAAACCAAATCAACTAGTAACATTTTTCCAAACTATTGCATAGGATAATCCCCAGGGTTCTATGAATCAAAGGAAATTCAATCATAACTCAAACCAATCCCTGTGTGCTACATGATTAAACACACTTAACCTCAAAATATAGAGCTCTCTTTTCTAACCCAAAGCCAATCTAAATGAATTCAAACAACTTTAATTTAAGCAAAGAATTTTTTATGGAAAGGAGAAAATAAGGAATTATATATTCAGATAATGGCTACACTATAATTCAAATAAATCTCCCACAAAAAATCAAAATGACTATGTGGTAAATGCCATACAATTCCTAGTATGTTAACACGTGACCTACATTAACAAATAACAATATGTCTCTACAAATTCTATACATTCCAGACAGAGCAAAATTCTACAAGAGCCTCGTGTCACTCGTTTACATATATGATCATAAACAATGAAGTAACATTTCAGTTTAAAAGAAGAGATTAAATTCAAAACATGACAATTGCTTCTCTTAAGAATTTGTTTTATATTGAAAAGTTCCCTTTTCTAAACATTCATGACTCTAAAAGTGTAATCATGAAATTGATGATATACAAGAGATATTCATAATAATGTTCATCTGCTTGAAAATAATCAATGATAATATACTTGTTCTTTTCCAGATTTATGAAAACAGAGTAATAGCTTTATTACAAAATGAAGTACTGAAATTCTGAGAACTATTTAACAAAATGATTCAGAAATGAACTATGAATCTAGTTATTGAAACAAAACACACTTCCTACATACTACAATGGTTACAGGACTCAATTCTAGGTCATGGTGGGCCCTTGCCACTACCCAGAGAAATACTTTAGATGATTCAATACGTTATGAATCAAAAGACATGACAATTACATGAAAATAGAAGCAGAGACAATAATTATATTAAAGTTTCAATAAAAAATCAGCTTAAGAGCTCGATCTTAATAGAACATAATCAAGAATTTTCACCATGATCACCAGTTCAGGTTGAACGTAGATCTCCTTATACAAATCTATGCATGTGTAACTTTTACATACAAAATATCAAGCTTTTTAAAGAGTCCAGCCGATGAAAAATGGTTACAACTGATTTACTAAGAAAAGTATAAATATAAAATCAGAATTAAGCTAAGCCACATGAAATCTCTTAGATATATTCATAGATATTGTAACTGAACTTATCGTGATCACAACAATATCGATAAAAATGATTCCATGTTTGAGAATAAGGAGTACTATTCTAGCATTCCAAAGGTTGAATCAGTGCCCACTACTGAGTAAAGTACTGAATGAGGTACAAAATTAAGTACATAATAGTGGGTCCAAAAATGATTGCTTACTGCGTTGTTGAGAAATGTGATGGAGTGTTTTCTCACTTGTTCACACACTTCAAATGCCTACGAGTCCTTTTAAACATTAGTCAAAGTAATTCAAGAGTTATAGGTTCATTTACAATCTATTTAAACCAACTAAAGACATACCAAAAATAACATTTAGTAACAAATATTACCTCCATTGTAAAGTAGTGTGTTTTAACTAGTGTGGACTGGTTTTAGAGTACAAAAAAGGGTAAAGTAGGGTAAATGATAGTTAAATAGTTGAATAAGATGTGAAAAATGGGTACAAAAGTAGGGACCAACATCCCCCCATGTCAGAGAAGATGCATGTCCTCGTGCAATTGTTGTTTTCAACTTCAACCGGTCATAGAAATTTATGTCATCCCATAGTTCAAATTCCCGCCATGCTTACTAAGACCTCCAAACCATGGTTTTCTTTCATTAATGATCTTCAAAATTGTCGAGCTCACTCATGGGAACTAAACTTCCTGGAAGGCCTCTATTTTTTAAGCATCCAACTGACAAGGCCCGTGTTTCTCAAGATAAGTACATATCTTGATTTCAATACAAATTAATGTTCAGGAAAGGGAGAACAATGATGATAGTGATAACTTTTATCTTTGGATGAGTATTATCTTCAGTGTTGAATCTGAGATGATAAATTTATTCATGTAATTAGAGATAATTCAGAGTACTCAAAAATTACCATATTGATTTTTTTTGTGCTGCTAGGATGAAATTGATCCCTATATAAATTTTTTAACTTGTTATATAAATTAGTAAGAAAGAATTCATTACCCAATTCTATTTTAGCATAATACCGAATTAGGTACAAAATCCCTTAATTTTTTATTGATAATTGTGAATAGACTTAAAAAGGAACATAAACCTTCTTCGATATTTCATGTGGCTTAGTTGAACATTAATTATAATTTGACTTCTGATTGCTGCAACATAATTTGAACCATCATTCCATGGATTTTGACCAAGCCTAGAATGATCACTCGCTGGGGCATTTCAGTTTTTGGGAGTCTGAAATGCACAAAAGAAGACCCCAAGGGGGTTCCTTTTCCACATTTATTCTACTCAGTCTGGAAAAGAATAATTATGTACTAAATAGATACCTAGCAAATGCTATCTCATAAATTTATCCAGCTTGTATTAGTCAATGCTGAAAAAAACTTTAGGGAGTCTGAAAGAAACTTAATGTAGACTCCAGAAAATTTTATTTTCTATACTGATTCTACCCAGCTTGGAAAAGAATAATTTTGTACTCAGAAGATCCCTAACTACTATTGACTAGTTAATTTTTGTGAGCTTGGGTCAATTCTTGCTCATAACCTTCAATTTTAGGGAGTCTGAAATGTTCATTGGAAAAACCAAATTTTCCTTTTCAGTAAGTAATCCGTGAAGTCCAGATAAACGAATAAACTTACCCTTGACAAGTTTCCTCTTTATTCTACATGAGATGTGTAGGAAAACAAAAATTTAGCCCACTATTATTTATATTTTGCACGCACACACACATATATAAAGAAAATAAGTTTGAAAAACCAATAGGAGCTAGACCCCCCTTTTGAACTAGCTCTATTTCTGGATCTCGTTTCGCATTCTCAAAAAGAACTTCGTGAGAGAAAACAGTGGTATATTTTCAATATGTGACCATTAACCACGAATGAGTTTTGATCATTATTAATAGTTTCTATCCTCATTAAGCTATTATCAAGAAGTTCATCCACTTCAAAGAGTACCCTAAATGCCCTGAAAAACTTCTTACCTCTTCTTGGGACACTGGAACCAGAATATGTGATATTACCTCAATTTTTGCAAGGTCAGCTTTTATCCCTTCTTGTGATACATGGTCTCCCAAAAAAATTTCCTTAGTGTGCATCATTTTACATTTAATATTACCAAGGGAAAAATGAGTTTCTTGACAATGAATCGACACTTTTTCCAGGTTCTTCAAAGATTGTTGAAATTCATCACTGTATACTATGAAGTTATCCACTTAGGCTTCCACACAGTCATGTATTAGATCAGAAAAAATAACTAAAAAAACTCTCTGAAAGGTAGTTGGAGCGTTGCACAGAATAAAAGGAATAACTTTGTAGACATAGGTGCCCCATCGATAGGTAAAAGTAGTCTTGTCTTGGTCTTCTGGGGCTATTCAAATTTGATTATAGCCGTTATACCTATCTAGAAAAGAGAATTACTTTTTCCCTGACAATGTATCAAGCACCTGATTAATCAAAGGTAAAGGAAAACAGTCCATCAAGGTAGCTTTGTTCATCTCTCTATAGTCAACACAAATTCACTATTTCCAATTTTTCTTGGGAACTACAACTAAGAGAGATAAGTATTTACAGTCATAGATTGGATATATAAAATTCTCATTTAATAATTTTTGCAATTAATCTTTAACAATTTATTTTAGAAATGGATTAATTTGTATTTTTGGCTTCCTGATATGACTACCTTATTCATTCATGTCAATGTGATGTGTACAAGTGTCAGAATGAATACCTTTTATGTCTAAATAAGCCCATGCACATTCTCTACACTACTTTTTAACCATATTTATTACCTATTATTTTTGTTATGTACATAATTATGTACCAATGTACAACGTTATTCTAGCGTTGATTTCACTATGTTGAGCACTTGCTTCATTGGTTTCTTCCAAGACTATGTTATGTAACTAACTTACAAAGTAGAATAAGAGGTAGATCAAGGACTTAAAAATTAGCCTCTTCAAGCAGGCAACCTCCTTTAGATTACACAAATGTACAATTCTTGGATGATACAAATGAAAAGACCTCCTTTCTATATAGAGGAGTCTAAGGGGTCACAATATAATCAAAGTTGACATAACTATAATAATGTAAGGGCAGAAAAATAATGATATTGGGCTTCTATGGGGCAGGCTAATAACAATATGGGGACAACAGGGGAACAACAATAAAAATAGGGGGCTACAATTTCAATAATAATGGGGGAATACACTAGTATTATAGGGACCTAACATGCCTCTCTCGTTCAAAAAGTTTTATCGTTAACGCTTGAGTAGTTTTGGATTCTTCTATATAAAATTCTCATCCTCCCATGTGGAATCTTCAGTAGGTAAGCTCTTCCACTTGATGAGATACTTTGAAATTGATTGATTTTGTAGCTGTCGAGTTCATGTTTTGTGACTGCTTCAGGTTCCAGTATGATTTTTCCTTCCACGTCAAGTCCTGGAAATACTGTTTGAACTGGGAGCTTGTCACCTATAACTCTCTTTAAGCATGAGAAATGAAAAACTGGGTGCAATTGGGAAGATGGAGGAATCTCGAATTTGTATGCCATAGTACCAATCTTTTGCAACAACTTGTACAAGCCAAAATATTCTCATGATAATTTATTATCCTTCTTAGCTTGCTTGAGGGACACTTTTTCTATGGTTGTAGTTGTAGAAATACCAAGTCACCTACATCAAAACTTCTTTCACTGTGATGTTGATTTGTCTATTGTTTCATTCTATTTTGCGTCAAGGTGAGGTTATCCTTTAAGAATTGAAGAACTTATTGTTCATGCTCAATGTGATATTACACTGATTGAACCTTAGAATTCTCTCTTAAAGCTGGTGTGATGGATGGTGGATGACATCCATAAAGTGCCATAAATGGGACCATTTTTTTTGCAGTATGGAAGGAAGTGTTATACCACCATGAAGCCATAGGCAACCACTTAACCAATTGTGTCCATTTATCAGATACCAAGCAATAAGCATATCCTTCCAAACATTTTTTCATTATCTCAGTTTTCCCATCAGATTGAGGATGATAATATGAGCTATGATCTAACTGAGTACCCATACTAGAAAATAATACCATCCAAAAACTTCCATTGAAAATCGAGTCTCTGTCACTTATAATAATCCATGGGTTTCCATGTATCTTTTGAATGGTTTCCATAAATGCAGTAGCAACTGTACTAGCTTTAAATGGATGCGATAATGCACAAAAGTGCTCATACTTGGTAAGTCTATCAACTACCACCATGATGACACGCTTTCCTTCAGACTTGGTAAACCTATGATAAAATCTATTGAAACCTCCTCCCAACTATTATCACTAGGTTATAACATGTTGTGTTGTGTCAACCTTCAACCCAACATAACTATTTCAAACCATTTTCACTAGAATTTAGCCCTTCCAATCTGAGTGGGCTCTCTCAAAACATTTATCAAATTCATCTTAAACAACACAAAAATAAAAATGGCTAACTTTGATTTCTTTTTATGTAGTTTTATAGGTGAAGGAGAATGTGATGGTTGCCATAATTGGGCATGGATTCAAATAAAATAAAATCATTAGAAAACAAGAGTGTTTAATGGATACTGAGGCATTTCTAGATTTAAAACTGGTGTCAAATAAACATTCACATTCATACATAGAAAATGAAGGAATTTGGACCACTTGACAAGAATTCTAAGTCATCAAAATACTATGAAAATTGATAGCAACGTAGAAAACATGATAAGAACATATAAAGCCATAACATGAATCTCAACTATAAAAACAGAGTTTCTACAATATATATTAACTGGACCAAAAGTTTACATACAATTAGCTTGTCACATTATCGATCAACCCCTTCAAATTCAAGAAACCAAACATATATAGAGTGAGATTTCCTTTACAAAGTCTTCCACCTGGGCTAGATTTGATGAAAATCTAAGAGAGCTAATACTCTTTGACTTCTAAAATGTTGAGCCTTTATAGGGATATTGCTATTTTAACAGAATTTTAATACAAATACGAGTCTCCTACCATTTATGAGCTCAACATATTTTGCTTCTAAATCTTATCAAATCCAACCAAATGTTGAGTGTGCTAGATTTTTTATGTTCTCTTGGCACATGGATGTGCTGGCCTGATTAACTTTGCTGATCTAGATTTCCACCAAGCCGAATTTCAAAATTTTTGCAACAATTCTAGCTAGGACAAATTCTGTAAAGCAGGCCTTAAAGATAAGTACATATCTTACAAACCCTGATGTCTTTGTAACAACTATGAGAGGATTTTGTAGATGAGTTCATTCTAAATAAAAAATCATTTAGATTTCTAAGATTCCTTTCCATTTGGTCAGAAGCTGAGATCGATGTTGACTACTAATATAGTGATTTCTAGAATTTCCATAGCAAATATTGGTAGAATTTTTCAAAAAACACTTATATGCTAGCTATTTGACCTTTCTAAAAGTATTGAAGTCTTCATTGATGTTTATTAGCTAAATGCATGCCATTAGAACTCCATTAACTAAAATTTTTACTTGCATTCTCCTCCATGAAAAGCTACAACAGTTTCGTAGCAAGTGTTTAACTTAACTATGTGGAGTTGCTATGAAATTTGAAATTTCTAAGTTTTTTATTTCCATGGTTTCTTCTGCCTCCTTATTACTCCTAATATCTCCTTCAACTCTGCATAATCTTGAATTTATTGGTTAAACATAGTAAAGGAAAATTTTTAGGAATTCACCATGCTTGAGGGTTGCCTCCTATTACTTTAGTTATGAGCTTGAGTTTGTTTTTGGGAAGCTTGCTCTCAATGAGCTCTACTTGTAATTGTAAATCTTTGACTTGAGTTTTCAACTTCCTTCTGTTAGATCGAAACCACCTATTCCTTCTAGACATGTGCTTGAACATATTTTGCAGTGGTAGAATTTTCATTGTCATTTTCCTCACCTTTTCTACAATTTCCACATTGAAATCAAGTTGCTCCAACACCTACCTCTTCATTTCTTCAACTTCCAATTTGGCCTCTATCAGCTCCTCTCTAGCCTCCCTTAACAATTTTTGTAATAATTATTCTTATCTTTTCTCTTGCATAGTTTCTTTTCCATGTCTTTTATTTGTTGGCTTTGTTTTTTCTAAAGGTACTTCTGGCATCTCTTCATCTTGTTGCATTTCTCTTACTGATCTTGTCATAGGTTTCCTTGGTCTAAAGATGAAACCATGTTCTTTTTGTGAGAAGTCCATATTCCTAACCCTCTTTCTCTTCTCATGAATTTTTGTTTGTTTCATTTCTAAGACCATTATAGTTGTGCCTTCTTCAAGCTCAATGGCTTCTAGTATGTCAGTTAGTTTACCTTTCCATTTTCTCTATTATTTATTCCTTATTCTAGTCATCCTCCTCTCAGTGCTTGTGGAAGCCTTTACTATAGGTTTCTTTGCCTCTAGTTGTTTCTATACCTCTAGTGGTTCTTCTTCTCTAGCGGTTATTGATATAGTTCATAGTCACTGTGAAATGCAGTAGTAGTATCTAGCTCATAGCCACTATGAAATGCAGTAGTAATTTGAAATGATACTGGTAAACAATGTTGAATCTACTTTCACATGTGAAATACTTCTCGATAACCATTAGGAGTTTGGAAAAAATATCTTTGAGGCGAGTTTTGGAAATTCCAACAGTGATGTCAATCCCTAAATGTTCTTCCTTGAGGAATTCATCACAATTTAGGAGCTAAAACTATTGAACATTGAACCACATTTCTCCTCACCTTGGGATCTTTGTGGCATGGTAAGTTGTGTCAGGGGACAAATCAAAGTTTAGAAAACCAACCTTCATTTCTGTTTGATTGAAATTTACAGCGAAGTCTTTGCAAATTTTCCCATGTTAACCCTGCAACTTCTGATAGAAATGAAGGAAAACCATGTTGGAAAATTCTTGAGTGAAGGAAGAGTCCTCCTCCAGTAGTTTCATATCCATTGGTTCAGATCTCGCAACTGAGCCTCCTTTATATTGTTTTTTGTGTGCTACCATATTTTCAACACGTTGAGAGTTGCTTCTCACCTGCAAATTACCCTAATGACAACTACACTAGCTATTGACACAAACAGACCTATCCTAAGGACAACAGTACCAACTCACATGAAAGTAAAACCCAAATAATGTGAAAAGCAAATGAGGTAGGAATTAAACTATAGGGTGTAAATGTTTAGGGGATAAAGGCAAACATCATTTGTTCATGACCCACTGTGACTCTGACCATAATCATTTTCAAAAATTCTATTGTTCCCATACCATTACCACAGGAACATAATTTTTTAGCGGGACTAGTGTTTGAAGAGGCGAATCCACTACAAAAGTTTTAGGAACTTTCGTAGAAAACCTTCTATTTTCATAACTGGATTTGCTATGAATTTATACAACACTGTCAAAATGCCAATTATGAATGAATAATTATAACACACGTGAAATTTTGAAATTGAACCTTGATGAATGACACTATTTAAAATTATAGGAACCCCACATCACAACATGATGACCAAAAACACTATGATCATGAAATTTATTTTGAGAAAATTTAAGAACCCTAGCTAATTTGACCAATAGACTGTTTGGTCAATTTAGTGTGTCCTAAATTGCTACTTAAAATGTCAATCCGAGAGTCGTAAACTGCTGAAGTGAAGTGCACTGTATATGCAAGATAACCAATTTCTTATTTCTTTGTTGTTTTTGAGTTTTTGGTTCGTTTTTGGGTTTATCTTCTGTTGATTCCCTAATGTGAGATGGTAGAATTGAAAGTCAAGTATGGATGGCAATGGTGACTTCTACAATGATTTTCCAAACTTTAAAGTTCTCAAAAACGTTTCAAACTTGCTGTGATGAAATCAATTCCCAAAAGAAAATAAAAATGTACCAAAACAGTGAGCTAGTGACAATGAAGCCCAGTATCCTTACTGCTATATAAAAAGAAAATAAAAACTGAACTTAAAGCAATTCAAATACTGTAAGAAAAGCAAACTAAATCACATTACTTCAACTCATATTCTGACCCCTCACCTTTCGACTCACTCTGGCTATAGGAGGTAATCATAAACAAATTGAGTAATCTGATATCTAGATTGCAGGAAATGAAATTGCATAAAATGAAACTAAGATTAAACTACACATTCATATTTCAATTCCTGAAAATAACATGAGTAATCTAATCACTAACTTACAGAAAAAATAAACTAACTCATATTACATCAACTAATATTCTGATTCCTCACTGTTTGAGTCACTTGGCTATAGGAGGTAATCATAAACAAATGGAGTAATATGAGATCTAGATTCAATGAAAGTTAATAAGCAAAACAGAACTGAAAGGAATGACAATGCTGGAATTAAAACTCAGAACGTAAATCAACAGAAGGACAAGATGATTTCATGTCATTAGTCATTAAAACTATGTGAAATTGCCCGGGATATCTACAAGAACCTGAAAGAAAAACACTGATCAGTTAACAATCATGAGAAAGCATAAAAGAAAAGATGGACAACAGTTAACATGAATATCAGAATAGTGTAATATATACAAGAAAATTATTATAAAGCAGTAACATAATGAAAGCAAGCAAGAAACTATACAGTAGATACAGAGTCTTGGTGTACAGGGGCCCTCTGCAACCTTGGCCAATCAATACTCAGTCACAAATTGAACTTAAGAACGTTGTCTTCTCATATATTAAAGTGTAGTCATACGATAAAGATAGAGCACGACATAGTGGGCTCATAAAAACAATCAAGATTACATGCGAAAAGCTAACTATCAAGCGTATGATAATGCGTTATTTTTAATTAAGGATGCTATAAGTAATTCCTTAATTTTGTGCCGCCAAACAGACATGTGAATGACCACATCCTGAGATCTAGCAGTATGGTAGCCGTGACAATTAAATCTATGGAGTGGTGGCTGTTCGATTTGGTTCACGGATCGATCCACAGGTGTTAGCACACCTCGGGAGATTGAGGAACTTGCCATGCAAAACTTCACGTGGTAAAAACCGAGTTGTGCCACCGCAAAACTCTTGGTTTGACCACTGCTTTGACTACCCTTGTTCGTGGCTGTTTGTGAGTGATTCGGCTGAACCAAGGGGACACGCTCCATGTACACATCATTTGTAGCTTGCCCATGTGGCCGGATTCTCCAGTGGACACCTGTAACATAGTCTTCAACAAAATGGTTGCGGAAACTCGAGCTGGCTGTGGAAAGTGACATGTTTCTGCGGCTGTTTGAACAAAAATCTAAATCAAACAGCAGTCACAAGACATAGTTAGGAAACTATTTTATAAGCTCTTTTAAAACTAATATGCAATGATTTGACAGCTTGGTGGGTCAAGTAAATGGATAAGAAAGTTGAAAAGGTGTATAGGGAAGATGCAAGTTTGGGACTCAACATACCCCCACTGTGAAGCTGTTGCATGTCCTCATGCAACCAAAATTTTAGTCATTCCCCTTTAATCCATATTTTCTGAAGCCTCTGCTAGTACATCCAGTCCTCTTCTCTTCTTTCATGGTGCTACCACCATCCTGGGTTTCTATATGAGACATCTGAATTTGAGATTGATTAATTCTCTTCTCAACTTTCTGCACATTTTCTTTAGTTTCTTGTTCTTCTTTTTCCATTGTCCCAAATGAAACATAGTATTATCATGAATAATTTTGTCCACTTTTCTCTGCTCCTTAAGTGCTTCATTTTCTTGCTTAATATTCCTATTTAGAACCTCTAATTCAAACACTTCTTGCTTTAAGGATTGTACTTGTGCATCTTGTGTCATGTGGGGCAGAGTGGTACTCGGGCCTGCAGCTGTGTTTTCTAAAGATTCGAGGTAGTCATACACCTCCTGTTGACTTGGATCTATTTCGGGTGTTTTTCTTGGACTGAATTCAAAGTCTTGTGGAGGAGCAGAACTGCTTTCTAGCTCTGGCCGAGAAGGGCTTTGACCAACATGTGGAGGACTAGTTTCAATACTTGGCTGGGGACGAGGTGGACTATGGCCAGCTGGAGGTTTCTCGGGTGTTTCCCCACCCAATTCAATGAAGTGGGGTTGTTTTACTTGTGTTTTACTCCCCCTTCCTCTAAGCCTGTTGCTTCTTCTTAAATACTGTGGACTAGTACTCCCTTCTTCTGTGCTCTATTTTCCTTTTTCCTTCTTCTTTGCTATAGCAGCTTGTTTTTGAAGATGCACTAGTCTCTCAGACAATGTTTGGTAGTCTTCCTCTATATATGGCTCAGGTGATTGGTAGACTTCTTCTATGTTTCTTTTTCCTTTCAATTTTCTCTGTTTCCTGTCCTTAGTTCTTTTCTCCTTTTCTTTTTGACCAGCTTCTTGAGTTTTGGTAATAGGATAGTCTTGGACTATGGCACTCTTTTCTTTTCTCCTACTGCTTCTCGGTGTCTTTGGTGTACTACTTTCAGGTGCCTCAGATGGCTCTTGAAAGTAATTTCTTACTAAGAATCGTTCCCAGGTATCTTTGTTTTTCTTCATTTGCTCTTCAATGAGAATCCTTACAAGTCCATGATGATATAAATGAGGTTCTATATTTCCTAAGTTCTTTTGGACTGTGGTACTCATGTTTTTCAAACTCAGCAGTAAGAAATAAGGAAAATTAAGAGTTTGACTCTCCAAGAAGTTCATCAATAACCTAGCATGATACATGTACATTGAACCAAAGTGTCCTTCGCAAGTGATAAGCTTTTGGATGATTAACAGTAGGTTGGCCCATTCTTCTTTCAATGCATGAACAGGAATTCCTTTTGTAAACACAGTAATGTCCATACCTGGGTTACATAGCATAATTCTCCATGCCTGCTCATCCACACTTTTGTTTTTAAAGCAACGCTCAACTTCCTGGGGCAAGTCTGTGGCAGCTGCTACTGTTTCTTCAGTGACCGTGAGTTTTAAGTCTCCAATTTCCACCATCTGGCCATCGAAAGACCGTGCAAAGGCTTTCGTTACTTCCTCGTTATGGCCCTTAAATTTTTGGATGAAGCGTAACCATTTTGCTTTCTTCAGCAAATCTTTTGCTTGAGGGTAACCTTTTAAATATTTAGGTCCTTCTGGTTCTGCCCTTAGTAATCGTCCCATCCTTTCCTCTGATTTGAAATTCAACTGAAAATTCAATTGCGTGTGAGGGTTTAATAGAGGTAAGGTGGCTCAGTTGTAGGGTTTATGGAAAAAATACAGTGGCTGCAATTGGAGGATAATAGGTAACGGGAGTGTTTCAGAATTGCAAGCGGAGCAGAGCATGAGCAGCCGAGGTGAATTCACAAAATGAAGTGCAGATGTATGTGAAGAAGATGGTTTTAACAGAATGGTAAGGAAATGGAGTGAAGTCGGGATTTTGAATTGAATGGCTGTGTATGAAATGTTACACGTTTAATGAATGGCTGCAGAAAATTCTTTGGAGAGGAGCCGTAATGAAATAGGTCACATCTCATGATTACAAGTGGTGTATGAAAGTGCAGCCGACTATGAGTTTAAACCTGAAAATCAATCATGAGACCATTAAGGAATAAATGCATGGTTTGTGGAAAAATGTCGTGAGATGGTAATGGGTAATGGAGCTATCGTGATAATCATTGCACATAGTAGAGCTTTTATCGTTTGACAACTATGCAAAATTGTGCCTTTAATTGCTATTTGAAAGAAATTTTTGCTCATACCTTTGGAAACTTTGTCATTTGTTGTCCATTAGCCTTTAACCAACTGCTCTTTATTTATGTCTGGAGATGCTCCATGTCTTCATAGCATATGCTCAGCCACACCTGCATTTTCATGATTATTGCACTAATATTTGACTGTAAATTTGAAAAACATAGTGTTGGCTGTGGAAACTGCTTCTGGCTGTGGAAACTACTTCTGCCTGGGGAAACTGCTTCCAGCTGCGGAAATTGACACAACACCCACTTGGCTGAACAAAGATATTTAGATAATAACTAACTGAGTGAAAATGGTCTTGAAATAGACATTTATTGATGAAATGGAATGAAATGAATGAAATGGAATGAGATGAAGTGGAGTGAAGTGAAATTAAAATGAAATGGAGATGGAGTGGAATGGCAAATGAAGTGGAGTCAAAATGAAAAAGGAGGAGAGAATTTTTTTTTTGGAAAATATAGAGTGTTAGGTGTCCCTGATCTTCACTCTACATTTTCTGTATAAGACCACCAATAAGTGATTCGTTTGCAAGATTATACAATTTTTTTTTTTATTTTTTTACTGAAAGAAACAAAGGCTAGGCTGGTGGGGACGAAGGATTCTTCTTCACCAGCCTTATTGCAGAATTCTCTTGAAATATTTTGACAAATTCCTCTTTTGAGAGTGGCTTATGATAAATTTTCAATCTGTGGCTATTCACAATAAGAGGAGTTTGAAATTCATCAATGGTCTTGATTCTTACCGCTCCATTGCTAAAGACTTTGTCAATCTCATATGGCCCAAACCAATGGGTCTGAAATTTACCTTTAAAGTCTTTAAACTTGGAATCAAACAGTAGTGCCTAATATCCCTCTTCAAACTTTTTCTCTTTGATGTATCTGTCAGGCCACTTAGCTCTTTGATGTTGAACTAGATCAATTCTTAGGATTGCTTCTTATCTGATCTCATCTAGCTCATTCAGCTGCTCCATTCTGTGATTTTGGGCTTCTGATAGATTCATCCCCAACTAAACTGCCATCTTGAAAGTCTTGACTTGAAACACAATGAGGAGCAGGACTTCTTTCCCATAAACGAGTTCATAGGGAGAATGTCTTGTTGTATTCCTCCATGTAGTTCTATAGGCCCATAAGGCTTCAGGAAGCCTTTCTGCCCAATCTCTTCTGTGTAGATGAACAATTTTGGTGATCATGCTTTCAATAACTTTGTTTGTAGACTCCACTTGGCCATTTGCTTGCAGATGGTAAGGAGTAGATTTTCTGTGCTTGATTTTGTATTCTTCCATCAGCTTCTCCATCAAGTTAGATGTAAATTGACTTCCCTGATCTGTCACAATTTCTCTTGAGACACCAAAACGAGTAAAAATATCATCATAAAGAAAATTAACAACTGAATTTTCAGTAGCAGAAAGTAATGCTTTGGCTTCTACCCATTTAGTAACATAATTAGTGCATACCAATATATACTTCTTCTGTTTAGATGGTGGATTAATGGGTACAATGAAATCTAAAGCCAATTTTTCAAAGGGTTCGATGAGTACCTATGGTTGTAATGGCATTTCATTTGAAAGAGTCGGTTTCCGTACTCTTTGGCAGCTATCACACCTTCTGACATATTGTTTTGTATCTTTGAAGAGGGAAGGCCAATAATATCATAAAGAAAGGATTTTATAGGCCGTCCTTTTGCCAGCAAAGTGTCCACCGCATGGTTCATCATGACATGCCTTGAGGATGTCAGGCATTTCATCTTCCCGAACACATCTTCTGATCACACAATCTAGCCCTGTTTTAAACAATTCATTAGAAATCCATGAATAATTTGAACTCTCCTGAATAATTCTTATTTTTTCACTAGGAAATAAATGTGGAGGTAGCTTCCCTGTAACCAAATAGTTAGCAATATCTACATACCAAGGAGTCTTAATAGCTACTGCAAATAAATATTCATCTGGAAACTTATCCTCTACAGGAGAATCTTCATTATTATTTTGGATCCTAGACAAGAAATCAGCTATTGTATTTTGTTTCCCTGGTCTATCCAATACATTAATATTGAATTCTTGTAAAAGTAAGAGCCATCTTGTAACTTCGCCATTAGTAACAGGTTTGTTCATTACATACCTAATTGCAGAATGATCAGTATGAACAAAAGTTTCATAGCCTGTTATATAATGTCTAAACTTATTGATTGCATGAACAACAGCTAAGAACTCTTTCTCAGTCACAGTATAGTTCAACTCAGTGGGAGTCAAATTTTTACCGGTATAGTAAATGGCATAAGGAACTAAATCCTTTTGACTCAACATAGCTCCTAGAGCTGCATCTGAAGCATCTATAGAAATATGGAAAGGAAGTTTCCAATTTGGTCCTCTCAAAATGGGTGCTTCAGATATTCTTGTTTTCAAAGTTTCAAATGATGATTGACAATCAGGATCCCATTTGAATTCACAGTCTTTTGTAAGTAATTTAAAGAATGGAGATGGTATTTTGGTGAAGTTTTCTACAAATCTTCTATAGTATCCAGTAAATCCCATAAAACTTCTAACATCTTTTTGACAATTTGGAATAGGCAACTTGGAGATGACTTCAACTTTTGATCTACCAACTTTAATCCCATCCCCTGAAATATGATGTCCCAAAACAATACCTTCAATAAACATCATAAATCATTTTTCATGACTCAATGAAAGGTTTGTTTATTTACACCTTATAAGGACTTTTTTCAAATTCTCTAATGCCTCTTCAAATGAATCACCATAAACTGTAAAATCATCCATATAAACCTCTACACAATCATGGATTAGATCAGAAAAAATTCCTAGTACTGCCCTTTGAAATGTTGTGGGTGCATTACATAATCCAAAATGAAGCACTCGGTAGGCAAAAGTTCCCCATGGACAGGTAAATGTGGTCTTATCTTGATCTTCAGGTGCTACCTGAATTTGATTATAGCCACTAAAACCATCCAAGAATGAAAAGTACTTTTTGCCTGCTAGAGTATCTAATACCTAATCAATAAAAGGTAAAGGAAAGTGATCCTTCAAAGTTGCTTTGTTCAATTCCCTGTAATCAATGCATACCCTCCATTTACCATTCTTTTTAGGTACTATAACCAAAGGAGAAACCCATCGGCTATCTGAAATTGGATAAATGAACTTTACATTGAGTAGTTTTTGGAGATCTTCTTTCACTATCTCCCTAAGGTTTGCATTCATCCTTCTCTAACGTTGTCTGATTGGTCTACTGTTTTCCTCAATGTAGATGTGATGAATGCAAGTCTTAGGGTAAATACCTTTCATATCAGTATACTCCCATGCAAATTCAGTAGAATTTTTTTGCAAGATTTTGGTTAGCTCTCCCTATTGTGATTTTTCCAAGTTTTTGTTGATATTCAATGTTTTACCTGGAAAGATCTCAATGTCGGAACTACCAAACTCTTCCATAGAGTAAAGAGAAATTTGTCTAGATGATAGATACTCAATGTCAGAATCTAATTGAAATTGTGTGTGGTCATATTCTGAAGATGTTTCAAAGTTTTCTAATGTGTTCAGAATTTGACTATCTTCACTGATTTCAAAAATGGTAAAGACAGGTTGTATAGTATCATCATCGTCAACCCATTCATTATCTCCTACTTCTATAATTGCTTTTGCTAGAGGATACAAATTGAATTTCTTTGTCGAATTACCATCAGAAATATACATATCCCCAGATCTACAACTTATAAAAGCATCAGCCGTGGCTAGCCAAGGTCTTCCTAAAATGAGTGGGTGTCCTCCTAGATTACTCTTGGGAGTTAAAATCATGAAATCTACTGGATATTCCCAAGAATCTAAGGAGACCAAAATGTCTTCTAATACACCATCTGGTTTGATAATTGATCGATCTGCAGGTTGCAGTAAAGTAGGTGTAAAAAGAAGATTAGGAAGTTTTAGTTGTTCCATAGTCTGTCTACTCATAATGTTGATAGCAGCCCCTAAATCAATCAAAGTATTTGGAATTTCTACCTATTTGATATGTGTTTTGACAATTAGACTACCGGGATCTACATACTTCTGCATAGTAATTTTTCCCATCATGATATCTGCAATTTTTCCTACCAGGTGTATTCTTCTTGTATCTCTTGGTTTCCTTCCTCGTGTATTGAGACTCAACTCCTTTATTGTTTTTTCTAGAATAGGAATCTCTCTAATGGCTTGTCACAAGGGAATCTTGATACAGACATTCTTTAATTCATCTAGAAAATCATAATCTGGCAACAAGATTTGTTTTTCCACCCCTTTAAAATTTGTAATCTTTCAAGAAAAGGAGGTGTAGATGAAGATGCAGGTTTCTCAACTATAGGAGTTGTGGGGTTTGACCCTTTTTATTTTTATTTTTGAGTGCTTGGGTTTTGAAGAGGTGCTTCAGAACCTTTATTGGCTTCAAGAGAATCTTCCTCAGAAATGCATTGCTTTTGAGCATCTATAGAAGGCTTGTCTAAAACTCTACCAGATCTCAGTTCTTCATCAAGAGGAACAATCATATAGGTAGGAAATTGTTGTCCTTCTACCATGTAAGCATTTTGAGGGTTTTTATTGTTGGCGTTCGGCAATGGCTGGGAAGGTAGTTGATTTGTCTTCTGTTGAAATGAAAGCAAGAGTTGAGAATTTGGATTCTGTTGAGAAGGTTGTTGTTGTTGTGGAAATGGCAATGATAATTGTGGATTTTGATTTGGAAGTTGTGGAGCTTGTTGATTTTGAAAAGATGGAGGATATTGATAAAATTGAGCAAATCTCCCATAAGTATTTTGCATACCTTGTACCCATGATTGAAAAGGATTTTGAGGTTAGGACCAAGGTTGTTGCCAAGGATTCCAATTTGGTGGGGGTTGAAAGTTCATAGAGTTGTTAAACCCTTGATTTTGTTGCCCCTGCCAAGGTCTCCTTGAAACAAAACAGAGAGACTCAATTGAATTTGGATCTTCTTGAAAGACAGCTTTGAGCCCAGGAATTGAAGGACAATCCTTGGTCTCATGGCTTTCTGAAAAAATCACACATGTTTCTACAACTTTTGCATCCAAGGGACATTCCCTTAGAGCATGTTTCTTTCTACATTTTGGGCAAAAGATGGCCAAAGCTTCAGCTTCTACTTTCTGTTTGTTTTGTATCTTAAGGGTGTCTAGCTGCTCACTAAGACTCCCTAAAATATCAGTTTTGAATTCATCAAGCATGTTGCCAATCTCAGCCCTACTTACTAATCCAGTTGTAGATTTGTTTGCTCTAATGAGAGAAGGATCTCTAGGCCCTTTTCCAGTTTTAGATTTTCCCCTTGAGAGATGGACACATAGCTCTGTTATATCATGAAGTGGAAGTTGAGATATATCTCATTTTCCCATCATGTTCAAAATATATATCCATTCATCTCTAATGGCTTTTAATAGAAGGGCTTTCAAGGTTTCCTCATCTAAGTTATTCATTTTTGCTCTTTTCAGGTTGTATTGAAATCTTTCAAGTAAATCCTCCAAGTTTACATCTTCTCTTTGCACCATTTTGAATACCTCATCCCCATAATCTAATCACTAACTTGCAGAAAAGTAAACTAACTCATACTACATCAACTAATATTCTGATTCCTCACTATTTGAGTCACTTGGCTATAGGAGGTAACCATAAACAAATGCAGTAATATGAGATCTAAATTGCATGAAAGTTAATAAGCAAAACGGAACTTAAAGGAATGACAATGCTGGAATTAAAACTGAGAACATAAATCAACAGAAGGACAAGATGATTTCATGTCATTAGTCATTAAAACTATGTGAAATTGCCCGGGCTATCTACAAGAACCTGAAAGAAAAATAATGAGCAGTTAACAATCATGAGAAAGCATAAAAGAAAAGATGGACAGCAGTTAACATGAATATTAGAACAGTGTAATATATACAAGCAAATGATTATAAAAGCAGTAGCATAATCAAAGCAAGCAAGAAACTATACAGTAGATATAGAGCCTTGGTGTACAAGGGCCCTCTGCAACCTCGGCCAGTCAATACTCAGTCACAAATTGAACTTAAGAACGTTGTCTTCTCATATATTAAAGTGCATTCATAAGATAAAGATAGAGCAGGACACAGTGGGCTCGTAAAAACAGTCAAGATTACATGCGAAAAGCTAACTATCAAGCGTATGATAACGTGTTATTTATAACTGAGGATGCTATAACTAATTCCTAAATTCTATGCTGCCAAATAGACACATGAATTACCACATCCTGAGATCTAGCAGTATGGTAGCCCTGACAATTAAATCTATGGAGTGGTGGTTGTTTGATTTGGTTCACGGATCAATCCACAGGTGTTAGCACACCTCCGTAGAATGAGGAACTTGCCACGCAAAACTTCACGTGGAAAAAATAGAGTCGTGCCACCGCAAAACTCTTGGTTTGACCACTGCTTTGACTACCCTTGACCGTGGTTGTTTGTGAGTGATTCGGCTGAACCAAGGAGACACGCTCCATGTACACATCATTTGCAGCTTTCCCATGAGGCCGGATTCTCCAGTGGACACCTGTAACATAGTCTTCAACAAAATGGTTGCAGAAACTTGAGCTAGCTGCGAAAAGTGACAAGTTTCTGCAGCTGATTGAACAAAAATCTAAATCAAACAGCAGTCACAAGAACTAGTTAGGAAACCATTTTATAAGCTCTTTTTAAACTAATATGCAATGATTTGACAGCTTGGTGGGTCAAGTAAATGGATAAGATGGCTGAAAAGGCTTGTAGGGAAGATGCAAGTTTGGGACTCAACATAGACATCACAAACTATTCATAAGTGTTATCATGGATAATAGTCGCTCCAATGGGGATGATGCGTGTTGGGTCCCTATAATACTAGTGAATACCCCATTACTATTGTATTTATACCCCTTATTTATATTGTTGTGCCCCTATTACCCCCATGCTGTTATTTATGTGCCCCACAGAATCACTCTATTGTTATTTTTGTGGCTTTATATTATTATTGTTAGGTCGGCTGGATTATATTGTGACTCCTTAGACTCCTATATATAGAAAGGAGGTTTTGTCATTTGTATCATAAAAGAATTGTTCATTTATGTAATGTAAAGGAGGTTGCCCCCTTGAAGAGGCTGAATTCTAAGGTGTTGATCTATCTTTTCTATCTTTTCTTGAGCTGGTTTCATAACATTTGGTATCAGAGCTTTGGATTTTAGGGTTTCGCTTCTCCAAACAGGTCATCGTGGAATTTTTGCTATAACTTTTTTTCTGTGACGTTTCAGAAGTCGCAAAAAAACTCATTTGAGAAGAAATCATGCTGAACATTGAGTCCGAATTTCAGAGCTTTTCACACGATATTTGCGGAGATATGATCTGAGGAAGTTGGTCTTTTTGTAGACTCCTAAATTACATGTAAAACAGGTGACCTGGGGAAAATTGTCATAACTTTCTCTCTGGGGATCGGATTGAAATTTCGTAAGAAGGTACAGAAAGAGGATAGACTGTAGCTTTTTGAGTGTGTGTTTCAGATTCAAAGGTTTAAACAGTGACTCGTGGCATGTCGTACAAGTTCACTCTACTGAACTAGTCTAAAAGCAAGTCATTGTGGGAGATTTCACATAACTCTTCCTTAGAGAATCCAATTTGGGTCAGAATTGTGGCATTGGAAAGAGGACGCAGAAGGCTACTACAAGTCGCAATTTCAGAACTGGATGATCCAAAATTACAGAGATACATCAGATTCAATATCAGGCTTCTATAAAGTGAAAAAAGGTGTGTAGTTTTTTTTTTAATTTTTGTGTAAGCTCGGTTTAACGGAATTCAAAGGGCATAGTAAAGCATTATTATCGGTAACTCATGCCTCGAGGAAAGAAAATGCAAACACCTAGTAAGGAACCTAAAAGCTCTAGCATGACTCATGAAGAAGAGGAAGAAATGCACATGATATATCAAAATTACAAGAACAAGTGCAACAAATGTCACGCTCACAAAAGCTAACAGAAGCTAAGATAAGTGGCGTTGAATCTAAGATAAATGGCGTGGAATCTAAGATAAATGGCGTGGAATCTAAGGTAAAGGGCATGGAAGCTAAGATGGATGATTCAAAGACAGATTTGAAGAGAGACATGGCAGATTTGAAGACAGACATGGCAGATTTGAAGATAGATTTGACAAATTTTCTACAAGAAATACTTACTACTGGTGAAAAGGTTGTAAAGGAAACTTATGATGTGAACAAAATTAATGTTAATCATGATTCCATAGATGCTAATGTTGGATCGAAGTCCCACCATATTCCAAAAATCGATATGAGGAAGTTTGATGGCAAGGATCCCGCCACATGGATATTACACATGGAGCAGTTCTTCGATCTCAATAATGTGCAAAACACACAAAAGGTACGTATGGCAACTGTATATTTCAAACCAAATCAGTTTGTATGGTATCAATGGCTTTTCTCTCGTAAAAAATTTATCACTTGGGCAATTTTTACGGAAGAATTGATAGCACATTATGAAGATACAAAAAGCAACACTTTTTTTAGCCAATTGATAAGTCTCAAACAAAAGGGTTCAGTAATGGAGCACATTGAGGAGTTCCAAAAATTGAACATAAGGGTAAAAGATATTCCAGAGGAGCATAGGATTGATGTGTTCATAGGGTCTTAAAGGATAATATCCAACATGATGTTCGCCTTTGGGAACCTGATTCATTAGAGAATGCATTCAGGTTAGCAAGAAAAATGGAAAGCAAAATTATGGCAACCAGGAAGCATACCACTCACAACAATAAAGACGGAAGTGTTGTTTCCCCTAGTCTTCCACAAACTATAAGGTTGACACCACAACAATTGGAAGAAAAAAGAGAAGAAGGGCTTTGTTACAGTTGTGATAACAAATACACTAAAGATCATAAGTGTGCTGAGAAGAAATTATTCTGCATAGATTGTGAAGAGGAAGAAGAAAAGGAGCAAGAAAGGTCAAAATAAGAAGATATACTCCAGGAACAAAGCCTAGATGAAGAAAAAATAAATCCAACCATATCTTGTAATGCATTGGCAGGAATTACCACTCCTCAAACCATCAAGATAGAAGGACAAATCAATAAGAAAAAGGTAATAGTGTTGATTGATTCAGGAAGCACCCACAATTTTATTCATTGCAGGGTAGCAAAAGAATTGAATTTCTTTCTATATCCAGCACCAGAGTGTCAAGTGATGATTGCAAATGGAGGAAAAATAAATTGCTCTGGAAGGTGCCATAATATCAAGCTATCCATGGGAGAATATGTATTGAATAGCCCAATGCTTTCCATTCCAATGGGAGGTGCTGATGTTGTATTAGGAGTCCAATGGCTACAATCCTTGGGTACAATAGCTTTTAATTTTCAAGAACTTTTCATCAAATTTTCTATGGAAGGGAAGGAAGTTGAATTAAGGGGTATTGCAGGGAAACCTGGAAAGATAATCAGCTCTAATGGTATGACAAAGCTTCTAAAAAAGGAGAAAAGAGGTGTAATTGCACAATTATGTTCGCTAGATGTTTCCACATCAGAATCATCTATTTCTCTAGATCTCCAAAAATTCTTGGACAATCATTCCAAGGTATTTGAGACTCCCAAAGGTCTCCCACCTATGCGTGATCATGATCATGCTATTCATTTGATTCCAAGAAGTGTTCCTCCAAACATCAGGCTGTACAGATATCCCTATGTCCAAAAAAGTGAAATTGAACGTATGGTTGCAGAAATGCTAGAGGCTGGTATAATTCAACCAAGTCAAAGTTCTTTCTCTGCTCCAGTAGTATTGGTGCACAAGAAGGATGGATCATGGTGCATGTGTCCGGATTATAGGGAGCTCAAAAAGCTCACTATTAAAGATAAGTTCCCCATCCTATCATTGATGAATTATTGGATGAATTGCATGGATCAATTTACTTCACCAAGTTGGATCTTCGTTCGGGATATCATCAAATCAGAATGAAGATTGAAGAAATTCTGAAAACGACATTTAGAACTCATGAGGGTCATTATAAATTTTTGGTCATGCCTTTTGGCCTTACTAATGCACCTTCAACATTTCAAGTTTTGATGAATTCAATTTTCAAACCATTCCTTAGAAAATTTGTGTTAGTATTTTTTGATGATATACTAATCTACAACAAGTCTTGGAAGGATCATGTTGAACATGTTGACAGGGTGCTACAACTATTGGAGGAGAAACAATTATATGAAAAAAGATCCAAATGTTTCTTTGGAGTCCAGGAGGTGGAATATTTGGGTCATATTGTATCTCATGAAGGAGTTAAGGTAGACCCTAGCAAAATTAAAGCCATTAAGGAATGGAAAATATCCACATCCATAAAGCATCTGTGAGGATTTCTTGGGTTGACAGGGTATTATCGCAAGTTTGTTAAGAATTATGGGAGAATAGCAGCACCTCTAACAACGTTATTGAAGAAAGATGCATTTTCATGGACTCCGGAAGCAACAAAGGCCTTTGAACATCTTAAAGAGGCAATGTGCCAAGCACCGGTCTTAGCTACACCGGACTTCACAAAAACCTTTATTGTGGAATGTGATGCTTCAGGAAATGGAATTGGTGTTGTTTTAATGCAAGATTAAAGACCCATTGCTTTTGAAAGTCGTCCAATCAAGGGAAAGTTTTTAAGCAAAGCTATTTATGAGAAGGAAATGTTGGCAATACTCCATGCACTTAAGAAATGGCGACCCTACCTAATGGGAAGACACTTCAAGGTAAAAACGGATCATGATAGCCTTAAATACTTTTTAGAACAAAGATTATCCTCTGAAGAGCAACAAAAGTGGGTCACAAAGATGTTGGGTTATGACTTTGAAATCATCTACAAAAAAGGGAAGCAAAATGTGGTGGCAGATGCACTCTCAAGAAAGGATGAGGATGTGGAAGCATTGTTGTGCACCATTTCTATTATCCAACCAGATTGGATAAACGAAGCAAGGGAGGAATGGAAGAATGATGAAGAAGTGTGGGAACTTATTTGAAAGCTACAACAATATTCTAGTACGTCTGATACATTTAGCTGGAAAAATGATTCATTATGGTACAAAGATCGCTTATACCTCTGTAAGAATTCCCAGCTAAAACAAAAGATTCTTATGGAATTGGATACTTCTCCCTTAGGAGGGCACTCGGGATTTTTAAAAACTTACCACGGGGTTAAGAAGGAATTTTTTTGGGATGGCTTTAAATCAGGTATTCAAAAGTTTGTGGCGAAATGTTTGCTTTGCCAACAAAATAAAGTTGAAACAATTAAGACACCAGGTCTATTACAACCTTTATCCATTCCAAGCCAACGTTGGGAGGAGGTTTCAATGGATTTTATAACAGGTTTACCCAAGTATGAGGGAAAGAGTGTCATCATGGTGGTAGTTGACAGACTTACCAAGTATGCACATTTTTGTGCATTATCACATCCATTTAAAGCCAATACAGTTTCTATTGCATTTATGGAAACAATTCAAAAGCTACATGGAAACCCAAAGATTATTGTAAGTGACAGAGGTCCCATTTTCACTGGAAATTTTTGGACAGAATTATTTTCTTGTCTTGGTACTCAGTTAGCTCATACCTCATCTTATCATCCTCAATCTGATGGGAAAACTGAGATAGTAAACAAATGTTTGGAAGGATATCTTCATTGCTTTGTATCTGATAAACAGACACAATGGGTCAAATGGTTGCCTCTGGCTGAATGGTGGTATAACACTTCCTTCCATAGAGCAACAAAAATGACCCCATTTATGGCACTTTATGGGTATCAACCACCATCCATCACATCATATTTAAGAGAAAATTCTAAGGTTCAAGCAGTGGAACATCACATCGAACATCAACAACAAGTCCTCCAACTCTTAAAGGATAACCTCATGTTGGCACAAAATAGAATGAAACAATAGGCAGATCAACATCGCAGTGAAAGAAGTTTTGATGTAGGTGATTGGGTATTCCTACGGCTACAACCATATAAGAAAATTTCCCTAAAGCAATCTAAGAAGGATAATAAATTATCACCAAAGTATTATGGTCCGTACAAGGTGTTGCAACAGATTGGTACTATGGCATACAAATTGGAGCTTCCTGCAGCTTCTCGATTGCACCCAGTTTTCCATGTTTCATGTTTAAAGAAGGTTATAGGTGACAAGCTCCCAGTGCAAGCAATATTGCCAGAACTTGATGAGGAAGGAAAAATTATATTGGAACCGGAAGCAGTCACAGAAACAAGCACTCGACAGCTACGAAATCGATCAATTTCAGAGTATCTTATCAAGTGGAAGAACTTATCCACTGAAGATTCCACATGGGAGGATGAGAATTTTATGCAGAAGTATCCAGAACTACTCAAGCGTTGATGACAACACTTTTTTGAAGGAGAGGGGCATGTTGGGTCCCTATAATACTAGTGAATACCCCATTACTATTGTAGCTATACCCCTTATTTATATTGGTGTGCCCCTATTACCCCCATGTTGTTATTTCTGTGCCCCATAGAATCCCTCTATTGTTATTTTTGTGGCTTTATATTGTTATTGTTAGGTCGGCTGGATTATATTGTGACTCCTTAGACTCCTATATATAGAAAGGAGGTTTTGTCATTTGTATCATAAAAGAATTGTTCATTTATGTAATGTAAAGGAGGTTGCCCCCTCGAAGAGGCTGAATTCTAAGGCGTTGATCTATATTTTCTATCTTTTCTTGAGTTGGTTTCATAACAATGCGCCCCTATGGTGCAACAAAAAATTAGCTACTCGAGTGCCTAACCATTGTGCTAATCCCAATTTGAAGACTACATTCAAACCGACTCACCAAAATGAAAAGAAAATGCAAACCTATTGGAAACCAACTACTACTACAATATGATATCAAAGTGTTGTACAAAATGAAGCTGACAGATGGAAAACATATCCTAAAGCTAAAGAAAATGCTTCCACAATGAGCTTATTTATGTACCAATAACCGTACTCTAACATCTCAAAATCCACCTTCTTAATTCAAGAAATATGAAACCTCTAGTATAACCAGTCAAAGAGTTGATCCAACACCTGGGCTCCTTGATTGTTCTTATGTGGACCATCTATTAGCAAATTAGAACAAAAGCTAAATCCATCACCTAAGTTTATAAATTAAGGAAAATCCATCTTCATTGATGACTAGAAAAGATTTACCAAAGGATCTTGATAATCATGAAAAATCACCTCTTCTTGATATGTAAAACCATGAGGGCTAGATTTATTCATAACTAATGGCTTCTTTTTCCTATGTATTCAATTCCAAGAACATCATCAAATAAAAAGACAACAATAGATTTTTCTCCCCTTTCATGTAAATCAACGAAACCATTCATTCATCCTTGAACATCTTCAAACATGACATCCATATTGTGTGTATCAAAACTAATCGTTTTGTTATCAAACAAATCACATATAACATTTGGTAGTTTTTCTTGAGGACTATCATCTTGATTCTCAACACTAACAACTCCTATACAAACAACTTTATGCATATAATCCATGTCATTTTGATGATCCTCAAATAGAATAGGTAAAACATGTATATTCAGCTCTTCATGTACCTCGAGTTTACCTAAAATTGAACTTTCATGCACTTTAACCTAGAAACAATCATTATGATTTTCAATGGAGAAATTTCCTTGTCTAGGTATACAACTTTCATCAACTGTTACCTCGTTTTTCAGAATTTTCATGCATGTATTCTCAATACCCTAATCTTGGTGAGTTTCTTCTTCACATAAAATCACAGAAAAAGAATGGGCTGAAAAAAAAAAAAATCAATGATTTGGCTCATAACTTTGACTACATATAGATTGACAAGGCTGCAAATTCTCGTAAATTGCATGTAATATGACTTGACTATCAAATTGTTGATCCATTTCATCTTCAACTAAAGAATAGACATATTCTTGTTGTAAAGATTCTTAATTATCATGAGAACAAGCTTGAGAAGAAAATTCATAAAGTTCCTTTAACATCTCCTCATCATCCATACATTGTACATCATCATGAATACTTTTAAGATATTGAATGAAACGATTAAAAAAATTGAAACAGTCTTGAAACAGTGGTAATGAAGGATGAAACTTCCCATAATGTCCAAATAATATTCTATGGAAATATTTAAGAGAACACAAGCTTATTAATTGCAAACCTTCATACCACAGTCTAGCTTTATCTTCTAGGGTATCCATAAAAATATTCATGAGACAATCCTCAGGAAACTCCACCCCCGGTCTACATACATGCATATGAAATCCAACCAAATGTTGAACAACATCATATTTCTTTTCATATTTGAACATGAGAAGATGGGTTAACCAATCAACAAGAGGGATATGAATTGGGAAACCATATATATGAGACTGATCCATAGGAGCATACATGACGTTTCTTCTTGCAATAGAACTCATCTTGGAACTTCTTCAAGTTACTGATCTTCAACTAGTGGAGTCACCATGAAGCTTTGGTCTTTAGGATATTTTGCGATTGGGATCACCAGGGTAATATGAAGAGCTTCATAAAACCTTGGTTTCCTGTTACTCTCAGAAATAAGAATAAAGAGACTCAAAGAAAATCCGGGAAACAAAGTTTTTCAGCTCCCGACAGAAACACCAAAATGTTATCACTAGGTTAAAACAGGTTGGGTTGTGTCAACCTTCAAAAGATCATAACTATTTCAAACCACTTTGAGTGGAAGTTATCCCTTCTAATCTAAGACGGCTCTCTCAAAATTTTTATCAAATTCACTTTAATCAACTCAAAACGATAGATGGCTAACTCTGATTTCTTTTTATGTAGTTTTACAGGCAAAGGAGAATGTGATGGTTGGCACCATTGGGCATGGAGTCGAATAAAATAAAATCATTAGAAAACAACAATGTTTAATGGAAACTAAGGCATTTTTTACTTTAAAACTGATGTCAAATAAACATTCACAATCATACATAGAAAATCAAGGAAGTTGGAGCACCTGACATGAATTCCAAGTCATCAAAATACTGTGAACATTGATAGCAGCATAAAAAACATGATAAGAACACATAAAGCCATAACATGAATCTCGGGCATAAAAATAGAGGTGTTGTAATATATGCTAGTTGGACCAAAAGTTTACATAGTGTCAGCTTGTCACATTATTGATCAACCCCTTCAAATTCAAGAAACCACACATATATAGAGTGAGATCTCCTTTATAAAGTCTTCCACCTGAGCTATATTCTATCAACAGCTAAGAGACCTAATCCTATTTGACTTACAAAACATTGAGCCTTTATAGGGATATTTATTTTTTAACATAATTTCAATACAAATAGGAGTCTCGTATCATTTATGAGCTCAACATATTCTGTTTCTAAAACTTATCAAATCGAGCGAAATGTCAAGTGTGGTAGATTACTAATGTTCTCTTGCCACATGGATGTGTTGACCTTGTTGACTTTGCTAACCTAGGCCTCCACCAAGTCGAATTTCAAATTTCTTGCAACAAATCCCGCTAGGAAATATTATGTAAAATAGGCCTAAAATATAAGTCTGTATATTCCAAACCTTGATTTCCATGTCAAAATTGAGAGAGCCTTTTAGAGATGAGCTTGATTGAAACAAAAACCTCCATATTTACAAAAGTTCTTTCCATTTAGTGACAAAGGGAGCTCGAAGTTGACTACTAAAGTAGTCATTTCCAAAATTTTCGTAGCAAATTTTGGTAGAAAAATTCAAAAAATCCCTATCTGCTAGATATTTGACCTTTTCTAACAGTGCTGAAGTCTTCATTGATGTTTATTATCTAAACACATGCCATTATAACCCCTTTAACTAAATTTATTACTTGCATTCTCCTCCATGAAAAGGTACAAGAGTTTCGTAGAAAATTTTCAGCTTAACTATGGTGAGTTACTACAAAATTTGGAATTTCAGAGTTTTTGATTTTTCATGCTTTTTTGTGCCTCTTTATCACTCCTAATATCCTTTTCAACTATGCACAATTCTGAATTTTCTGGTTAAACATAGTAAGGAAAAAATTTTAGGAATTCACCATGCTTAAGGGTTGCCCCCTGTTACTTCATCTATGATCTTGAGGTTCTTTTTGGAAAGCTTGCTTTTGATGAGCTCTACTTGTGCTTTCAAGTATTTGAGTTAGGTTTGGAACATCCTTCTGTTAGCTTGCAGTCTCTTTTTTCTTCTATACATGTGCTTCAACATCTTTTGCAGTGGTAGAATTCTATTTTTCCTTTTCTTGTCCTTTTATGCAATTTCATCATCGAAATCTATCTTCTCCAACACCCATTTCTTCATTTCTTAAACTTCCAATTTGGTCTCTATTAGCTCTTCTCTAGCCTCCCTTAACTATTCTTGTAATACTTCCTCTTGGCTTTTCACTGGCATAGTTTCTTTTTCATGTCTTTTCTTTGCTGGCTCTGTTTTTTCTCAAGATACTTCTATCATCTATTCAGCTTGTTGCATTAATCTTGCTGATATTGTCATAGGTTTCCTTGGCCTAAAGATGAAACCATGTTCTTTTTGTGACAAGTCCAAATTCTTAACCCTCTTTCTCTTCTCATGAATTTCTATTTGTTTCATTTCTACAACCATTATAGTTGGGCCTTCTTCAAGCTTAATGGCTTCTAGAATGTTAGTTAGTTTACATTTCCCTTTTCTTTGTTCTTTGCTCTATCTTCTGGTAATCCTCCTCTCAATGTTTGTCAAATACTTTACTATAGGTTTCTTTATCTTTGGTTATTTATCTGCCTCTCGTTGATTTTCTTCTCTACGGGTTATTGACGGAGCCTTTGGATTTTTCGTAGAGGGGGTGGCAATATCTTTCTCATAGCCACTGTGAAATGCAGTAGCAATCTGAAATGATACTAGTAAACCATGTTCAATATGCCTTCACATGTGAAATACTTCTGGATGACCATTAGGAGTTTAGAAAAATGTCTCTTTGAGGCAAGTTCTGGAAATGCCAGCAGTCATGTCAATCCCTATGTGTTCTTCCTTGAGGAATTCATCACAATTTAGCAGCTAAAACTTCTTAACCTTGAAGCACATTTATCTTGAGCTAGGGATATTTGTAGCATGGGAAATTCTATCAGGGGACACTGCAATGTTTAGAAAACGAACCTTCATTTCTGTTCCAGTGAAATTTACAGCAAAGTCTTTGACAATCTTCCCATGGTAACCCTGCAACTTCTAACATAAATGAAGGTAGCCCATGTTGGAAAATTCTTGAGTGAAGGTAGGGTCCTCCACTAGTAGTTTCATGTCCATTGGTTCATATCACACAACTGAGCCTCCTTTATATTTTTTTTTTATGTGCTACCATAGTTTCAACATGTTGATAGTTGCTTCTCACCTACAAATTACCCTAAATACATCTAGCCCATCTATTGAAACCAATAGATATATCCTAAGGATAGCAAGAGCAACTCACATGAAAGTAAAATCAAGCTAAAGTGAAAAGAAAATTGGGTAGGAATGAAGTTATACGGTGTCAATGTTTACGAGATAAAGGAAAACATCATGTATTCATGACCCCCTGTGACTCTAAGAATAATCCTTTTAATAAATTATACTATTACCATATCGTTACCATGGAAATAGAATTTCGTAGCGAGACTAGTGCTCGAAGAGATGGATCGACTATAGAACTGTGAGGAACTTCTATAGAAAACCTCCTGTTTCCATAACTAGAGTTGCTACAAATTTCTGCAAAACTGTCAAAATTCCAATTATGAACAAATAAGTCTGAGAGACATGAAATTTTTAAATTGAACCTTTATGAATGACCCTTTTTGAACTTATATGGAACCCACATCATGACCTTTCGAAAACCCTAGCTAATTTGACCAATAGACTTCAAAAACTATTCCTAAGTGCTGTCATGGATAATACCAACATTGACTTGGAATGGATAAAGGTTGTAACATAATCGGGGCCTTGATTGTCTCAAATTTATTTTGTTGGTAAACTAAACATTTTGCCACAAACTTTTGAATATCATATCTAAGGCCATCCCAAAAAAATTCCTTCTTAACGCTATGGTAAATTTTTAAAAATCTCGAGTGCCCTGCTAAGGGAGAGGTGTCAAATTCCAGAAGAATATTTTGTTTGAGTTGGGAATTCTTACAAAGGTATAAGCAATATTTGCACCATAGTGAATCGTTTTTCCAGCTAAATGTATCAGATGTACTAGGATCTTGCTGCAACTTTTGAATTATTACCCACACTTCTTCATCATTCATCCATTCATCCGTTGCTTCGTTCATCAAATCTGTTTGGATGATAGAAATGGCACAAAGAAATTATTTCTCATCCCCATCATTTCTTGACAGTGTATCAGCAACAAGATTTTGCTTCTATTTTTTGTAGATGATTTCAAAGTCATAACCCAACATCTTTGTGACCCATTTTTTCTACTTTTCTGAAGATAATCTTGGTTCTAAAAAGTATTTAAGACTATCATGATCCATCTTAACCTCGAAGTGTATTCCCATTAGGTAAGTTCAGCATTTCTTAAATTCCTGTAGTATTGCAAACATTTCCTTCTCATAAATATCTTTTTGTAAATTTTTTCCTTTGATTGGATGACTTTCAAAAGAAATGGGCCTTCCTTCTTACATTAAAATAACACGATTCTATTTCCTGAGGAATCACATTCCACACTAATTTTTTTTGTGAAGTATAGCATAGTTAATACCAGATGTTTCCTCTTTAATATGTTCAAAGGCATTCATTGCTTCTAGAGTCCAATAAAATGCATATTTCTTAAGTAATGTTGTTAGAGGCATTGTTATTCTCCCATAATTCTTAACAAACTTGCGATAATACCCTGTCAAACCGAGATATCCTCGCAGATACTTTATCAATCTGGGGATTTTCCATTCATTAATGGCTTTAATTTTTCCAGGGTCTACCTTAACACCTTCATGAGATACAATATGACATAGATATTCCACCTCCTATACTTCAAAGAAACATTTCGAGTTTTTTGCATATAATGTTTTCTCCTCCAATAGTTTGAACACCCTATCAACATCTTGAACCTGATCCTTCGAAGATTTTTTGTAGATTAGTATATCATCAAAAAATACTAAAACAAATTTTCTAAGGAAGGGTTTGAAAATGGAATTCATAACACCTTGATATGTAGAAGGTGCATTTGTAAGGCCAAAATTCATGACCAAAAATTCATAATGATTCTCACAACTTCTAAATGTTGTTTATAGAATGTCTTCACTCTTCATTCTGATATGATGATATCATGAATGAAGATCCAACTTGGTGAAGCAAAAGTGCTCCATGTAATTCATCCAATAATGCATGAATGATGGGGATGGAAAATTTATCTTTAATAGTGAACTTGTTGAGCTCCCTATAATCCGAACACATGCATCATGATCCATCCTTCTTGTGCACCAACACTACTATAGTAGAGAAAGAACTTTGAATAGGTTGAATTATACTAGCCTCTAGCACTTTTGTAACCATACATTCAATTTCACTCTTTTAGGCATATAGATATCTATAAGGCCTCATGTTTGGAGGAAAACTTCCTAAAATGAAATTTACATAATGATCATGATCACAAATAGGTGAGAGGCCTTTGGGAGTCTCAAATACCTTGGAATGATTGTTGAAGACTTTTTGGAGATCTATAGAAATACATGATTTTGATGTGGGAACCTCTAGTGAACATAATTATGCAATTACACCCCATTGTTGTTTCTTTATAAGCATTTCCATGTCGTTAGAGATGATTATCTTTCCTGGTTTCCCTATGATACCGATTAATTCAACTTCCTTTCCTTCCCAAAACATTTCAAGAAAAGTTCTTGAAAGTTAAAAGCTATCATAGCCAAAGAGTGTAGCCATTGGAATCATAATACAACATCAACACCACCCATTGGAATAGAAATCATTAGACTATCCAATACATATTCTCCCATGGATAGCTTGATATTATGGCACTTTCCAAAGAAATTTATGGTTCCTCGATTTGCAACCATCACTTGACACTCCGGTGCTATATATGGGAATCAATTCAATTCCTTGGATATCTTACAATCAATAAAATTATGGGTACTACCCAAATCAATCAATGCTATACCTTTTTCTTATTTATATACCCTTCTATCTTGAGAGTTTGAAGAGTGGTAATTCCTGCTAATGCATTAAAATATATGGTCGGATTCATTTTTTCTTTATCTAGTGTTGGTTCCTGGTGTACATCCTCTTCTTTTGACATTTCTTATTCCTTTTCTTCCTCGTCTTCACAATCTATGTAAAATAATTTCTTCTCAGAACGCTTATGAAATTTAGTGTATTTGCTATTGGAACTATAACAAAGCCAGTTTTCTCTCCTTTTTTTTGTAATTGTTGTGGTTTCAACCTTGTATTTCATGGAATGCTAATGGCAACAACACTTCCATCTTTATAGTTGTGAGTGGTAGGCTTCCTTGTTGCCCTAATTTTTCTTTCAATTTTTCATCCAACCTGAATGCCTTCTCCAATTAATCAGGTTCCGAAAGGTGAACCTCATGTTAGATTTTATCCATTAAAGTCCCTACGAACACATTAATCCTATGCTCATCTGGACTATTATTTACCCTTATATTCAATTTTCCAGTCCTCATTATGCTCCACTATTTAACCTTTTTGTTTGAGATTTATCAATTGGCTAAAGAAGGTGTTTATCTTTGTATCCTCATAAGGTGCTCTTATTTCCTCCATAAAAATAGACCAAGTGACAATTTGTTTATGAGAGCAAAGCCATCGATAGCATACAAATTGATTGGGTTCCAAATATAAAGTTGCAATGCATACCTATTGTGTGTCTTGCACATTATGGTTTTGAAATATTGCTCCATATGTAGTATCTATGTTACAAGATCATTTCCATCAAACTTCTTCATATCGATCTTTGTGGTCTGGTGCATATTTAATCCAATGTTAGAGTCTATGAAATCACGAATAACATTTCTTTTTTTCTCATCATGAGTTTCCTCTACTACCTTTTCACCATTAGGAGGTCTCTCTTGTAGCAAATTTGTCAAGACTTACATGTATTTCTTCAAATCCTCAATGCTCCCTTTTATTTTTACTTCTATACCATTTATCTTAGTTTCAGTTACTTTTTGTGAGAGCGAATTTTGTTGCACTTGGTCTTGTAATTTTGGTATATCATGTTGCATTTCTTCATCTTCTAAATGTGTCATAGTATAGGTTTCTAGTTGTTTACTACTTGTTTACATTTCTTTCTTTGGGTCATAAATTAATGATAATTATGCTTCACACTTCCCTTTGAATAACTTCAAACTAACTTCTCAAGCAAAACTTATGCAAATTTAAACTGATAACTACACAACTTTTTTTTACTTTGTAGGAGATTGGTATTGAATCTGATGTATCTCTATAATATCAAATCTCCAAGGTCTAAAATTTAATCCCATCATACCGCTTTGAGTACTATTTCCAACCCCACAATTCTTACTTAGACCGGCTTCCGAAGGAAAGCGTTATGCCCAATATCCCACTATGACCTAATTATAGAATTGATCAGCAGAGAGAAATTGTACGAATTATGATGTGTCATTGTTTCGACCTTCAGACCGGAAAATGACACCCAACAAAATATAGTCCATCCTATTTCTATCACTTTTTACAAAATTTAAATTGGATTCTCAGAGAAAACTTTATGATGATTTTTCTAAGGACACCTATTTGAGATCGAATTTTGGAGATTTCAAAACCCTAAATTGTTTGGATCATATCTCTGAAAATATAGTGAGAAAATATTTGTAATTTGTATACGCATTTCATCAAGATTTCAGCTCAAATGGGTTTTACTTTTAGATTCTGAAGCATCATATAGAAAACATTATAGTGAAAATTTGACGATGACCTGTTTCAAGCAGCGAAACCCTACAATCCAAACCTCTTATACCAAATGTTATGGAACCAGCTCATGAAATAGAATAAGAGATAGATCAATGACTTCCAAATTAGCCTCTTCCAGGGGGAAACATCCTTTACATTACATAAATAAAAAAATCTGGGATGATACAAATGATAAAACTTTATTGCTATATATAGGAGTCTAAAGGGTCACAATATAATTAGAGTCGACGTAACAATAATAATGTAAGGGCACAACAATAACAACAATGGGCCTGTATGGGGCATAATAATAACAATATGGGGACAATAGGGGCACATCAATAACAATAAGGGGCTCAATGACAATAATAATGAGGGAATACAATATTATTATAGGGAGCTAACAAATTACCATAGTAAATGATGCAAACACAACGGGTTGACATGCTTCTTGAAATTCACTGCTCAAAACATGATGATAGCCATTAAAAGAAACAAGATAATTAATGCAATTAATATCAGACAAGAATTGATGCAAAACATGTTCTTCAGATTGTTCTGGAATTCCTCTTGATTGTTATATTGTTAAAAGTGGAGTATACAATCTTCTTCCCCATAGGGATTCTCCAACCAAAGATGTACTTCAATAGCCAATTAGGCAGATGGAAAAAGAATCAATGTCTGAATTTGTGATCCATTATAAATAGTCATTTCCCCATTTCTACACCCAATAATAACATCAATAGTTTCCAGCCAAGGATGTGCTAAAACTATTGGATGTCTGGGATTAGAAGTTTTTAGAGAAATTACAATGAAATAAAACAAGCATTCCCAAGAAGCTATTGTTACCACTATGTCTTCTAGGACCTCCACGGGTTAAAAAATGTACTTATTTACCAGTTCCAGCACTATTGGTGTAGGCCCTACTTCTTTGAGTTTTAATAATGTCATGGTCTCCACAGTCATGGCATTGATAGTTGCTCATAATTCTACTAGAGTATTGGGCATAAGAGTTCCATTGATTTCTATGGTTACCAGAGGGTTCCTTGGATCATCATATTTTTGTGGTAAATCAGATATCATTTCACACATTTTTCTAAGTACTTTAATATTATGATTTTAGTTTTCTTTCTTCTTTCCTTCTTAATTCATACATCCTTAATGATCTTTTTATAAATATGAATGTCTCTAATAGCTTTCAATAGAGGAATTTTTATGCAGAAATTTGTTCATTCAAATTCCAAGTTGTATTCCATGGGAGCGTCAATTTTCTTTATGAGAAATATCTTCAAATAAGGAGGCTCCCTAGGTTCTTCTTGTGGTTCTTTTGGTTCACTTTTTTTTCTCATTTTCTAATTGTTTATAAATTTTATTTTCGGATTCTAGATGGGGACCCTCCTCTTGAATAATTACGATTAGTTTGTTTCTATTAACTGTTTTTCTTGATCTTAATTGAATTTTAAAGGGAAAAGAAGTAATAAAGTATGTCGGAAAAATTTGCAACTTAATATTATGTACCAGTTGAGGATATCTATTATTAGGATTGGACATTAGTTGTTTAGGCAGCTGAGTTGGGAGAGGAGGGCTGAGTGATTGTTTTACTTGCTACGAAGATGAATTAGAACTTTGAGGTAAAGGAAAGGGTTGTTGTACTAGAGGTGGTAATGGCATTGAAGGTTGATTAAAATAATATGAATTATATATTTGTTGAAATTCAAGCATATTAGGTACTTAAGGCATGCCGGGTGGACATTGGTACTAGGCTTCTGCTTGGCTTTGAGGTTGAAATGTACTCCCATAAGGATTTCCTCTCCACCATTCGTTCCAAGGAGAATTTTGAGGTGGTTGAGTAGGAAATCAAGGATAGGGTGGTTGAGAATTCCATGATTTATTTTGGGAAAAGTCTTGCATATTAGGATCTTGATAAACATTATGGTTTGACCCTCTCCATGATAGTTTTGTAATTGTTTGAGGAAAGTCACTAGTCTCATCCCGCCCTTTGTAAAGAGATTTAAATCTAGTAAGGGATGGGCATTGATCAGTGGAATTATCTATGTACAAATCTTGCAAACGTATACCACATTGATGGAGAATTCTCTTTCAGCATGCTTACGCTTGCATTTATGACATAAAATTTCTAAGACAAATATTATTCTTGTTGTTTCTTTTTAATTTATAGAGTATCTAGCTGGTCGCTAATGGTGTTTAAAATATTTGTTTTAATGTTTTCCAGAAGGTTCCCCAACTCAAATCTAGTGACACCACCTTGTACTAATTTCGGGTTTCTAGACACAAAATCCCTTGAGTTGTCCCAGATCCTTTTTCCTACCTTAGCTTGACTTCTGGAATAGGTTCTACATAATTCAACTATTTCAGCAAACGGTTTTTTATAGATATCTCTACAACATAGGATATTTAGTGTTTCAATGCACTCTTCCCTTAACCACTTCAAAAATATAGTCCTAAATGTTCTGTCATCCAAGGTAGCCACTTGTGATTTGTGATAGTTATAAACGAACCTCTCTTTGTATTCCCCCAAACTTTCATCCTCCATTTGTTGCATCATAAAGATATCTTTAACATCTCTACTTTTACAATAGTATTGATATTTCTTAAGGAACACAGACTTCTTGTCATCCCATGAGTAAATGGTATGCTCTCCCATGCTCATGAACCATCTCAGGGCTAAGTCTTTTAAGGAGGAAGGTAATAGTTCACTCTTGTGTGCATCATCATAATAATTATAACTTCTCCAAAGAATATCAAATTCAAACAAAAATGAGTCCAGATATTCAGAGGATGTATTGTGGAAAAGTGGAAGAGATGCCAGGGTTATATTCTTCATATTGATATTTTTGGTGGTGTCCAGAATAGGAAATATGAAGGTAGTTCATGCGTCATCTTCTCGTTCTTTGGGTCTCCTTATCAGTCAATATCTTCGGTCATTATTTCCTACAATATGGATTATGTCATTACCTCCAATGTGGTTTTCCCCATCTCTTCTATTTCCCTCTCTGTTGTTGGCCATATTTACTAAAGGTTAAAAATTAAGCTCTGCTATAGTGGTTCAGATGGAACAGGATTGGACTGAATTAATCTGAATGTAACTAGATCCCAAATCCCTTCAAGACCCTCCTACTACAGATTCCACTTGTGAAATTACCACCAATTCTCTACCTACAATAGTTCCCAAGATAATTTACCTTTGTTGTGTTATATTTTGAGGTTGTTCATCATCCTTTTGATGCACTATTCCTTTTTCTGATGCCACCTTTCTACTGGATATTTTTCCCTCCTATTTGATACTTTCACAAAAATCAACTAGATTAGTTGGGGTGCATTTGTTGGATCAAATAATTTTTAAAATGCCTTTGTGCCTGAAATAAATCTACCCTTACTATCCCAATACAAAAACTCACTAAATATAACCAAAATTTCAAGAACCCCACCTTAGTGGATCCGTGGATCTTCACTCACATCTTATCATACACTCTCTACCATTTTATTGTCCTATAAAATCCTCACCACACATAAAATCTAAAGAGAACGTTACCTAGACCATTTGCCACTCCCCAGTAACAGCACCAAAAATGTTAGTGATTTTATATGTCGTTAACTTCCCTAAATTAAATTGTCAACTACAGCTCGTAAACTTTGAGCTGCACTACATTCTGATTCAAAATATAAAAAACTTAGAATGGATTAAAGTATGAAATGTTCAATCTCTATATATAATAATCATAATAAAAAAAGTTGAAGTGAAGAAACCTATTACACTATAATTAAATCTATTCTTTATTAAAACCTTTAAATCACTATTCTATTTCTTTACTATGACTCAAAAAGTCATTCAAAAATAGGATAGACAACTATCACTAGCCGTGTTTCAAATAAAATCAATATCAACCTTTTTCCAAACTATTGCACAGGCTAATCCCTGGAGTTCTATGAATCAAAGGAAATTTAATGATAACTCGAATCAATCCCTATGTGCTACTTGATTCAACACACTTAACATCAAAAGGAAAAGCTTGCTTGTCATACTCAAAGCTAATGTAAATGAACTCAGACAACTTTAATCTAAGGAAAGAACTTTCTACGAAAAGGAGAAAATAACCAATTATCTATTCAAATAATGGTTACACTATAATTCAAATAAATCTAACATAAGATATCGAAATGACTATGATGTAAATGCCATATACTTCCTAAGATGTTAGCACATGACCTACATTAACAAATAACACTTTGTCTATACCAATTTCAGACATTCCACATAAAGCTTAATGCTATACATATACACCATAAACAATGAAGACACATTTCAGTTTAAAACAAGAGATTAGATTCAAAACATTACAATTTCTTCTCTTACGAATTAGTTTTAAATTTAAAATTTCCCTTTTCTAATCATTCATTACTGTAAAAGTGTAATCATGAATTTTATCATATACAAGACATATGCATAACAATGTCACTCAGCTTGCAAAGACTCAACAATAATATGCTTGTTATTCTTTTCCAAATTTATGAAAACAGAGTAGTAACTTAATTATGAAATGAAGTACTGAAATTTTGAGAACTGTTTAACGCAATGATTCGGAAATGAAATGTGAATCTAGTTACTTAAGTGAAAAACACCTCCTACATAGTAAAATGGCCACAGGACTTGATTCCAAGTCATGGTGGGCCCTTGTCACTACCCAAAGGATCTCTTAAGCTAATTCAATACCTTACGAATCAAAAGACATAAAAATTACATGGAAATAGAATTTAAGAAAATAATTATTTACAAGTTTCAATAAAACATTAGTTCAAGAGTTTGATCTTAACAAAACATAATCAAGAATTTGTGCCATCATCACTAGTTTAGCCTACATGTATATCTTCTTATACAAAGCTATGCATGTGTAAATTTTCATATAAAATATCAGGCTTTTTAAAGAATTAAAATGACGAAAAATGGTTACAAATAATTGAATAAGAAACGTAAAAATATAAAATCAAACTAAGTTAAGCCATGTGAAATTTACTGGATAGCATCAAAGAGATTCCAACAGAACTTATCCTGATCACAACACTATCAATAAAATAGATTCTATGTTTGAGAATAAGGAGGCCTATTCTTGGATGTCAAAGCTTTATTGGTTGCCTACTGCTGAGTGGAGTACTGAGTGAGGTACAAAATTGACTACAAAATAGTGGGTCCAAAAATGAATGCCTGCTGCATTGTTAAGCAATGTGATGGACTATGTGTTGGAGGGTTTACTGACCTATCCATGCACTTCAACTGTATGCGAGTCCTTTTAAATATTAGTGAAATTAATTCATGATTTATAGGTTCATTTAACATCTACCTAAACGAATTAGAGACATACAAAAGATAGCACTTAGTAACAAATCTTATCTCCACTATAAAGTAGTGCGGTTTGGCTAGTGTGGAGTGGTTCTAGGGTAGAAAAAAGGGTAAATTAGGGTAAATGATAGTAAAATAGTGGAATAAGATGTCAAAGTGGGTACAAAAGTAGGGTCAAGAAGTTAGAGAACATGAGGATTATGTTATATGTTGTTCATGAGTTTGTTTTAGGTTAAGTTGTTGTTGTTATATGATAGTTAGCTTGATGATTAGGTTATATTTTGGTTGTGTGCATGATAAATAACTTCTTGTTGTTATATGCTAGTATGATTAGGGTTATTACATTAAGACCTTCATCATATATGTATCCTACTAAGTTGGATTGGTCTATGCAGATGGTTAGGGTTATGACATTCAGGTATGAGTCGGCTTATTTGTGACATTGTGTTGTCCTAATATAGACTAATAGTACATATGTGATTGTTATGCATGAACAAAAAAAAATTATGAGCTTATGATGTGAACATGCTAGTTAGTTACTATTATCGATATCATGATATTATTTGTGTTTGTGCTGATGTGTTGTAAATTTATATCATGCTAACTAGATTGATTGTGGAGACAAGATAACCTCCCTTGAGATACATTCACGTATGGATTTTCTTATGTCATTTACTTGGTGTTTGAATGTTTTATTACTTGAATGATATGAGTATGAGTTAAATTGATCTTGTTTTAAGATGGTTTTACTAATACACGTGTCGAGACAATTGATATGTACTTGAGTATAAGTAGGTGATAGTTGTAGCATTATGTATTATGACTGATGAATATGAGTTCATTTTTGAGTATGACATGGTTGTAAGACTTGGTAAACTTTGATTTCTAATTCATAGATATGATGTATTGATATTTGGAACATGTGGTTGACTTGTGTAAATAGTTCAAGGAAACATGCTTGGTATTAGCGTGACAAGGTAACAATTGATGTGTTTATATAACTAATAGTTGGGAGATGTGACAATAGATAGTAAGCCTTGATTGCAATAAGGTAAAAAGTCAAAATAAAGGAATTGTGAAAGAATTCATTTGGCTATTTTTGGAAAGAATAATTGCAAATGAATGAGTGCTTTACATACAGGAGGTCTTCTTAACCTAGAGTTTGTTTGACATTATGGGGATATATGCTATATTCATGAACATGTATTTGACAAATATTAGCTGGTCTCTAGTTACAGGTGGATCTGTCAAGGGAATTGGAATCCCTTGAGACATGGCACAAAGGAGCTCAGCTACAAAGCAATGTCCTTGGCATAAAAAGGTAAGCTAACTGGTATATTGCTATATTTGTTTATACATTGGTAATTATGTGTTTATAGTAGTGTGATGTAGGCAGTTGCATGGAAAGAGAGGATGCCATGAAATATTGAAGAAGGCTTGGGTTGAGCTTTCCTTGCGAACCATGGGATTGATTCATGGAGTCTATTGGTAATCTTGTGCTTTCGATATTTTGCGATTTACTTGCACTTGATTTGCAACTTTATTTATGTCTCGTGTATGGCCAAACCGCTTTGTTTTTCGTGTCGTATTATTATTGGTTTTCATGGTTTGTTTCTTGTTTGTTTATTGTACTTTTCGTTTACGTTTGAGAGTCTTGGGAATTGGTTAAGAAAGAGGAAAGGTAATGGAGCTTAAGAAGAGTTGAATGAAACCTAACAGATGATGTAAGGCACGGATGAATCTGAGTACATGCATAAGGGCAGTATAAGGCAAGAATATGAAATTCAGTTGGATTGGTTTGGTCCATTGGTGTAAATGGATAGTGGTAGGAGGGTTATGAGAAAGGTAATGGGAAAGGTGAGGTAAAAATGACTCGAGGCATGAGATGCCTTGGCTATGTTGGGAATGATTGTTCTTAATTTTTTGCATGGTGTGAACAGATAAAGGGAGTTCTTTTAGCCTTGACCTTATGCTATCCAATAATTATGTTACGATCATGATTATGTTGATGTTTATATATGCATGTATGTATGGATGTATGTTGTTGCCTGACAGGGTCGTCTTGGATCATTGTTTTCTAATGCTAATGTTTATATGTATATATGTGTGTACATATGTTGATGTATGATAGGATCATGATTATTTTATACTAATGATTATGTATATGTATATATGTATCCATGTATCTATGTCACTGTCTGACAGGGTTGTTAGGGATCACTCTTTATGGAGGGATTATTGCTTATGCAGGTGAATGTCATGATGAGGTTCCTGGCCTTAAGGGGAATCAAGTGGGGAGAGTAGTTGTGACAAATATACAAGGTCAATATCATGTGGATATGAACGAATATTGTATTCTTGTATCATGCCTATGCTTATGTTATGACATGTAACATTGAAGGTACATTGGCGGAATGAAAACAACGTTCTTTGTGGCATGCTAGGATAAACATGGATGGAAGAGAGACATTGGAGGTAAGGTTTCTTGGTAGAGACAATGTGTTTTTGGATATGTGGTACTACTATTGTGCATATGTTGTACATGGTGTACATGTTGCATCTGTCATGTTGTGTGCATGTGGTGTTGTGTAAATATAGTATGTGTACATGTTGTTTATGCAAGGTTATGTACAGGGTGGTACATATAGTGTTGTGGAAATATTGCATATGCAGTGTTGGGTATAGATGGTGCTTTGTACATGTTCTATATGTGGTTTTGTGTACATATTGTACTGTGTGCATGTTGGATATGAAATGTTGTTTGCATAGGGTGCTGAGCACATGTTGGATATGAAGCGTTGTGTGGATAGGGTGTTTTGAGCATGATGGATATGCAGTCTTGTGTACATAGGGTGTTAGCTACATGTCATATACGAAATGCTATGTACATATTATGTTCTGTGCATGTTGTACACGTGGTTCTTTGTACATATGGTGTTGTGTGCATGATTGTAGAAGTGTTGTTGCGGGCATGTGGTGTGGTGTACATGTTGTACATGTGGTGCTATATGCATGTGGTGTTGTGTACATGTCATGCATGTCATGCCATGTACATGTGGTATCCTATACATGATGTGCATGTGGCACTATGTATATGTGGTATTGTGTACATGTTTTATAATTGGTGCGATGTACATTTTGCGCTATGTACGCATTGAGTAGATGTTGTTGTGTACATGTGATGTTATGCACATGTTATGCAGGTGTTTTTCTGTACAGGTGGTACTGCATAAATGTTGTACTTATGGTACTAGCATGCATGTGGCATTGTGCAGCATGTCGTACATGTTGTGTTGCGGGAAAGTGGTACTATGTTTGTGCATTGTGTAGTCATGATATCATGACATGTGTATTCATGGTGTTAGACTCTGTTTACGTACATGTATTGTGTTGTGCATCAAGTGTAGGTGTAGGTATTGTGTTGTGGTGTAGACTGGATGTAGGAGTATGTATTGCATTGTGTTGTACACTGAGTGTAGGTGTATGTGTTGTATGTCAGGTATAGGTGCATGTATTGCATCGTGTGGTATGTTGTGTGTGGTTGTATGTCTGTGATGGACACTATGTGTGTTTTCACATGGTTGAGGAGAAGGCATTGCGTATTTTTCGAGTGTGGAAACTGATTCAGTGTGCATACTAAATAAGGACGAAGGTAGAAGCTCAGGATTAATTAAATGATAAGTATTAATAATTTATTCAATGTTATTATGCATGTGATTTACAAATCTGGTTTTATGATGATTACATGTGATCTATGACTCTAGTTTATGATGGTTACATGCAATTTATGATTTTGATCTAGGATGGTTGTATTTTGAGCTAACCTGATGAGATATGTTTAGACATGATGATGTGGTCAAAGATGCTAGTTTGACTTGTTGTAATAGGAAGTAATAAAGATTTCAAGTGTACCTTATTGATGAGTTACCAATGAGTTATGATTTGAGGTTATTACAAATTATTTTGAATCTAATGGAAATCATGTGCTTAGTAGAGGAAACCATGAAATGCCCAGTTGGGTGGTTGAAATTGACTACACAAATTAGTGGCAATAGTGAAAGGAATTGGAGCATGCAGTAGTATGCCAGTAAAGCATTCAAGAGAAGGGCCCTTGTGGAATAATACCGGTACCCAATAGCGTCCATTGGTTGCCATGAGCATGCTATGACAGGTATGACGGTTTGAGGCAGGTATATGCCTTGGTTCTTTGACTTTGTAATGTGAGGAATCCTTGCCAAGGCATGTAACACCTAGGATAGGGGTTGTCGAGGAACTCAGAAGGTGAATGACTACATGGAAGGGGGTGACCGGATTGCCAAAGGGACTATTTAGTAAATGAGGGAAGGTAAGGGGTGGATTTGTTTTGGTCATTAGCATTTCCAAATGGAATGAGATGCACATTGGGAGTGCTTCCTGGAACAATGAAGTAGTAATTGTTCAGTGAGAGGACAAGTGGCACATGATTATATCGTTGGACATTGGATGCAATTTGACTATGGAAGTGGATTCATGACTTCTTGGGAAGGAGGTGAATCCTGGTATTAATTTTAGAGTGATGGTGTGAGCCTCTGAATTCCCTTGTTGCGGATGCAGGAATGGTATCCTTCTATTTGTTGGTTGAGCAAATGCGTCTATGTGTATATGTGTGTATTATTGTAAATATTGTATCGAGATGTATTTATAAAGCTCCATAGAGAGTATTGTTATTTGATGGTTGAACTAAATGTGTATAAGTATATATGGATTGTAAATAATGTAATGGGATATGTTATAAAGCTCCAATAAATGTTATGATTGTCATGTCTCAGTAGTGGTCATCGTAAATACTACAACAAGTTGGGTTATAAAGCTATATGGGAAGTATGTTTTGTTTTCAGTAGTCTTGTTGGTTATAGGTGTCATTGAATATCAAGGATGATGTTCCCATAAGGGGTAAGGTTTTGTAACAACCTTGGTAAAAGTCCAACTAAAAAATTTATAATACCATGGTTGATGGGACACATATTCCAAGATGAATGGTGGGAAAAAAATCATAGTGGGTGTTCATTTAGTTTATTATGGCTAAAGGAAATTGGCAAAGAAAATGGAAAAGGCTTTGGAAAGGCAAAGTGGAATTAATTGACATTTTATTTATGAAAATAATGGAAATTAGGAGAAAAGGAATGTGAAGGGTCATAGGTTTCATGTGAAGAGGAAAAGGAAGGAAAATAATGGACATTGAAGAAAATAGAGGCCTCATTGATGAAAGGGCTTATGAGTTTCAATTAACAAGCTTTTTCTCAGGTTTTTCATTGGATCAAGAAAGGAAAAGAAGGCAAGAGGAAGGAAGGAGCAAGAAAGGAAGAGTAGGATCAAGTAACCACAACATGATTCTTTCGAGGCATCAGTTTGCATGTGTGTTTTCCTTGCTATATTTGTCATGCATAGTATTACATGTGGTTCTTTGTTATTATCATATGGGTTTTGTCAAGTGCAACAATGTTTTTAGCCTAACCTTTTCATTTTTGGATAGCCATGGTGTGATGGAGGATCTCTGAATGTTAGATCACATGGACTAGTGTTCGTTGAACCAAACCATGGATCATGTTAAAGCCACTGGCTTGGTGACCCCTGAGCCAGAATCTGGGTTGTGGTAAAGTCATGATTATGTTGCCTCGGTGGGACTAGGGATCCTTGCTAGTGAATGACAAGATATACGATAAATCCAATAGGTGGGTTGCTCTCCTTTGGGCCTAGTAATCCTAGATTTAGGATATGTGGTAAAGCTTGGAGAGTGGGTCTCATTTTCGAGCCTAGTGATATGGGTTTCGATTGCGATAAAGCCTAAGAAACTAGGAGACATTAAAATTTCTTATTGTGTAGGTCCAGAAATCCGGTGGCATCCATGCTTTTTTGGCCTAGTGATTGGGTGAAGATCATGGTAAATCCTGTTATGACATGATTATTGTGTTGGCCTAGTGATCTGGGATGCACTATGGTAAAGCCCAGTTTCTATTGATGAAGGTGAGGTGTTTTAGCCTCGGGATGCCCTAGTTGGTTCTTTTGGTTTGAGTCGCACATTCATTCATGGAATATCACATAGCAGTGAATCAATGAAGAGAGATTTGGCTTCACAATTTTATGGTTGGATGGAATGTGGTAGTCCCATCCCATGGTTGGATTATAACACCCTTCTCCCACATCTAGCTAAGCAACTTACTAGCTAGGGTAAACATGCGACGAGAAACAACTATGTTATGATTCGACCTCCTAGGTAACCTTAACGAAATGGAATTGATGGAATATCACACACACTCATGTAACATTATCAACAATACCCTCAGAAGACAAGTCAACCACAAAGACAACCTGCCCCTGGCTCCTACTATTGTTCTGGACCTCATAGGCCATAGTCTCTCTCATGTTATGGGAAAGCGAGCAAACAAAAACCAAACGGCTTTCTCATAGGCCTTCCTACTAGCAACTGTGGACAATAATTTCCAGTTCTGTGCTAGCGATCATGAGATTTAAGCCTCTTTTTCCGGCCCAAAGCCCAGGCTACTGCCCAAAATGAAATGAATGCTTAGAATTAGGAAAATTATGTGGAAACAATGATGAAAAAGTAATGAGATGATGAAGACCTTAGCCAAAACCCTACTTTCCATGATAAACATTTCATAAAACATATCATTAACATGTAACCTATGTCAGGTGTAAACAATAGAATTAAGTGTAGGGATCTCATACTTATCTCAGAATCACTACGTACCATTTTTTACTTATCACATTAGCTATTATTTCATGCATTAGATCATAGATACATTGATCATTCAATAACAAGTAAGAATGTGATGAGAGCCATACATAGTTGTTGTCATAAATCATATAAATAACCAGCAAAATAGGGGTAGAAATATCCATGAAATCCCAACCATATAAACCAGATATAATCCATATTAATATTCATAGAAATATAAGGATAAATAAGCTTTCATTAATGATTCAAAATCCCAACTCTAGATGGAAACCCCACGTTCCACTTGACTGTATAATGGTCGAGCCAAATCTCTCTTTAGTCATTCACCCTTGTGCCATATTCCAAGCATGAATGTGGGATCCCATAAAAAACATGAATCAAAACTCATCCAGGGCTTCAAGATGCCATCCACCTCAACCCATCAAATAGTAATTCTACATCATTATCAAACATCACAAAACCATAATCAAATTGTTCTCCATCCAAGCCTTCGAGGGCTTCTAGAGTGTTTTTTCTAACTCGGCTCCAAGGACTAGTAACTCAAACCAACAAGGGCGTCGAGGGAGTTCGCCCAACCAAAGCTTCCAAGACTAGTATCTCAACCCAATATGTTATAAGGCGTCCATATTGTTTGTCCAAACAAGGCTTCCAAGAATAGTAACTCAACCTAAGCCATTATAGGGCTTCCAGAGTGTTTGTTCAACCATGGCTTCCATGAACTAATAACTCAACCTAAGGTAAGGAAGCATGAGAACCAACCAAAAACAAAGAAAATAAACACACAACACCATAGCTATCCAAAAAATGGCAATGCTAGCAAAATCCATTGTCAATCCAGGCCATCCTTCATGCCTGTGATAGATCATTACTAAGAAACCACATGCATGTGCCATGCATGTCAAAACTAGTGAAGAAATCATACATGCAACTCAGTACCTGCAAGCAAGTCTAATCTAGTTGTTGATCTCAATTCCCTTTTGCACCTTCCTGATATTCCTTTTCCTTCTTGCTCCAAAATCCAAGTATGCCAAACCCTCCGAGAGTGCCCCAAGCAAACTCTAAGTATCAAAGAGTATGAGAGGGAGAGAATAGAAGATAACTTGAACAATGAATTGACCAAGTCTTGCCCACTGATCCTCAAAATTATTTTTATTAATGAGGCCTCTATTTTCTTCATTTTTCATTATTTTCCTTGAACTTCCTCCTCACATGCAAGCTATGACCTTTCACCTTCGTTTTCTCCTAATTTCCATTATTTTCATAAATAAGTGTGCAAAAATACCTTTTTGCCTCTTTAATGCCTTAGCCATTGCCTTTGCCAATTTATGTAGCCATAATAAATTGAATCAACACCCATTATGATGTGTTCCCCACCATTTATATTGGAATATGTATCCAATCACCATGGTCTTATCTATATTTTAGATGGAATTTTCACCAGGGTTGTTATAGGATTCTGCATCACTAATGAAAGTTTATTTATCCTTGTATTTATATGAGAATTATATTGATTTATATGTTCATAATATGGTTGTGATTTCATTGGTATTTCTACTGCTATTATGTTGGCTATATAAGTGTTTTATGACAATGGCTATGTATCAATCCCATAGTGTTTTTACTTGTAAATGAATGGACAATGTATCTATGAACTAATATATGATAATGCAACAAATGATAAGTAGGAACAATCATTATTAGTGATTCTCAGATAAGTATGAAATCTCTACGCTAAAATCTATTGTTTACAGCTGTAGATTACATATTTGTGATATGGTTGACGAAATGTCAGTTGTGGCTAGTAGGGTTTTGGTTAAGGGTTTGTTCATCTAGTTTCTTTTGCATCATTATTTCCCTATTATTTTACTGTTATGGAGATGTTATTCAATTATGGGTAGTGAATTATGCTCTGGTTATGAAAAAGTGTGCCAAAACCCAGGGATGCTGACAGAACATTGAGAAAAATAGTCCTTGGAGGTTGGCATGCCTTCTCATGAGAGCGTCTACTGCATCCTCGATGTTGGCAGGCCTATAGCATGAGAGCTTCTAGAGGTCAAATGGTAAAAAAAATTAGTTGGATGCAAGGGTGAGCTCCCTAAGTGGTTGGTATGGTTCCTAGGAGTCTTATAGTTGATGCGGAAGGTATGTATGATGTGTTTCTGTACATTCCACCTCCTTAAGGTCACATAAGAGGTTGAATCTAATCATAGTAGCCTCTTGTCACACGTTTACCTTGGTTGGTCAGTCACTTGGGCAGGTGTGGGAGGAAGGCAATACATATGAGATAAGATGCTTATAGAAATATGGAAAAGTAGGCAAAACACATGACATGTACCAGATGAAATTAGAAAGATTTGGCAAGAACCATTCACCAATCCTTAAATATAGAAAGACAATAAGAGGGAACTCCAAGCTTTTTTTGGTAGATACAAACCAAGATAAACACTATCAAAATAGTTATGAAAAGTACCAGTCAATCCCATGCATTCATAAAATTCACCACCTAACACAAGTCCTAAATAGAGGTTTAGGAGAAACTCAACTATGTAATGTAAAATAATCCCATCTCCATATCCACTATCAAAAACCTAATGATGACACTGGTATCTGAATGTAAAAACTCTAATGAGACTACGACCATGATACTGATGCTCACAAGGACCCAATGGTCATACTCACATGCCACTAAAGAATCTGAGCATAGGTTAAAGTATAATTATGTTACACATAGAACCTTGCAAGTTGCGACTGATCGAGTACAAATCTTACAGAAAAACTAAACACTTTACTCAACATATATTTGGCTCAATCCTGCCCCAAACCAAACATGTCTTTTCCTCATCCTGAATCTTCCCGTGAAAAGTAACATAGCCTCAACTTCATCAAAACCAAACAATATACAAGAATAGTAAGCAATCTGAGCTAAAAGTTAAATGGGTAGAAGACTAATAATGTTGGATGGAACTAATTTCCAGCGAATTTAAACCCTAAGAATAAATCCCACCCTCCCTCCAACATGATCTTGAAATCAATTTTTCACCCTAGCACAATTTTTCGATAGGAAACCCTTCTACCTAGAGAAACATGTGATAAGACTTGTTGTAGGCAATACTAGAAAATATGCATATACAAAACTATGGACAAAGCATTGAAATTTAGAGAAGCCTCTACATTTTGTTACTCTGAATCATAATAAATATTTACAATACTAGAAGGACCTAGGGTTTCCCAACAAGCAAATACATCTTCTTCATTGCAAAGAACAACGAGGCGATCACCACTGACAACGATATAAAAATTTGATCTCCTATTCAATTTCCTTAGAGTGGACGTAAAAGCCCAATCAGGGTAGTAAAATACATACACACTTACATTCTTGGAAGAGAAGACCTAATTATCTTGTGCAAAAAGCTTTGAATAGTATCTATCCTCGCTCTCAATTATCTTCCCGGGCCAGTTCTGGTGACAACACCAGACACTCTGATAAGTGCTCTTCATATCAATAAATCCAAAATTGTCATACTGATTCACAAAAAAGACACTACTGCATGCTTCCATGAAAATTGCATCCATTGAAAACCACCTTGTCATACCATGTGATCTGAGGAACCTCCAAATCCATCCAAGAGCAGATGAATTTTCTCTCTTGGAAATCAAGGAGGCCTATGAAACTATTGTCGCAGAGTGGGTAGAGCGTGGAAACGAGAAATAAGAGATTTTGTAGTAACCACTGCCTCCATGCATTGCCCAGTGTCTAGCCTTTGACTTCCTTGTAGAGAAAATTGACTCGGTGACCCAAGGTTTGGTACCATAATACAACATTGTACTCTTTGTTGCACCCATGACAACTAGCGTACACATGACCATCGTCATTGGCAAGCACCCCAACTGTGAAGTTCTTTGGTGGGTTGTCATGGGAGACTTGGAACTTGAATTAGGGCTTCCTCATTTGCGTATCGAAGACTGTGACGCCTCTTCCACCCTGGTCGATGTGCTCACAGGTGTATATGACCAAGCATTTTGGGTTCACGAAGATTACATCATTGACAACAGGGTAGTTCAGAGTCAAGGGAGGTTGTTCCTCCAGAGTCGAGTCGTAAATATGCACCTTGACTCCATGGGAAATGCAACAACCCCCTCTGAAGATGCCAATATCGGTGTAACGTCGCCCATTTTGTGGCTGTTGGTGGAGGCTGAGAGCTCCATCTAGTTACCAACCATTCGCCCCCATGTCACCCCGTGGAGGTGGTCCATGATTTTGTAGTAAAGAGCCTCCCTGTACAGTTCCTGCTCTAACATCCCAATGGAACATGAAGCTCCGCAGTGTGCAGCAGGTCTAGCAATAACGAGAAATAGGAGGGGTTTCAAAATATGAGGATGTCCTCATTGTCATTTCCATCACTAGATGGGAACGTCTGCTAGGTTTCTAGGAAAATTTATTATACCTCTCGAAATAGATCTCGTACAAGTCTTGCTAGGTTTCAGGCCATATAGCTGGCATGTGGCCGCATGAGGACATCAAAAAAAATGAAAAATCCAATGTTAACATTGTAGAACCACAAAAAAAGATTGATTTTTTTTTACATACGGAAAAAAATAATGCTTTCAACCCATCACTATATGTGAGATAGTAACATAATAAATAAATCAAATCTTAAAATATTCATTCTCTAACATTTAACAAGCCTATATTCATCTTAACTCCCGATCTATTAAGCGCCAAGAGGGATCAAATCTTTGGAGGTGAAAACCTCATTTTTGAGTGAAAAATTCTAGGAAAGGGCTACACCCTGAGATATTTGATCCCTCTCGGCACTTAATAGATCTAGAGTTAATATGGTCTAGGTTGTTTTCAGTGATGTGCGGTCATACAAAATTTGTTGAACATCTAATTATTTCAATAATTTTGAATATGCTAAATATTTCTAAGATTAATTTGGTCAATTTAATTTAAAATTTTCCAAGTTACCTCAATTTGTTGAGATGAGAGAGACTGTTGGTAACTTGAATGATGAAAAATGATGAAATAATAATTTTGAGTGCAAAGTGTCAATGTAAATTTTGATTGATAGAAAATGTGAATAATAAGAATATATTCAATTAGAAACAATATTCATTGTGATCAATATGAAACTATTTTCATCTATTGTTCTTATTGTCACACCTATTAGTTTTTCCTTTTTCTCATATTGATCATATGAAAAGAGTGGTTGGAATCTAAAACTATTTTCTTCTACTATTCCTATTGTCACACGTATTAGTTTTTGCATTTTCTCATAATGATCATATGAAATGGGTAGTTGGAATCATAGACAATTCAAATATTTAACTTGAGCTATTGTAGTCAAAAACTTACCTTGTCTCTATTACTCTTAAATATTAATAGTAGTTTTCTCCAAAGTCAATCATTGTGACTTATGGAGTGTTAAACCCCAAATAATTTTCAATGGTAGTTTTTTTCCATTACCACGTTTGAATGCAAATCAATTAACAATGTTGAATGATGGAAAATTAAGAATGTATCCAATTATAAATATTTTATAGTTTCAAGAAGCAAACATTTTGGGTAAGAAAACATTTTATTTAGGACGAAAATTCAAGTATTGTATTTATGCTTGAATTACTGTAACACATAATTAAATGCATGTCATGAATAATTTTTATGTTCTTACAATGAGAGTGAGTGTGTTTATTTTGGGCGTGAGAAGAGAGACAAGGGGAGATAGAGATATATATGTGGGGGAGAGAAGGAAGAAGAGAGAGGCAAAGACATGGAGGGAGGAAGAGATATAGATATGGAGAGAGAGACATTAGAGAGAGAGAGAAGGGGAAGAGAGAGAGAGGAAGGGGAAGAGAGGGAGAGAGGGAGAAAGGAGAGGGAGGGTGATTGTGTATGTTTAGGTGGTGAGATAGAGAGATAGAGAAGGAGAGACAATGGGAGATATAGATATAGACGGAGGAGGAAGAGATGTGCTTACACTGAAATCAATGCACATTATCAATATAATTAATTTTAAATTAATGTACATCATACATCTAGTTGCACCAAATCAAAAATCAACATCTACACTAAAACCAATGCATCTAGTGAGAACAATAAAATATGATTAGAAATAAACATCTATACTAAACTCAATGGATCTAATGGAAGCAATCAAATAGGATTAGAGATCAATATGTACACTAAAAACAATGCATCTAATGGAAGCAATCAAATATGAGCAAAAATCAACATCCACGTTGAAATCAATACAACTAGTGTAAGTTATTCAATAGGGTTAGAAATCAACATCTACACTGAAATCAATGCAGCTAGTGAAAGCAATCAAATAGGATTGGAATTCAATATCTACACTGATACCAATGCATCTTGTGCAAGAAATCAAATAGGAGTAGAAATCAACATCGACACTGAAATCAATGCATCTAGTGTAAGGTATTAAGTAGGATTATAAATCGACATTTACACTGAAATCAATTCATATAGAGAATTTGATCAAATAGGATTACAAATAAACAACTACATTGAAATCAATACATCTATTTTAGTGAAAATCCAAAATATTCATGACTTTCTAGATCTAACTTCTATGTCTGTATTTGCCTATGTGTGTCTCTTTCTTCTTCCCTCTCTCTCCACCTTCCATTTTGTGTCTATCTCCCATCCCCTCTCCTTCTCTCTCTTACCCTCCCTCTCTCTCTCTCTCTCTCTCTCTCTCTCTCTCTCTCTCTCTCTCTATATATATATATATATATATATATATATATATATATATATATGTATATATGTATATATGTATATATGTATATATGTATGTATATGTATGTATGTATGTATATATATATATAGATATATATATATATATCTCCCATCTATCTCTTTTCCTCCCTCCACTCTTTGTCTCTCTTTTCTTCTCTTCCCGCCCCATCTATACCTCTATCTCTCCCTTGTCACTCGCTCTCTCTCTCTCCACCTCTATCTCTCAATGTCTTTGTTCTTAACTCCCTCTCTTTCCCCCTCCAAATCCATCTCTCTCCCTCCCTCTATGCCCCTCCTCTATTTATTCCTTTCTCTCTCTCACTATCTCTACCACCTCTATGTATATCTCCCCCACTCTATTCCCCCTTGAATATCACTCTCTTTCTTAAAAGATTCATGCACTATCTTTCCTCTATCAGTGTTAATCACTTTCATTTCTCACTCTGTTTGGATCCTTGGTTAAAATGTATCTATTATGGTTCTTTATAATATTATTTATATTATATAAAATTCACATAAACCTCAAAACTAATTATGATCCTTGGTCAAAACTTATTTATCATGGTTCTTTATAATATTATTTATATTATATAAATTTCACATATACCTCAAACCTAATTATAACGTTTTTTTCTCTTAGATTTAATTAAAAAATGTTATAACTTTTAATTAAAATAAAGTATTAGTAAAATATTTTGATTTTGAAATAAGTTATGGTTTTTGGGCATGTGGTATTGATAAACTATGGTATTGGCTCATGGTATTGTAAAAAACCTACTTAGAAGTTAATAATATCCATGATAAATATTCATGATTAAAAATCTTATCATATTGTAAATATCAAGTTTTTATTATTAATTAAAGTTATAGATGGAACAAAACTATATTAATTATTACAAATATGTTTATTACAATTGACTTGGCATTACAAAAGTTTGATTACATTACATATACACATGTGCCCAATGATGGGATGTAGAATGACTCTCAGCGCAAAAAGTGAATTAAACGAACACCTGAGCTCTACGAGTCGGCTTACTGAAAGTCCTTTAGGGTAGGCTTTCAGGAACTTGAGCCATAGATGATGATAGGTCCTTTAGGGTAGGCTTTCAGGAACTTGAGCCATAGATGATGATAGGTACTCCTGCTTGGAAATAGAAAATACCACTGAGAAACTGAATGGACTTATTTATGGATGGCAAAAATGACCAAAAATATGAGATTCGCCGAGTCTCGCTATTAGGGAAAAAACGATGATTTCGCGTTACAACATTATATGTTACCCAATATTTATAACCACCCCCACCTAATAAATAGTGGCCACCGGTGGGGGGAAATACTAATTAAACTGTAATATTAATAAATTTTACCTAATATTTCAGCCGGCATCCCACCCTAAGTATTACATTCTACTCAATGTTTCCCTTCATTCCTACTAATTTTATAGTTTATTTTGTTTACTTTTAAATTACAGATATAAAGAAATATTACTATCCCATATAACTTAGCAAAACGTTGATGGAGGTAGGCAGAAATATTAGATAAGATGTAATATTTACATTTTTCCTAATATTTGGTAGCTCTATAAAAAAATTATCAGTGTCAAAATATCCATAAAAAAGTTTTACCTTTACAAGAAAGTTTTACCTTTATAGGCTACATGGATTCATCGCCAACATTTTCTACAAATAATTATGTATCTAAATATAACATCAAACTAACATGAATCTAGGCTAGTTTAATCCCCCCTTAAATAGATTATATTCTAGAGGAATTCCATGAGTCAATACCATGAATTTTGAAATCATGGGTCAATACCATGAGTCATTTTTATTTTTTTTATTATTTAATTCTTATAGGGTTTTTTTTTTTTTTTTTTTTTTTTTTTTTTTTCAGTAAGTTACAATGTTTACAATACATTAAGTTACACATCTTTACCAAATTTAAATTTTATTTTGACCATCTCGGCCAACAAAAGATCACATTTATCCCTCACACTAAAAAGTATATTTTTTTTAAATTAATTTATCTCATTATATAAAGTTTGATGTAAAATAAGAGCGAAAAATAACTATTTTTAAAATAACGTTATTAATTTTTTTAAAGGTTAGCACAACATCTCTGGCATATACATATATGAAAGTAATAGTATGAACAACATATCTAACATATACATATATATATATTAAAATAACATAATACAAATTTCTTGAATAAACATAATAGCCTATATATATATATATATATACTCTAATTTTTTAATGTAAAATTACTTGACAACATCTCCCTCATATACTAATCTATACAAAGCTTCTAGAGGCAATAACTTTTGAAAATAGAAAATAATTTCCCATTGAAGATCAAATAATTCAACCAGGTAGTACTAAAATCTGGTAGGTAGAGAACAAAGCTTTTAGAGGCAATAACTTTTAAAAATAAAAAATAATTCCCCATTGAACATGAAATAATTCAACCTGGTAGTACTAAAATCTGGTAGGTAGAGATGAGATTGAAGGAAAAAATACAGGGATTCATGCGGAAGGAGTGAATGTCGTATCCAAAATGAAATTTTTGTTTCTTTGTGACTGGCAGCGTAACTCGAAACCACCATTATCATTGACGTCGTGGTGATATTGTTTCATTTGCTATTTGAGGGGATTATTGTTATTATTATTGCAATTGATATTCTTATACTTGCCAACCCAGGATCCACAGGATCCTCAGAAGATTGATAAGGATCGGAATAACGTTTGGAAATTAAAGGGATTATTATTATAACTATCAGAGGTGATAGAAATTATTTATTTTGAGGAAGCCATGACGATCAGGTCATTTGCCTGTTCTTCACCTCTAATGTTACTATTGCACGTGGTGGGCGCCCAGGATATACCCATAACTGGCATCTACAACCGAAATCGAATCCAAGCCGAGTCAATTCTTTAGTACTGTGGGTGTAATATACCTATTGTGATTAACCCCACGTAAGGTAATTTTAAATTACCAATCAGTTAATCAAACCTGCGTAAAAGTAATTTTAAATTACATATCAGTTACAACTAATTCTTGGCATTGGTTAAATGGATCAGCGAGCACCCTAACAGGGGGAAGAGAAGGTGGATGGAGAATGGTGTGCTGTTCAGGAACAGACAGGGAAGGAATTCCAAGAAAGAGAGCAGAGAGAGAAAAGAGGTTAAGTCTGGTAGAGACCAGATAACCTAGCACAGCAGTGCGTAAGTCTTGTTGAGGGCTGCAGGCCTGTAAGATGGCTCGGGGGGAGAATCCAACGTGAAGTGGATCTCAAGGTTGGGAGGATAAGAGCAAAAGTGATTGCAGGTGAACTCTTGGGGTAGGAACACCGGTAGCAGGTTGCCAGGTATGAATTTTCTACAGAGTTCTAGCTTGAAAACAGGTATCTGTAGTGTACCGACAGAGTACAGTTATCTGTGCTTTCTTTTCACTAGATAATAAATAAGAGGATAATTGTAGTTATTGTAAAGATTAATGCATATAATTCCAGTCTGCAAATTAGACTACTGTGACAAAAGTCACATATTCATCTACTGTAATGATTCTGAGTATTTATGATAAAATTGCTTAAAACAGAACTAAACCCTAAAGCGGTTGGAGAGACCGCAGTAGTACATCAGTAGACAGGAATGAATGAATGAGTAAACAGAACCTCTCGGTTGCGAGATGAAGTCGAGCTAAACCGTCATAGAACCAGCGCAGAACTAGCGCTCATACAAATATCAACGCTGTGTAAATCAAGGAGATTCTTCATAAATAATAAGACTGCAGAATCCAAGAGCCTTTACAAGAATAATAACACTGTGTAAGTAAAAGACATTAGAAATTGCTGTCGAGGGTTTATGTTCATTGTTAGCCAAAACTTGAGTGTTTAACCATGAAAGGGAACTCCGCTTAACCATGCAAGTTAAGATCTTAAGCATTATTCGCAGAATATTGTTAGGGCTAACGCTATCAGAAAAGCACGGAAACTAAAGACTGTGCATTTATCAAACGCAGGCAATACCAGCCACGAATAATAGTGACTGTGTGCGGAGAGGGTTTGACTCGGCATTCATCATATCGAATGCAAGTCTTACCCCGTAGTGCCGCAATAAAAGAAACATGAGACACATAAAGAACCTCGAATACAGATGCATGCGAAATACATTCAATCTATAAAGATTTGAGAGTTATGTCATGCGAAATATAACCAATCTATAAGGATTCAAGAATTATACCAAAGTCTGTAGCAGAATAACTCGTTACTGTTGGTAAACCCTATAGGGTATTAAGTTACATGTAAATGAAGATGTTAATGCAACATTAACAGTTGAACGATTAAGCATTTCATACATAACTGGCAGTATAGAAGACAGAGTCGGTCATAAAACCCATCGATAGAGCCTGTAAGCCGAGCATAGTGTATTCATTAAACAAATGTGAACTGTTAACATAGTTGCATAAGGCCCTGATGAATACCGAAGGACTATGGTCCAAAAAGAAATAACATAGCGGTACCGAAACATAGAAGCTCTATTAAACTGTAATAGAAACGCTTAAACATATACATAGATTTGACTTAATCATTCCGGTTCCGGAGAATCCAGTTCAATTCCAAATATACAAATATACAAACGGCATGTAGCCATGATCATGTCCTAGCTAACCCAAAAGGTTCACGCAATACAGGTCCGGCATGAGGAGGCCGCCTGCATAACGCAACCAGGGTTTTGAACAAACAGTAGCCAGACCTGAGACATATAAATGGGATGTCATGAGCCACGGCTCGGACCAGAAGATGATGTCAATCCAACTTCATAAACAGACTTTCTCTTACAGGGGAAAACGCTTAAACGGCGGAGATAAACTTACCTGGAATATCCGTAGCCAGCAAATTCTTCCTGCAGGTGGTAGGAAACCGTGGAGACAAGCCCTCCTGTACAGAACCATTCAATGTAAATAACCTGGATCAGTCGAGGCAACCAAGGGTTTCAAGGAATAAGCAATGCTTACCAGGTGAGCTTAACTGAAACTAGAATACCAGATAGTAAGGCGGAAAGTTCAATACCTGAACAGTGAGGCAAGAGCTGGTGTGGTTGTATGAGAGCTGTCGAGCTGCGGAATGGCTCGGCTGCGTCTGCAGTGTGCAAATGAACTGAGCCGAAGAACCCGGTGCCTTATGTATTATCCGCCAAACCCTTAAACTGATCTGAGCCATACGATGTGGTAGGATGATCCCCATCGTCCGTTTAGGCGGGAGGTCCTGGCGCGAAACCCACAGAGGGTCAACCTCCCAAGAGTCACATGGGTTCACGTGGGCCTATGCCACCTGGCCCTGGACTGGGTGAGCTGGGTTAACTCCCGTATACCATCTGGCGCCATATTAAACATGTGTAATGGATATAAGGATTAAGGTTGCACCATATCACCCAAGGGTTGCACATTATACCATAAGTGATATGCGTAGGAGACATTACCTTCTCGGTGGGAAATAAGAACAATTAATATAAAGTTTAATTATAGTCATGCGCGTAGGCCTGGGTTGAAATACCTTAGGCATGGTTTCCTTGTTAGTCGCGGGGTGACTTTTAAGGGATTAACTACTATAAACAAAAAGAAAATTTTACTGTTGTATATATGTAGTTTATAATGAGATCGTGACAATGTGGTATCAGAGCCAAAGGTTGCAATACTGGCGCCTTTGGGAAAGGATAGTGAAGTACGCCATCAGTAGGCATTAACTCAGGCATGAGTTTAATCATTCGCATATTCATTTATGTCATACACTACTTTTGGCATGACAGGTGTGATTCATGTTTATAACTTCTTTGAGAAGTAGGTGATAAGTTGTTGCATAAGTACGTTCATAACGTTGGATTCTTGATGAGGATAAAAGACAATGAAACTTTTGTCGCACTTAAGAACAATATTGAACACTCATTGAGGAAGTGACGATCAACTACCAACTTTTGATTTGCACATATGGCAATAACAACAATGCATATATTGAACTAGATTGAAATTACAATGAACAAAACTTAATAGGCCAATGCATGAATATAAATCAGGGGGAACATCCTTGAATAGGATGAAAAATTGTTTTACAAAAAAAAAGACATTAGAAGAACCCCTTTAGATATTGGAAAAAAAACATGCAATGGGTCAAGCAGCGAGACTTGAGTGTCATAACTAACTTTTGATTTAGCCTTGTCATGGATACATGAAGATGATTGGTAGTTGAGATTGGTTAGTGTGTATGACTAACCCATAGAACTTATATGCATTAATTGAATTGGACTAAGATTGCTACAATTCGTAAACAAGTAAAGTTGATTGATGTCACATGCATGGAATGTGTGTGTGAAGATTCTTACTCTCTCTGTGCTATAGTTCTAGTTGTTTATGAGAAGAGTCTTAATTTTATTCACCATGAGAATGCATGATGAATAGCATATGCTTATGTCCTAATAGTTCTAATGATGATTACCTTCTAATTGACTGAAATCCATTAGAATGGTATGTGCTGATGTTAATCATTACTTGTTGGGAGACAAAAACCATTGGAGCCTCGATTAAATGATGGTTGAATTTATCTCCACTATGGGAATGATGGATTTCTTATGCATGATGCATTCCAGTGTGAAGTTAAGGGTAGAGGCATGTTCAGTGGGTAACATTTCTAGGACCCATTCATGGTATAATTACATGTGATAATTATTCATAAATAGACTACCTGTGTTAATACAGTTGTCAGTAAATTCTAATTACCTTCCCCAACCATAGATGCTTCCAAAGGAAAAGGAAGCAAGGAGAAGGAAGAAGACCGTGCTGTAGGGACAGACGGTCACTAAGTCTGGTGATGACCAGATAAAGCAAGCTTTGAGTGTTAGAATCTTGCGGAAGACTCTAAGTCTTGGGATGACTAGATAAGCGCTCGATGTGCATGTGAGTATTCCTTTGACCATGCTTAAGGAGTTGGAAAATGATAACTATAGAGTGTTGATGTTAATGATTTTCATAATGTCTCCTTGAACTCATTATTCTGAAATGGTCACATAGTAGTGTTATGATAGTTGTTGCGTATAGCACCAAATGGTAGCTCTAGTGCATGTGTGACACTTAGGAGATTATGCTTCTAATTGCATAAGTAGAGCAATTGCTTCCGGTAGGGGTGGTTTAACTTGTTAGTTATGCATGTTGATCCAAGGATAAGATAAGTGTCTTGTTCACTTACTTGAAGAACACGTATGAATGTTTTATATGATTTCTTAGTAGAGAAAGTATTTGAATGCATGCAATAAAAGAATGGTTCTTTTATAGATTTTCTTGGTAAAGAAAATGTGTTAAGGCATGCAGTTAAAGATTGATTATCTTGTATGTTTTCTTGGTAAAGAAAATAGGTAGTTCCTATTAGAAAGACTCCACGTGAGTCTTGTGTGTGAAATGCTTGTCTCTGGTCTATGAAATCCTCGTTAAATATAGCCAAGTATCTTCTTGAGAAAGAGGATGAGGTATATAAATGTCCTGAGAACATAGCATGGAAGGTGGCCAAGTTTGCTTGAATTAAAATATGTATCTTTATTTGATAAAAGCTTCTTGAAATATATATATATATATGCTAATTGCATTATGATTCTAGTTAGTCTCTAAGTTCTAGTGAAATGATTATGCATTACATGCATGATAAAAGATAACTAAGGATGTGCTTCTAGGCACATAGATATTTATCCCTAATTTCTTGAGGAAAGAGTATATTACATATATACATAAATATAGTCTCATCCTAAGAGTATGCATACTTCATGTATGAAGATAAAGGATTTTATGAGAGTTCTTGAAAATGGAAATAGAGGTTCTTTCCTTTAAAGACACATTAGAATAGTGTTCATACAAGAACCAAAATCCTTACTTGTTTCATGAAAAGAACTATGTGCATTAAAGTAAAGTAATTGTGTTAAGAGAACACATGTTGCATATTGGTAGCTATTTTGACTTTAGAATTATGAGACTGTGCGTACTTAGAGAAAGTGGTCATGATAGCTTCCTTGAAAATAATAATCTCTTGGAGAGATTGTCTTGTTGGAAGAGCTGTGTTGATTGCTTGATTTGATGCATAAAGGATAAGTAAACCTTGTTTTTGTATCTTGGTTTTTATGCCGAAAGATAGACATCTTTAATAATTTCTTGAAAGGGAATCTTGAGAAATCCTCACATCGGAAGATAGAGAAATGAGGATTAAAATGACTTCCTTAAGAAAGAGGTATGTGGTTTGTCGTATGAAATGATGGTGGTCTTCTAGTGAAGGGAATAAGTGTTGCATACATTAAAGAAGGGCTTATATGATAAGCAATAGTATGCACAAAGATTAGTCATTGTGACATAAGAGTTATGTTCTTGTATGTTAGAGAAATTATGTTTAATTACACTAACGATGCATGACTAAAGCTAGCCATAGTAAACGTAAGATAATACTCCGTTAATGATGATTTGAATTGGAACAACAGACTATGGCAAAATTGGGAATGTTGAGGGTATTAACTCAACTGTTGTTGACATTTATACATTAATGAGTATTTGCATATGTTTTTATACATGACAATATTGTATGCATGAACATTCTGGGAAATGGAATACGTGTTAACTGATGCATATTTATAACTAACGTTGCTGATGGGATTAAGTAGTGGTAGCTTAATGGCAACAAGAAAACTCATCACATAAATTGTTGCAATGTGAAATGCAGTTATAAATGAGAAAGAATGATGTTATATGATATGCATGAATTATGTTATTTGGAAAATTTGCATGCATACAACGTGGATGATGAATATGTTTCCCATCAAACTTGATGTTGTGGACCCATGTCGGGGGTTAAGTGTAAATGCGTGGTATACATGCATGTTTGTTATGCTAATGATAATGTTCATATGGTTCATTGTGTAAATTACTATGAGAAAGAGTAATAAAAGAGAAATTTAACATGACAGACAGTTGTGGATACTTGGGTTGATGACAGTTACCTGCCCAGAGGGGTTGATGGTACTTGTCTACCTGCATTGTGAAAGGCTGGAATGCCTTGGGTTGATGACAGTTACCTGCCCAGAGGGGTTGATGGTACTTGTCTGCCCGGAGTTGGGTTGATGGCAGTTACCTGCCCAGAGGGGTTGATGGTACTTGTCTACCCGCATTGTGAAAGGCTGGAATGCCTTGGGTTGATGACAGTTACCTGGCCAGAGGGGTTGATGGTACTTGTCTGCCCGGAGTTGGGTTGATGGCAGCTACCTGCCCGGAGGGGTTGATGGTACTTGTTTGCCCGGAGTTGGGTTGATGGCAGCTACCTGCCCGGAGGGGTTGATGGTACTTGTCTGCCCAGATTTCCTCTCCCTGGAATTCTTGAGCTAGTTGGCCAGTGGAATTCCATGTTAGACCTGGTAAGGTCTCTATCAAAGAAATTGTCTGGATGTGAAAATGACTCGATTTGGTTGTGAGAACCAGTTTCCATGGGTTGGGAATTCTTTAGTCCATTGTGGACTCATGGCTAAAGGAATTAACTAATCAGCTATATGTTATGTTAAAAATGAATTTTACATATAGTTGTGTAAAATATGTTATGCACATTTAATAAGAAATGAGCTTAGTGCTCAATAAAGAATAAATGGAAATGTTAATTCCTTTATTGTGTTATTAATGTTGTGAACATCTTAGTGGGAGCTAAGACAATTCTTGCTTGATGCAGTGATTGACTGTTTTGATGATTAGAGAGCTAGGTGCTCTTTTGGTACTTCTTGAAGTACTTTACGGATGTCTTTAGTGAGAATTCGTTCAGTGTGCACGTGAGCAGTGATTTATCATTTGATGATTAGTGTTAGTGCTCTTTAAGTACTTGTAAAAGTACTGTGATTTAGAAAGCATCTAACATTGCACAATTGATTGCTAGTCAAAAGTGTCTCATTTGACTCAAAATATAGTGACTAATGTGGTTGAATTTGTTAGTCATATATTGCAGGAACTACTTACCAGGGAAGGTTGAAGAATTGTCCACCCTCTACTAACAGGCTTACATGAAAGTATTCATGATTTTCAAGCATAAGATGGTAAGTTATGGTAAGTTGACACAGAGAATTGTTTATTATGAATGAATAAGGCCCAGGTGGTGGCGATTAGAAGTTGCATATTTTTGCAATTACGAATGATTATGACTATTGATGCTTATAACTAATGATATTTCTTAAGACTATATAATTACTATTTTGTTTGTTGTCTTTTCTTGGAATGAAATCGTTGATTTCAAAAAGAAAGGATCACATTTTGTGTGGATTAGATGGTAATACCACGAGTAAAATATCAAGTTCCGACGAAAGATGAACACCGAGGACGGTGTTCCTGTTAAGGGGGGGAGTATGTAATATACCTATGGTGATTAACCCCACGTAAGGTAATTTTAAATTACCAATCAGTTAATCAAACCTGCGTAAAAGTAATTTTAAATTACATATCAGTTACAACTAATTCTTGGCATTGGTTAAATGGATCAGCGAGCACCCTAACAGGGGGAAGAGAAGGTGGATGGAGAATGGTGTGCTGTTCAGGAACAGACACGGAAGGAATTCCAAGAAAGAGAGCAGAGAGAGAAAAGAGGTTAAGTCTGGTAGAGACCAGATAACCTAGCACAGCAGTGCGTAAGTCTTGTTGAGGACTGCAGGCCTGCAAGACGGCTCGGGGGGAGAATCCAACGTGAAGTAGATCTCAAGGTTGGGAGGATAAGAGCAAAAGTGATTGCAGGTGAACTCTTGGGGTAGGAACGCCGGTAGCAGGTTGCCAGGTATGCATTTTCTACAGAGTTCTAGCTTGAAAACAGGTATCGGTAGTGTACCGACAGAGTACAGTTATCTGTGCTTTCTTTTCACTAGATAATAAATAAGAGGATAACTGTAGTTATTGTAAAGATTAATGCATATAATTCTAGTCTGCAAATTAGACTACTGTGACTAAAGTCACATATTCATCTACTGTAATGATTCTGAGTATTTATGATAAAATTGCTTAAAACAGAACTAAACCCTAAAGCGGTTGGAGAGACCGCAGTAGTACATCAGTAGACAGGAATGAATGAATGAGTAAACAGAACCTCTCGGTTGCGAGATGAAGTCGAGCTAAACCGTCATAGAACCAGCGCAGAACTAGCGCTCATACAAATATCAACGCTGTGTAAATCAAGGAGATTCTTCATAAATAATAAGACTGCAGAATCTGAGAGCCTTTACAAGAATAATAACACTGTGTAAGTAAAAGACATTAGAAATTGCTGTCGAGGGTTTATGTTCATTGTTAGCCAAAACTTGAGTGTTTAACCATGAAAGGGAACTCCGCTTAACCATGCAAGTTAAGATCTTAAGCGCTATTCGCAGAATATTGTTAGGGCTAACGCTATCAGAAAAGCACGGAAACTAAAGACTGTGCATTTATCAAACGCAGGCAATACCAGCCACGGATAATAGTGACTGTGTATGCGGAGAGGGTTTGACTCGGCATTCATCATATCGAATGCAAGTCTTACCCCGTAGTGCCGCAATAAAAGAAACATGAGACACATAAAGAACCTCGAATACAGATGCATGCGAAATATATTCAATCTATAAAGATTTGAGAGTTATGTCATGCGAAATATAACCAATCTATAAGGATTCAAGAATTATACCAAAGTCTGTAGCAGAATAACTCGTTACTGTCGGTAAACCCTGTAGGGTATTAAGTTACATGTAAACGAAGATGTTAATGCAATATTAACAGTTGAACGATTAAGCATTTCATACATAACTGGCAGTATAGAAGACAGAGTCGGTCATAAAACCCATCGATAGAGCCTGTAAGCCGAGCATAGTGTATTCATTAAACAAATGTGAACTGTTAACATAGTTGCATAAGGCCCTGATGAATACCGAAGGACTATGGTCCAAAAAGAAATAACATAGCGGTACCGAAACATAGAAGCTCTATTAAACTGTAATAGAAACGCTTAAACATATACATAGATTTGACTTAATCATTCCGGTTCCGGAGAATCCAGTTCAATTCCAAATATACAAATATACAAACGGCATGTAGCCATGATCATGTCCTAGCTAACCCAAAAGGTTCACGCAATACAGGTCCGGCATGAGGAGGCCGCCTGCATAACGCAACCAGGGTTTTGAACAAACAGTAGCCAGACCTGAGACATATAAATGGGATGTCATGAGCCACGGCTCGGACCAAAAGATGATGTTAATCCAACTTCATAAACAGACTTGCTCTTACAGGGGAAAACGCTTAAACGACGGAGATAAACTTACCTGGAATATCCGTAGCCAGCAAATTCTTCCTGCAGGTGGTAGGAAACTGTGGAGACAAGCCCTCCTGTACAGAACCATTCAATGTAAATAACCTGGATCAGTCGAGGTAACCAAGGGTTTCAAGGAATAAGCAATGCTCACCAGGTGAGCTTAACTGAAACTAGAATACCAGATAGTAAGGCGGAAAGTTCAATCCCTGAACAGTGAGGCAAGAGCTGGTGTGGTTGTATGAGAGCTGTGGAGCTGCGGAATGGCTCGGCTGCGTCTGCATTGTGCAAATGAACTGAGCCGAAGAACCCGGTGCCTTATGTATTATCCGCCAAACCCTTAAACTGATCTGAGCCATACGATGTGGTAGGATGATCCCCATCGTCCGTTTAGGCGGGAGGTCCTGGCGCGAAACCCACAGAGGGTCAACCTCCCAAGAGTCACATGGGTTCACGTGGGCCTATGCCACCTGCCCTGGATTGGGTGAGCTGGGTTAACTCCCGTATACCATCTGGCGCCATATTAAACATGTGTAATGGATATAAGGATTAAGGTTGCACCATATCACCCAAGGGTTGCACATTATACCATAAGTGATATGCGTAGGAGACATTACCTTCTCCGTGGGAAATAAGAACAATTAATATAAAGTTTAATTATAGTCATGCGCGTAGGCCTGGGCTGAAATACCTTAGGCATGGTTTCCTTGTTAGTCGCGGGGTGACTTTTAAGGGATTAACTACTATAAACAAAAAGAAAATTTTACTGTTGTATATATGTAGTTTTTAATGAGATCGTGACAGTGGGACAGCTGCTCGTAATTCTGGAACTAGACACCCCGTCAAAGGTTACAACTACAAGACGAAGTTCGTAGACTCAACCACAGGCACAGTTGCCTACGGGAAAGCGATCTGCAATACGCAGTGAGGGACTGCAGATAGTCCCTCAGACTGTCGGCGCTTTATGCCTTAGAAGTCTGGGTTTCTCCATCTGGAACTTTTGCAACAACGCCATCGCTGCTCAGGTTGAATACGGTAACCGCCATCGCTGCTCGGGTTGAATACGGTAACCGCTGTTCCATTCTCTACGCTATTGTTCAATCCTCTACTCCATGACCACTACAACTTTTAGTATCAACTCTACTATGTCTGTTCAAATAAAACCCATCCTCTACTCTACATCTGCGCTCAGGTACTACCTTTAGTATCAACATCCATTCATCTGAGATCTTTGTTTGTTCAATCCTCTACTCCATGACCACTACAACTTTTAGTATCAACTCTACTATGTCTGTTCAAATAAAACCCATCCTCTACTCTACATCTGCGCTCAGGTACTACCTTTAGTATCAACATCCATTCATCTGAGATCTTTGTTTAAATAAAACTTGAAAGGAATTTGCAGGATACTGCTGGTCGGTTTGTTTGATGAGGTGCTATGCCCTGGTTATTGATCTCTTTTCCATGATCGTTATAGTTTCTAACATGGTTAGTAAGTTCGAATTCGAAGATACCATAAAAGTTTGAAAAAAAAAATTCAATTCCAAAATAATTCGACAATAGACCTCTTAAAGACCAGTGTGTTTGTTTATTAATTAATTTATTTATTTCGAATTTTAAATAACTCTTATTAACTATAAATGATAACAATGTTATAAGTAAAATTCATCTAAAAAAATTACCATTCATTTTTTTTCTCTAATTATTTCTTTCTTTCAAATCTTATATAATATCTTTTTTAATTTAGAAATTTATTTATGTAATAGATATACATTTATAAAAATATATTTAAAACTGATTTATCTATAATTTCTCTCTATGATATAAAATTTTTCCATATATAAAAAATATCATCAATAAAACAATCAAACACTTTGAGACATTCTTTCTTTTCTTGGTTTCTAATAATTTTTTTAATTTCACTTTTACCTTTTATATTTTTGACCTCTTATCTTTCTTTCTATATATGTGATTTTTTCTTTTCCTCATTGCTAAGTTCCCAGCACTGAAAAAATAACTTTTCTAATTTCACTTTTACCTTCTATATTTTTTACATCTATTTTTGACATATATTTATTTTTCTTCCCCTATATACCCTGCTTTATTTATTTATTTTCTTCAAAAACGTTTGAGGACAAATATTTCATAGCAGGGAAAAACGTTTGAACAAAAATATTTCATAGCAGGGAAGGCGCAGAGCTTAGAGATAGGTCCGCACTAATTTTGTTTACCTCCCTGCCAGAAGGAAGAAAGGAAGTAGAGGTGGTCCCCTCCAGCCATTCACAGATGGTAATGACTAGTCTCCTATTAATCTCGGGTACAGAAGGCCTGCTATGGGAGTGAATTAACCTACAAATATGGTCGAATTGTTCGGCACTGGAACCGAATTAACGAATTTCCGTATCTTTTGCTTCAATATGGGTGAAGTTGGTAACTCTGGTTTCTAAGTCATATGCGAGAATGTATGGTTTAGCAATTCCTAAATGAATATGAATCATTATTTTCTAAATTATTTTTAAAATTATTTTTAGCAATTTAATTTAATTTAATAAATTATTATTATTATTATTTTATTTTTCTAATATTTATTTATTCGTGTTTTTTTATTTATATATAAATAAATTAATAAAATATTGTTTTTATATTTTTGATTTGATAAGACAAGGTTTTCTAATTATTTTTCTTAAATAAACAAACTATTGCACAATTTTCTATCTTATTTAGATTAAGTGACTGCTTTTGTTTTTGGCCTATCAAAATAGTTCTAGCTAAAATTGCAATGGCTTTGGAGTTTAAACAGGTTGATTTTCCTAAGATTTAATCAATCTCCAATTCAAAAAAAGATATGAGCATTCCCTAGTTTTAATTATTGTTATGCATATTGTTGTCAATATTTCTATTTCCATAGAGTAGTCATACTCTTGTAAAATCACTTTAAAGTATAGCTTTGAGATTAATCTATTTATTAATTTTCTTACCATGTTATACTCTCTTTATACTTATATACAAATTCCATATCATGGTTAATATCAAGTGTTTTGTTAATTTAAAATGAGTAATAGATTTTTTTTGGGAGAGGAAAGATATTATCTATCTCAATTAACATGTTGCAAAGTCATTTGATTCTATTTTATGTTTGTTTACAAATCCCATATCATACCTATTATGAATTATTTTGTTAATTTTAAACAAATAATAGATTTTTACTCAATATTTATATTGAAATATTTTATTTACTAGTATAAAATCATCTAACATGAGCTAGAAGGATCAAGTTTCTTCACCTGTGAACCTTTTTTACACTACAAAATTCATCCATGATATATCCCAATGAATTTATAGTGGTTCTCTATATATACAATGTGTAATTTTCCATTAATTAAATTTTATTTTTCAATGCTATACACAGTATATAGTGGATATTAAAATGACACATTTGAGCACATAATTTTTTTGTTATTATTAATATATTTTTATTTATATATCAATATTATGGTAAAGGCGCATTAATTTTATTATTAATTTTTTTTTTAAGTTTAGTTTCGACTACATCATCATCATGTCAAATATATCAGCATGAGCAGAGAATAGAACAAGTCACTTCAAATCAAAGGAGTGTCCTAACAGAGCACCCAATCACCCACGATCAAAGATCATGTGGACAAATTTTTTATTATTATAAACATCTTTAAATGTTGCATATTAATTTTATATTAAAAATTGATTGAATGAATTACACATATCCTTCTTACATCGTATTTTTTTTATTAATTTTTTTCTTTGTATAATGAATGTTTTATTGTATGAACATTAAGATAGTATATATATATATATATATATATATATATTAAAATCAACATAATTAACATAGATCTTAATATAGTTTATTTAACTCATGGATTGAAATATTTTTGTGAAAAGTATAATGTTTAAACATGTACATATTTTTTTACTTCTAATTACTTTATCTTCATTTAAAGTTGATATGAAATTATAGTAACATGCATAACATCTTCATTTATTTTTTTACTATAGCATACATTTATTTTCTATTTAGAGTATGTTTTATTTATATTTTTATTATGTTAAGATAGACACTTGTCAATTACATGGTGTACCCCACAAAATTACACATCCTCATCATATTGGGCTAATGAGCCTCTCGATTCAATAACCCAAATTAAAATAGTTTTAATATTTTATTTAATATTCCATTTAAAAATTGAATTAATTACACATAGAAGTAGTTGATTTATTTATAATGAACTTTAAATATATTAATAATATATATGAAATTGATATTGAAATATACTTCTTATCATGGACATTCAAATAATTTATTTTGAAATAATACTAATATATTTTTAAAAAATAAAAGAATTACACATCTTAGATTAAGTATTTAAACATGTTAGTTATGTCATCATCTCAACCATTCTTTTTTACATCTAACTATGACACATGTAGCTAGGAGAGTTGTGGCTAATACAAGGCTTTTACCAATGCTAGACAACAAGATATGGTGGATCTCCTCTAACTGGAAGATATGCACATCTGGGATATTTAGTTTATACAACTCTTTTTATATGGATAGAATGCAAGACATGGTGGCTATACATTACATATGGTTGTTTCTAACTCATTGGTTGCAAATGAGCCGAGTACCACAAGGATTTCTTTTTTCATGAAGTTGGAATAAACCCCAAAGGTGGAGGTTTTTGCACCACAATATAGTGCACGAGCTCTGCAAGTTGCTCAATGTGGCTTGGTAGGCTAATTCATGGGGATTTTTCCTTTCCTGCATTCTATGGGGATGTGGGTTGAAAAAAATTGGAAACGCATGAACAAGGGTGATGGGACTAGATATTGCAACAATAATACTACAACTCGCAAGGGTTTCAACTTTAATTGTCAACATAGTTTTGTAGAAACATAAGTGGGGTCAGAAATATGTGTCCAATATGTACCTATATTTTTCCTTTACTAACTTTTATATGGGTGAAAACGTGACGATGAAACCTAGTTACTTAGAGACCATTCTACTATCAAAACTCATAATTGTAGGAAATGAATGAAAATAAGATAACTATAGGAAAAGGAGGAAACCATCTGAACTACGATGAATAAAAGAATGTCTATTCTAATATGAAAAGAAAAAAAACTCAAAATTGAAACAAAGCATCTCAATATCAAACCATAATATTGCAGTTAGAAGACAACTTATACAATGAACTATGTCAAGGAATATGCTAGGTCTCTTTCATCTCACATTGAGGGATCTAGTGACATTTTAGCATACTAGGGAATGTGGAAGATGAGTTGGATATGGGATTGGATAATTTTTGGTAGTAAAATGAAAACTTCGATGGGAGGAGTTCCACTCAATAGTAAAATGTGCTAAGGATGTAGTTGAAATAAAGAAGAGGCTAATGCATGGTTAGCAATATTAGGGTATTGTATAGTGTTGTGGTGACTACAACCACCCTCCAAATTTTTTCCTATGCATCATTTTGAAGCTTCCCTCCTAAATCAGAGCAACTCATCTCACATTGACCCATGTACTTATTCTTTGATGAAGCATTATATTTTTCATTATGGATTTGCATTTTCTTACTTGCTTTACTATCCAAGCCACAAGCTGAAACCTTAACTTTTTTTCGACTCAGCTCTAGGCTTTCCTTAGTTAACTACACAATCCTTGAGGGAAACCAGCCTTGCTCTTAGGAAATGCATAGTCGAAGCTAAGAGTGAGCCTTCAAATCCAGAATTGCGTAAAGCCAAATAACAGTCTGTCTTCAGTTTGGAAACTGCACAGAGCATGAGTCACTGAGTTGTACAATCCTTCCCAGAACTACTCTGGGCAATGTATGGCATCTTTTCCGAAAAAGAAAAAGAAAAAAAGTGAAAAACATCCCTTAAAAATAAGGACCTATTTTTAGCAGCCCAGAGGAGACACTCGAGTTAGTTTGGAAACTACTTCATAGTGTTACTTTTTCCTTGATTTTTGGCCTTCGCATCATAAAACCTAAATCGACGAAATGTATTTAATAAACATAGCTAGAGATCATTTTCAAATTTGATATTGGATCTCTATAATTCCCAAGGATATCAAGGAACCTCTAATGTGATCGTCATTGCTTTTTCCATTAAGTCTTGTTCTTGTAGTCTTTTATTTCTTTTCCTATTGCTTTTGTTTACTTATCTTGTGAGGGTGTTGTTTCACTCGGTTTCTTTGAACGACCATTGGCATTTGAACTTACTTTAATGTCTATAGGTTTTGTTTTAAGTTTTGCATTGCCTTTTCCAACTTTTTCAAGAATTACCCAATTTTTGTTCTATTTGTTGTCGTTACGGTGACACTCTCCACATGCTCAATTTTCCTTCAGTTTGATTGATTCCTGAACCTGTTTCACTCACATGAATTATCATTCACTTAGATATGCACTCAACATCATTCAATCCTTTATATATGTTCAAATTCTCACTTCCCTTGGCAAGATCTCAGCTTCCTTAGCCAAGACCTCATCTTCCCGAGCATGCACTTTCCACTTCTGGAGCTCAAGCCCTTAGCCTTGGCTTTTGGAATTACGCATAGGTTTCCTAGGCCTGGCTCCAACTACCATTGCAGAGTTCAAGTAGGCAGCGCCGAGCCTTTGCCATTGTGTAGTCTCTCCTGGCTTGTGCCGAGACTGAACTACGCATTTTAGTGAGGAAGACATCCCACCGACTGTTTGGACTATGCAATGTGCAGTCCCAGCTGGAAGTTAGTCACCTCTGAGAGCCAATGTTGCACAATCCTTCCTAGAATTTTTCGAGTTTGTTGTTTGGTCTTTTATTCAAGTGATTTTCATTTCTAGCTAACATTTGCATTCCATGAGTGTCCTCTCTGTCTTGAAGTACAACAGTTGTTGAGAAACTCTCCAACAGTTACAAGTAACATGGCTTCCAAGAGAGTTTCATCAAAGTGTACTATTGAGATTAGAATTAGGGAAGCATTTGAGCAGGTGTCAATGAATTTTCCAGTTTATGGAGACACTTAGTTGTTGGTTTAGAAGGGAATGAAGTTAACATGGCAGGAAATCAAATATATCTTTACAGGGAACTTCAAGGATGACTTAGAGGATCGACAAGTTTATATTAGTTTCCACCACTCAGTCTTACAGAAGATTGCTGCCTTCCCATGTGTGGAGATCCTCCACTGGATTGTCTCAGACATAGATCTAGAGACTATGATATTGACCAGTGCCAGTGGGATACAACTTTCCAACTTCAGCGTGAATAACTATCAATAAATGTATCAATTACCTCAGCCATTAAGGCACATGGATTCACTTTTCTATGCCACCCACAACCTCGTGAACAGCAGAGATATTTCAAAGCGCTAGGTGAAAGAGTCGTCAAAGTTTAGAGTGACAAAGAATCATGTTTACAAGACAAATCCACTTGGGAAGGTCTACCAGTTATTCATCATCTTTTCATGTCGATTATATGGTCAAGAGAGCAGGAATACCTTTATGAAAAATTGGGTGGTTGTGTTGGACCAGTTGGTGAATGATGGAAGGTAATTCAACTAGTCGGATATGTTGTCTCTTAATTTCAAAATGTATGTGACTAGCGCCTGTAATATGCCCAAGGATGAGTAGGTGATATTCATCATGTCCGCATATTTACTTGATGCGATCTGTGTCCAACATCAGTTTCCTAACATGGGTTGGGCATGGATACCAAAAGAGACTGTCGTCAACATTTATTGTGAGTTTCTTTCTTAATTCAGCTACTTAGGAGTTATGGCAAGGCTAGCTAACCATTTCACCATCTTGGTGTACAAGTTGATATTTTAGTAGGATCCACCTTCCATGTCCCAAGAAGTGATGGAGGCAATACGTAACATTGCAGATTGGTATGCCTCATGAAGTGGTGCCTTCATCAAGATGTTTGATAGAGAGAAGCCATTTCATGTTCAACCAAGGTATCCCATAGAAAATATGATCATGCAAGAGGTCGTATATCACCTCTCCACAGGGTTATCAATAGGACTGCATAATAAGAAGAAGACACCATGGCCCACCCTTGCTTTGTGAATCATACTATACGATATTAAGAGCTTGAAAGATGTGGATGCCAAAGTTAAGGAGATAATGAAGTTCGAGTTTGACACCAAACACATAAATCCGTATGATCCTTACCACATTTGCAAGAACCACTGTGCAAAAGTGTACTACCCATGGATCCAATAGACATGTCATTGGATAGAGGAGAACCCTTGGAGGTATTTTTACAGCTACTCCAAGCTCAATGAACCAGTAAGTATAGCCACACCATAGAAGGATTCTCTACAAGCCACAACACTACAGGAAGAAACAACGACAATAGTAATAAGCAACAAACTAGCGCAGGACAAGGGTAAGAGGAAGATTGTTGAGAACCCAAGTGTTGAGAAAAGATACAAGTTCAATGAACATCCTCTCATTGAGAAAGAAACTTTGTCAATGGAGGCAAAGATTTGACAATGCATAAAGAGGGTAGAGTGAAGGAAGAAAGAAAAAAAAAGGTTGGAGGAAGTAGAAAGTGTTAATTTTCATGAAGGAAACATTTTTCTTTGCTATTATATTTGAATTTCACCCCATATCATCATTTAATTATTCATATCTACATTATTATACACCAACATGTGCAATAAAATAGAAAGAAAAAACATCACCATCATCATCCATGTAGTGGAATATAAAAGGAACAGTAGAAGAAAAAATGCACACATATAGAGACACTGGGATTGGTCCGTGACCAGGGAAAAATCACTATGGGGAAAACCATTGAAAATATACTTCTTCTTCTTCTTCTTAGATTGACATAAAAATTTATAGTAGAGAGTAAAACGATCCCAATACATATTATCAACAGTTGGTGATAATAAGCCAGATCCAGAGTGCCACAGATCTGTCATAACAATGGAGCAACTTAGATCCACTAATCTGTAGTAGAGAAATCCACATCCACATATCTACAAAGGAGAAACCTAGATCCACAGATCTGCAGTAGAGAAACACAGATCCACAGATCACTCATATTGTTATGCCAAAACCCCATATACAAACTTGGTCGCTCGCATCAGGACTGTCTATGAGCGACTAAAAACCTCAAAGTCACATTCATGAAGACATTATCTAAGTGAATTTAACAATAAAGTTGCTCCCAAGAGGTATCTTTGCCTGCGATTATGGCCCTGAATAGAGAAGAACAAAAGTCGCTCTCTTGTTGGGTTGTCCGAGTGATCAGCAGGTCAAAGTCACACCCTCTTAGTGCTATCCGAGTTACTGAACTAACAAAGCCATTCACTAGGGTAAATGAAGCCATCGACCGGGGACCGAAACCTTTTGATCTATCTCTAAACCCAAAGTCGCTCCCTCTGAACTAACTCCCAATGACTAGAGGGAAAAAATTTCTCTCTTACCCATGTTGTGCCTGTGATTGATTATGAAAAACCTCATATATGTGCTAGTGACAAAGATCTAGAAGACCCTAACGCAGAGCGAAGCTTTCGCCTATTATCTTAGACCCTTGAGTGAACTCCTTCCATCGAACCTATGTGAACCAAGACAAAAGATAAGAGAATATATGTGTCTCCAAATGATCTTAAGGTATCTTCTATTTATAGGATCTCCTAAGGGGCCACTTGGGGTTAAGTTTGACCCAAGCAGTTACTCATGTGGTTAGGGCTGACCCATTTCATAATACATGTGTGAATAAAATAGTTGATAAATTAACTTTCACTTGACCAAATTGGGTGATCTTTAGGTTGATTTTGGTCCTCTCGAAAAGGGGAATCTAATGAATTCATTATCGCAATAATTTGAGCTATCGAAGGTGGAATTTTACCATAGTTGCAAAAATTAACACTCCCTCTAAACTAGGGAGAACTTCACCTGCCAATATCTGGACACCATCGAAGAATATGACTTTATGGAATCTTTGAGTGTCATCACATATAATTACGGATCATCTTTATCATGTATTCATTGTCCCATGTCCATTTGAACTATCTCATAATCACAAATCACCATTATACATCTAGATCAATCCTTTTCTTCTTCTTATTTATCTCTTGATTGTTTATGCTTGTCCATATCTTTATATCTTGTCAAGTGGTTGTAATTCTTGATTATCTCTACTCAACTCTAACTACTGAAACCTTATCTGATATAAAATAGGAATATTTTTTTACCAGAGGGGAGATCAATATACCACCCTCTATCCATCAAGCCACTACCTGGAGTCTCTGTTAGTAGGCTACTACCCAGAATATCATGAGGTTACTACTTGGAAATGTCATCAACTGCTACCAAAAAAGACCATCGAAGAGTCATATCTACAACTAAAATCATTATCAGAGAGCATATCATCAAGGAATACATCTAAACCTAGAACCATATCATGGAGCTACTACTCAACCTAGAATCTAATGACAATGAGGAAGGTCCTATGGGACACTGTTAACTCATGTCTATGACAGTGGGGAAGGTCCTATTGGATGCTCTTACCACATGGTGTCTCATGTAGGGGGGGCATATAGCCCTAACCTTATATTGAGCAATAGGATAGCTCTCCTCCTAAGGGAGCACGCTCCCAAATTTGGAATCGTCAAGGAACACACCTCAACCCGTAATATCATGGGGGAGCTATACATTTACAACCCCATATCTTAGCAATAGGATATACAAAAATACAAGGGAGAATTTCTTGACCTTGGGATCTCATCTGGGAGCTCAATCTCAAAATGGAATCTCATAGTGTTATCTCAACCCAACCTATTGCCTACTGATCTTCCCAATGATGGTAGAACACCTGCATCATAATCAAGTTGGGTTGTATGTATGAATAAAATAATTCATAACTCAAGTTCTACTTGTCCAAATCAGACGATCTTTAGGTTGATTTTGGTCCTCGCATAAATACGAATCTGATGCCATCATAATATCCATCAGATCAATAGTCCAAAGTGGAATTTGACAATAGTTACATATTTGAACACCCCCTCTCAACTAGGGAGAATTCTACCTACCAATATATGACCATCGATCAACATGACATATGTCCCATCTCAATTATCCTGTCATCTCATATCATTAATGTACATCTCTTTATAATTCTTGCTTCTCGATTGTTCCTACTCATATGTTGAATATTCTTGAATCTTGAAGAAGAAGAATTTTCCACCTGAGTGGAACTTAATCTACCACCCTCTATTCATTGGTCAACGACCTAGAATCTCTATCGCTGGGCTACTACCTGTAATATCTATCAGCGAGCTAATCCTTGGAATATCAGTCAATGGGATATTACCCCTAAATATGTCTACGATCTACTACCTGAAAATATGTATCACACTACTATCTAAAATCACCATAGGGCTACTAACTAGAAAGATGTCATCAGTCTACTACTTGGAAATGTCATCAGGCTACTAGCTGGAAATATCATCAGGCTACTACCTGAAAATATCATCGGGCTACTACCCAGAAAAATTGACTGGGAGTGAGATCTATGACCCGCATCATCATTAGAGAGCATATCATCAACAAGCTACTACTATGACCCCATATTGATAAATATGTGATATAGGGGAGCTACTACCCAACCCATCTGATTCCTACTAATATTCCCATCAATGACCCTAAATAGTAAAGCGGTTTAACACCTGCATCAGAATTGCCTTGGATTCTACACCCCCAAGTACACTCTCAACTCGTTGGTGAGACGACGAGTGGTACTCCCAACATGCTCGGCTTGTGGGTATTATTCCAATTGGGGTATACTTTGCAAAGACCAATATGGGGTGAGATATTACTCCAACCCTATGGCTAATAGATAGGGGTGATACCCTATTGTGCAGAGTTCTCTCAACCCCAGGAGCCCTATATCTCAATTCCTCACCTTGGGAGCTCAAACATGGGGGGAAGAGTATGGCTCAGTGTCCTCCATCAATGGTGCTCTCATCATACCCATTTCATCATACCTATATCAAGTAATCATCATCTATTAGTATCAGTTGTCACCTATTTATACAGGACACCAATCAAGTATCATGTTTGAAGATAAATAATCATATAAATCAAAAAAGGATACCATAATCATCCTACCTCTCAAGGAAGGTCAACGAGAAGCCTAAGCTTGTCTCGTACAGCTACATTGTCTCAATTTATGATATTATCACAGTCTCAACAATATATACATACATATATATATATATATATATATATATATATATATATATATATATATATATATATATATATATATATATATATATATATATATATATATATATATATATATATATATATAAGGGATTTTCTACCAATTGGATCCCACTCCTTATTACCTTAATCTATCCATGTCCCATCCAGATCATTGTCATACAACTCCCTAAGGAGGTTCTTCAAACTTGCTGATACCTAGACATGCTAGCAACATCATACTCATCCTCGGTTGTGTCACAAACCTCTTATCATGTCATATCTCATATTAACGTAGCACTCATATGTTCTCATCAATAATCAGCATCAGCATCTTCATATAGTCATATATCATAAGAATATCTCATACCAAGAATAAATCATATCATGCAAAGATCTTGAAGGATTCTTGGTAGCAATGTGTATGAAGCAGATCAATCATGAACTTATTCAGGCTCCATGCACATCATATATATACATATTGATGTTCAAAATGGACCATCAATTCCTCAATCAACTAACAGATGCCATGTCATGTTCAACAACAACTTTAACTTGAAATCAGAGTGTCCAAGGATGTGCATGACCACTTATCAATGCTTCTTTAATAGTTTCACAATATAGATTATCTTCTCCAAATTCCATAAATCGATTCAACATGTCATGATAAATGATTATGATCTTCATAAATCATCTCCATATTATATCATTAGAGGATATTTACCTCTCAATAGTACATCCTCAGTATATAAAAACCAAAATCAAAATCAAAGTCTTACCTTGAACCACTTATGAGGTAAACAGTTGAATCAACACATCATTTGGCTTCATCAAATAACTGTCAATGCGAACATATTTGGATCAGGGGAGTTTGCTTCATTCAATGCTCACTGCAATGATAACACTTTACCAAACCATTAGCCTTTCTTAAATCCTTATTATGGAATGAAATCAACTAAATCAATTGGTCAAACTTTAGAAACAAGATCAATACTAATATCAAAAGTCATCAATATATTACTATCAATTCTTTGAACCAGATGATAGGTAAGGATTTCATCAAGTCATGTCATCATCTATTATCATGCCAATAGGTTGTCATCAACCACACAATATCAATCAAGTCATTCCCATGATACAATTCATTGGAAGTCATTATGCTCATATATCATTGTCATCAAGGAAAACCATCAGTTGTTAAGTCACGACATTAGACATCATGTCAATCTACAAAATTTTCTATCATAGTAAGATGTATAAGATGTATAGTCCAAGACATATCTCAATCATTGAGTCAGTGATCTAGATCATCATCTGACATCATACAACTCATATATATTAATCAACCAAATCATGTCAAATTCTTGTAGTGCATATTTCAATCATAATGACATATCTATATGCATGTCATGGTCACCTTTAAACATTCAAAATTCACTAATATTTGTTACTTATCCTTGGAACTAACATCCTCCAGGTGGACATCTTGATTTAGAGATTAGACAACTTCAGAAATCTTCAGATAATGGTCAACAATAGTCAAAACTCTTGTTGCTCTCATCAAGTTAGCATGGGTGATTCTTTATCTCCATGGATAGTACCTGGGCCTTATCATGTGTGCGTCCATGTACAAGTATTCCTAGTTCTATGCTCATGTCCAAAACTAAACCCCTAATTTCTGTACAAGATTCAAATCTGAGGTCTTACTACAGATCAATAATGTTAGATGCACATAAATAATATTCCAACAATATAGAATACAAATAGTAATAAGAGTAAGAATCTTGAGAAGAGATTCTCCCTCTGAATAAGAATCTACTTCATTCGTCTTCTTTCATGTCATCAACTTGTCTTTAATAGAGTCATGCAATTAGATGCATATGGTCGTAACATGCTCACGTCATCTTACTACATCATATCATGACATGAGCCTTTCATCAAAGGTTAGATTCACATGATAGGAACAACAAACATGTGTGACAACATAATTCAAAGATCATTAACACAATATCACTTCTATCGAGTCAATCCATTAGGTTTACGTCATTCAGTATTACCATATACCATAATTAATATAAAAAAAATGATCACGGTTAAACTGATATCTAGAGTGTCAATATCTTAGTTCTATCATCAAGGTTACGATAAGGCCAAGTGAGTTCATTCAATAAGACTTTACCAAAACAAAACTATTGTCAACATACTTTCATCATACTTATCATAGGAATTACGAGTATCAAGGAGGTATCTTTTTATAAGAGATCCATCATGTCTTATACATGTGAGGTGTATCATTTACTAGAGTTAAGGTACTAGCCTTCTTCACATAATCAAGATCTCCAAGAAAAATAGATGTTAGCAAAACATCAAGTTATGCCACTATAACCAAGATCAGTAATAAGTAACCTCAGAGAATCAATAAGATCAATATGATCAAAATATTCAATAATAGGTTCATCATTTCATTATAAGAAACATAATTTGAAATCTCTCTTTCATATGCAAGCATGAGCCATTTGCAAAGGAGACATTAGAAACATACCATAAGTCTTACGTAGTCATACAATGTTATAGCTCAAACATAACATTGAAACAATATACCTTTCATACTTTGTAGTGTTCAAATACCTGTGCACCTTCTCATAGGCAATTTGTAGTGCTTGTCATAAAGTTCCTATTTACCTCTTTTTATATCTGTTTATTCTTTCCTTCATCTCAAATGATCTTCAAGAGGGATCTATTTATCACATCTCATTAAGGAGGTTAGATACATCCATATACTCAAATATACATGGAGGAAATATAAGGAATGATCATGTAACAATAATCATAATAATAAAATCCATAATTCTACAATCAATAAAGACACAAAGAAAACACCATAAGTCAAGGAGTACTTATCTTCAATGAGAGGTGATCCTCTCCCTCTTGAGCCAACCTTCAAGAGTCATCACTATCCATAGTCCACATAAGATGTTGCCTTCAATCGTTTTTATCAACAACTGGCAATCCAAGCCTTCATCAAATTTGTCCCAAGTGCTTGAGAACCTTCACATAGACCATGTGAGAATTTCATATATCAAATCTCAAGTCTTCACCATAAACGAGGTGTTATCTCAAACCCTAACAATAAAATACTTATGCACTAACTACCTAGGATTTCCTTCATACCCTAGCATTGTTTTACGTCTCGACCGTCCACTTCCTACTCCAATCAAAATTCTCTCCACGTGGGTGATCTTCATGGCTTTTTCTTCGCTCACCTCTCATGCCATGTTAATTTTTCATAGGGATATATTGTTCTTTTCTTTGATAATTGTGTTTCTTCATTTACACATTAAGTTCACCACATAACATCATAACATTATTTAGTTTCTCAGTATTATTCATCAACATTTGCAACTATATAGAAATAAAACTAGCATCATCATCAATCCAACAAAACATAAAGGAGCAATAGAAGAAAAGTGTGCACATATAGAGATAGCACATTTGGTCAGAGACCAAGGTAAAATTCACTATGGAGAAAACCCTTGCAAATATTCTTCTAATATATTGTCATCAAATGATTAAGAAAAAGAGATTACAATGATCTGTATCTTCACACCAAATAGAATATCCATGAAATGCATATAAACATCAAAACTTTGGTTCAGATAAATGTAATGCAATATCACTGCATATAGCCCTGCTACCGAACAAGTAAGTGAAATCTCCAGAATACTGAAATCTCATCTTGGAATCTTGGTCACAGGGAGGAGGAGATGTGTGAGTGACTATGACAAAAATGGTCACTCTTTGTGAGCTACAAGATAGTGACTATGGTATCTCGTTCTCTCTCATGACCACTATCTGCTAGCATCTAGAGATCGAAATGCTCAATTTTGTGTCAGCGACTTTGAATCGAAAGACCCTAGTTTAGTGCAATCTTCATCTTGAAGTTTCAGACCCTTGAGCGAGCTTCATCTACCAGGCCTATGCGAGCCAACACAAAAATAGAAGAGGGTAATAGAGCTTTATCTGTGTCCAAAATATCTTGAGGTCCACTTGACCTGTCCATTGGTACGTGCGCATAGGGTCGACCTAATCCAAAATATATGTATGAATAAAATACTTCATAACTCAACTTCCTCTTATCAAAAGGAGGTGATCTTTAGGTTGATTTTGGTCCTCTTGGAAAGTGTAATCAGATACCATCATCATCTCCATCAACTGAGTATTCCAAAGTGGAATTGTACCGCAATTGCATATTTTAACACCTACAACCACCTTCAACCCATCAAGTTTGTTCTACATCTGGCATTCACCCTCCTTCATATCGCACTTGGCCTACATGTCTTAGTTGTAATTTTTTTCTTTAAGTTTACCAAAACCCTTGAGTGCCAATATTACTACAATTCATAGTGATATGATATCATGTTACACATATACCACGTTCTTCATTGATCCTTCATCTATGGAATTGTCCATTTTCGTACACACACACACACACACACACACACACACACACACACACACACATATATATATATATTTAAAGTGGATTTTTAGTAATAATTTGTTATCCTACAATTGTGATTGCCTCCTCATTATAGCATAATGGCTATTCAATGAAGTGATATTTTCCCATTTTATTGATGGATATACTATTCCCTTACTCTTGATTACCTTATTCTATTTTTTTGTTAATCATTTATATGTTGAATCTAAAGAATATTGTTGGTGCCATAGTTCAATTGTCTTTACTTGGTTACACGATCTTAAATATTGAATCTCTAAAGCATGTGACCATAATCAAATTGGAGGAATTTGTACCTAACGATGCTTGTATCCTCCATTTAATTCTTACCTCGCATTTACTCCCCTAAATATATTCTTGGTAGGGTATATCAACTAACGTTGGTAGGATCAAACTTTCCATTGAACCATTCCATATAAATAGCAGGGTTCTTATGCCATTAATTCTATATTTTTTTGTACTTTAACTATGAGCTAATAGTTCTTAACTCCTTCTATATATCCATTTTCTATCTATATTTTTTTCTACTTCTTAGGTCAAGCTCTTATTATATTTTCTCTTAATTACTGATGATTCTTATACTTGATACAATTATTATGTGTCGAAGGCACATTTAAACATTCATTTGTCTGACAAAAATTGTATTGAGCCCACTTTTTCCTTTAAATGGAATATTTTCCACTGCCTAGGTCACTGGTTTGAGTGATTCGCTCCACCCCTTAGTGCCTTTCACCATTTGTCTCAGCTGATCCTTAAAACACTACTCAAGACTATATGATTTAATAAAATTAAACTGGCGCATATGTTGTTGGTCATTTTAAATTCAAACTCCAACAATTTTTATTTTTAGAATAGTGGCACACACTTTCCATAGAAATGGCATTGATATCCAACTATTACCCAAATTATCCCTTATCCACATAACAATTAGATTGTGGTCAATAGATTAGACACAATCTTAATCGGGTTGGAAGAAAAAATAATGGTATCACCTTTGAGTTTTATATAAGACAACAAAAGTTTGTATGTGGAACATTGCCACATATTTTATTTTTCTTCCTCCTAAATCCAACATGTATCTCTCATTTTAATGGTATTTCAATGCATATTCTTTCAAATTTATCACTGCAAACTTCCTAAAAGATTCCATCTCTTAGTATTCATGTATTTATTGATATAAAAACCATATTATTACCACTATTATCTATTGAATCCTAATTACCTTTTTCTTCTAATCCTAACATGCCACGGCACGTCAGTAGTGAAAACGTCGAACAATGTACAAATTTGATTGAATAGTCTAATCAAGACTTTGATAACAAGGATTTCCATATTATTTCCCTCATAACCGACTTATTTAGTTTTCTCATTGGAATTGAACATTCCTTCTTTTATTCCAAGTGTTTGATAATAATTAAGTGACATGTGTGACATTATAGCGATCTGCCAAAAGAAACCAATTTGTATATTAGGGTTCGTCATGATCAATTTCGATTTAGATATCCCCTGGATTATCTTCTTATTTTTTTCCAAGTATGAGATAGCTACTAATAATCTTTGTTTTACAATCATAGGTTAGTCATAGGCTCTAGTATTGAACCTATAACCCTGATACCACTTGTCGTGTTCCCCATTATAGCCCTTAATTTTTATTTTTTTCACATAATGTATATTATTCCAATTTGGCAAGTATAATTATATATACATCTTGTCGGTAATTCAGATCCACTACTCAACTCTTCTTCTTTTTCATAATTTTAATCCTCATCTTACTTATACCTCTTGTTATAATGTGTTTGGATACCCTCAACCGCACGTCACATAATATGCCTAGAGTCTATTCCACTCAGATTTCATGAACCTCCATTTGTAATAGTTTTTTCTTTTAAATATATGTAAATATATCTTCCAGTTTCCACCTTCCTTGCCTCATCGGGTATGAGGATAGCCATTATATTCCTATTTTTGGAAGTGCGGTAATAAAACCTTACCTATACACACCCCTTCTATACCCATTGGACAACCTAGATATAATTATGTATATCTCTTATTATTAAAGGTTCACAACCTATACACCCATTTATAATGAGTTTAGGAAAGGATCTCATACATTATGTCACTTTGACGAAACACCCTTGCTTCTTTTGTACTAATGTAATCATATCCCAATGAGGATCAAATGGAACCTATAACTATTCGTATTTAATGATTATTAGATATAATTCTTCTTAACTCTATTCATTGATACACTTAGTAGATGGTAGGAAGAGTGTATGCCTTGTTTGTTGGATAGTGTATCAAATTCAGCCACGCACCCTCTACCACATGTCGGTCACATGGAGGTGAGATAGACAGTCGTCTTGGATTTTGGTGAACAACTAGGATTAATTGAGGTAAATCCAATGACGATGGGATTTTGTAGAAACCATAACCTATTTTGTGTCCGATATGCTCCAACTATTCTTATTTAATCCATTTCCTTCAGTGTTGTTCCTACAAGTGAATTAAACCACCATTTTCTGGGTTTGATTCCTGGTTAGAAGATGTAATGTTTGAGTAATAATTGGTGTCCCCTTTGTCACAGTGAAGTTGGTATTATTCTTATCTACACTTCTAATCTCAGAGAACAAGTTTTATTGTGTAATAGGATATTGCGGCGCCATTAAGGTTGCCTCTGTTACCAGAAAAAATGGTAACCCTTACCCGTGCTCTGAAGGTATTTTCCTCTTCAAATTCTTTTTCTATGCTTACACTTGTAATTTATATGTATCTCTTCCTTTCCCTACTCTGTAATTTCAGGTAACTATGGTGTACCAAAGCACTCGTTCCATGACCATTATCTAAGCCATGCGGCTGTACGACCAAGAAAACCTTGGATATGTATTAAATATCGATGTTTTGGAGTTAGGTTAAGGTTCCACGGTGCATTTTCATTCTCATCAGGTTTTTATGCAATGATATTTGGCTAACCCATCTTTCTCTTTAGTAGCCGGGATGTTGAAGAGTTTGTTGGGGCTCATTAGCACACTCAAGATTTCCTCTACTAGTGAAAATCACTTGTTTAAATGTTACTTAATTACAAAATCCTCTGCTTAGTTATCTATATATATATATATATATATATTATATATGTGTGTGTGTGTCTATGAGCTTGACAATGCTGACCTCAGGGGTTTGTTTTCATAAATACAAGGAAACCCTTGTTCGAGGTGTCAACAACCAATCTTGTGCCTGACCTGCAATGGATGTCTATTTCAGCACTGGTTAGTGATCTATTACATTGTAGAGGACTCGTTCTTTTTTTTTAAATTCCATTTAGGCCAAGACTTCCTTGAGAAAGAGGAGTCTCGGGCCCTTATGGGTGTAAGCGACCATGTTTCCCTGCTTCTTTTTTTTGAAGTAGTCATTTGTAAACATTATATCTTCTATAATAATTTCCATGTTCTTATCAACATTCTGGGGTGATAAATGCTCACTGTAGACTTCCATTGCGAGCGAACAAAATTTCGACAAGTAGTTAAAGTACTCTATACACAATATCTTTGGTTTTTGTAGCATTTTATTTCACCATAGGTACCATTCTAGACTTTTGAAGTTTTGGTGTGATTGTTTCTGGGAGCTCTATTTCAACCTCAAGAGGTATGAAACTGTGTAGATGCACACTCAACTGAGCTCAAACCCTTTCATGGTGCCTGCTACAGTCCAAGTAAAGTATTGCACGTCTATTTTCTCATTAATTCATTTATAATTTGAAACTATTTTTTTCATTTTATTTAATTTTGCTTTACACTACTTGTTAGTGAGAATATATTTTACCCTCAATGGTAGGTGTTCAATTCCCTTCACAATGGTTCTTTATTGTGGTTGACACAAGACTAGTAACAACGATACTCTAACTCAGTTCTACCAGGTCGATTGAACATGTCCTTACTAGATTTGACTTCTAAATGCAGTCCGACGGGTTTTTCTAGTGAAGGAAGGAAACACTTTCTCAGGAACTCATTATTACAAATGCTCTAGTTATCAATTTTTTTAATTCTTAATATTGCTAGATCATTCATTTGATGTTTCTCAAACCATTAGTTTCAACTATATTCTCCTTTTATTTTGTATTAAGGGCTAATGTCCAGAGTGTTTCTATCTTCTCGAAGAAACAATCATGTTAATTATGAATTGTAAATAGTATTCCTTTTTTGGAAGGGAATATGGGTGTATTTGACACTGAGAATGATTTTATTGTTTTGTTCTAATATTTAAGTATCACTATCACTTTCATAGAGCGATGCATGTTTTGAATCTTATTACATGTAATAATTGTCTATAATACATTTTATTTCAAATGCTGCACTGTAATACTCCATTTTTGGTTGAGTTTCACTTATGTTTATTTTATACTACATTTTCCTTTGACTTATTTCTTATCTATTGAGTGAATATCTCATCTTTTGCATTAACACAATTTCCACAGGGGCTTCACTAAAAGAAAATTTTTCCTATCACGTGCATTCTTGACATATTAAACAATACTCTTAATTTGACTACATATTGGAAAATACCCTGAAAAATCACATTATTTAACCCCCTACCAATATGAAGCCAATACCCTTTCCCGATTTTAAGAACCCCTACTTCCACTAGATATTGTAGGTATCCATTTATTCATTAGCATTTTTTGCAACCTTTTAAATTTTCTCATTAATTTTGAAGTCCACATTTATGAGAAATTATATATCACAGAGCAATGGAACACATAAAATATTGCAGAAATATAAACACATAAAATGCATAAAACAAGAGAGACACAAATATATGTGGTCACCTAGTTTGGGCTACGTCCATGGAGAAATAGCTAGTCCTTCTTTTTATATTATCCAACAATTTGAAGAGATACAACCTATAGGACATCCGTTGTAATTCCATCTTCGCTCTCAATCTCCTCTCTTCCTCACTCAAAATACAAATATACATAGACGTAACACAATTCCCTCATATATAGCGAGGGGTTGCCTTGTAGGGCAAAAAAACCTAAATGAATGACCCAAATTGACTACAAAATTACAACATTTTACAAGGCAATTTTACATCTATTTTTTAGCTTTGGGGTTGTTGCCCCTGATCTGTTGCAAGGGTGGGCTCCCAAAGGTCGTAGCCGCCTCCTTGCGGACCCCCCTGTAATGTATATTTTACTGCCAGCTTTGTTGCCCCATTACGAACTGGGGTCCAATGCAGCGATACCTTCGAATACACAAGATAATCAGGCTCCACACCCAATAATTTTTTATACCTTGCAATATAAAAACCCTTTACCCCTTATATATCCCCGAATATGAACCTATGTGGTATGGTATTGCTCCCCTAGTGGAGCCCCCATGGCAATTTCACCTAGTCATGACTTTTTCTTTTGGATTCCACCTTAACCTATTATATAACTTATATGCGTAATATGAGGAATTTCTTTACTTCTACTAGGTAATTTATTCTTCTAACTATTTTGGACATACTTGAATATGCATGTATTATTCTAGTCTTAATTTTGATTCACTGACCACCCAATTTAGTAGTAGATAGCACATATTGCTATACAATAATAAAAAATTCAAATAAAAGAATGTTCTAATAATTAATTGTATGTTAACAGAATAATAATCTAGTTTACTAACATCCTCTCTTCAATTTCCATAATACAAACCTGTTAAAATTGGCAACCAAGGCCAAACTCCATGTGGGTCATCTTATTAATGGAAGCTGATATTTTTCTTGGATCGCTCTCATCGAGAGGTGTAAGATTGATCTAAAGATCATCCAATTCCAATAAGTATCCATGGAGATATGAACTTATTGTGTTATGGGACAATTCGTTAAGGTCGGCCAGCAACCAAATAAACGCCACATATGCCCAACGTTTTAGTATAAATAGAGGTAGCCTTTAAGTCCTTTTCAACACACTTGGGATCTCGTCCTCTCTACTTGTCTTTGGGTTTTAGTAGGAGGAGAGATCCTAAGGGATAACATTGCCCTGGTCTAAAGGGCAAAAGCCAGAACTACCTGGAACTGTCGGGAACAATCAGAATTGCTGGGAACTGCTGGGAATATCTGAAATTATCGAGAATTGTCAGAACTCCCAGAACTACCGGGAACTTCTAGAACTTCAGGGAACTACCGCAAAATGTCGGAACTGTGGGAGCTGCTAGAACTGTCGGGAACTACCGGATCAATCGGAACTGCTGGAACTATTGGAACTGCTAGAACGGCTAGAATTTCCAGAACTGCTAGGAAGTGGTGGGAACTATCGGGAACTAACGAGAACAGTTGGAACTATCGGAACTTCCAGAACAGCTAGAACATCCAGAACTGTTGGAACTGCCGGAACTACCAGGAACAGCCGGAACTGCTAGAATAGCTGGAACAGTCGGAACAGCTAGAACTACTGAGAACTGCTAGAACTTTTGGGAACTACCAGAACTGTAGGGAACTTCCGAAACTACCGGAACTACTTTGAACTGTAAAAATTGCCGAAATTGTCGGGAACTGTTGGGAATAGCCGGAATAGCCGAAACTGCGAGGAACTGTTGGGAATAGCCGGAATAGCCGAAACTGCCGGGAACTGTCGTAACTACTTGGAACAGCCCGAACTGTCGAAATTTTTAGGAACTGTTAGAGCATCTATCTCCAAAGGAGAGGAGCATGCAAGGGACAACTAACTAACATTGGGATGGTTGTATGGTATTTAGCAGCAAATACACCAAGCATGCAATGTTATAGCTAGCATGCAAGGGACAACTAGCATGCAACAACAAGCATGCTAAAGACAACAAGCATGGTAAGGGCAACAAGCATTCTAGGGACAACAAGGAAGCAAGGGCCAACAAGTAAGCAAGGTGCAACCAAAGCATAAGTCAGTATGACAACATGGTGTAGCAATGGCACATAATGTAGTACAATGATGGGTACAACCATGATTAATGAAGCATGATGAGATGCAGCATGGTGCAACATGGTGAGGTGCAACATGATGATGAAATGCAACATAACGATAGGTGAAGGAGTCACCTTGGAGAATCAGCTGAAGCAACATGTCTTTAACTAATCTCATGTATCATCTTCTTAGAGATGATCTATGCTCTTATCTAGATAAGTCAAAGTGTTGACTTTTGTTGTAAATGTACTATCTGTCTGTCTCTCTACTGAAGTATTGAAGAACATATAAGGAGAATTGATCAAGGGTTTCACCACATTGGGGTTTGTCCCTGGCTAGTGCTACATCTTATGTCCTCTTATCTTGGCTTCTATTCTATGATTTATGTTGATGTTCTATATGCAATTTAATTTATTGCTGATGTGATTGATAATCTGGAAAAAATATTGAGCTAAACATGAAAATTGAAATAAATTTCTCTAAGCATAGGACATACATATATTTAACATGGTATCAGAGTTGAGGTGAAGACAATGCCCATGCAAGAGTGAAAGAGGAATCATCGAAGACAGATGGGAAAGGGCAAAAGGATTAGTGGATTCCTGATCCCTCTCCAAATTCACTGAGGGTGAAGTCAAAGCAGAGAATATTATCAGAATGGCGCAGTAGAAGTTTTTGATGGCCTACCTAAAGATTACTTCAATGGGAAGTCTAGATCTAAGGGTGGAAGGAAAGGCAAATGCCTTGGTTCTAATAAGTTTGGCCATTAGACGAAGGAGTGTCTGAATGGTAGAGACACATCTCTTAATGAAAATAACAATCATTCCAGTGACATCTTCAATGATCAAAGGAATGATAGGTAATGTAGGTCATCAAGGAGATGAACGACTCATCAAAGAAAGCAAGGAACCCCTGGTATGAAGAATCAAATGTTGTTTTTGATAAGATAAAGAAGCATTATCTTGTATTGGTCCTCTCCTTTTGATTCTTTGGGAATCTGGCTTATTGATCGTAGTGCTTCAAGGCACCTTATCAGATAGAAGGGTGCTCTCTCGAATTTGGTAGAGACAGAAACAATCATGGATTATACTTGGAGTTGATGCCACCTATCCTGAAAAGGGTGTAGGGAATGTTACCCCTCAATTGAATGATGGTAACTCTATTCATTTACAGGAATCTCTTTTATGTACCTAATGGAAAGAATAACCCGGTGTCCATCTCGGAAATGAAAGTCAAAGTTTTCAGGGTGGAATTCATCGATGGAAAGATACATGCTAAAAAATAGAATTTTCAAAGATGTTTTTTCTCATGGATTCAGGGTTGGCAATTTGTATCAAGTTGCAGGATGGTCCATTGGTGATCATGTCAATTGACATATCCCATCTATAACACCGTAGGTCTACCTATGGGGCCCTACCTGATGTGAGTCAGATGGTGATAGGCATGTCTGAATTCAAGAAGAGCATGAAGGTACATGTCTGAGGTGTATTGAAGGAAAATCTTATAAGGGGACCATTCCCCTCATGTAGTAGGTCCACAGGTTTGGAACAACCCGAGGATTTTGAGATTCGTGATTGGGAATCTCATGTGTACATGTGGAAGAAAGCCCTCTATGGCTTGAAGAAAAATTCCCTAGGCGTAGTATGAGAGGATTGATAGCTGTGAGATGAAGCTGAGAATCACTAAGAGTGAAGCCAATCCAAACCATTGTTTGAAGGTTGTGGATGATAGACCTCTCATACCAGCACCTTTTGAGGATGACCTATTTCAAACAGGTGCAGCCCCTCTCACTTGCAGAAGTAAGAGGGAGTTGGATTCTGGATGTGGAATGGTAACTTGCGACCCTGTGACTACCTAGAGGTTCTTAAATTTCAAAACTTATATGGTAGTGATGTTGGACCAGATTTTGGAAATGCCTCTGAGTTTCATAAACTCATTCGCATTGATGTTCTTACTGAACATCCATCCAGAAATATGTTTTGCAATTAGCATGGTGAGCTCATATTTGGTTGAGCCTCACTGGATTGGTGCCAAGAATCTTCTGAGATATCTTTGGGGCACAATCTCTCATGGATTTTGATACACTGCCGAAAATATGAAACTGCATGATTATTCAAATGCTGAATGGGTAGGTAGTGTGGAGGATGACTAGAGAACTTCTCAGTGCTGTTTCTCTTTGGATTCTACTTCGCCGAGACTGAATACATAGCTACGAGTATGATCTCGTGTGAAGCTGCATGGTTGCAGAAGCTCTTAAGTGAGTTTTTTGTACACATGATGAATACCATTGTGATTCTTTGTGACAACTAGAGGGGGGATTTGATTATTGAGGAATCTCGTATTCGATGATTGCTCCAGTAGATAGACATCAGATACTTCTTTATCTGGGATATGGTAAGTCAACGAGCAAGGAGGCTCCATTGCATTGAGACTCATGTGCAAGTCACAGACATTTTGTCAAAGCCCGAGGGAAAGGTCAAACCTGTGACTTTCCCGAACGACTTGGAGTCGTTGAGAGACCTTCTTATAAGGGTCCTACATGTTGCATGCATTGAGCTCTGGGAGCTCTAGGGGGCTTGGGCTACTTACTAGGGAAACATACGACCATAGGGCGCCTCACCCTCCCCTAGTGGTGCACTATGTACAGGATGATAGGTTCAACCTTCCCCTTTGATACCCCTTGGTTGGCGTTCGAATAGGATGATTAGTTCTCCCGTGGGCCGAGATGATTATTTCTCCCATGGCAAATGTGGAACAAGATGATTAATTCTCCTGTGAGCGGGGATGATTATTTATCTCGTGGCTACTTTGAAATAGGATGATTAGTTCTCCTATGGGTCGGGATGATTAGTTCTCCTGTGGCAACTATGAAACATGATGGTTAGTTCTCCTGTGGGCTAGGAGGATTAGTTCTCCCATGGCAACTGTGGAACCGGATGATTAGTTCTCCTCTGGGCCGCAATGAGTAGGTTCCTATGGTAACTATGGAATAGGATGATTAGTTCTCTTGTGGGCCAGGATGATTAGTTCTCCAATGGCAATTGTGGAACAAGATGATTATTTCTCCTGTGGGCTGGGATGATTAGTTCTCCCATGGCGACTGTGGGGCAGGATGATTCTTTCTCATGTGGACAAAATGATTAGTTCTCCTATCGAGGCATCCTACCCATGCAGTCTGGGACTCATGGGAAGTACCTCTCATCTAATCAATGAGAAGGGAAATGGGGTTAGGGACCATAGTAGTACTATCAATGAACACATCATTCTATCTACCATACTCCCTATGCTAAGATCCATTGATTTGTGATCAATGAAACTGATCTGGGATCAATATGAGTGGTTTTAGACACTCTCTTGTGATATTGATCTGGAATCAATAAAATTGACTTCGGGCCAGTAAGAGTGATTTGACACACTCTCTTCAAATGAAACTGACTTCAGGTTAGTAGATAATGGTATGAGACATTCTTGATCAATTCTTCTTCTTCATGGTTCAATAGAGCAGAGAAGAGTAGAGCAAAGAAAAGCTTAACAAAGCAGAGCAGTGCATGGCACTAATGGCAGAGATGGTACAGTCGGACATATGGATTAGCGGATGGAGTTCTCCCTAGTTGAGAGGGAGTGTTAAAGTTGGCAAGTAGGGCCAAACTCCATGTGGGTCATCTTATTAATGGAAGCTGATATTTTACTTAGATCCCTCTCATCGAGAGGTGTAGGATTGATCTACAGATCATCCGATTTTGATAAGTAGTTATGGAGATATGAATTTATTTGTGTTATGGGACAATTTGTCAAGATTGGTTAGTGACCAAATAAACCCCACTTGTGCTCAACGTTTTAGTATAAATAGAGGAGGCCTTCAAGTCATTTTCAACACACTTGGGATCTCTTCCTCTCTACTTGTATTTGAGTTTTAGTAGGAGGAGAGATCCTAAGGGATAATGTTACCCTCATCCAGAGGGCAAAACCCGGAACTACCGGGAACTACCGGGAACAACCAGAATTGTTGCGAACTGCCAGGAACAACTGAAATTGCTAAGAACTATCGAAATAGCCAGAACTACCAGAACTGTCGGGAACTACTGGAGCTGTCGGAACTGTCGAGAACTGTCGGGAACTGTCGGGAACTACCAAACTACCTGAATAGTCGGAATAGTCGGAACAGTCGGAACAATGGGAGCTATCGGAACAACCGAAATAGCCGAACAACCGGAACTACCAGGAACTGCCGGAAGTGCTAGAACTACTAGAATTGCTGAAACTGCTGGAATAGTCGGAACAACTGGAACTACCAGGAACTGTCGGGAACAGTTAGAACTACTGGGAACAGTTGGAACTTCCAGGAACAACCAGAATAGCGGGGATATTATCTATGCTCTTATCTAGATAATTCAAAGTGTTCACTTCTATTGTAAACGTACCATCTCTCTCTCTCTCTCTATTGAACTATTTAAGAACATATAAGAATAATTGATCAAGGGTTTCCCCACATTGGGGTTTGTCCCTGGCTAGCACCACATCTTGTGTCCTCTTGTCTTGGCTTGTCTTCTAGGATTTATGTTTATGTTCTATCTACAATTTACTTCAGTGCTGATGTGATTGCTAATATGGAAAAGATATTGAGCTAATAGTGAAAATTGAAATAAATTACTCTAAGTGTAGAACATACCTAAAATTAACAAAACCACACACTAATAACTCAGGAAACTCATTATTACATTCCATAATTAAATAACTAATTCATTGTTTTTCTATAATCATCCGAAAAGACTATATATTTGGTAACATAGGATAAGGCAGTAACTTCAAGAAGAGAAAAATAATTAATATGGCTAAAATATCCTAACCAAATTTCAAGATAATCCACCCTCACCTTGAACTATAATCCACAAGTTCACCCCCGTGCTGAGATGACCTTGCCACCAGGTTCAACCACCCCGTTTTCATACCATCCAACGATATTTAATACCTTTCCTTCATTAGAGAATTTCATTTAGTGGCGTCCTCCTTCCGTGGAATCCCTTATCCACTTGTCTAGGATTTTCCATAAAAGCCCACCTTTCTCTCATGTGGTGCTTTTATGTTTTTTTGTCTAAGCATAACATCTTTCTCGAGCTAAGCAGCTTAATGAATTTTTCTCTCCCATCCATTAAACTTATATAGAATTCATCTAGAATTCTTATCATGAAGGGATTATACAATCTCATTTACCAATGAGATTTTATTTGGCAAGAGTCTCATTTCTAAGTGTCTCACTCACAAGTACATAAATCCTATATATTTATACTAATAATATTTTTACATAATTACTTAAATATTTTATTTTTCCATGGCTTCTCTACCATAACTCAATCTAACCAAATAATAGTATCACAATGAAGGGATATTAAAATTTTAGAATCAAAGTGTAAGAAACAGCTAAGTTTTATATTATTTTGAAATGATCACTTCCACACATGTATGAACACTTGAACTTCTTATAAGTTTGAATGGGTCACTCGCAAAAGTTAACTGAGATCTATTATAATTATTTTAATGTGAGTTTCTTCCTGTCACCAAAATGGTTTCCCAAACAAAATGAAATACTATCTAATAAAAAGAAATGTTAAATATAATTAAAATAATCAATATAGATGTTTAGATATTTTAGGTATAAGAAATAAAATGAACATAGATGTTTAAATAGTTTTAATTATTAAAAGTATTACAGCCATATACATCTTTAAATAGTTTTAACTAGTAAAATTATTATAACCTAATATGAATGAGATACAGTAAAAATATTTCACTTTCACTCTTTATCATCAATAAAATATTTTAATGTCCATGTGAATAAACTTAATTTTATCATATGAAAGCTTCTACCATCCATAATCATAATTGAAAATGTTTTAATTCATCCATTTTCTTATCAAAAAAATCTCGGCCTCGGAATACAGGTGTTATAGACATTTTTGTGCCCTACAACCCCAAGCATGAAATGTCCATAAACCAAGGGCTCCTAAGTCCCTAAAAGTTTTGTTCTAACCCCTAAAGGAACAAGGTCAATAGATTACAGCTTCTCCCAGAAGTTCTCCATGAGAAATTACTTAGAATTGGTCAAAACAGGATCATTGCAGCTGCTCCATTGGCTAAGTGCATTGCATCTCACCTAAATACACTGTGAGGGTGCGTTGCATTTCAAAAGTCCCTTCTGTGGGGTGTGATGGGCGAGAAATGACAAATGGCAGTGTCATTCCGCGAGGTGGAGAGGCAATGGAAGCTTCCAGTATCTTCTCATGTGACACTTGCCTCACTAAATTCGACCAAGGATGAATAAGAGGCCCTCAGTCTCCAAGTGGAAGCAAGAACTGTCAGAGAGAAGACACTAATCAAATCACAAGCTGACTCATCCCCCTTACAGATATCTATATATGGATCCCTCATCCCAGAGATCCAGAGGCTGGAATTTTGCATATTGTAAGGAATTGATGTTGGTTTCTAGAGACAAACATCAGATTGTTGGGTGATCTAAGCTTTGTTTGAGCTGAAGAGGAGCTTCTTTGCTGGGAGGTTGATGTTGGGTCGGAACAACTGGTTGTAACTCCTACTGGATCTTTTCCTGTTTTATCAATAAAAGCTATTTGAGTTTTCCTCCATGCTTTTGTATCATTGATGCTTGTTACATTTGTATGGTCAATTTACATCTGATCCTAGATTGTTTATGGTTATAGATCCATGTCTTTGTATAGTGCTATGCTTCTGTGATCTTACATGTACTTTGTGAAGCTGGGCGTGAAAGGGAGCAGGTAGCTAAGGACTATCAAAGAAGAGAGGGATCGAATCGAAGGACTAGCGCAAGACAGAGGTTGTTCTTTCTGTTCCTCTCTATCTATAATTCATAAAGGAAAAACAAAAGTAGTTTTTCTCTGTTTGTTTCTAAGGCAGCTATCAGACCTTAGTGGGATAGAGCAGTTCTAAATAGACACTTTTCCCTGTAACAAAATGGCGACTCCACTGGGGAAGTAATTAGTTTGATTTTTTATCATTCTTTGTTGTTTGTTTCATAAACTTACGAGTAGCATTCGAACTGCATTTGCCATAACAAATGCAAAGTAGACAACTGCTACTTCAATCCATCTACTGGATCTGTTTACGATTTAAACAACTGATTCACAAACTATCTGATTGCCCTTGTGATAGCTCTTAGATCCTCCTTAGATCTACCCCTGATTGTTGCATTACTAATTGCTTTTTACTCGGCCAAAACCCAAGAACTGAACTGCAAACTGTGACCCGGAACCCGAACAGAGTCTCGTTTCTGGCCCAGCGTAGGTACTGTTCAGAGGTTCTGAATTTCAGCGCACTTCCCAAGTGGACAACTTGCGCTGCATTTCAGATTCTCTATGTTACAGGTGCGCTGATCAGACTAGCTCTATGCAGTTGTGGCTTCTGTGATTCATTCTTTCCAGTTCTATTCCTGAATTTTGCTGCCTGTGATGAGTATATGTCTATTTGAAACCCCTTTTCCTTACTTTTATTTCGCCTCCTTTGTACAAAAGAACTGTAGATGTTTTTGTGTGTTTGTTGAGTCATTTACAGTTCTCCTTTGCAAAAGTAGCATAGTCGTACTGTCGTCCTTTGATTTGAATCTATCGCAAGTGTCGATTTCAATCGTAGGAAAAAGTTTGATTGCTATTGATGGTCGATTATCCTGTTACTATTGCTTTTGGTTTGAATTTGTAATTTTCTAGTGTCAAAAACAAGTATTCATTTCAAAATCGTAAGGTGTCGTAATTGTCTCCATTTTTTATTCCGAAAAGAAGCTTGTTTATATTTGTCGCTTGAAAAGAAATTCAGATTTGTGCATCAACTTTCTTTTTAGCATCCATATACTAAGAAAGTCGAAAACAAATACATGCATGTGCATTTGCATATAGACAGTCTGATTGGCTTGATTTAGGAAAGCGCATTTAGGGTGTGCTCTTTGCTCTTTGTGAAAAGATTCTGTCTTTCCTTTCCCTAGTAGCTAGGATTTTCATTGCATAAAGGAGATAAAAAGTTTTTTTATCATCTTAGATTGCATTTTAGGAATTACATCTACATCTCGTGGTGAACCCGAAAGGCAAACTTCATAAACAAGATCAACTTAAAATAAATTCAATGAATCTAACAACGCTTTGGAACTTAACGCACAACATTTAGAAGTCTAGGCTAGAGACGTATTCCGACGTCGTAAAGCCTGGTAACTGTTGTTCTCACTGATGGTTGGGTGATTCCTCCACTTTGAGACGATAAGTGCCAGTACGGACTTGTGCTCCCACGTACCATCGAGTATATTTTAGGAGACCCCAATAGGCTTAATCCTTTATCCATAGGAAGTCGTGTTTGCTGCCCTATCGATCGCAATGCACTGAACACAGCATTCGGGAAGACTGACTGCCATACCGTAAAAAGTATTCTGCAGTTTTGTGATTGGTTTGGTACTCCCTCTACCTAGACTTCCAGAGCAGTCCCTTTCGTTCCTTTTCAGACTCCTTAACGGAAAAGGTCCATCTGAGCACTTGTCACTTCAGGCTCATTAAAAATCGAAGGATACTAGAGTCATCTTTTGTTTTTTCTCGACTCTTAAAAACTGAAAAAACAAGTTGTGTCAAAGCGTCTAAAATTTATTTTAAATGGAATATTCATTACCCTTTCCTACGTTGATCTTGGGTTGAGAAAATGGAATCCACCAACCAAGGGATTCCCCTTGGAGGAAATCCTAGTCCCCTCTCCTCTTGGTGAGATGTTGGTGCACCCCATATGGCCACATTGTCGCTTCCATGACTGACAATTGGTTTACCTGTATGGATCTTCTCAACCTCCGTCGTTCAGAACACCGCAATTCCTGAACAATCAAATCAGCAATTAGATGAGTCCAGAGTTACCCACCAACCTTCTACTTCGTCTAATTCTTCCTCTCCTCCTTCCTCTTCGCTTGATGGGGCTAATAAAGCCAAAAGTCAAGTACCTAAGGAGAAGAAGGAAAAGAAGAAGAAAGAGAAGAAGAAGAAGGAGCCAAAAGCGAATGGGGGCAAACAAGTGTCGTCTAATGAAAACCCACACACTGCACCGACCAGGCCTAAATCACCATGTGTCATTTGCAAAGGAGACCACTATCACAGAGATTGTCCTTGCATCCCTCGGATCTTAAGGGACTAGTCTCCTCATTTGCACAACTCGGTGTCATCAACCTCTGATGATCATGTTGAAAACACACCGTCAACTAGTGAAAGTGAAGCCCCAGGACAAAAAGGAAAATATAGATTTCCTTGTAAACTGTGCGAAGGCGATCATGCCGTCCAACGTTGTCCCTTCTTAGACGAAGCTAAAAGAGTTTTGGATGATCGTCCGGTTTCACCGTTACGACTTCCTCCTGGATATAAAAAACTCTTGCCGAGTCCATCACTAGTTGAAAATCCGGTTGGCCCACTCAGGTGGTCGGCAGAAGCATCTATCATTGAAGATAAACCATCTGAATCCACACCAGACGAAAGTCAAAAGGTCGAGGCGGCAGTTGAACCGGTCTTGCCTTCAGAGGTTCCATCTTTAGATGATACAGTCACTGAAGAGAACAAGGACGACACTGTCCAAATTCTTTTCATAAGCACAGACTCCAACGAACATGGGGGCAATTTACCCATTCCTTTACCACAGGAAGGAAGTTCGTCAGAGTCATACCCGGCCGTCTATTTGGTCCCACCTCCAAGCAACCTAGTTGTCTCCTTCGACTGGAATCAACTAGGCAGACCCCGTTTACCAGCTAGTATACCATTCCGAATCATTGTTCAAATATATAGAATGGTTATGGCTGGTACCATCATAGATGAGGGGTCTTCTGTGAGTATCCTTTCCTCAACTGATTGGAAAGCACTTGGTTCACCATCGCTTTCGCCTGAGATGAGAAATCTAACAGGCTTTGATAAAGGAACGAGTCGACCGTTAGGGATCCTTCCCGATGTGCCCATAACATTGAGAGGGCAAACCGTTCACATGAACGTAACGGTAGTTCAAGGACCCTTGGATTACAATCTACTTCTTGGACGAGACTATATTTATTGCATGGGAGCAATTGTCTCCTCACTCTTTAGAGTAATGTGTTTTCCACACGAAGGAAGAGTGGTCAAGCTTGTGGACCAACTTTCATTTCCTGGATCATACAGAGCAAATAGTCATATACCATCCCTAAATAGTCTTTTCACGCAAGAAATGTATCAATCTCCAGTCCGTCCACCCGATGAGCGCGAGTGATTCGGGAGGACATGACTGAAACCCAGGGGGCATGCACCCTGGTCTGCTTCGGCAGGAAAACTTCGGGTATAGGGTAGGTTTCCGTGAGAGAATATGACTAGTCTATACCCTCTTCTGTGATTGGAAGAGGGGGTTATTCTAGAACAAGATTCTCTTGTCAAAGTTATGTGAGTTGGCAAGCACTGCCGCTCACCTTTGTTTATCTCGGTAGACATTGCGGAGAAGTGTTTTATTTGCGCTGTGAATAGAACAATCTTTGGGTAACCTGTAAGAGGTAGGCCTCTCTCGCTAAAACAAATGTTTTAATGGAAAGAAGTAGGGGTAACCTTGAAACTTTGTTTTATACCTGGGGGCATGCAAACCTTTTGCAGTGCAAGCGAAGAACGACTATTTTTTTTTTTTTTAATTTTTAGGACCTCTAACCCTTTAAACTCGTAGGATTAGTCGTCCCCTAACTTGCATAAAGAAAGGATGTGGGGAAAACTCTAAAAGTTGCCGTTTTATATGAGACATTCTTATTACACGATTGGATTAATCAAGCAATGTTACTGCAAGGTTCAAGCTCGTTAAAAAATAAACCTACATCGAGCAGTTTTAGCACATAGTTCAAGCTCGTTAAAAAATAAACATAAGACATGAGCAAATGTTTCCCCCCGCGTTTAAGCTCGTTAAAAAATGAACTATTCCCCGATAAATAACCATCATGAATGTAGTACTTCAGTCATTAAAGGCTTGGTCGTGTTTGCACCATCACCTCCACTTTTTCATTGGCCGATCATTCACCTCCTTTCGATTGTTTACCCATTTTGAGGAACAACTGCGAAGAGTGATTTCACTAGCCATCCTTGTGACACTGCCGTGATTGGAAAATTCCAAACCTTACCTGGAATCAGCTGCTATTCGTTTTATCACTCGTTCCTCAAAAGACGAGTCTCCTTTAAGCTCTTTTCAACTGACTCGTAAAATATGAAAATATTGCCAAGCCATTGGCCTCTCCAGCTCGTTAAAGGGACAGGAAGTGCTATCCCTCCTCTAGATTTTAATCTTTTTGGACCTGAGGGATTATTACACAAAAAGATCGAGGGCTTGTTTTGTTCGGCTCGTTAAAAGTATCGAAAACTCATCCCTTCTGTATTGTTTTATACTTTTTCGGACTTAAGGGATTAGATGACGAAAAAGGAATTTTGGAGTTACCTTTACGTTCCTTTTCAGACTCTCTAAAATTGAAAAGGACCGAGTTATCTTTGTCGTTAAACTCGTTAAAAAGATTAATAGCGACAAACTTGTCTATAGACGAGAACGAGTTTCACTATCGCTAGGCTCGTTAAAACATAGCGATGGGTTTGCCCGAAGGGCAAATTATAGAACAAGCATATGTTATCCTCCTCAAGCTTGACAAAAATAAAGAGGTACTCGTCAGCAATGACTGGGGAAAAATTGGGAAGAAAACTCAAAGAAACTTTGTTGGTAGCAAGTCGCTCTTGAACATGACACTTCCACTCCATGTCCGAGTCGGGATGGGTTGTTTCATTCACCGGTCACATCACCATGGTCACGCCATACCATCCACATTTGGGGTTAATGCTACCGATCCATCACATCAGTGTCGCCGATATGTTCAAGAGAAGTCATTCAGAGGATTCACCTGTGTCTCACCCACTACCATACATTATACTCCATTCTTTCATGACCACCACCCTGAACCTTATCTCACCAGATCGTTTTCACCTCCATTAAAATCATTTGCTCCGTTCCGTGTCATTGATGTGGGATTCATTAAGGCCCTCCTGTGACGGATCACTTCTTGTTGACATCAGCTCATTATCCAAGAAGATGATCTAGGAACACCCCATTCAGTACTCTGAAGCTTGCATGCCTCAATGGCAAGTTTCTCACTTCCGGCGATAGGTTTACATCAATGGCCTTCGACCGAAAGATTTTGCGTGGTGTTCGACGCCAAGTCATTTATTCACACCACGTGAATTGTACTGCTGTACCTTGAGGGTCATTATCATTATCGGTGATTCCTCTCGTGCTTTTTAACAGTTACATCATTGACTGGTAATCAAGTGATGTCTTTCCATGTTCGACTTCAGAACATTTCTCACATGGATTGACTTGTAATTTGAGTGAAGATCGAACGAGATTGAAGACCCCGGATCTAGTTTCATCCATCTGGGCTGCGATATATATTCAGGGAAATAAAGACATTAAATGTACATCATTGCAGCACAGATAATCATCCTATCAAAAGGATGATGGCTCTATCAAAATCATCAGTCTACACTCAGACGATTATCTGTCCTATGTACATGAAAATGAATTTATAAAGCTGAGCATGGGAATGCCCGCCTCAGCTAGATCATGAAAATATTATGAAGATAATGTATTGTATTGTATCTTATTACAGGTATTCTCCCAGCATTGAAAGAACTTCGGATCCTCATAATAAAGCATTTCACCCGGCACCAAAAGGTTAACGACCTCATACTTTAGGGGGCAACTGTTATAGACATTTTTGTGCCCTACTACCCCAAGCATGAAATGTCCATAAACCAAGGGCTCCTAAGTCCCTAAAAGTGTTGTTCTAACCCGTAAAGGAACAAGGTCAATAGATTACATCTTCTCCCAGAAGTTCTCTATGAGAAACTACTCAGAATTGGTCAAAACAGGATCATTGCAGCTGCTCCACTGGCTAAGTGCGTTGCATCTCACCCAAATACATTGTGAGGGTGCGTTTCATTTCAAAAGTCCCTTCTATGGGGTGCGATGGGCGAGAAATGACAAATGGCAGTGTCATTCCGCGAGGTGGAGAGGCAATGGAAGCTTCCAGAATCTTCTCCTGTGACACTTGCCTCACTAAATTCGACCAAGGATGAATAAGAGGCCCTCAGTCTCCAAGTGGAAGCAAGAACTGTCAAAGAGAAGACACTAATCAAATCACAAGCTGACTCATCCCCCTTACAGATATCTATATATGGATCCCTCATCCCAGAGATCCAGAGGCTGGAATTTTGCATATTGTAAGGAATCGCTGTTGGTTTCTAGAGACAAACATCAGATTGTTTGGTGATCTAAGCTTTGTTTGAGGTGAAGAGGGGCTTCCTTTCTGGGAGGTTGATGCTGGGTCGGAACAACTGGTTCTAACTCCTCCTGGATCTTTTCTTGTTTTATCAATAAAAACTATTTGAGTTTTCCTCCATGCTTTTGTATCATTGATGCTTGTTACATTTGTATGGTCAATTTACATCTGATCCTAGATTGTTTATGATTATAGATCCATGTCTTTGTATAGTGCTATGCTTCTGTGATCTTACAGGTACTTTGTGAAGCTGGGCGTGCAAGGGAGCAAGTAGCTGAGGACTATCAAAGAAGAGAGGGATCGAATCGAAGGACTAGCGCAAGGAAGAGGTTGGTCTTTCTGTTCCTCTCTATCTATAATTCATAAAGGAAAAACAAAAGTAGTTTTTCTCTGTTTATTTCTAAGGCTGTTGTCACACCTTAGTGGGATAGAGCAGTTCTAAATAGACACTTTTCCCTGTAACAACAGGGCTCTTTGTCTGGCAGCGAGATTTATTCTATCACAGTCAGTTTTAGTGAAATTAGTTGTTTATTGGGCTCATATTTTTTTCCTTCGAGCCAGCATTGTTCACAAGATGAATAAATTGTTGGCAAATTTTATATCGGGTGGAAGTTCTAGTCAGAGTAAAATCCACTTGTCGAAGCTGGAGAGGATCTCTCTGCCAAAGAAGCTTGGTGGATGGGGCTTGCTTCACATGCGATCTTTTGGCAGAGTTCTATTATGAAAATCGCTGTCGAGAGGTATTTATGGAGAAGTTCTATGGAGTCTAACTATTAGAAAGAAATATCTGCAAGATAAATATATGGAATTTTGGTATAGGAGGGGATCAGTCGGAGTTAGCCAAGGTTCTGCTATATGGCTCAGTCTTAGGAAAGTCCAGCAATTTTTCTTGAAGCACCTGAGTTGGAATCTTTTCTCTTGCAACCGAATCTACATCGGCATAGACTCCATTGTGGGCGGGTGCGATTGTGTTTTCTTCCCTGAAAATGTTATTCTTTTTCTTCATAGGAATGGTATTTTCACGTGGGATAAACTAATTTCTTCCTGGAGCGGCCCTATCCCCTTGTGGAAAGATGCACACGATCTTTACTTGCCTGTCTCACTTCTTCCAGAATGGAAATTAGTTAAAAATGCTCTTTACAGCATGGGAATCCATCGCTCTGGATCAGCGGACTAGCTTATATGGATTGTTCCAAATGCAAAGTCGCTTGCTAGTGTTAAAGACATATATGCCGACATGATTTATTCCAAGGCTTCAATCTCCTACTCTATATTCCCCCAAAGCTTCTGGAAATTGGGATGCCCTCTTAAAATGATCTTGTTCTCGTGGTTTGTCTTCAACAACCGCAATTTGTCATGGGACAATTTGAGGAAGAGGAGCTGGCATGGTCCAAGTAGATGTTCTATGTGTGAAGCTGCGGAGGAATCCAACCTTCATATGTTCTTCCAATGCGGCTCCTCCCTACAGATCTGGTATGAATTGTCTTTGCTTTATGGCTTTCCTCATGTTCTTTTTGTTTCAGTCCAGGTTGCTTTTCAATGGTGGTGCACGCAAAAGGATTCTTGGCACTCGTTGTTTATCATAGCCTTATGGAGCTTATGGAAATGGAGGAATGCAAAGATCTTCCAAGACTCAAAAGAGCCTCTAATGTCATCCATGCATCATATTTTGTCCACTTACGATATGTTGCCTGTTAAAAAGCTCAAGATGAAATCGCATTGCAAAAAAGAGGTGGCAGATCCTCTCAATTGTATGCCCTGTGCTTTCTTTGATGGGCCCGAGTAGAACAATATCTGTGGGTGTGGGGTCCACGTAATCATGGAGGAGAAGCTGCAATATTTTTTTATCTTGGAACAGGGGGAGTGGTACAAACAGCTTGGCTGAGGCAAGGGCTCTTGCAGGACTGCTTTCCTTCTATGTGTTTTTTGAGATTCAGAACATTTCAATATTCGGTGACTCTAAATCCATGATTGACCATGTTAGGGGAGCCTGCCACATCAGTTTTCCTCATTTATCAGGGTGGATGGATAGGATTATGTAGTTATGGAATAATATGAAACAGTGCTCAATCAACCACATCCTCCGCTCCCAAAATGTTCAAGCTGACCATCTGTTGAAGGAAGGACTGTCTTCAGAGCCTGGTTCTTGGTCTTTGATGATTTCTGATGATGACCGTTCTTGCTTCATTCAGGACTTTTCCATCCCTGGACTATGATCTGATCTTTTGTTCTTCCTTATCCATTCTAGCTACTCAGATAGTCTCTTTTTGTTATAAGTATTTAGTCATCTGTTGATCTTTGCATTTGTAAAGACTGTTTTTGCTCAGATTTTGATATGATGTTGTTCTGATCTCCTTAGGGAGGTCCTATATCTGTAAGTTTTGGGTTTCATATGCTCGCAAGGACGCTAGTTTTGACCCTTGCTGTCTCTTATATGTACTCTTTATATTGACTCAATATAATACTATGAAGATTTTTCTCTCTGAAAAAAAGTTCACTAGTTTCCAATTCAAATTCTCAAAAATGATATTAAAAAAAATAATTACCATATAAAATGAAATACACCTATTTCACCATATAATTGAAATGAAATATATTTTAACATTTAATTTTATTTTTTAAATTAAAATTTAAAATACTGTTGAAATTTTAAATTCTGTTACATTTAACAATATTTATAATACCATTGATATTTTAAATTCTATTACATTTAACAATACTGAAATACTGAAAATCCGATAGAGTATTCGTTTGCTTGTTCGAGTCACAAAACCATCATCATCGTTTACGTCACGGAAATTATCCTACCCACCCATCCATCTGACGTCACGGAGATTATCCTATCCACCCATCCATGTGACGTCACGGCCATGGAACCATGTGACGTCACGGCTATAAAACTGAGGTTATCCTACCCGTCTAACACTGTGCTGTGAGGGCTATAAAACCGGGGAGTCTTGATATGGATCGCACTAACGTTTGGCATTTGAAGGGATTATTCTAACCGTTACGCCACATGTTGGAACTTTGGTGCAATTCCATAGGTCCAGCAATGCCATAAGTGGTCACGTTCAACTCATTTACTTGCCCTCACAAAATAAAAAATTAATGCTAATATGAATTTGATATAAAAGGAATATATTCATTAAATATATTTTAATAACATTTTATCTTTTCGAAATAAAAAATTAGTCCTAATATGAATTCCATATAAGAAGAATATATTCATTAGATATTATAATTAAAATATATCTTAATAATTAATTTTATTTTATACATAAGTCTTGCACATTTGAATTGAATAAGTCCAGCAATGCCATAGGCGCTCAGGTTCAACTCAATTACTTGCCCTTACAAAATAAAAAATTAATGCTAATATGAATTTTATATCAAAATAATATATTTATTAAATAATACAATTAAAATATATTTTAATAATTAATTTTATCTTTCAAAAATAAAAAATTAATGTTAATATGAATTTCAAATAAAAAGAAATGTTCAATAAATATTATAATTAAAATTTATTTTAATAATTGACTTTATTTTTCACATCAAATCTTGCACATTTAAATTGAATAGGTGCATCAATGCCATAGGTGCTCAGGTTCAACTCATTTACTTACCCTTACAAAATAAAAAATTAATGCTAATATGAAATTCAATCAAGTCCTGCACATTTCAATTGAATAGGTCCAGCAATGCCATAGGTGCTCAGGTGCAACTCATTTACTTGCCCTTACGAAATAAAAAAATTAATGCTCATTGAACTTCATATAAAAGGAATATATTCATTAAATAATATAATTGAATTATATTTTAATAATTGACTTTATTTTCTAAAATAAAAAATTAATGCTAATATGAATTTCATATAAAAAAATATATTCATTCAATATTATAATTAGAATATATTTTAATAATTAATTTTATTTTTCGCATGAATTCCTGCACATTTGAATTGAAATGATATTAAAAAAGAGTGTTTGTCCGTACACCATGAAATGCGTATACTTCATGATACTAAAATCTCGTGCCGTTCGGTAAATATGAGATTAAAGGACAGACCGGCGAGGTCCATGCTTGTGAAGGAATGAATGACGGCCTGTATTGAAAATGAGATTTTGGTTTGTTTCTGTGAGTGAGAAAGCGTCACACGAAACAACCGTCATCGTTGATGTCACGGAGGTTATCGTGGAGGGCTATAAAACGGCGGCGTCTGAGCAGCATCGCAATAACGGTGGGCATTCGAAGGGATTTATTATATGTGATACTGTTTCATTTGTCATTGCAAGGAATTATTACTGCTATTATTACTAAAGGTAATATTGATATTATTTCATTTGAGGCAGCCATGACGATTAGGTCATTTGCCTGTGCTTTACCTCTAATCTTACTACTGCACGTGGTGGGCGGGCAGGGTATAACGGGCGTCTGTAACCCAAATCAAATCCCTAGCGGAAGTCCATTCTTCAGTACTATCGGTAAACTACTCGTAGTACTGGAACAAGAGACGGCCTTTAACGGTTACAACTACATAACGACGTATGGAGACTCAAGCACAGGCACATCTGCCTCCGGGCAAGCAACCTGCAGTTCATCAGGCAGTCCGGCGTCAGTCCCTCGGGATCTCTGCATTGCCTGCCTTACTAACCTGGGTAACTCCATCTGGAAATTTTGCAACAATTCCGTCGCTGCTCAGGTTGAATACGGTGACCGCTGTTCCATCCTCTACGCTATTAATTAACCTCTACTCCGTGAGCACTAAAGCTTTTACTATCAACTCTAATCTGTCTGTTCAAATAAAACCCATCCTCTACTCTACATCGGTGTTCAGGTACTACTTTTGGTATCAACACCCATGCGTCTAGGATCTCGGCTTAAATAAAACTCCAAGGTATTTGTAGTGATACCGCTAGTTTGGTTTGTTGCATGAGGTACTATGCCCCTGGTATTTACCTCCTTTTTAGAATTGTTCCAGTTTTTAAGTCATATTTTTTTGAATGTGTGGTTTTGTAATTTAGATATGGAATATGAATCATTATCCTCCCAATTATTGTATTGTAGGTATATTTTATCGATTTTTGTGTATTTCAAACATAAATTTTATATAATAAAATATTATTACTATTTCTTTTTAATTCTGGTTATGTTCATGGTATTTAAAGAAGTAATAAGATATTGCTTTTTTGTTTCTATGTTTTTAATATAAAAAATATTTACTTATTTTTCATAAATAAACAAACTATCTATCATACAAACTATTATACAGTAATTTATTTCATTTCAATTAAACTATTGATTTCGTTTTCATTTTATCAAAATAATTCTAACAAAAGCTGCAATAACTTTGAAATAAAAACAAGTGTATTTGCCTTAAATTTAATAATCTCGAATTGAAACTTCATAAAAAAAAGTTGAGCATAACATAGTTATAAGTATAGTTATATTTAATTTATGTTTTTATTTCTTCCATATATTGCTGTAAATATTTCTATTTCCATGGAACTGTTTTAATATCAAAGGATAACTTTGAGATTCAGCTATTTATTTATATTTTAATATGTTATATTATTTTAACATTTATATACAAATCCTATATTATAGGTAATATTAGATATTTTTTTGGATTAAAATGAAAAATGTTTTTTTTTTCAGAAAGAATCAACATTAAAATTATTCACCACATTTCTCTTTTTGCATAGTCATTTTATTTTGATTTCACTTTATGTATCTGTAAAAATCTGCTACTCATTTTATTTTGATTTCACTTTATGTATATAAAAAAATCTGGTATCTTACATATAGTATGAGATATAGGTCTTCCTATTTCAAATTATGGATGTGAGGTGGACAAATTTGGAAAAAAAAAGTTAAAAACAAATGAGATTTATTCTCAACTCAGTTTTCTTGGTAATATAAATTTTTTAAGAACTATGATTTGAAGATTTCAAAAAATTGTTTTATTTTACCTATTACAAACATTCATGAAAATGTAACAGAAATCATTTTAGAACTATGATCTTAGAATTTCACAAAATTGTTTTATTTTATTTTACATATTTGAAAAAGTAATATAAATCTTTTAAGAACTATGATTTTAGGATTTCAGAAAATTGTTTTATTTTACATATTTCAAACAGTAATGAAAATTTTAATAAATTAATACAATATTAATAAATCCAGTTAATATAACCGGATAAACATATATAATAATATTATAAATCATAACATTAAAAAACATAAACTACTATTAAAATAACCTAATATATATTTAATAAAAGATGTGAGTTCTGAGACTTCAACACTATTAGCCGTGCTTGACATTCATGTTAATTTTTTGTTAATGGCCAAAGTGATGTTCCATACAATCTCAACTTTAGAGTATTAGTCATGGTGATAGTGGAAATTAGATCAATTCTTTTTTGGGTGGAAAAGTTATTATGTTATAATAATTTATAGAAAAATATTTTACACCTAGTTGGAAGTTGTGAATGTATCAAATTATGAACGTAATGGAGTTATTAAAATGGTCAAAATATTGTTGGAGTTGAAGTAAAAGGAGAAGGAGGAGAGTAAACCAGAGATAATGTTTGAATGTGAAGAAAAAATTAAGTTGGAATTTATAGTCATTAAAAATATATTAATGTATTGTATAAAAAAAGGAAAGTTGTGTTTGGTAGCTAAAGTTAATGATTAATTGAGGTTATAAAAATTATTCTGACACTATTACATAAAGTGGTGTTTTAAGATAATATTTGAGACAATTTTTGGGTAAATTGTCTTGACATGAAACAAAAAAGAACTTGTGTATTGTCTTAAATATTATCTTTAAGCAGTGTTTGAAATATTATTGTCTTAAAAAATATTTTCTTAAAGATTATTGTCTTAAAAAATTGTCTCTATAAAAAGACATATATAACCAAGCATTATTGTGTCTTAAGAGAATTTCATTTGTATATTTAATTTTTGTCTCTCTAGAGACAACACTCGGATTAGAGACAATATCTCTTTAATACTAGCTATTGTCTCTCTAGACAATATAAAAAAATGAATCAAATATCTCACCATTGAAATAAATCAATATAAAAAACATTTAATTAAAAATAAGCTACAAAATCATTGACTAATTCATGTTAGCCCACAGTGGACTCGAACCACCAATTTGTAATGCAAGCGCTCTTCCATTGAGCTAGCACGCTTTAAAGAATTACATGAAGAGTTATGGTAATCTTGAAAACTACATTTATAGCCATTGATTAAAAAAAAACAAACAAACAAACAAACAGAAAAAATCTGACACATGATCTATAACCTTTATAAAAACTATAATAGCATATTTCTAACTTGCTAAAATTAGCAATTACCCCAAAAGGTACAAAGACAGGTAGATTATATCTCTACCTAAAAATTCAAAATCTTCTATTAGTTTATAGTTAAATGTTCATGTATACAGGCTATCTTGCTACAGTGGGATATCCTGTATTGGGATTTCATTCCATGTTAAGACTTCTTTTTCTTCATCTCCTTCTCCACACATGTATATGTCTATTATTGTGTATATGCACCAGATAAAATTCTATAACAAAATGTCTTGATTTCCAAACGTAAAACAAATAGAATTATGATTTGTGAATCCACAATCTGCGATTGAGTCGTTATCAAAGAAAAAGAAATGAAATTGAGTGGCTATATTCTCTTGCACCTTTGCAAGCACGTCTCCCCACTTAAAAGTTAATAAACCAGGGATATGCTTTTCCTTTGAATTTTAAGCTGGATAGATTAATGCCTCCATCCTAGCTCGACAATTATTTTGGGCCCTCTATGGCTTGGGAGTTCCACACCATGCCATTGCTTAAGACAATGAAGAGTACTAATGACTGAGAACATGTGCTAATAATGTCATCTATGTTTCTATTAAATGCAAATATATATCATGATAATGGAAAAAACAACAAGTTTCATCAATTATGTCCTACATCAAGTAAAAGAGATCAAGTTTATAAGGATTGTGTCCATATTTGTGTAGTATGATAAACATAAAAATCTTCAGAAAATAACAGATATATTGCGAGTTGCAATGGCTATATTGCATAGAATTTGAGGGAAACAATATCTATAAAAGGTGAGGTTGAAAGCAACACAAAGAACCAACAACAACTATAATAAATATTTCCACAATCTTACCTTGTAGTACTTCAGTAATTGAGGTCACTTCAATCTAAATGTTGGAGTGATCAGTTCCCTTTCCACATCAAATGGCTTAGGTTCAAGACAAATATCTTTCATCATCTCGAAAACCTTGAGCTAGACTCAACATAAAAAATTCTAGCAATCATGAAATTAACAGATAACTAATAAAATGAATCAAAACTGAAAGAATGTTCCCAAAGATGTGTTGGAAAAGGAAATTCAGAACATGAAGCGACATTATGACGGATAATTCAGAATGTGTTACCTTGTGGTTTTTCCGAGTTGCATTGACCTCGTGTAGGATGTATTGCCTTTCCTTCTAATTTTCGCACAAAGATTCAAAATTCCTTGTTACCTCATTAGTGGCAGCCTAGCTTTCAAGTGTCTTCTCATCAGGTATAACAATTGCCACAAGAAAAGATTCGAAACTATTGCCATAACCCATATTTGAAACATGACCAAACAAGAATGAAGAGTGAACAAACATAGGTTATGCATATTATACTATGTGTTGACAGTTGTAATGATACCAATATATGCACTTAATCTTATGGAATAAGCATGAACTTGTTGAATAGTACTAATACTTATTACATTGTGTACAATTCATCCTATGTTTTCCCTTCTTATATATGGGTATCTATCATCGGTCAATCAGAGTAACGTTGTGACACAATTATGGTAGCATATTAGAGTTGTCATAGTCATGGGATTAGTAACCTTATGAATGATAGTATAGATCAATCTCAATACACTTAGCTCAATCATGCCCTATTGCTTTACCACTATAAGCATTAAGTACAATAGTTTCCATAATCAATGATCTTCACAACCCACAACCCGTATTCACAATTTTGTACATAGTTAACATAGTTGTAACCTTCACAATATGGATAAGCTATATTTGGCACTATCTATAAGTATAAACCCTTCTATTAAGCCCATATAAGGTGACACTATTGATTGTGGTTGGTATTATTGTTATTAACACATTGACTGGAATAGAGCTTGTATCTTATAGATAAGCAATCACTTCATATTGTTCATGTAACCTGTAACACGGTAGGTATGAGTGAATACAATTATGATTCTAAAGAAGAACTTCAAGAAAGATCTATTTTCTTCAATAATATTTCTTGCAACTATTCTAATTATGACTTACAATATGGTATTCTAGTCTTTATATTAAGTGGTACAAAATAACACAAAAAATGTTTGTATAGAGATGCCAGTATGTAGCAGACATGGTTCAAAAGACGGGGGAAGAGCTTACACAACTGAAAAGACTTCCAATTCTAACAGAATATGAAAATAACAGGCTATATTGGATATGGAAAAAGCGATGTGTCTCATAAAGGAATTAACATTAAATTTGGAGAGTGCTAACACTTTAGAAAGGCAAGTAAAAGTTGACTCTGAATCTGTGAGGCTAGGAGTTGTGGAGAAGGACAATACTGATTTCATAAGAAAATATCATTACGAAGACACATCTAGAGGTTGAAAAGGAAAGAAATGCATCAGTAATCTAAGAACTACAAGTTGTCAAATAGGAGCTTAAGCATGATATTTTAGAATACCTATGTTCAGTTAAATTGACATAAATTTCTCTTGAAAATGCAATTGATGCATTGAAAGCTTCTGAAGAGGTGCAGAAACAGGAAGATGCACTAGCCATAGAATCTATGACCACAAAGAATTTCTTGGATATAGCTCAGAAATTACATATAGAAACAAAATAAAAGAAACATGTTGTAGCTATGGCCAAAGACTGAGAATCAGAGGAGAAGGGGCAAGAAATAGAGCATGTCAACAAGGAACTGATTAGGCTAAATCATGAAGTAATTCTTGTTAATGATTTGATGTTAAAGCTCAATGCCTCATCCTCTTTATTGCAGAGCTTGAAACTAGAATTAGCAGCTGTTAAAGAGTCGAAACTTAAACTAGGAGAGGATATGCATGCAGTTCAAAATTCCCTCTCTAAAGTAGTGGATGGCCTGAATCTTGCAAAGATTCAAGAGGTTAAAAAACTAAAGTTGAATATATAACTCTAGCAAAAGTAGATAATATGAGAGAAAATCTAAAGAAAGCCACACATGAGGTAACTTATTTAGGAGGTGCCATTGAGCCACTTAAAGAGGAGTTGGAGAGGGAAGTGCCATGACAGAAGAAACACGGGAAAGGGTAGCAAAGTCCTATGCAGTAGTTGCTTCTCTAAAGATTGAATTGAATTGAACAAGAAAAGAAATTAAATCATGGAAAGATGCAGAGTGGCAATCCAAGGAAGCTATGACAGAGCTTTCAAGAGATTTACAGCAAGGAGCTGCTAAGGCAACTAAAGCCAAGATTGAAGTTGAAGCATCTAGAGAGGATATGCTCAGAGAAAAGGAAGAAGATGCACAATCAAAGGCTATTACTATAACTACAAAGAGTATGCTACAAGAAGCTACAAAAGTTGTAGAAGCATCTCGGGCATCAGAAGTATTGGCTCTTGCTAGGATTGATGCTATGAATCAAGGTGAGTCAATTGTTGGATATTCTGAGGCCATGAATCTATCAGCTACACTTTCATTTAATGAATACTTTGTATTGACCAATCATGCATGTGAAGCTATGGAATTTGTTGACAAGTGGGTGGCAGTTGTTGTAGACCAAATAGATGAAACGGAGGACAGTGAATGGGAAATATTGAAGAGATTTGAAGAAGAAAATAAAGAGATAATAGCAAGGAGGGAGGCTCTCCAAGTTGCCTCACAAAAGGCAAAGAGGGAAAATGCAGCGAAATTGATATTTGAGGATCAACTCAGAAAATGGAGAGCACAAAATGGATATCATAGAAAACCTGGTGATTTAGTTATGCGGTGAAGAGATATGGTCCGCCACACAATCGAGTCAGTAATTGGAAAAACCATGCATATTTTGATCTAAATGACCTGGACAGTAGAAATGAGCAAGAAAATATTATTGTCATGCCAATAACATCATTGGTCACTTGTTGAGCATGAAAGCTTCCATGACAAATAAGTTTGATGAAAGGCCTTTAGATAAGCTACTTGTGTCTAAGAGGAGGAAGTTCTGGTTTCCACGGTTTGCATTATCTGTGGGAAAGCATAAAAAACATCCATTGAAATAAAATGATAGTTTGCCTATTTTAGAAGCACAATCGAGTTTCTTATATTTAATTCCGTGCATGGGCAATCAAGGTCACTAGGTCTTTCATCTGGTCACACATGTAGTTTTTAGTAAAAATGGGACGTGACAACCTTTTCATATTTCTAAAAGATGCAAAGGATTTCCTTAAATACTTTGATATCAGTCATGAAAATGTCTATATGTTATACATTTGTCATCTCATTGATTCATCACAGATCATGCAAAAGTTTGATGTATTAGTTTATAAACATGACATAATGACTTTGTGTCTGATATTCAGTTGGAAGATATCTTTGCAAGTCTGCATCTGGTCAAGTGTGATATAACTCTTTCCAATCTAACTCTCTCCAGAGTAGAGCATCAACTAGGTGAAAAGAAAAGTAAGGCAAGGAAATTCTGCGGTGGCATATTTCTGTTCCTAGTTCTGATATGTGTCATTTCATCTCTTATGTTGATATATATATATACTTCCCTATTTTTTCTTGTTAACACATTGAAGTTTTATGTGGGGAATAATTTTACCTCATTCATAAGGCACTGAAGGATGGCCCTATTGAATCAAATAATAGAACACTATCCATAGCGATAAGGATTTATGACAAAATGAAGGCCAAGGAATTGGAGAAAAGATCACTCATTATACACACACACGTGAATCATAACCTAAGCACATCAATGTATCTTAAAGATGAAAGAACAACCAAATCGATCATAAGATTTTCAAAGTCAATCTTCAACTTAGGGCATTTTTTCCCTATCTCTCTGGCCCACTCCATTGCCTCCAAGGCTGACCAGACCCCTGGACAAACCTAGTCTACTTCGGTCACACTACATACTTGGAAACTCACCAGATCCTCAAAGAAAAATCCTTTTCAACAAATTTGTAAGCAATTCTAAGCAAATTAATAATCTGCCAAACACCTATAGAGTATCTCATTGAATTCTTAGGAATAGGCTTCATCAAGCCATAATTGATACTTGAGGAACTCAGAGAGGAACCTAGAAAAGATATCTACATCTAAACAACAAATATGACCTGCAATAAAGTCCCATGTGAACTTATTGATTTCACAAGGCAAACCATCCAATCTCTGCGACTTTCCAGTTTGCATACAATTAAATGAAGCACATAAATCATAACTCATAATAAAATGAAGGAAGATATCATTGTCCCCAATAGTGACCTTGCAAAGGATTATCATGCAATAAGCATCTTGCGCACCACCAACACTATTTGTCAAAGAAAAAAGAGAAAATATAGACAAAGGTATACCACTACTACATATGTACAATATATAAAGTCCATATATAAAACCCCACCCCCACACTTGTCTCCTTCGCACTCAAACATGGTTAGGTGCCCTCTAAACATGCATGAAGTTGTCAACAAAGAAGAGCCCATCGAATTCCACAACTATTCTTGCTCAAAGCTAACGATAGGGGCATACAAAATAGAAAAATGTACCACGTGGTCCTAAATCAAGATCATGAACGAAACACACATGCCTACTGAATCCAAACCACAAGCAATCACATGATTGTGCAAAAACAATGAAAGAGAAAGCATTGTGCCTCTACTCCCTTGAAAATGCTCAAAATTCCTAAAATGGGCAATTCCAACAGTTTCTCATTTGCTTCTAAAGCTCCAAACAAAATCCCCCTAGGTTAAACAGACAAGTCTATGTCAATAGGTTTAGAAGGGATATCATCCATAAATGTGGGGAAGCATCCGTTGGATTTCCCATGAGATTTTCCTTCGAAAAAATAATAATAATGACTATATATATGGGGCTTGTAATAGTTTCAAGTCTCATTACCGAAGTGGCACATTCCCATGTTGGGATTCCATTCCTTTGGAGTGAAGGTCCCCAATGTTATAGCATCCTCCTTCACTCCACCATTAACATCACTAAGTGGTTTTGGTGTCATGCCTTATTAGCCCTCTTGGTTTGTGGTTGTTATCTATGTGATGTTCATAAGAACTGGGATTCCGTTCCACATTAATAACCTTATCCTTCCTCGTATGATTACTTTCCACTAGTACAAATGTACAATATATGAAGTCACAATGTAGGTCTCTAATGAAGTTGGGATATGAAGTCACAACACATGCCTCCAAGGAAGTAAGGATGGATAACTAATTTTATTGCAAACTATAGCGTAAAATAGAATGGTATGAACATGTTTTGGAAAGTGAAAAGAAGAGGGTAAAGTATCATCCATAGATCTATGAAACAAAATCCCAAAAAGAATGAAATATATCATGGAAACATATGCACCATAAATAATAATAGTAATCAAATAAAAATGCATGACTACCAACCTATGCTTTAACAAACAAATAAGTTTGGTCGAATATTATATTTGGAGTTAATAAGGAAAATGTCACCAATATATAGATGATTCACGGGAACATAGACACTGCAAAGTTCTTTATCTCCACTCTCAACCTGCATATCACAATTGTAGAAAAGTAAGAACTACCTTCCATACAAATTGAAATAATATTTATTTAAACTATATCATGTCAAAAGACACTGCATGTTTTCCAATAAACATGGAGTTGTATTTATGACAATAATGATAATCTGCAAATAGATATTAATTTACAGATATCCAAGAAACATTTCCATCTACCTCTCAATTTCAACATTCATGTGGAATGCTTTAGTATTAACTCAACTTCAAGGATATATAAAGCATAAGAAAAAACCTGAAGGACAAGTGATGATATAATAAAACCAGATGTATATTCCCATACATGTGGATGATGAATAATTGCAACCTCTTTAAAGGCTCTTGTGTCCTAGTATGCAAAGAATAAGCCATGTATAAGCATTAGAAACACTTTCTAACAAAACAATAAAAAATTACCACCTTATCCACAATCATAACTTCAACCCTTCAATTAATGATACATGTATCCACACATATATTTTCTATAGTATCTTCAACAATCACATTCTCAAGTGTTTGGTTATCCATGTCGAATGGCTTAGATTCTTTCTTTACTTATGAGTTGCTCTCTGAAACCAAAGGAACGAAAGTTTCAGTGACTTTTGAATCTTCACTCACAACTGATACAAACTTCTGGTCATGGTTAGGAAGGACAATAGTTTTACGAATATCATCAATGTCTGCTGCTTCAGAGGCATGTTCATTGATATTTTCTGATTTTTAAGAATGAACCATAGGCAGAGATTCCTCAGAAGCAGTAGATATGTCTATTATATATAAAGAAGGTGAGAACATAGATTCCTCAAAACCCTTTTCTCTACCATATCTATCGTTTTCATCATCTATGTCAGAGTAGGAGGATAAAGGTATGTCTAAAAGAGGAACGACTTTTGGAGAAGATAATGGCATGATGTCTCCATGTCCATGTGCTCCAAATTTATTCTCTTTTTCTTGCATTCAATAGGATGATCAATTCTCAAATGCACTGTGAAGATCAACTTCAAGCTTAGTATTCCCCTCTGGAACATGCTCTTCGTCCCTTGTAATAGCTTTTTGGGTGGATAGTTCATTATGAACTGAAGAGGAAACAAACTCATCAAATCCCTTCAGAGTGGCCTCTATGCTACTCCCCTTCTCCAATAAGCTCTCATGGGAGGAAAGGCTATGGTCCTTGATGTCCCTTTCTACAATATTTTCCAAGCCAAGATGATTACCCATTCCTTCAATACCACTTCTATGGGTTTTCTCAAAGGAATTCTCCATGATTCTTTCCATCATAGAATTTGTTAGTGCCTTTAGCTTGGTTAAGGATGAATCAACCTAGAACTTAACATTCTCTATAATAACATCAAATTTTATCCTTGAATACTATAAAAGATAATGATTCATATCTTTGATAGAATCGTGTCTCCAAAACACTTCTACATCTTTAACAACATCCATTGTCGAGGCATAAAACTCACCAGTTTCCAATGCATTGTTTTGCAGAGATGGTGGCAGAGGAATGAAGCTTCTGGATCCGAGCAAAGAAACTGAAGTAGAAAGAAAAACAAACAAAAAAAACAATGACATTTTCAACCATCCAGAGGCTTCTCCTCCTCCTCTTCATCTTCACCATCATACATTTCCTGCTCTTTCTAAAAAATGTTCAACCTAGGCTTAAAGGCGGCACCACTAGTGTTGCAGGGAATTCCTTCAGATTTATCAACTGATCCTATTTATTTTTCTTCAACCTCATGAATTTCTCTACAATCTATGGATAAACCTACATAAGCCATTTGGTCTCCTAGGGACTGTATCTCCTTAATCTCTGTAAGTTCGGTCAGTCCACTTTCTAGTTCAGATTTGAAAATCCCATGCTCCCCACAAGCTAGTCCCCTAACTTCCAACTCTCGGTCTCCTTATGGATGATAACGGAGAAATTCAGGCTGGGGAGAGAAATAATTAGTCTTAGGATTATAGGGTGGAAGGATTGTGGGCTCGTCGCTAAGATCAGGAAATTGAGCCAGAAAGGCTAATGACTCACCTTCCTCGCTTAATTCAAGGTTAGGTTCCTTTTCCTCATTGGGATTGGAAACAACCCCAGCTTCAAAAAGAACCTTGCAAGCTTTTCTTTTAGGCTACAGTGAGTATTGAACATCATCCACCTCCATACAATCCACTGAAACTTCTTCACATTCTTCTCTAACATGGGGGCTATATTCCAACACAGGCTTATACAGGGCCGAATTTTAAAAATCTTTGAGGTAATTACAATAATAGGAATGAAAAGTCCCAAAAATGAAATTGATGAAGCTACCAAGGACCACAGAGTAGCATCTATGAAGTTTTTAATGAGGGTGATTCCGTGAGAGTATAAAAAGCTACTTCTGGAATAGCTTAAGGCCCTGATTAGTGAAACTTGTATGAGAAAATCAAAGTCCTATCTTGAGGAACAGTCGAAAGCAAACGGCAGAATTGTTCTCTTTTGACAGTTTTTGATATGCCAGTAAAATAAAATACAACTCCTTTTCAATTTGACGTCTCAGATAAGGGTTATAACACTCTTAAAGTGATCATTCATGAAGAATAGTTATAAGAAAAAGCCATTGGTAGAAAAGTTGAGCAGTTATGACCTGGTCTCATAGATATATCCCATCCCTGTCTTCTAAAGAATCCAACATATCAAGTGTGGTTGAATAGGCTCATATTATTATTTCTCCTTGAAGAAAAGGTCCTGAATCTATTGATAAGGTAATAAGGCTGAGAGAATGCGTTGAAAAATCCTCAGACAATTCATCCCTATATGAAATCATACAATGAGAAAAATCCTATTACAACCTATTACACATGGAGCTATGTTCGTATAAACCTATTATTTTTGTTGATACAGTGCAGATCTAAAATATAGAGACCAAGATCCTCTTTGCAATTCCATATCTTATGTTGTAAGAAGGATCATGAACTGAGATATGGAGACCAACATCCTCTTTACATTTCCATATCTTATGCAGTAAGAAGGATCATCTAACCAAGAGGGAGTTGGTGCCTTGGTTTGATAAAGCCTCAACAAAGAAAGGAATTTTGTGTCTGAGTAAATATGACCTTGAAGAGAGTATGAGAAATTGGTCAGACCCTCCTCTATTATCAGGTAAATTTCTTTGTTGAATAATATTGCTTATTACATTCATATCTAGATTTATGTTAAGGAGTCGTGTGTCACCTATACAAGCGGAACTGAGACTCATATCAAAATAATATCTCTGTGGGATCTAAGGAGACATGCTATGGCACCATTATAAGGCTTTCTAATCGATATTGAAATAAATAGGTTAGGTAAGGTGGGTCTACACTGGTTTTCAGATGCTGAGGTTCAAAAGATCCAAAGATCATATCAATTTGCTGATGATCTTGATCTAAGAATTCCAAGAGTTACTCTACATATTACTCAATTTATAGGTGATTGAATTACAATAATATGTGTCATACTAAGTTACAACATGACATCTGAGGTTATGTGATCGAAATGCTACAAGAAATCAGAATCTATTCTGCTGAGATTGTTCATAATTTGACTGAATCGAAAGGAATACAACATGTTGAAGTTATTCTTATAAGTTAAATGATGTGATGGATAAATCTTGAACAAAGAGTGATAACTCAAATAACAATATGTATGAGTCAGCTCGCTGAGACCTTTCACTAGATGAAGTATATAATAAATAATACAGTTATAATGAGTATGACATTCCTCTTTAAAAATATGTCTTGCTAAGAGTCTTCATATTAAAACTTGTCTAACAGTGACAAGTCCGAGGATGTTTTTCTATATATAATTTATAGCATGAAAATATTATACCAAATCCTTATATTCATTACAATACTCAGATCTTTGTACAACTATAGCATAGCCCAGATAATTTATTGAATAGTTGTGTTAAAGATAGCATAGAGAATACATAACAACAAGAGTAAGATTTGGAGATTCCGTGGTCCATAGTAGGATACTCTCATGCATTTTTGGTTACTAATTATGTCTATAACATTTTATGAGCAGCTCACCTCTAACATCTCTTCAGTCTCAGAGGGAGTTTTGTGTTGAACCCTCCCCACAAGTATAGCAAAACAAATTGTTGTTTATGGAAATGCGTTTCCAGAATCATGGAATGCTGAGCAGATTTCCAGATGGTAACTTTGAGGGAAGTCTAATCATATGAAATATTAAAGAACCATCTCTGGAAATTCAAGGTTAGGATTATGGTCTCCCTGAGTAAGGAGGGAGTAAGATCAATTAAGATTTTTCATTATCAATATTTGGAATCATAAATATGCAGAAGTCTAAGGATTGCTGCTAAGATCTCTGCTAATTTATGTGCCTTCATGCATACATCTCTATACTTCTAAGTGGAGAAATGAGGCTCCTATTGACGAACTTGTCATCAATACCATCACAAAGATCTAGTCTTGATTTTCATAAAGCATCCTGACACTATTCCCTATAAGAAGGGATATTTAGTTAAGACCATATAATTTCCTAAAAGTAGGTGTACTAAAAATAGTAGTGACAGCTTCTAAAAAATGGAGTCTCACAAAGTCGAGTTGATACCCCAAAAATATAGGAACCTCAAAATTCAAAAATATCTCCCTTGGCAACACTTAATATAAATTAAATGTTACTAAAATAGCACCACCTAGCATGTCATCCATCATCAATCTCTCTACCTCCAAGGAACCACAATATGTGTTATACTTTTCCATGCAAGCTTTGTAGAGTCTCAACTCTCCAACTTTGGCATGAAAGCAATTCTCTAGCTGCAAAAGATTGCAGTACTGCAAAACACCTCAACTGTCAGGCATTCTTCTATAGGGACTATCCTATCTTTGGCATCAGTGTTGGGTTGGGAATTATATCATATGGATGTAAATAGAATCTTCCTCAATGGTGTGAGAAGTATACATTAATCAATTGAGAGGATTTTAGGTGCATGGACAAGAGACCCATGTGTGCATGTTAAATAAAACCCATTATGGGCTGAAGCAAGCACTTTGTGATTACTATTACAATATTGATGAGTACATGTTACATTTGGGCTTAAAAAAATCTTCATATCGAATTCTTTATTATCTAATTGATAGATCCAATCTTCTTGTTTTGGTCCCAAGAAGCTCATAGTAGGATGCAAGGAAAATTTGTTAGAGCCCAAGTAAGTGTGTAGTTGATATTATAAGGAGGCTTCAGATGTTGCACTATAAACCATTAGCTACACCTATACCTAAGTAAGTGTGTAGTTGAGATTCTAAAGAGGCTTTGGATGATGCACTATAAACCATTAGTTAGCCCTATGATACCTAACATGATGTTGAATCCTAACTTGGATTTAAATTTGGTAAATCCTTCGATGCATAAACAATGGATTGGACCTTTCATGTATATGGTTAATACCATAGCTAATATACGTTTTTCAGTAAGCACTTTGAGCCAACATATGGTTTAGTCCTGGAAATGTCACTAGGCAGCGACAAAACATGCGTTATGATACCTAAAGGGAATAATCCATTATGGTAAGTTGACGCAATATCGGGTTGTTGATTCCAAATGGGTAATGGATTCTAGTGACATGAAAAGTTCTTCAAGTTGTTGCTTTGGTTTGGATTCATGAGTGATATCTTGGTTTAGATTCTAAAAAGAAGCAAGAATATGTCAGATTGAGTTCATCCAAGGTAGAGTGCATGGTTACATAAGAAAAATGAATTGTCATTTTGTCTTGAAATTGATGCATAGAGTATAGTTGAAAGGATCGGTTGGAGCACCCAGAATATCTGCACTCCAATGAGAGTGAGTGTGTTGAATCCATTTAGAACAACACTAGCCCATGTAGGTATATGGAACAACATGTTAAGAGAAAATGTAGTTCCCAGCACTACGATAAAAACACGAAGGGATGAGAAAATTACAAACAATGAATAAAGTGAATGAAGTAAATTGGGGTAAAATTGTTAACCCTTATTCAGTTAGGGTTCTTGTGGACAGTTATTTATTGTTTAAACTTAGGAAACTTAACCAATGGTCTATCTATTGTATATAATGCATATTTATATGTACTATGTACATTATTTTTCATATCGTTCTTAATAATATTGTTGAATTCATTTTCCAACAAAAATCAATATTCTCTACATTAGTTGCAGTTGAATTCATTTTCCAACAAAAATCAATATTCTTGTTAGTTGCAGTTGAATTCATTTTCCAACAAAAATAAATATTCTCATTAAAATCCTACATTAGTTGCAGTTTCATTTCGATACACGGAGTAAAATAAAATAAGATTACTGCATCAGAAATCAAAATAAAAGAAGTTTTCTTTGCAAAATCATTCATGAAAATTCTAACCTTTAGGAATATCTACAATAATGACACCCACTTCTGATAGGAACCACAAGATAAAATTTAGATTTCTTGGATATTCTTCCTTGTAGTGTTGCGCGAGATGCTTACCTAATGGACTAGCAGGTTCAGGGGTGAGCATAATCTCAATTCATACAATTATTTGGCAGAGAAAACAAATGACGAACAAACTTGTTGCAACTCCAAAATTCGATGCAAGATATTGAATAATCAAGCAGTTTATATACATCACAAGAATGACCCAGAGTAACTACTAAAAACACTAAAAAGTTATGTTAGGATGAATTCTAAATTCTTGTGATCAAAAAAGGAATTAATCAAAATCAATCATCTCATTCGAGCGATTATTATTATTAGTATATACCTTATATTTTAACCTAGCCCATCCCTGTAAATCAGAGGCTACTGAGACACAACCAGAATTCTCGATATCAACATCGATACCCAAATATATACGAAATAAAATTGTTAAAGATTAGTAACTACATACACATTCAAGGATCCATGAAGGTTATGGACACAAGCACTGCAGGTCCAATATAACCTAAAAATTTTCTCCATCCTGGTTTCTACTTCGGTGATGTTTCACAAATAAAAGAAATTAAAAGGTAAGGAAATCACTTATTTTTAAACTTTAAAGTGCCTTTCTTAAACCGTAGAAGGAGTGATACATACAGTGAGCTATAAAATCTACACCTCTCTCCATTATAACCAAATTATACCTCTTAATTTAACCATAGAGATTCTTAACCTCTTAATGATTCTAAGGGAAGAATAAATATTCACACTAAGAGATGTGGAACCCTAAGGTTTAAGGGAATGCATAGAATTTTAAATCATATATTTGAATATAAAATACCTGCCCCATATGGCTATCAAAAAGTCATAAAAGTTGAAATCCCACAAAAAAGGAACATAGTCTTCATGCAATGATGACCCAAAAGGAGATTGGGTGCCATTCGAATAAATGCATTGTGGATCTTATGCATCTCTAGGAAGACATTGAAATCTCCATGCTCGTAACAAGAGCCAAGTTATTAGACCTATCTATTTATGAATGTTTCATAGTAACAACCCTATCACAATTCGAAGAGAACAATAAATGTGCAAACTGAGAAATCTGTAACCCTAAAGTATTGAGATGCACAATTTTAAATCATACATTTGAATATAAATTTCATGCCATATATTGCCATAACAAACTCATATAATTGGAAATCAGACTAAAGAGGAACATACATCTTGGTTATGGGGTTACCCGAAGTGAAATTGGGGACCATTTGAACATAAAATGTTTTCCTTCTATGGCTATAAAAAGCTCATAAAATTTGAAATCCAAAAACTAAGCAACACATGCCTTCTTTATGGGATTACCCCAACGAAATTCACAAATAAAAACAAGTAAAAGGTAAGGAAATCACTTATGTTTACCTTTCTTAAACTGTAGAAGGAATGATACATATAGTGAGCTATAAAATCTACCTCTCCCTCCATTATATCCAAATTCTACCTCTTAATTTAACCATAGAGATTCTTAACCTTGTAATGATTCGAAGGGAAGAATAAATATTCACACTAAGAAATGTGGAACCCTAAGGTTTAAGGGAATTCATAGAATTTTAAATCATATATTGAAATATAAAATACCTTCCCCATATGGCTATCAAACACTCATAAAATTTCAAATCCCACTAAAAAGGAACATGAATCTCCATTAAATGATTACCCAAAAGGAGATTTGCCACCATTTCAATATATGTATTGTGGATCTTATGCATATCTAGGAAGACATTGAAATAGCCATGCTCATAATAAGAGCCAAGTTATTAGACCTGTCTATTTATGAAAGTTTCATAGTAACAACCCTTTCACAATTCGAAGAGAATAATAAATGTGCAAATTGAGAAATCTGCAACCCTAAAGTATTGAGAGGCACAATTTTAAATCATAGATTTGAATATAAAATGCCTCCCATATATTGCCATAACAAACTAATATAATTGGAAATCAAACTAAAGAGGAACACAGATCTTGGTTATGGGGTTACCCGAAAGGAAATTGGGTACCATTTGAACATAAAATGTTTTCCTTGTGTGGCTATAAAAAGCTCATAAAAGTTAAAATCCAACAACTGAGCAACACATGCCTTCTTTATGGGATGACCCCAACAAAATTCACAACCATTTGAACATAAAATTCTTGCCCTAATGGCTATAAAACATCCATAGAAGTTAAAATCCGACAAAAAAGGAAAATGTATCTTCTTTATGGGAAGAGCCAAAAGAAAATTGGGTATTATTTAAATATATAACTCTTGCAGTGTATGGCTATAAACAAACTCATTAAAATTGAAATCCAACTAAATACTATTAAATCCTAATTAACAAGATATAACCAGTGAAACCCAATTAAATCCTAATTAAAATGATATTAAATCCTAATTAACAAGATTATATCCTACCCACTTCCCCCAATCCGAAGAGGGTGTTGAGCATACCCGGGTAGCAGAGGCAGACTGGGGATGCCAGAAGCACTTGAGGTGCGGTTATGTTGAAGAGTGATCAGTGGTGGCTCAAAGTAGAGCTTCCTCCTACCCCGCACCTCTCGGATGTTGCATCGGAGTGCTCAAGGGTAGCTTGATGTGGAGCACATTCATTCCAAAGTGCTCTTGTCGCAGTGCCTCTTAGTTGTTGCATCACAGTGCTCAGGGGTGGCTTGATGTGGAGCATTTCTATTGAATAGTTCCTAGGAGTGGCTCGATGCAGAGATTCCTCTTGCCATGTCGCCTCTTGGTTGTTGCATCAACGTGATCAAGTGCAGCTCAATGTGGAGCATTTTCTAATGCGAGATCGAGAATAAGAACCTGACACTTCTTAGCACCCTAGACCACACATAATGGAAGAATCGAATTTGCACGGTACACCAAAGACAAGAAGAGGGGGATAGGAAAAAATGAAAAAATTTGAAGAAAAAGGGCTTTGAAAAGCGCTAAAGACAAATAAAGGGAGTGCAAAAGAAATAGATTTTGACAAAATTACCTAGTCATCAGTTTCGGTAGAAGCATATTGTTCATCATCTACACTAGATGCATTTGTTAGCTGATTGTCTTCATTGTCTTTGTCGTTGTCTGTCCTCGACCAAGTTACGGCTTCGAGCTCTTCCTGGTCATCCTCTTCTTCATCTAGGCTCGATTCTTCATTCTGTGGTTGTTCTTCCTCGGAGGAAGCCAGGTCGTCTGATGAACTCCTACCGCACTTTCCCATTGCTCGGCTTGGCTCAACTGCAGAGGATAGATCTTGAGATCTGTATGGAAAGTTGGAGCGCAAATTGGAAACCCTTCAACCAATGAGGGTTTTAAAATTTGACGAACAAATAAAACTATGCTTTGGTAGCTTTTGTTGTCGTTCAAGTGAGGCAGGGAGGAGTAGATTTGAGTAAATGGGTGAAATGTTGTCACCGCCCTTTTTATTCAACCAGAGTTGCAAAAAGATAGATCAAATACAAAATACTCGATATCATGTCTCATACAACAGCTAGAGCCCAATCAACTCATGCTATACAGAGGATGAAAAAAACTCAAGACATCCAAAGGGCATGGTACACATTTAAGAAAGAAATTAATAAGACAACCAAATAAAGCCCTTGACATCAGTTGCACAAACCCAACAATTTTTTTTTCCCAAAACTCTTCTCAAAAATGGATGTTGGAACTATAAAACATTAATTCATGGCTTAAACCAACATATAATGGATTACGAGATAAAAACATCGCATATTTCTCAAATATAATAGCAAATAACAAGGACCCAAGGGTGCATATTCATACAACATGGAAAAAGGACAAAATGAATTTGCACTGACAACTAGTAATATAATTTCAATACACAAGAACAAAGATAACCTTTTGACAATTACATATGTACTCACCTGAGTTTGTAGTTCTCCCACAAAACTCAGAAGGAGATACAACGAATTCGAGAAACTAAATGATTGGTTTGGGGAATTGTCGAGATGTTCATAGTTCGAATCTGCTGCATGAAATTCATGATAGAACTCACACCTCTTTCTTCCATTTCAACAAGATGTGCACTTTTGAGTCCTTGTTTTTCCTACATGATCTCCTACTCAAATATCCCAATTTTAACTTGGGTTAAAAGAAACTCTACGCAGCGATCGTGTTTTGACCAGCGTGGTCACATTTGATTTCTTTTAATTTTTCTAGCCTTCTAACCGTGGATTTGGAATTTTTCCTTCCTATTGCAATTTTTTTTTCACTTTCTCGTGGAATTTGAAAGAATGGGAATGGTTCCCACCAATGTTTGCAAGCTCCCGCCTTTTGTTGCTACGACTTCCTCGCATTTGGGTTGGGGTGAGTAGAGCCTCTTCAATCCTTGTTCGTCCAATTTGGTAGGGAAAGGGTTCTCATGTACGTGCATGTAATGATTTTAATGGACGGTGTTATAAGATCAATTAAAGAGAATATCTACACAATGGAGAAGTTCATGACATCAATACAAGTATCTCCATGGGGTTGAGGGGTAGGGTATGGATAGTCAAAGTAGACCTCCATGGGGTTGAGGGGTAGGGTATGGGTAGTCAAAGTAGTAGATTGTAGCTAAGAGTAAGACATATTACTTTAGGAAATATTGATTACAAATATGTATATTTTATGGTGCAAATGTAACAATGTTTTGAAATTCTTTTGTAAGGCATGAAAATGGTTATCTTTGGCATGCTTTTTAGAGATATGCATGTGTACGTAATGGTGGAGTAAATGACTTATGGTGGGGGGATGAGATTGAACCCCAACAAACAAAAGCAAGGAGATATATTTAGGAGGGTTGGTTGTGTGGGTCAATGAGCATTGGGCCATTTAACTTGCTTTGGCATATATTTTTATTCTGGATTGAAATGTTTTTTATGAACACGAGAAAGTGGCGATTATTTGATTTGAGACATTGCAATGTGGTAGAAGCGTCCCAAAATTTATGAAAGCACCCTTTTGGCTCAACAATCCCAACTAAATGGAATTTATTCTATTAAAGTCACTTGAGACTTAGACATAGGCCCATATTCAATACATAACCCCCTTAAGAAGGAAATTCATTCGATGATGGGTGAATATATCACGTGGCATAATTGAACACACGTGGGGGAATAATAGCACACTATACTCACGTCCACTATCTCTACCGCCCACCTCCATCTCCAGGGATGGGGCCAAATAATCTTGCCTCTATCACTTCTCATGACTGATTATGGTAACTGGTGTGTTGTTAGTTCTTTTTGTTTTTTTGGCATGTAGGGACTATACAGCTGCGGGTCTCCCAATTGGGTATTTTTCTTTTTGTCAATACCATGGTAATAGCATTGGTCAAAAAAATCCTAGTCCGGATGAGGCCACATGTATTTTTCGCCCTTGTACATACTTATTGATTAATGAAAAATCTTCGACTTACAAAAAAAATAACACACTATACTCACACACAATGCAACAAGCAATCCCCCATTGATGTTATGCACTAATTTAAATGGGTTTAGAAGCCTTGGATGGCTCTAACAATCATAGTAAAATGTATATGATGTTAACTAAATTAACCAGAAAAAAATGCCTTCAACAATGTTAACTAGACTTACACTCCATTTACTATGTTAAATAATCAAGTGAGGCTTTAATAATTGTAACCAAACATACAAGTCATTGATCAAGTTAACCAACCTAGCACACCTTTCATAGTGATAACCAAAATGTTCATGTTACTAATCAAGTGACCATTGTTTCATGCCTCTAACGTCTGCAATTGAACATAAATTTTGTTGATGGGGTTGACCTATCTAACATATCTCCCACAATTGTAGTCAAACATGCATGTTGCTTTTGTTAATCTCCTAGATAATGTTAATAAAAAATACATGTTAATATCATACCTAACATATTACTGATAGTGACAATGGAATGTGAATGTCAATGACTAAGTTAATTGACCTGATATGTTGTTCACTGAGATGATTAATGCATAACTCACTAAGATGACCAAGATAACAAACCGTTCGTTTTGTCATTGAATTAACATGCCCTTAATAGACAGAACTAAATGTACATGACGTTAAACCAATAAACCATCATAAAATTCCTTTAATAGTAGTAACAAGGTGTGTAAGTTATCGATTGGGAAAACCAAACTAATATACCTATGATAATGATAATTGACCATACATGTTTGTTCAGAATCAACCCTTCAAGTTTTCCCTTGACTCTATACAAAATTAAGTCTGCGATGCAACTCTCAAAGTAATTTTGATACATATACAAATTGACTTTGTATTTACTTGTTCGATTTGTGTTAAAGTGTTTCCTCTTTAAAGGTCACAGGATTGGACCCAAAGGAAATTAAGGTATGTACACCTCCATAGATGAAATAGTTAAAGCATTGAATGGAGGGCATCCCTTGTCTCACAAACATGGGGGTCTCATATGTCAATTTAGCAGCTACTTGCATTATAGCTTAATATTAAATAATATTCCTATTTTTTCTATTAATATGAATGCTTCTAATATTTAATATATGGTTAGGGAGATTACCCCTCGACTAATTAGTGAAGTATTTAATATTGGATGAGAGAGTTGTAAGGCTGAAATTTGAACTACCATGGGTTAAATTTGGTGTTTGTATTATTTCAATGAAAAATTAGATTTCACATCTCTCGAGGAATCAATCAAAATCATTTACACATACAAATCAAAGGCATTCAATAGATGGTTAAAGTAGTGGTTGGGAAGAGTTTATTGTCAGATCCATCCAAGGGTTTCCAAACTAGAGAAACAAGGGCATGTGTTTGATTTATGGGCAAATATTTGAAAGATGAGATGAGTTGGTGGGAGTCCCTCTCTAGCAACACCTTGTCCTGCGATAAAACAAGATTAAGGGAGTTCAAGAGAAAATGACAAGCATGTCTCAGCTCCCAAATGTATATATACCATTTCTCGGTAGTATCATCTACATAAACGCACCCCAGAGCCTGCAAAATCATATTGGTCGGGTTCATTACTATTGGGTTGTGTTATATTCTTTCCACGACTAGCCCACGTAGTTAAATGGGGGGTTAGGAGGGGGGCAGAGCCCCCCCTTGTTGCACCGATTGCGTAGCGTGGGGAGTCACAGGGGGTTTGAGGGGTGCAAGTAACCCCACTCTATGAGGTCTATGGTGGCGCCCCGAAAATTTTTGGTTTTGAACCCTATGTTAGGTTGCACGGACCTACCTATGTTTTTGTGCATGATTTTCACACATGGTTTTGGACGTGATGGTTTTCGGTCCATGGTTTTGGTCTGACGATTTTTTGTCCATGGTATTGGATGCTTTGGCATGTATAAATATGTATTGTAACAATGAAAGGAACATAATGAAAAATCATTTTGGTAGTCCCGATTTTGGGATCTAGGGGAAAATCTCTGTGTATATATGTTTTATGTGTTATTCTATTGAATTGTTTATTTTCTGTGTTTTAGAATTCGTATGCAGGTAATTTTTGTATAGGGTTAAAACCTACATTTGGTATCAGAGCTATTTTGGCTTCAAGAGGATGCCTTTATTGCTAAGGGGTTTCGCTCAGGCCTATAGTAGACCCTGTTCAGTGGGAGATCTATGAGATCGATTCTGGTGGTGAAAGAAGATGGCGATTAGTGGAAAGATAGAGATCAAGAAATTTAATGGTCAGAGTTTTGAGTTGTGGAAACTCAAGATGAAGGATTTGTTGGTGGATAAAGATCAGTGGATCACGGTACATCCAGGTACTAAACCAATGGGAGTGTCTGATGAAGAATGGAAGAAGTTGGATCGGAAGGCAAAAAGCACAATATGATTGTGTGTATCAAATTCAGTATTTCTGAATGTATCAGGGGAAGCTATGGCGAAGGCTTTGTGGGACAAGTTAGGGACTTTGTACCAATCTAAGTATCTGGTGAGTAAACTGTTCCTGCAGAAAAAGCTGTATAACCTCAGGATGAAAGATAGAGACTTGGTGAAAGAGCATCTGAATGCATTTAATATTGTGGTAAGTCAGTCATTTTCTGTAGATATTAAAATTTCATATGAAGATAAGTGCATCAGTTTGTTGTGTTCTCTACCAGATTCATGGGATACTCTAGTTTATCAATAGGTAGCAATGTAATTGCCTTGCAGTTTGACGAAATAGTCTCATCCTTGCTGATGGATGAAATGAGAAAGAAAAATATGGAGTGGTAGAATGGTGATGCCTTGTCTTTATGAGGACGGTCCCAGAACAGAAACAAAAATAAGTCATCGAGTGGGAGGTTTAAATATAGAGGGAGATCTAAATCTCCGGGAAAACCTCTAAAGGTGGTGTGCTGGAAATGCAGAAAGGAAGGGCACTACAAAAGGGATTGTAAATCTAAATCTCCTGATAAAGGAAAGGGATCTGATGATGCTCCTTCTACAGAGGTGAAAACCACCTCAGATGGAGGTGGGGATGTGTACTCGGCTTCTTCAAGTAGACATGTAGATCATGAGGCATGGTTGATTGACTCAGGTTCATCCTTTCACTTCACTCCCCATAAAGAGTGGTTCTGCGAGTATGAGAAATATGATGGTGGTGATGTCTTCTTGGGGGATGACATGAAGGCTAGAATCATTGGTCGCAGAAAAGTAAAGTTGAAGTTGCAAGGTGGAGGGGTTAGAACACTTCCAGATGTCCTGCATATTCCTGCATTAGCCAGAAATCTAATTTCTGTAAGCAACTTGGATGATGCATGTGTGAAAACAGTGTTTGAGAAGGATAACTGGAAGATGGTTCGGGGGGGCACTGGTATTGATGCGGGGAGTTTGAGTTGGAACTCTGTAAAAACTGCAAGGTAGCACTATTTTTGATGGGCACAATAGTTTTGTGGTTCCTGAAACTAGAGTAGAAAATCTAGTTGTCTCTAGAGAGAAGACCATGTTGTGGCATCAAAGGCTTGGACATATTGGAGATAAGGGCCTTCGAATGCTTCATGGTAAATGTATAGTAGAAGGTATGAGTAATAGCTCTCTAGATTTTGATTTCTCTGAAAATTGTGTATATGGGAAGCAGAATCGGGTGAGTTTCCCCTCTAGTATTAAGAGGGCGAAACAAATATTAGAACTTGTGCATAGTGATGTGTTTGGACCTGTGTAGGTTCCATCACTGCGTTAGTCTGTGTGCTATGTATCATTTATAGATGACTTCTCAAGGAATACATGGATATAGTTCCTTAAGAAGAAATATGAAGTATTTGACATGTTTAAAGAATTTAAGGCTCTGGTGGAAAACCAGATAGAGAACGAGATAAAGGTGTTGAGGACAAATAATGGTGGAGAGTTTTGCAGTAAGGAATTTGAAGAATTGTATAAGAAGTATGGTATAGCACGGCATAAGACTACTCCATATACACCTCAGCAAAATGGAGTTGTAGAAAGAATGAATAAGATGTTGATGGAAAGGGCAAGAAGCATGCTTAGTGGTGCCGGGTTAGGACAGGAATTTTGGGCAGAGGCGGTGCAGACAACATGACATTACCTAGTCAAAAGATCACCTTCATCAGTGTTGGAGGATAAGAGTCCACAAGAGGTATGGACTGGTAAGAAACCCTCTCTTTCACATCTGAGGGTATTTGGATGTGATGCATATGTACATGTTCCAAAGGAGAAACGAACCAAGTTGGATAGTAAATATGAGAAGTGCATCTTTATTGGGTATAAGGATGGTTAAAAGGGTTACAAGCTTTGGAACCTTGTAACAAAGAAGGTTGTGTACAACCGAGATGTGGTGTTCAAAGAGGTGAAATATGTTATTAAACATGAAGTCCAACCAAAGGAACCTAAGTAGGTAGAGTTTGAGCTAAAGGAGGAAGAATCAGACTCTACAATAGAGGGGGAATCAGAAGATGAAGAGACACAAACTCCGGGTGTGAGAAGATCGGTTCGAGAAAGAAGGCATCCAGAAAGGTATAGTTCATTTTCTTTCTGTTTAAATTTTGGTTTATCTATTACTGATGATGATCCCAGAACTATGAAGGAAGCAATAGATTCAGAGGATGCAAAACTCTGGAAAGAGGCCATGGTTGATGAAATGGCATCTTTCCACAGAAATTAGGCTTGGGATCTGGTGGAGTTTCCAGCTGGAAGGAAACCCATTGGCAGCAAATGGGTGTTCAAGACGAAGACAAATGTAGAAGGAAAGGTGGAGAAATACAAATTGGTAGAAAAAGGTTATTCCGAGGTGCTAGGAATTGATTCTTGTGACATTTTTTCCCCTGTTTCGAAGGTAGCTTCTATTAGATTACTTTTATCTGTTGCTGCTGCTTTTGATTTTGAGGTAGAACAGATGGATGTGAAGACAACATTTCTTCACGGGGATCTGGAAGAGGAGATCTACATGAGGCAACCTGAAGGCTTTGCGGTGAAGGGTAAGAAATAATTGGTATGCAAGTTAAAGAAGTCTCTGTATGGGTTAAAATAGTCACCAAGGATGTGCTATCAGAAATATGATACATTTATACGGGGACTTGGCTTTACCATAAGCAAAGAAGATCACTATGTGTATTTTAAATTAATTGGTTACCATGTTATTTATATGGTCTTGTATGTAGATGATATGTTGTTGGTTGGAAATGACAAAGAAATTATCCAGGATTTGAAGACCCAATTGTCCTCCAAATTCAACATGAAAGCTCTTGGTGCTGCAAACTATATTTTGGGCATGGAAATTAAAAGAGATTGGGAAAAGAGGAAGCTCTAGTTAAACCAGACAAAGTATGTCAAGACAGTATTATAGAGGTTTAGTATTCAGGATAGTAAACCGGTGAATGTTCTTATTCATTTAGGTGTAAATTTATCTGTTGAACAGTGTCCGAAGACACAAGAAGAGGAAGAGGATATGTCCCGAATTCCATATGCAAGTGCAGTCAGTAGCCTGATGTATGCGATGGTCTATACTAGACCAGATATTGCACATGCAATGGGAGTATTGAGCAGGTTTATGTCAAAACCAGGGAAGGAGCATTAGACAACAATGAAGTTGGTTTTCATGTATTTGCGAGGCAGTAGTTATTATGGTTTGTGCTACCAAGGAAGACCAAGATTGGACATCGTTTTGGATATCAATGGCTTTTTTTATGCGGATTGGGCTGGAGATCTGGATCAGAGAAGATCTACAAGTTGGTATGTGTTTAACCTATTTGGAGGTGCAGTCAGTTGGATGAGTGAGAAACAATCTGTAGTGGCACTATCAACTACAGAGGCAGAATACATGGTAGCCACTCATGTAAGAAAGGAATCAGTTTGGTTGCAAAGATTGTGTTCAAGTATGGGGTTAGTATAGGCAGCTATAAGGATAGACTGTGACAACCAAAGTGCAATTTTCTTGGCAAAGAACCCTGCTTACCATTCAAAGACAAAGCACATTGATGTTGAGTATCACTTTGTGAGGAATATGATAGAAGACAAAAAGGTGTTGCTGGTAAAGGTGGACACTTTGAAGAATACTGTAGATATATTGACAAAATCTATGAGCTCTAAGAAGTTCTCTTGGTGTAGAGAAACAATGGGTGTTGTAGGGCCATAGTAAAATATGAAAAACCAAAGAATTGATGCAGTAATAAACAACAACCATGAAGAACATTAGTTCATTGTATTGGAGTCAACAGACATAATTAACAAAATAAAACACAAAATATTATTTCATTCTAGTGTAAATTATTGTTTCATTTCCTCATATGCATTATATAAATGTGGGTTAGCATAATGCAAGAAAAAATAGTTTAGACAGGTAGAAATGGCTTTAGGGGAAATATAATGAGTATAGTCAAGTATTGAAGAATGCGTGGTTGACCTAGGAGTCTCTTCGAATAAGTTAAAAGTATATGTTAAGATAGATAGATAGTTCTTATTGATACTACTCAAGATAGATGGATAATTCTAGATTTAAATATTGGGGTTGATGACCTCCTTATTATTTTTATGTTTCCTTTTTCATTGTATCTCCTTATCACCCCACAACTTATCCTTAAATTTGAAGGTGATACTATTTTTTCTACGATCCTTTATTTCCCAATGGTATATCCAAATATAGGCATCGTTATTCCATCCTTACTTGATCTAAAACATGGTGTTTTTTATAGTGTAAGACACAATTTTAGGAAACCTCTTGGCTTCTATGTTAAAAAATGTCTTCTAATAATCACATACCTAGTCATAGTCAGAACTACTACCATCAATCAAGAGGATATGGTAGGGAGTATTTCATCTAATATTGACATTTTAGGTTATAAATAGTTTATGCACATGCTTAGTCTTCCTCCATGACTCTCTAAATTTACTACAACCCCAATCCTCACATCCATATAGAATAACAAGGGTCACAAGAGTCTCAAAGAGGAGTTTTTTTTTTTTTTAATTCCAAATCAAGAGATGTGCTAACTTACAATTATGTTCAACACCATAGCAATATATTGATCCTCTTTTTGTCCTTTTCTCAATGCTATATTTCCAATTAAATTAATGATGAATTTCCATTCCTATATATTAAATATCATCATACCAAACGATACAACCTTTATTTTTATAAAAGATCATACATTCCATTGCTTTAAAGAGACGAAGATCGAACAAGTTACCTATGAACACTTGAAAAGTAGTTAGACTTCATTTATATCTCTAATAATTACTAAGAATTATATTAATTAGTTAATTATCTGAAACCTATTCCTTCTTTAAACATGGTATTAGAGCGAGCGCCATTTTTGGCTTCCCTCTACTTTGTAACTCACTATTCTGCCTATGTTCTGCATTTTTTGCAGGCTGGCATCTTTGTGAAACCCCTATGAAATCTCATTCATTGTTGAAGTGCGTTATTGCATTGAAGGAGTTGATTGGAGCTAGTTGCTGCCTGGAGGTGTTGTGGAGTGAGTTGGGGTCGAAACTCTTGGCACTGCTGGTGCTCTAACTCTGTCCCTCTGCCAATTTTCCTGGATCACTCGATGCCAGTGTTACACTGGTTAATACTAGTTTCATGTCCCCCTTTTCGAGATTTGTGCTCCAGCCCACACATGTTTTAGGTAGTTGCAGTATTTTCTAACTATTCACTGTGCACAATAATTTTAAGGCTAGTTCAGTACGTATTTATGGATAATAACCATACAATTTTTGCAATAAGAATTAATGGCTTTTGGTTTTTGAAGCCCATTCAAATGTGAATGAAAAATAATAGTCTCCTTGTCAGGCTTCTCCATCTTTGCCTTCTCTAAGAAATGACGCGAAAAAAAAACTATTGTGTGGTCTTTCAAAACAATGCACCTTGTTCTTTTCATCCACATGTGCCTCCAGGTAGGCCTTCATCCACCTAAATTTTGACGTCCTGTTCAGACTAGGAATGTCAGCCTTGAAGATATGAGCCTTAGGGGTCTCCTATACACCTTGCAGCTTGGCCCTCCACACTACATTGCTCACTACTCCACCCTCGGCCCTCCTCACTGCGCTTCTCATTGAGTGTAAGGTTTTTTTTTACTCTGTCCCTGATACGGTCTCCTTCGAAATGGAAGCCACTCAAGTTTTCATGAGTTTTTGGGATTAAGACAGCTTTTCCTTCAGTGAGAAATCTCTCAGGATTAAAACTTTGGGCATATATGTTGCTCGCCACACCACTTTGCTCGCAAGAACAACGCACCAATATAATGCTCCATTGATAACGCTGCGTGGGATATAATACTGCATGGGATCACTTGGTATCAATTGATACGCTACTCCACATTGCTAAAACATTCACTCGTGGTCATAATATTTGAGTGATTGATTTCTTGATCTAAAGTAGTGGTAAGGCACACCGAGAAAGCTTTGAAGGGGTTCAAATCGAACATACCCATAGGTTGGGATGTAGTGAGAGATACACTGTCAAAGATCAGATTCCATGAGAACGATGATGAGCTTGAGACCTATCGAATTCAACATGAGAATTGATGCCATTAGTCATGTTTCCCAAGTGTGTTGAGAGCAGGATCTATATACAGTATATGCTTCCTATGCATTAAACATTTTTGGAGACTGCATTAAACATTTTTTTGAAGACTATGTATGCATGCTCCGAATGCTTTTTATTTGGTGCATTGGATTTTTAAATATGAATGCATTGGCTCAAAAATATGTATGGTATCCATGGTGCATGTGTTGAGAAAAGACGTCATTAAAAATTGGTTGAAATCTTTTATATGTTGAGCATGTGATCAATATATAATGGGAATATAATATATGAAGTGCACGTCAACTTTAGAAAAAAATTAATTTTCCTATCAACACAAGTATTTTTTCTCTCAATAGAAGTATTTTTTCTATTAGCAAAAGTATTTTTTTAGCAACAGAAGTTTTTCTTTTGCGAGGAGAATTATTTTTACAGCACTCAGATTTTACAATGCATTCAATCATATCTTCTTCTGAAGAGGTTGTGTGCCTTGCTCATAAAGGAAAGAATCTTTCCCAAGATTCTTCCAAAGGAAGACATGGTCGAAGAGGAAGAGAAAGATATTTCAGAGGTAGGGGGCATACACTGTCAAGGAGAAAAGGTAGATTTGCATTACATACGCTGCAAAAGAAATGGATCGCATGATGCCTCCACATGCAAGTTACCTTGGGGCAAAATTGAGCAGCAAAGAAACCAAATCAAAGGTAAAACTAATGACACAGACAAAGGTAAAGCACTTGAATCCGCTCATTATGTTGTGGCACAATGTAATACTAGAGTAAATGAAGACTTATTTAATGCTTCACTTGCTTCTTGGAAAAATGATTGGTTGCTTGATTTAGGAGCAACTTGCCACATGACTCACAGAAAAGATTTTTTTGAAGAATTTAATGACAATGTTGATGGAGATATATACTTTGCAAACCAATAAAAAATCATGCTATCAGGGCTTGGCACAATCAGGCTTAAATTGCCTCGTCTTCCGGACTTTCTTCTGCATCATGTTCTATATCTGTCACAAAAAAAGAGAAACATGTTGTACTTGGTCCACATCCGCTAGCAAGGTCACTCCATTTAGATGTTTGATGGCAAGCTTGAGGTGAGAAAATCATCTGACCGCTCACTTGTCATGAGGGGGATAGAAGAAGAAAGGCTTCTCAAGCTGCAGGGTACCTTTGATCATGCACAACATTTCTCATACAACTCTCATTATGAAGAAGGTACACTTCCAACAAGTTTATTATGGCATGCTATATTTGGACATTTGAACTATGACAGCCTTCGCTTGTTGAAGAAAAATGATGTTGCTGGTTTGCCTACAATTCCTAGGAAGCTTAAGCAATGTGATGCTTGTATTCTAGGAAATCATAGCAAATAGTATTTTCATGATTCACATTCAGGAGCACATAGAACACTTGAACTCATTCATTCAGATTTATGTGGTCCAATGCCTATTCCTTCTGTAAATTGAAACAAATTTATGATGACATTTGTTGATGACTACACTAGAATGTGTTGGGTTTATTTATTGAAGAACAAATTTGATGCTTTTAAAATATTCAAGAACTTTCATAAATGGATTGAAAATGATGCACAATCTCATATTGGCTCTATTCACACTGATAATGGAAAAGAATAAACTTCAAATGAATTTGAAAACTATCTTCACCAAAATGGGATCAAGCATCAAACAATTGTCCCTTATAATCCCCAACAGAACGGTGTAGCTGAAAGAATGAATAGGACAATCTTAAATATGGTGTGCTCCATGATGTTTTTCAAAAATGTAAAATTAATGTTTTGGGCAGATGTAGTTTTATGTGCTATATATATAAAGAATAGATGTCCATCTAATGCTATCAAAGACAAGACTCCCTATGAAATGTGGTATGGGAAAATTCCTTCGGTAAAGCATCTGAGGGTCTTTGGTTCCACCTGTTATGCCTTGATACCAAAGGTACATAGAAACAAACTTGGTGCAAGAAGTCATAAGTGTATCTTCCTGGGGTATTCAAACACCTCCAAAGCATATCATCTCTATGATGAAGTCAATAAAAAGTTTGTTGTATCTAGAGATGTAATATTTCTTGAATCATCAAAAACTGACAATGTTGTTGAGTGACAACTTGATCACTTGGACAGATTCGTAAATGCAAAATCATTTCAAGAATTTGATAATTAGATTCCACATCTTGAAGGGGGGATTCCTATACTAAATCAACTAGTGGAACCTTCTTCTGAAGCACTCTCTCCCCTGCATGAAACTCCAACAATGGATGACACTTCAAGTGATGTGATTGATAGAATTGGGAGACTCAATATTGATTCAATCCCAACTCAATCAATGGAGCAGTCTGGACCATCTGAGAAAGGTCCCCCCAAAGTGGCTAACAAAGACACTTGAAAGTGTTCATCATGATGAGGTTGGAAAGACAAGAACTAGAAATTCAAACCGGTAAAATGGAGGCGATGTAGATGACTTTGATTCACCTACTGATATGGATGTTTCTTATGATTGTGAATTGAATCTGTTTACAAATTTCGAACCAGCTTCCTTCAAATAAGTTGATTCTCATGATGAATGGAAACAAGTGATGCAAAAGGAGTATGATGCCTTGATAAAGAATGGCACTTGGAAGCTGGTTGATGCTCCATTAGGAACCAAACCAATTGGCTGCAAGTGGGTCTACAAGAACAAGTATAAAGTTGATGTCTCACTTGGCAAGCACAAAGCCAGGCTTGTCGCAAAAGGTTTCACATAGAAGGAAGGGGTCTATTATGAGGACACTTTTTCCCCAACATCAAAATGGGCTACCATCCAGACACTCTTTTCCCTAGCAGCACAGAACGGTTGGAAAATCCTTCAAATGGATGTAAAAACTACTTTCTTGAATGGAGATCTAAAAGAGAATGTTTTTATGTCCCAGCCTAAAGGATTGGTTGTGAATGGAAATGAACATAAAGTATGCAAACTTGTGAAATCCTTATATGGCCTCAAACAAGCACCGCGAGCCTAGTATGAAAAACTAACTGAGCATCTTCTGAAACTCAATTTCAAACATTATGATCTTCATGATGCAACTTTATTTGCCAACAAAATTAGCAAAACAGTTGTATATCTTGTGGTATATGTAGATGTTCTTTTGATGACAGGGGACAATGAAAGAAACATTGCATCCATAAAGAAGGAATTGAGGAAAGGTTTTGAAATGACTGATTTGGGCTATGTTCATTACTATCTTTGTATTGAAGTAACTCAACATCTGAAGTCCATATTTCTTTCTCAAAAGAAGTACATTGGAGATCTGTTGAACAGGTTTGGCATGAGAGAATGCAATCCTCTTACTACTCTGATGGGACAAAACTTAAAGCTCACATCCATTGAAGGAAAAGAATTTGAGGATGCAACAAAGTATGGATAACTTGTGGGAAGTCTCATCTACCTAACTACTACCAGACTAGACATTTCGTTTGCTGTTGCAATCCTCTCCAGGTTTATGCAAAAGCCTTGTGAGATACATTGGTTTGCTGCAAAAAGAGTTTTAAAGTACTTGAAGGGAACTCAATATTTTGGAATCAAGTATACACAGGTGGACAACTTCAGCTTGATTGGATACTCTGATTCAGACTTCGATGGAGACAAAGAAATTGGGGTATCTACTTCAGGTTATGCTATGAGTCTTGGATCAGGAGCTGTCTCCTGGAGATCACACAAACAATCAATTCCAACATATTCCACAACAAAAGCAGAATATGTGGCAGCCGCTGAGGCAACAAAAGAAATTGTGTGGCTCAGGAAAATTCTTGAATATTTGTAGGTAAAACAAGTACAATCGATTCCACTCATGATTGACAATACCTCGGCAACCAAGAACCCAAAGTTCCATGATTGAACGAAGCACATCAATACCAAATATCATCGGATTCGACATCATGTTGAGGCCAAAACAATCCATCTCTACCATTGTTCCACTCATGAGCAGATTACACACATCCTCACCAAAGTGCTTGGAAGAGAAAAGCTTGAACGATTTAGAACGATGCTTGGACTCACCAACATTCCTTCAGATTAAGGGGGGGAATGTTGCCACCTAATCATAATGATTAAGTGAATAAGTGTAACTAATGTAAATAAATAATGGAAAATATGAAGTGTCACCCCCAGATGAAATGAATAGTCCCTCCCTCATGTATATAATAAATACCAACCTGAATAATTAAAATGAATTGATTTGAGGAGTTACTGCCTAGTCTAACATCCTTTTATACTGTCCCTCCTTTTGGACCATAGAGTTCTAATCATGCTACAGGAGGAATACATTACTCTAGCAAAGTGGAGAAAAGCTTCAGAGAGCTCAAGAGGTTACCACTCTGCACAATATCCACACACCAAATGCATAACAAAGGTTAAACTAGCTACCTAATATAAATTTATGCATTAGGGCAACCATCTAATGTTATGCTCCATAGGGTCCCTCCCTTTTTGTTCGATACTATTTTTATAAGAGTTTTCATCCTTGCCACTTGTATTTCCATGTGAAATTAACAATTTTGTAAACAACGAGCATCAATTTATTATAAAATATCTCTCGAATTTCAATCACTTTTTTTCTTTAAGAAGACTATTTTCATCACATATGATTTGTAGTTAAAAAAAAATATATCCAAATTCCTTGATAAGTTGAGCCTCCTTTTTTCATAAATTTGTTTAACATGAATATCAATCATAGTTATACACATAACCAGCATGATACGTAAACATGAGCTTAAGGTATCATGTACAAAGTAACATATAACCCAATACATTTTTTCATTAAAGGTATCCACCATAGCTCAACACCAAAACCCTTATCTTATTTTTGTTTCAGATTAGTACAATTTCACATCAGACATAGAAATATTTCATTATCAACCTATAACCATAAATTGTAGTTTTCTTTGTTTTCTATATAGAAAATATATTATGAGGCCTATTAAGAAGTTAACATGAAGCATAAGATATAATAGTGACTTATGTATCTTGTTTCTTTCAAGCAATGAAAAAATGTTTGTAACATAAATAACTAGATATATTTCATTAGTGTATACTTCATATAAAAATATTCACCACATAAATTTTACCTGGTTTCATAGCACATTATCCAATATATGTTACAACTAGCCATAAATAATAATTTCTCAACATTGACATAAACTAAAACATAATATGCAGAGATTTTATGAAGAATAAGGGATGGAAAATGTAGGGCATGAATGTGTAAGACACTCTAAATGTAGCAAGGATATTTTTAGGCAATAGATTACTATACAGAGTGGCAATCTTCCTTTTTGTTAAAAAAAGAAAGAAAAGAAAGTTCATTTGTACAATAATATAACTTCAATTCTTAAAAGTACATATTCTTGATAGACTATTTTATCTATCTTGGAGAGGGAACTGGTTACGGAAAGGAAAAAATAACAAACCAAACAATTCCTAGGAAAGTTGAACATTTATCAACAAAAATTGGTCATTGTAATGATTTTAGATGACATAAAGTAGTCACCTCGAATCGAGTTATTTATTGTGCAAATACTGACCTTAGATCCCATTAGGATCTTCTGCACAACCAACTATGTTCATGTTTAACTACAAATCCCAATGTAGAATTAAAGCCAAATCCTTAATTGCAAATCACCAAATAATTATGTAAGTCACAACTATAATGACTTCCAAGAATGGTTATATGTTAATTAGAGACCATTTCTATTTTGTATCCTAAAGGAACTCAATATTTCATGTGTCACACGACTTCCATTAATCCTCTAGGGGTCTATTATCTATCCACCTCTCCCTAAAATTGGTCGAAACCAAGGGATTTGAACCTTGTATAACTCCATTATCTGACAACTCACATTACCTCGATCACCAATTGAGCTTCCCCAAGGATGTTAATTCAACACCATTAATAGAACACTCTTATCATAATTAATGCATAGGTTTATGTTATATGGAAAGTTCTAGATACACATTTCCAACCTTGTAAACCTTCATATAGCATGCCATATCCAAAATAAACCATTTTTGATCAAATAATATGATTAATTACCATACCGATTTTTAATGTAATTGAAAGATGTGATCTTAGAATATATTATAGTGTCCATTTTGAACAATATACCAAATATTGTGAATTATATCGATAGGAGTGATGCATTAGTCCATTGGAAAAATAAAATTTGCATAATGTATCATATGACACCATGCTATGAATTTACTAATATAACTCATAACATTATAACGTAATGTTTTCAAATTATAATTCGACGTTTAGAACATGTTCCATAATATTTTTTCCATGAAATCTATGATATAGCCCTTCCTACCCTCACCCTAAGGTGACCACAATCGGTCTATATGGTTATAACACAGAGTGATAGACGTGTAAACCAAATTTTTATTATGAGTCATCATCTATGAAAAGAATTTTTAAAGTTTTTCAACACTAAAGCAATGTCCATAATAAAGCAAGTGTCAACAATGCTCATGTGTAGTGTAGAATCATGTGCCATATAATGATATACTAAAATAATTCATATCCAATATTTTTACTTGGAGACTCTACCTACTTTAATTTGAGTATAAAACATCGATACTAAGATTTTCAACATTTCAAACACTTTCCTAAGAAGTCGGTATATATGTGTCAACATCAAGGTCATAGTTTTAAGTTAATACTTTGATTGGGCCTAATAACTATTAAATTTGTTGATTTGATTTCTCCAAAAATTATTCTTTCTATTTATTTACAAAAAAATGAGAAACAATAAGAAAAAGAAGCCATAAATTTTAAAGTATTTCAATGTTCACTTAGTATGGTAAGATAGTATTTGAATGTTCAATAAATATTTGGGTACAAAATTGGCCTTCAATAGAGCCTATCATTTACATACAAATGGACAAACGGAGAGGGTCAACAGGATATTGGAGGACATATTGAGGATGTATGTGATGCATAACAATAGAGATAGGAAGAGTATCTTCCACTGGTTGAGTTTACATACAATAATGGGTATCAGGAGCCACTGATGACGAGTCCATTCGAGGCACTGTATGGGCAGAGTTGTAATACTCCCTGTTACACAATAATTTGTCATCGTTTGTCACTGTCCCTGTTACCCCTCTCTCGCACACTGGAGAACACATTCCGGGACCTGTGAGAAGTGACATGACCTGAAAGCACTTGCATCATATTCCTCTAAGTATGAGCTTCATATGCCTTGAAGACATCACCTGCAGAATACCCATGAAAACAACTATTTTTGCATTAGTGCGGGTCCACAGTGTGCTGCCCACGCCAATGGGGGAAATCCTCTAAAGACGGTGCGCTATTGGTGCTCTGTCTCAGAGTTGCACTAGCGCCAACCAAATTGAGTAAAGTTTTTAACCAAGAAGCTTCCGAAGGTTCTCCTTAACCCATTCACCAATTGAATCTATGTTGAGCTAGGAAGGTTTGGCTTCGAATCTCCATAGAAGGGAAGTGGTTTGCCACCTTTCATGGAAGTTTCCAAGTGATAAAGCCAATCCCATGAATAATGTAGTTGATCCTATCTCTTTCCTCTCTATCTATAAAAGCTTGTCTCTATGCCTTGAGCAAGCTAGTTCTAGTTCCAGCAGAGTGCTAGTGATAGTAAGAGTTCCAGGAGTTCAAGAGAATGAAGTTGCAAGAGCCTTCTTTGCACCCATAAGGCCAAATCTAAGTAAGGAGATTCTTGTCACCCAAGAGAGAGAGGCTTGTTCCCATCCCAACAAGCTTTGCAAGACTGGTGTAGCTGACTACCCAGCCAAAGGAAGATTTGACGTCAAAACTATGGTTGTATTCTTCTTTGTTGATTATCAATAATAGATGACTATCGTTATGGTTCCACTCTCATTGTCCTATGATTGATGTTTAGTTATATCTTTTCTGACTGATATATAATTGCATCTATTGGATTTTATGCTTGTATTTGTGTTTTTTTTTTTTTTTTATTGCTAATGGAAAACCTGTGAGCAATTTAGGAAACCGACGTTTCGGACTAGCTAGGTGAGTCCATCATCAGGGCAATGAGATTAGAGAGTTTTGTATTTGTGTTGTTCTTTGCATGTGAAGGTGTCCAATCACGGAGATCGTGGGGATCGTGACCGGCTGAGGCAAAGGAACGAGGGCGACGTCTCTTCTACAAATATTAGCGTTGGAATCCAAGTAGGTTCTCATCGTCCACCTTTAATTTGCAATTAGGAACTTGCGTGATAGCATTGTTTTATTGTTGCTAGACCTGATCTGGGCTAGTAGGGATCGCCTCTGTCCGCAGAGGGGATTTACCTCCACAACACTCCCATGAGTTGGAGTGATCCAGTTAACATGGTGTTGATACGACCAGATATGTTGGAAGAAATGGAACAAGAAATGAAGGTAATCAAGAGGACTACGAAGGAAGCACAAGACAGACAAAAAAATTATGCAAATGAGAACAAGATGTTTAAAGAGCTTCAAGTTGGGGGAAAAGTGTACTTGTGCATCAATCCCAAGAAGAGCTCCTTGAGGATTAGATCATGTGTGAAGATGGCACCTCCGTTTTGTGGAGCTTTCAAGATTCTTGAGATGATTGAACCAGTAGTTATCAACTTGCACTACCTCTGACAATGAAATTTCGTGACGTTTTCCATGTGTCATTGCTTAAGAAGTATGTTATATATGTTGATAATGTGATTGACTAGTTTGTATTGTAGGTGGAGTTAAAAGGAGAATTCCAGTCAAAACCATAATGAATCTTAGAGAGAAAGATGCTCATGCTCCAGAACTAAGAAATCAATCAAGTTAAAGTTGAGTGCAAGCACTCTTCATCCAATTAAGCAACATGGGATATGGTTGATCAGATGTTGACTATGTATCCTTCTCTATTCCCTAGTTGAGTGAATGTTTGGTGCACATGTTTTGGTGTTACGTTTTGTCATATGTGTATATATTTATATTCATGTAAATACTACCATAAGTTGTCTTCTAAATATCTAACAAGTGGTATGGTTGTCATGTTAGTGTGATTTTCATGTTGGTTACGTTGGTTTGTTTTTCAACAGGTTGTTGATTGTAAATACTACAATGAGCGAAGTTAAAAATTTCCATGGAGAGTATGTTTTTATTTGTAGAAGTCTTACTGGTGATAGGTGTTATTGAACAACGAGGGTGGTATTCTTCCAAATGGGGAGGGTTCTGTAACAACGCCGGTAAAAAATCCATGTAATAAAATTAATAAAAGAAAAAAAATAACTAAGGTCATGGGACATGTATTCGAAGTTGAATATTGCGAAAAACATAGTGATGGGGATCACTTCTCAATAATGAATGGATATGGAAATTGGAAAAGGAAATGGAAAAGGATTTGGAAAGGCATGAGAGAGGAGAAAAGGGAGGTGAAAGGTCACAGGTTCCATGTGAGGAGGAAAATGAAGGAAAAATAATGCAAAAATGAAGAAAATAGAGTCGGCATTAATAAAATTGATTTTGAGGATTAGTTTGTATCTTTTTGTGAGTTTAATTTTGGAGCTCTCATTTTCTACTCCCTCTCTCTCTCTCATGTTCTTGGACACATAGAGCTTCCTTGGACTACTCTTGGAGGAGTGTGACATGCATGGGACTTGGAGCAAGAGGGCAACAGATGAGAGGGAAATCCCAAGAGGAAATTGATAATAGTACCTAGAGTTGGTTTTTCTTACAGGGACCAAGTTGCATGTATGATTTCCTTGCTAGCTTTGGAATGCATGACGGATGCATTTGGCTTCTTGGTCATGATCATTCATTGGCACGAAGGACTACCTGGATTGAAAGTGGTTTTGCCTAGCCTTTTGATTTCTTGGATAACCATGGGGTTGTGGATTTTATGTTTGTTTTTTTATTGTTCCTCACATTCCTTTGGTTATTGGTTGGGTTACTAGTTATTGGATCCTTTGTTGGACAAATGCTCTAGAATTCGTGTGACTGCCTCAGTTGAGTAACTAGTCCTTGAAGCCTTGGTTGGAAAAATTCTTTAGAGACCTTGGTGGGTTGATTTACTAGTCCAGGAAGTTGTGGTTAGACAAACGCCATAGAGACTTACACAAGTTGTGTGTTGAGTTAATAGTATTGGAACCCTTGGTTGGAAGAAACATTCTCGAGCCCTGGACAATAAGGAAAAATTTAGGGGCTAACATTCAAAGGTGGTGTAATATTCCATATTTTTTCCAAAAAAGGGATTCACTAATTTCAATTTTTCCAAATATAAAATCCACAATATTATATATTATCAAACATAAAATAATTAGAAATATAAACATTTTTACAAAATTATCATCAAACATTTTAAGAGTTTGATATTAGGGACTAGTAATATTCAGCAACGTTGCTAATATTTGGCATAAACTTTGATCCTTAAAATTTTCCCTAAAAGACAACATTGGTAAAGACCTACCTACTAATGTTTAGTGATGTCCAACCACGAGGTGGAATCGCTGGTTGAGGGTTGAGGTGGTTGGCCTCTGGAAGCCCCGGTTTGGTTTTGTTTGATTTGTTTCATGAGATCCCACATTAATCCTTGGAATATGGTACAGGGGTGATTGGCTAAAAGAGATTTAGTTCAACCCATTCTATGGTCAGGTAGTATATATAAGTCCCTCACTTGGTTGGATTTGCATGTGTTCATAATGACTACCTTTTCTTTGGTATTTTATGAGTAAATGTGTTTTCCATTATGTGGCTTTAATGGTTCTTTACTCATTAATATCTTTGGTTATTTCCTAGTTATAAGCAAGTTTTACGATAGTTATGATGTATGGCTCTCATAATGTGTTGGTTAATATATGAAATGTTACCGATTGAATGACCTAATAGATAAAAATGAAACTAATATTAGGAGATATCAATCGTCTTTTTCGATTCTTATATAAGTATGAGATCCCTATGGTAATATATGTTGTTGTGACCTATAGATTACTTGTTTATGAGATGTTTGATGAAATCCCTATCATGGCTAGTAGGGGTCAGATTAAGTCCTTTCTCAAGTGTTTGCATTAGTAACCTTGTTTCAATTTTATTCATCATTTCTCGAAGTTTCATGAAGTTATGCAGAGTGGCCTAAGACATGACCCTGAAAAAGTGGCACAAAACTCATGGTCATTGAAACTGAACTTCCTGAAAAGGTGACAATGACATGGATACCTTGGAGTGGGAGCGACTAGAGGGTCTCAGTCGCATGCACGGCTTGTCATGGGAGAGACTAAGGCTCTTCATTAGTGAAAAATCAAGTACTTTCAGGGTTTGGTTGGATCTTGAATGTTCTGTAGCTTGATAGGAAGGTCAAATTGGTATTTTTATTTCGATTCCACTTTTGCAACTGTACATGTGGAGTTGAATGATATCATAGTCAATCTGCATCACTTTTTTCCTATGGTGGACCAGTTAGACTGGGTAAACGCGGGAGGAGGGTGTTGCAAACATTGGCATCATAGTCAACAATAATCGACATGACTACCATGGTGAACCATAGTGGATGGTCATGCTAAACCATGGAGGCATATAGTGGATTGCTAGGGAGAATAATATTAATATCATGGTTTATAATATTAATCCTAGGCTTTATAATCTTAAGGTTTAATATGTTAATCTTAAGGTTTATAATATTAGGATTTATAATATTAGGGTTTATAATAATAACCTTCGGCTTGATTATATTTGATTTTATAATATTAGGGTTTTATGTCAGGGTTTGATATTGAGACATTGGAATGCTAAAGAATCTATTGAGTGTCACATTATGACAAGCATTGTCTCAATGTGACGAAGAACACACTCAATCATATTGAACCAATTTAATGTTTATGAATATATTCTAGGAAACCAAAGGGTAATCAATTGAATCCTTCATTTAATCTACGGATTCGACAACCACCTAAAATTAATAAATGTCATTTGATATTTATATATATTTTAAAACCAGAAATACAATCATTGACTAAGTTCATAAATTCCATGGTAAGTGATAGGAAGTCGACAGGGAGTTTAAAGGATTTTATTATGCATATGAAGCGATGAAAACCTAAAATTAATAAAGGTCATTTGATATTTATATATATATTAAAACCAGAAATACAACCATTGACTAAATTCATAAATTCCATGGTAAGTGATAGGAAGTCGACAGGGAGTTTAAAGGATTTTACTATGCATATGAAGTGAGGAGGTTTCATGTGGATGAAGAAACCTCCCCAATATAGGGAATGCTGATAGATTAAAGAAGGGGGTTCTTTTATTCATGGATGGGAGGAAAATGGGAAGAAAGTGACATTGAAGAGAGAACATTTGGGAATGAACCTATGCGATGATTCGGGGGCTCTAGACTTACATGAAAATGTGAGAAAGATAAGCATTGGGATTTGAATTTTCTTCATGGTAAATGGTAAGGTTGATCACAGATAGAGAGCTAGGAAATGGTCAATTTGATAACGGAGCGAGAGGACTCATATTTTCCACAGAGAAATGTTAGCCAATGATCGACATAAGTGAGAAAACAAGTATCTACATGTATTTAATTTGATATATTTTATGTAATTCTTTTCATCTATGATGTATCTACAGTTATGGGCCCTACACATGTATCTAAGGTCAGTTTCAAACTTTATAAGACTGGATAGGCTGACACTCATCCCCCCCAATTATTAGAACATCATAATCTGGCTTTGCTTCAAGTTTGATGTAGTGATAAGGATTAGTTGTATCCCATTAGTTGGCTTTTTTTATAGAGCCTGTGGGAGATTTAAATAAGACTACATAGGCTCCATATGTTTTTTAACGTGCTTGGACAGGAAATTGTGACTAGAAGGATAATTGGTGGCCATTACAATTATATGGGAAGATACTATGACCCCCTCGGTCATTAAAAAGTAGTTTTTCCATGTGTTGAACACATGACTCTACTCATATAATTTTCCTCCTCTTCTAACTAAATCATGAACCAATGCCTTGACATACAAGAGAGGATTAAAACCAATAGAACCTACAAAATGAATTCACTTCCCATCTCTACGGTGGGAAAATTCATCTCTTAGATCCAAAATGTTGACATCAAGGCCTGTGATTTTAGAAGCTTGGAATCCTTTAAGAATAATATCCATGGCTTCAATAGAATAATTGTGGGGGAGAAGGTAGTCATCAAGTACACAAAATTGGTAGCCAATTCCCTCTTCTTTGATCATGTTCTCTACAAATTCGATGGATTTTTTGTGGCTATCAACATGTTTAGCTATTTAGAGACCACGATCATTCTCTATAGTATAAAAGAAGTTCTCATACCATATCATAATGATTTTTTCTCCTCCTAGTTTGGCCACTATCTTTGGTATTAGTTTTTAGGGCCACAATAGTTTTTCCTTCTCTAACAATGTTCTAAGTCACACTCCATCCTACCATACCAACCCCAACTATGAGGATGTTAAGAATTTCATCTCTTTCGATATTTGCGAGTTTTGTGGCCAAATTCTAGTGGTCCTAAACAACGAGCCTTCATCCAAGTATACTGCCAACCTGAGCTCCCAAATCACATCATTTTGTGTGTTATTATTTGAAATGATCAAATAAGTGTTGACCCATATAATTCGCACAAATACCAAGATTTTGATATCTATTATATAGTTAGAGGAATGGGAATTTTTCGTTTGATACTTTTGTTTGGATAAAATTGCTCGAGTCTATCTCATTAAGTGAAAAACATATGAAATCATTTTTTTGTAGTATATAGTGACGTAAGTTTTAAAATATAAGGGATATGTTTGTGGAGAACTAAATTGTTATTTATACATATTTTCGCAATATCAATTGGCCCTGCTTTCAGTTCAGAGTTGTAATTACGCTTTCATTATAGTGGTATGCATATATTCGTGGTTTTCGGTTAGATTCACTCAAAACATTGGTGTTTGTAGTGGAGTGAGTCTGGACTATTAATTTCATATATCATTTTGGTTTTGAGTGGGACTATGAATGCAATGAGTGTGGGCTTGAGCATCCCTGTCCCATTGTTTATAAATATATCCACACTGTACATCCTGCACAATCCATTGTCCCATTGTTTATAAATATATCCACACTGTACATCCTACACAATCCATTATATATAATGTGGACTATTGATATTACATGGTTCACATATATTTATTTTTAGTTTATACAACACGACGTGCATTCAATCGATCTGCCATTGGTTATATACAACGTTGGAACATTATAGTATATATTTATTATTATATGTGGCTCTTACATATCCTACATTTAAATATTCTATTAAATATTTTCTAATTATGACCAGGGTTATATGTCATATATTTATATGTGATAATTCTGGAATGGGTCATATTTTACACATTTCGATGTTTGTTAATGTACATATTTGTGTTGTATTTTTGGTAAAGTGGCATAATTGGTTTATATAAAGTGTCATAGGTATATATTTGATCTATATTTGTTAGAGTTTCACCCTTGGTTATATATTATTTTTTATATACAAATTTGTTATTACATGTTTAACGGTTAGTTTATGATGGCGATGTTGCAGGCCTTAGAGACAATCTCCCTAATCTATCAGCAAGCTCTTCAATATTTCGATCAACTTCCCTTTCTTCTGCTCTGGGCGCATCAGTCATTAAACTGATGTTTCATTCTTAAAAAAAAAACTCACTATCAGGCTTATTAACAAACAGTGGCTTTTTCGGGAGCTCTTAAAAGAAATGTCCAATTGGCGGACTTACGCAACACAATATATATATGTGCCACGTTATATAGTGTTTACACCTCAGCTCACATATTCCCACTATTGCAAGCAATCCACATAAACCCAAACCGCTTACACACACATAATTATATATAACAGTTATGTTTCCCTTTGCTCCTTGGCCTGATGCGAGATCACATCGGCGATGATTAAAGGTGAGGCCTTACCGTGGACAAGGCTCGGGTATATATCGCACCGACGGCTATATATATCTCCGCCTCTATGCTAGTTTCGGGTCAATATATACATAAGTCGCATCGCCCAAACAATGTTCTTCGTCCCTCCGGAACCGATATACTTCTATGCAGCGTTTAATACTTCGGTGTTTCCATTATTCAGTGGTTGACTCAATTTAACAATTTGTCACCTCCGAAACGACAGACTCAGCGATATGGATATATTGCAATTTATATTAATTCGGCTCCCAATTTCAGAACTCGCCCTTTGTCACGCTATGGCTCCTTCCCAACAGAAAAGCCTTGTAAACTGAACACACGACTACTGTTTTAAAGGACCTCTCAACGCCTATATGGTCTCGAAACCACGAGGTAAGAACTTACAATTATAAATTTCCAAATCCGCTACAGTCACTTAATAGAATTCGCAAGAGTTCTTGGGATAACAGAGATGCATGCGCAATTGTAAAATCAAGGCCTATATAAACATAAAATGAAAGGAATTTAATTCCAATGATTAATACACATTATTTCCAGCATGTGGAAATTGAAACTCTTCAACACCGTCGCACTATCTAAAAATCTGTGTATGCATACTACAGAGTTATTAATAAGAGACACTGAGAGAACAAATTTTTCAAAATAATACTATGGCACTCACCCCTCTCCTCTGTCTGATGAGGGCTTCGCTGCCTCTTTATTTATAACTGAGGATAGGCCCTCTCGGTCCTTATCCGATACAAAGAAAAGCATGCTTTACAGGATGATTTAAAGCTTGAAAAGCTCTGTTACAAATAGCATGATTTATTGCTAGAATTTATTCTATTTTTAATTAAGAAAGCATAGAAATTGCAGGCTAAAGGACCCCACTCCCTTGCCTGTAGATTTTTATTTTTATTTTTGAAATAATTTGGAAGATTTTTCCCCTCTGAGTTACATGCTCCCGCATCAGACTCCTGAGGACAAAATTCTTCATGGGCTCCTGTCCATGAGCTCATCTACAGATTTGCCCAATTTCTGTAGAATGTCTTCTGTAGTCCAAGTAGCTTCAGCAATCGGCTGTCCCTTCCACTTCACCAGATACTGGAAATATTCTCATCCCCTTGTCTTTTTATACACTTTCTTGTCCAGAATTCTTTCTGGCTGTAAATTCTTTGTTGTGGGTAACTGTTTTACCCAGTCAATCTCTGGAGTCTCTTGATCCTATGTTGTATCATCTGCAGCTTCATTCTCATACTTGTACAAGTCTGCAACATTAAAAATTGGTGATATTCCCACACCAGGTGGTAATTCAATCTCATAAGCATTTGCAGAGAATTTCCTCAATACCTTGCATGGTCCAATTTTCTTGGATTTTAACTTATTATACTCTCCCTTTGGAAATCTCTCTTTTCTGAGGTGTGCTAAAACCAAGTCTCCAACTTCAAAGTTCATTTCTCTTCTCCTCATGTCTGCTCTGGTTTTATATTGAATGTTGCTGTCCTGTAGCTGTTGTTTCACCTGTTCATGTATTGCCTGCATTCTTGAAGCAAAGTCTTCACCTTCTGCACTTCTTATTTCTTCTTTTCCCAAGTTCCTTAATTCAGATATTCCCCTTGGGTGCATTCCATAAACAATATGGAATGGGCTCTGTCCTGTGCTCCTATTTGGTGAGTCATTATATGCATATTCAACTTGTGGTATCCCATTGCTTTGGATGTTCTGCAGTAAAGCTCCTCAAAAGATTGCCTAAACTTCTATTCACAACTTCAGTTTGTCCATCAGTTTGTAGATGATAGGAAGAACTGAAATTTAATTTAGTTCCCAGCTTCTTCCATAGTGTTCTCCAGAAATGTCCAACGAACTTTGAATCCCTGTCTGAAACAATGCTTTTGGGCAATCCATGTAATCTTACAATTTCTCTAAAAAACAAGTTAGCAATGTGAGAAGCATCACTAGTTTTATAACATGGTATAAAGTGTGCCATTTTTGAAAATCTCTCCACTACAACAAAAATTGAATCATAGCCTCTTTGAGTCTTTGGAAATCCTAGCACAAAATCCATACTTACCATATCCCAAGGCCTATCTAGAATTGGCAATGGAATATACAACCCTGTGTTCTGGCTCCTCCCTTTTGCATACTGGGAGACTTTACAATTTCTTACATATTTCTCTACTTCAGATTTCATTCTCGGCCAGAAGTAAAATCTGTTGAGCTGTTCAAAGGTCTTCTCTCTACCAAAATGTCCTGCAAGTCCTCCACTATGCTTCTCTTCGATTAAATTCTCTCTCATTGAACAGTTGGGTATGCATAGCTGATTTTTCTTAAATAACAGTCCACCTTGTATAAAATAATCCAACCACTTGCTCCTGTATGCCAAAACAGGATTTTTACAAGCCTCAAATGCCTCCTTAAAATCTGAATCGGTCTCATATAATTCCTTAAGAAAATCAAAACCCAACACTTGGATTTGACTTTCTTGCAGCAATACACTTCTCCTGCTTAAGGCATCTGCGACTTTGTTTGACTGTCCAGTTATATGCTTCAACACAAAATGAAAGCCTTGAAGATACTCTACCCATTTAGCATGTCTCTGGGTGAGTTTTGGCTGCTGCATTATAAACTGCAATGCATGGTTAGCTGAATAAAGAATAAATTCTTTTGACATTAAATAATGCTTCCACTTCTTTAGTGCCTGCACAACTGCGTAAAACTCCTTATCATAAGAAGAATACTTCCTTTTTGTATCATTTATCTTTTCACTGAAATAATCTATTGGTCTATCTTCTTGGCTTAAGACTCCTCCAATTGCTTCTGCGCTGGCATCACACTTAACTTGAAAAGTTTTGTTAAAATCAGGTAGAACCAAAACAGGCTGTTTAGTTATTTTCCTCTTCAACAATTGAAAATTTCTCTCTACTTCAGCAGTCCACTTAAATGGTTGTTTATCCTTCTTTATGGTCTCAATAATAGGTGCATTAACCTTACTAAAATTCTTAATGAATTTTCTATAAAAACTAGCAAGACCATGAAAACTCCTTACCTCAAAAATACTCTTGGGTGAAGGCCACTCCACAATTACTTTGATCTTTTCTGGATCCATCTTCAATCCTTCAGCTGAGATAACAAATCCCAAGTACACCAGCTCCTCTTTCATAAATAAACACTTCTTCAGATTCAACAATAATTTTTCTTGTTGCAGCTTCTGTAAAACATAATTTAAATGCCTCAAGTGTTCCTCCTTGGATCTGCTATAGACTAATATATCATCCAGATATACTATTACAAATTTACCAATGAATTCTTTAAGAACTTCATTCATAAGCCTCATGAATGTACTTGGTGCATTGGACAGCCCAAAAGGCATCACTCTCCACTCATATAATCCTTCATTGGTCTTAAAAGTGGTTTTCCATTCATCCCCTTCTCTTATCCTTATCTGATGATAGCCACTTTTAAGATCTAACTTTGAAAAATATTTTGGGCCAGACAAGAAATCCATTAAATCTTCAATTCTGGGTAATGGAAATCTGTACCTGATTGTAATCTTATTGATGGCTCTTGAATCTGTACACATTCTCCAGCCTCCATCTTTCTTCGGGCTCAACACTGTTGGCACTGCACAAGGACTCAGGCTTTCTTTAATCAACCCCTTGTCAAGCAATTCTTGCACCTGTTTCTTAACTTCTTCATTCTCTGCAGGAGTCATTCTATATGCTGCTTTGTTAGGTAGGCTTGCTCCAGGAATCAAGTCTATATGATGACTGATTTTTCGAACTTGCGGTAATTCGTTAGGAAAATCATCAACAATAATATCATAATAATTCTCCAGCATTTCTTGAATTTCAATGGGTAATTCAGAAATTTTAGTAGAATTCAATATTACCTTGGGCATGCAAATTACAGCAAAATTTACCTCATTTTCTTCAATGTGCTTCAAGTATTCCTTCCCTCCAAGTAACAGAGTTTCTGGATCAGTCTTCTGTCCCGGTACATCTTCTTCTTGCAGAGGCAACAATGTATGATTAACACCATCTTTTCCAAACTTGTAGGTGTTTCTCTTCCCGTCATGTATGGCTCCTCTGTCATATTTCCAAGGTCTCCCAAGCAATATGTGACACACGTCCATAAGCATCACATCACAAACAATTTTATCTTTGTACTTGCCCACTTGAAATTCCACTTCACACTGTTCACTTACCAACAGTTGATGTCCCTTTTGTAACCATGACACCTTATAAGGTGTTGGATGCTTCATTGTGTTCAGCTTCAATTTCTCCACCACTTTTGTAGAGACCAAATTATCAGTGCTGCAACTATCAATGATCATGTGGCAACATTTCCCTTGGACTTTGCACACTATCCGGAATAAAGTTTTCCTTTGTGGCGGTTCATCAGCCACCTCCTTCATTGGCTTAAGTAAGACTTTATTAACCACCAGAGATTCTCCTCTTTCTGGTGTATTTTCTTCTTCTGCTACTGCTGCCGCTGGCGCTTCTTCTTCAGTTGGAGCAACAATTGCATTCCTCTAATTTATGTTTGCATTCTCTGGACATTCAAAAGCTCTGTGTCCCAGCTTGTTACATCTGTAACATCTTATTTCTCTGCCTCTTCCTCTACCTCCTCTTCCTCTGGAAAAGCTCCCTCTGCCTCTTGCATCACCTTCTCTGGGTGCATGCTAGGTTGAGCTACTGCTAGCTCCATCTCTAGGTGCTGTAGATCTTCCTCTACCACCTTGACTCCCTCTTCCTCTGAAAGTCCCTCTCCCTTTGGCAGACTGCTTCCTTATGAGTTTTTCCTCAGCTGTCAGCGCTATCTGATAAGCTTCCTCTACTGTTTTAGGAGACAGCAGACTTATCTCATCCTGAATGTCCATCCTGAGGCCATTCGTGTATCTAGCCTCCTTCTCATCTGTGTCTTGGGCTTCTCCAGCTCTTATTCTTACTTTATAAAACTCTTATGTATATTCTTTTACTGTTAAAGCTCTCTGTCTAAGATTTTGCATTTGTCTAAACAACATTTGCTGATAATTACTTGGCAAGAACTTACCTTTTAACTTTGCTACCATTCGGCTCCAGTTCTTGATTGGCTTCTTACCAAGTCTCTTCCTTTCCGCCTGCACACCATCCCACTAGAGTGCTACGTGGCCTTTTAACTTGGTGACAGCAAACTTTACTTTCTTCTCATCCTCTGTTTCCTCGTAATCGAAGAATTTCTCCATGCTGTTAATCCAGTCGATCAATTCTTCTGGATTCAGTCCTCCTTGATATACCGGTACTAATTGGTTCCATGGCCTGGCTGTGGATTTTAACACTGACTGAAAGAACCTCATCTCAGGAGTAACCTGTACAACTTCCTCCTCTTCAGCAGCTTCAATTTCGGGCTCACTGACATATCCATCATCTATATTTCTATCTAAAGTTAATGCATCCACTCTAGCTCGCAGCTCTTCTATTGTTTCCATTAGTTCAGCATTTGCAGCAGGTCGTCCTCTTCCACCACGTCCTCGTCCTCTTCCAACTCTGAAATCCATCCTTCTTTTGCTCCTCAGATTCAATTCATTGTCAGTTGATGGCTCTGATACCGCTAATGATGGCGAGGGTGCAGGCCTTAGAGACAATCACCCTAATCTGTCAGAAAGCTCTTTAATATTTCGATCAACTTCCCTTTCTTCTGCTCTGGGCGCATCAGTCATTAAACTGATGTTTCATTCTTAAAAAAAAAAATCACTACCAGGATTGTTAACAAACATTGGCTTTTCCGGGAGCTATTAAAAGAAATTTCCAATTAGCGGACTTACGCAACACAATATATATATGTGCCACGTTATATAGTGTTTACACCTCAGCTCACATATTCCCACTATCACAAGCAATCCACATAAACCCAAACCGCTTACGCACACATAATTATATATAACAGTTATGTTTCCCTTTGCTCCTTGGCCTGATGCGAGATCGCATCGGCGATGATTAAAGGTGAGGCCTTATCGTGGACAAGGCTCGGGTATATATCGCACCGACGGCTATATATATCTCCGCCTCTATGCTAGTTTCGGGTCAATATATACATAAGTCGCATCGCCCAAACAATGTTCTTCGTCCCTCCGGAACCGATATACTTCTATGCAGCGTTTAATACTTCGGTGATTCCGCTATTCGGTGGTTGACTCAATTTAACAATTTCTCACCTCCGAAACGACGGACTCAGCGATATGGATATATTGCAATTTATATTAATTCGGCTCCCAATTTCAGAACTCGCCCTTTGTCACGCTATGGCTCCTTCCCAACAGAAAAGCCTTGTAAACTGAACACACGACTACCATTTTAAAGGACCTCTCGATGCCTATATGGTCTCGGAACCACGAGGTAAGAACTTACAGTTATAAATTTCCAAATCCGCTACAGTCACTTAATAGAATTCGCAAGAGTTCTTGGGATAACAGAGACGCATGCGCAATTGTAAAATCAAGGCCTATATAAACATAAAATGAAAGGAAATTAATTCCAATGATTAATACACATTATTTGCAGCATGTGGAAATGGAAACTCTTCAACACCGTCGCACTATCCAATAATCTGTGTATGCATACTACAGAGTCATTAATAAGAGACGCTGAGAGAACAAAATTTTCAAAATAATACTATGGCACTCGCCCCTCTCCTCTGTCTGATGAGGGCTTCGCTGCCTCTTTATTTATAACTGAGGATAGGCCCTCTCGGTCCTTATCCGATACAAAGAAAAGCATGCTTTACAGGATGATTTAAAGCTTGAAAAGCTCTGTTACAAATAGCATGATTTATTGCTAGAATTTATTCTATTTTTAATTAAGAAAGCATAGAAATTGCAGGCTAAAGGACCCCACTCCCTTGCCTGTAGATTTTTTTTTTATTTTTGAAATAATTTGGAAGATTTTTCCCCTCTGAGTTACATGCTCCCACATCAGTTTATATGTCAAAGGAGTTATATATAACCATTGTTAGAGTACAAATATCATAACCAAAGTTTCAGTATACAATTTATTTATATAAGGTATCCGCATTAAATCCTTTTGCATATACCTGTATTTGTTTATTTACAAATTAATGTAAAATTCAATATATGTATATGTCTATGGGTTGACTTGGGATTACACGTTTATTCCCATACATTTGTTTAATTGTAAAATTGGGTTACATTTCAAATATATATATTCTCTAAAACATCAACCCAAAAGATAACTAATCATCATAAGGAAGAATCCATATAGGAGTCATATGCACGGTTTTAAATATGGATAGGTTTAAAACCATTAATAAACAACCCTTGATGAACTACAAATATCTATGTAGTATGGTCACAATTATTGTTATACATTGTTACATATCCGAACAAATCACCTCTAATATTAGAACAAGGAGGTAATGATACCGCCCTCCTTGAATTTAGTATTAGTAACAAGTACCTACATGTAATAATAGTAGAAAACCTATACCCACATATGAGCTTTAGTTTATGACATTATATTTTATAACCTAATTTTTCACCTTGGGGACTCAATAATTTTTATGTGGCTAGAATAAAGATGCGATGATATAGACATGTCAGAAATGAGTCTGACTGCCAAGGGGACCACTGTCGCTAACAACACCAACAATGTCGTTAGCAGCAATAGCTTTAGCTCTTGAGATTTCCATTATAATGCATTCATTTGAAGCAATCTTGGAAACACTAAAAAGACCACTGACATCTAGTACCAAGGAAGAACGACCTCATAGTGAAGGAGGAAACCCTAAAGGATCTAAGGGATTAGATCATAGAAAACTTCGTGATGATAATTTCATGGAAGTTACAAAATATGAAGCTCCCAAAATTTCCTGGAGGACAAGTCAGATAACGTGTTGAAGCATGTTTTGAAGGAGTGACAAGGTGTTTTGCACTAGAGTAATATGCATCTACCTCAATGAAAAATCTAGAAAAATAGTTGCATCTCACATTAGAAAACGTCCCTTGGGGGTTGTTTGAGGTAAAACTTCATTCAAATTACTCAAAACCCTACATTCAAGTGTATCATGTCACAGAATTTGGTGCACTAGTCTAAGGTAATAAAAAAGTGGAGGAATATGAGGTGAGGTTTATGGATCTTGTAAAATATGTCCCCTATCTAGATACTGATGAATGCCAAGCCGAGTGTTCTTTGTGTGGATTAAACCCTTGAATCAAGGTCATGGTGAGAATGTGGAGGCCGTCCTCAGTATAATAGGCATGAAAATTTTCATGTTTTGTAAATCATCACCTATAAATCAAAAGGGACATCAAGTCATCAAGACCTCCACCACCATAATTTATGGGGAAAGTCCCCGAGAAATTCTTCAAAGGTGGTAGTTCAATCCGACCTCCATATGGTGATGGGTTTAATCCAATGAGAGTAGGAGAAAGTTCTGAAGTGGAAACTATTGTTTTATATCTACTCTCATAGTGATCTAACATGAGATAGTAGAATTATCATGGAACTTTTATAAGAGAAAGAACAATGAAGGGAAGGAAATATTTTTCAAAAAAATCATAAAATACCGGAAGGGGATCACCATTGGTCAACTATTAGGGATATGGAGGACCTCATTTCTAGCATTATTTCCGAAAGGCTACATCAAGTTTTTCACATGGGTAAGGAAAAGGACCATAATTGAATATGAAAGGAAATCAAACAATATATGCAACAATAAACAACAACCAAGAAGAACACCAGTTCACTGTAGTGGAGTCAACAGACATAACTAACAACATAAAAGACAAAATATTACTTTATTATAGTGTAAATGATAGTTTCATTTTTTCATATGCATTAGATAAATGTGGGTTCGTATCATGCAAGAAAAATGAGTTTAGACACGTAGAAATGGCTTTAGGGGAACTATAGTGAGTAGAGTCAATTATTGCAGAATACGTGGTCGACCTAGTAGTCTCTCTGACTAAGTTAAAAGTATATGTCAAGATAGATAGACAATTCTTATTGATACTACTCAAGATAGATGGATAATTCTAGTTTTCAATATTAGGGTTGATGACCTCCATATAATTTCTAAGCTTCCTTTTTCACTCTATCAACCAACAACTTATCCTTAAATTAGGAGACAATACTATTTTTATACAACCCTTATTCTTCAAGATCATATGATCCTTTATCCCCCAATCATATATTGAAATCTAACATCCTTATTCCATCCTTAGTTGATCCAAAGAGGGGGTTTGTATAATGTAATACACAATTCTAGGAAACCTCTTCGATTCTATGTTGAAAAACTTCTTCTAATACATGACATACCTAGTCATAGTCATGCTTTCAATGAGGGAAATGCTAGCTTTGATCAAGAGGATATGGTAGGGAGTATTTCATTTAATATTCAGGTTGTATGTTATACATAGTTTCTGGATATACATATTATTCCTCTATGACTCTCTAAATATATTACAAATACAAACCTCACATCCATATAGAATAACAGGGGTCACAAGAGACTCAAAGAGGTTTTTTTTTTTTTTTTTAATTCAAAATGCAGAGATTTTTTAACTTACAATTGTTTTCAAGATGATAGCAAGATATTCATCCTCCTTTTATCCTTTTTCCCAATGCTATATTTCCAATTGAATTAATAATAGATGTACATTCCTATATAAGTATCATCATACAAAAGGATACAACTTTTATCTTTATAAAATATCAAGAATTCCATTGTTTAAAGAGACTAGGATCGAACAACTTACCTATGAACACTTGAACATTAGTTAGACATTATCTATATCACTAATAATTACTAAGAATTATAGTAGCTAGTTAATTATCTCAAACCCATTTCTTCTTTAAACTTAATATATTATAAATTTACAATTATGTACAGAAATATTTAACAAAATTGAATCGTATTCTAATAACTAGTAGAATGCATTGAAAGTTATATATTTTAGTTTCAAATAACAAAAATACTACAAAATGCATTAAAATTGGATTGCATATCATAATTCATTGAAAGTTATAAATTTTGTTTTCAATTTTCTTTTTCAAATGCATTAAATTTGATTGCATAGCGGGATGCATTAAAAAATATAGATTATCGTTTCAACAAATCATATAGCCAGTCGCAAGATGAAGTATGTTATTCTTATCGATAGGTCACTATAGCTCAAATAGAGTACACCTAACTCTAATTAAACATTAATGATTCACTTGGAGATGAAACTTATTAGTACCTACCATCTGGCAATGGCATGGGACTATAGTAATTGGAAATGAGGTGATTGCTATTATTTGAGCTATTTATTAGTCCCTGCCATTATGGTATAATCAAAGTTTTGAGCCATATATTCATTTATCCTCTTATTTGGCCTCTTCCTGAAGCGGGGAGGCAAAAACATTATGCTATATTGATTTATTTGCTTCCAATCATGGTTAGAAACCCACGAAAAGCACAATGTTAGATTAATGTTAACATTATTTCGCTGACATTTAATGTTTAGGATAATGTTCAATGTTGTAGGAAAAAAATATATTGATGTATTGTTGTTTTATTTCAGACAAGTGGCATGCATGAAAATGCGTGTGGCGAGAACGCAGGAAAATGTTTGCAGTCTACTGTGGCGAGAGTGGAAAGCATGCAACAACTACCAGTTATAGCAACAGCTTATGTAGAAACAACTACCATCTTATGCATCTTATGCAGATCATTATCTGTTGGTACCTCTACTTATGATGCCTCTGATGCCCATGCTACTGGATCTTAAGCTGATGCAGAAATAGCTACCAGCTTATGCAGATGATTATCTGTTGCTACCTCTACTTATGATGCCTCAGATGATTATCTATTTCTACCTCTGCTTATGATGCCTCTGATGCCCATGCTACTGGATCTTAAGTTGCTTATTTGGCTAGACTGATGTATATGCTACCAGTGGAGACTAGATCTGCTTCTGCTACTTATGCCTCTGCTAGCTTATATATGTTTCCTCCTATTCAACAAACTCAACACACACATTCAGATGAACACAAACAAACATATGAAATACTGCCTTACAATCCTGCTCTCGCTTTCACATTTTTCAGCAGGAGAACACAAGCACCTTTTTCAATTTCAAAGTAGAGCTTCTCCTGGTGGGGGAATGGCAGAAAACCTCAGTCAAACGAAGAAAAGATGGAGCAGTGTGATTGTGGGCGTGTTTCAGAATATCCAACAAATGTGCAAGACTCAGGGTCCTCGTTTTACAGTGCAGAGGTTACATGAGAATAGGATGGTATACTCCTGTAGATGGTGCCATTGCTTTGATTGACGGATTCCATCATTTCACTGGCCTCCCATGGTAAGAAGATCTTAAACTCCATTTAAATACCTAACTATAGTAAATTAAAATCCCTAACTATAGTTGGCTGGATTTATTTCTTACCTTATGTTGATCACTAGTTTGATTTTCATGTGCCATTTGGGCATTTAGACAACCAACACATACTGAAATAGATTAAGAACATAATTAGGTACATTGTGTGATTGAACAATTGGAAGGACTACCCCTGGGAACCCAACCCCAGGAAGGCAAACACTATCACCCCAGGCTTGACAAAAAAATAACCTGAGAGAGAGTTGGTCGAACTCGACTAGGTTGTTCTGAGAAACAACGATGATGCAGGCTGGTGGGACAATAAACAATCATAGTGGCGGGTGAAAGAAAGGGCTTACTAACACGCATGCTTCCTGTATGGATAGACTCCGGGTTGGTGGTGCAGAATCTTTGCTTTCTCAGGTATGCCCCACCTGTGCTTTGTTCCCACCCATCCATCCTGTTTCAGAATAGTGACAATGTAGTAGGTCTAATTCTATAGGCCTGAATGTTATAGGAATGAGAAACCATTAGCCTTTCTGTCTTATATCTATTTGATTTTATTGGTTCCCTGTATGAAAGGTAAGGTTGGTACGGTATGGTGACTAATGGATAAATAAAGGGACACGTGAAACACATGCAAGCTCCACGTGACAAGTCAAGTCTTCCACTATGATATTGTCCATCACCTTTACATCATAAGCACAAATAGTCTAGTAAGAGTGAATCCTCAATATTACACTAATATCCTAGTCCAGTCGATTTATGGCTCCTCTGCGAGTAAGGAGGAAACTTTATCTCTTGCCAATCCATTTTCTCCCTTCAAGAAATTTGTGCATCTTCCCCTTCGATCAAAAATCGAATTTCTCAAGGTATTTCAAGCCTAAGTTTGTCATATTAATTTTCCAAATTAAAAAATCTAAGATACCTATTAGCTTAGCAGCTTAAGTCCATATCTATTTTGAAACTCTCAGTATTCTCACTCTCTACTAATTTTAGTATTTCTATTACCTAATCTGGAACATTTTTCATTCATCCATACTCCTCCATCTTCTTTCATTTTCTAAGCTCTGGCGTTCTGCCCACGGTTATTGAATCAACCAGTTAACAAATATTCTTATGATAGGAGATCATTGCCAAGATAGAGGGGCCAGTGCACAAGTGGGTGGCATGCAATAACTGCAAATACAATTTTTTTTTTCATGTATCCATCAAATAGCATAAAGGAAAATTGTCCCTACAGGTGTCCATAAGGCACATTGTCTTTGAAGGTCAATGTCTTTCCCTTCCCTCAATCGCAAGGTAGGAAATCATTCTATTCTCTATCTCAGGATTGCCACTCGTTGACACTGCGTCAGGCACCGCCAGCAATCTAGGTAAGGGACCATTTTTTTGGTTGAGACCCATTCTTAATATATTTTTAAATGAAAGACACAAAATACTTTACTGATGCTGGCTAAAACTATTTTGATCTCAGCTACCCTATTTCGCCATCTAACTACTACAACTATTATCAATCCAATTCATTAGATTCGTTGTCACCTTACCTTTATATTCCTTACTCAGACTGTAGTTACTACACTTAATATCTCAATCATAAAAGGAAACGATGATTTGTGGCTGCATTAACTATTTATAATATGCCACATAGTCATTCATTATGATTTAAATACTATTTGTCCTTTTTTTTCCCTTTTGGAATTTATTTAAATGTCTTGTTGTCTTCAGTTATAGGTGATCAAAATTTCACCAAAATTGGATTACAATCATGGCGGAGGACAAGAAATAGGTGTTTTCAACACGTTCCTACAATCCCATTGTGTTCCTACAAGTGCTTACAATATCTCGTGTTGTTCCTATAGGTGATGTACATTTGCACGTTTTCCTTTCATTAGCAGAGACAGTTTACCCAATTGAATAACTAGTTGATTCAACAACTGAGGTAGCACCAACAATTGAACTTGAATCAGTCGACCCAGAACCAATGAATATGGTAGTTGCACCAATTCAAACATATGGCATTGAAAATTATGTATAATTGATAGGAGGACTCTACCTAGTAGACTGTTTTATATAATTTTATTTAATGTAAATGAAGGAATGGTGATCTTGTATTATCTGCCTATGCAAATTACTTTTCTATGGTAGAAGTATTTTCTTCTATGCTTGGAAATGTAATGGCACAATGTTTATTGACCAGCAAGAATGGGTCATCCTTTTTAACCCAACCCAATTAATTGTTTACCTTGACTCAGCCAATTATCCCACTAGCAGACTCAACCAATTATCCCACTAGCAGATGTAAAGGCAGGGGTAAAGCAAAGTCACAACGAGTGGGGACAAAGGTAGAGCACTGAAATGGATTTTCTTCAATGAACTATACCCCTTTACTAGTTTATATTTGATAGACAAATTGTCCTAAGGCATCTTGATTGATAGATCATGAGACAACAACAACTTTGCGATAGTGAATCAAGAGGGTAGATGTTGAGACACTCAGCATGGGTCGTCCTTTTGAACCCAACCCAATTAATTGTTTACCTTGACTTAGCCAATTATCCCACTAGCAGATGTATAGGCAGGGGTAAAGAAAAGTCACAATGAGCGGGGACAAAGGTAGAGCACTGAAATGGATTTTCTTCACTAATTTATACCATTTTACTTGTTTATCTTTGATACACAAGTTGTCCTAAGGCAGCTTGATCGATAGCTCATGAGACAAAGACAACTTTACGACAGTGAATCGAGAGGGTAGATGTCGAGACACTCGAATTCAGGTTGACACCTAAGCACATGGAGCGGTCCATCTAGAGAATAGAGATTGGTCCAATAGGAAGTAGAACAAAAAAAAGCAAAAAGGAAAAATGGCACTACCTACAATACCTATAGATTTACCTTCCTCCTTGCCAAGTCTCGCGCAGAGTTACAATTTCACTATGAAACTCCTAATCGTCCTACTAGGTCTAGTTTTTTCCAAACCCGCTTTGGATTATTGTAACACTAGTCTAATATTTATCGTCTAGCCCTAGGTAGGGACTAGATGCCTTGCAGGTCCTCTTGTTATAATGTACAAACAACAACATAAATATAGAAAACAAATTTTTCTACTTGAATGATTGTTCAATAAGGTTTCATTGTTTAGAGTAGTACAATTTCGTAATTTTAAATTCACGCTTTCATATATAAGATTTGTGTGATGTAAAGAGTTACAATAGTTAACTTATATGTTGTGTCGATTCACAAACATTGCATCACAATTTTCCACACAAATAACAAGCACATGTTGTTTACATTCCAACCCTTGTAAGCCAATTTCCAATCATTCTTAATTATTAATTACAATAGAATTGTTTTTTACTTGACAATGCCAATATTTATGTAACAAAAAAAGTTTTGTCCTTGCCCTATGGACATGCACTTAATTTGGTTAGATGACAAGAGCTAAATTATTGTATTTTTGGAGAGAAATAAATAATGAGAGCTTATTCTTGTCACTAAAAAGGGTAGTGCAATTTTTTAAAATGATTTTAAGAGTTGATTTATAATTTTGATGCATACATTAAATAATAAGTTCATTAAAAAAATATAATAACTTCGTTAAAAAATATAATCATACATATGAATTAATATTTATAATTACAATTCTGTTAATCCAGGAATATAATTGAGGGCTTATGCAATAAAATTTATCATTAAATTCTCCTAGTGCATATTAACTTGTATTTTTTTATTTTCGACGCAATCAACATTTGCAACAACATCAATCATCATTATTACAATGCTATATGTCACAAGAATTATAACAATTGTCAAGGCTTAAAATTATCTATTAAATACCATGCACCACTTGTTGATCAAAGTTGATAATTTTTCTCATGATGATGTTGATGAGCTTTCTTTAGCTTCCAACATGAACTTCCATATCAAATTGATTATCTTCTTTCAACTTGAAGAAAAGTCGTGACTCACCACTGAACCTGTGTGCCTACACCTTTTATACTCTCCTTCTTTGTTGAGCATAGAGTTATTGTCATGGTACGTAAAAGCTTCACAAAGTTGAAGAGGTTACCACTCTACATAATCTCCACACAACAAACTCATAACAAAGATTAAGCTAGTTACTTAATATAAACTTATGCATTAGGGCAACCATATAATGTTATGATGCATAAGATCCCCTCCCTTTTTCTTCAATATTATTTTTATAGGAGTTTTCATCCTTGCAACTTGTATTTCCATGTGAAATTAACAATTTTGTAAACCTCAAAATTAGGATTATTAACTTTACCATGCATCAAGTTCTTATAAAATATCTCTCAAATTTCAATCAGTTTTTTATTATTTAAAAAGACTATTTTCCTCAGATATAATTTATAGATATTGTTCATACAACATTATTCAATATATGTTACAACTAGCCATAGATAATAATTCATCAACTTAGACATAAACTAAAACGTAACATGCAGAGATATTATGAAGAATAGGGGATCAAAAATGGACGGCATGAATGCGTAAGACACTCTAAACATAACAATAAAGTTTTCACACACATTGATTACCATATAGAGTGGAAATATTCCCCTTTGTTAAGAAAAAGGAAAAAAATAAAGTTCATGCATACAAAAGTATAACTTCAATTCATAAAAATACATAGCCTTGATAAATTCTTTATCTATCTTGGTGAGGGAATTGGTTAGGGAAGGATAAAAATAACAAAACAAACAATTCCTAGGAAAGTTGAACATTTATCAACAAAAATTGTTCATTGTAAAGCTTTTAGATGACATAGAGTTCTCACCTCGGCTCGAGTTGTTTGTTGTGCAAATGTTGATCCTAGATCTCATTAGGATCTAATGCACAACCGAGTTCAACGTTAACTACAAATCTCAATGTAGATTCGAAGCCAACATTTAAAGTTTCAAATGACCAAATAAGTATGTAAAGCATAACTATAATGAATTCCACGAATGGTTAGACGTTAATTTGACACCACTTTTGTTTTGTATCCTAGAGGAACTCAATATCTCATGTATCACATGGCTACCACTAATCCTCTCATGGTCTATTATCTGTCCACCTCTTTGCAAAGTTGGTCAGAACCAAGGGATTTGAACCTTGTATATCTCCATTATTTGAGAACTCACATTACCTCGATCATGAATTGAGCTTCCCCAAGGATGTTAATTCAACACCATTAATAGACCACTCTTATTATAATTAATGCATAATGTTTTCTTATATGAAATGTTCTATAGGAACATTTTCCACCTTATAAACCTTCATATAGCATGCCATATTCAACATAAATATTTTCCCATCAAATAATACAATTAATTAGCCACACCAATTTTTAATGTAATCGAAAGATGCGATCTTAAAATATTTTATAGTGTCCATATTGAACAATATGAAAAAATAAAATTTGCATATTGTATCACACAACACCATGTTATGAATTTAATAATATAACTCATAACGTTATAATCTAATGTTTTCAAATTTTAATGGGAGGTTTAGAACATGTTCCATAATATTTTTACCATGAAACCTACTATATAGGACTTCCTACCATCATCCAAATGTGACCACAAGACGTTTATATGGTTATAACATACAGTGATGCCATAAAAATATTTGTAAATACAAAAAAACACGATTTAGGTACATTACATTAACTAACATAATGCAAATCGAATATTAGAATTAGCATGCGCTTCAAATCATGTTCCAATCCTTGCACTATAAGACATATGATTAAGGTTTTTAACTATTTCCATTTCGCCTTCCATATGATAACATAGAGATAGATGTGTAAACCAAATTTTTAATATGAGCCATCAACTATGAATTGAGTTTTTAAAGTTTTTCAACACTAAAGCAATATCCGTAATAAATAAAGTGTCAATAATGATCATGTGAAGCGTAGAATCATGTGCCATGTAATTATATTCTAAAATAAATCATATCAAATATTTTTACTTGGAGACTCTACCTAATTTAGTGTGAGCATAAAACATGGATACTAAGATTTTAAACATTTTGAAAACTTTTCTAGCAAGTTTGGTACATATTTGTCAACATAGAGGTCACAGTTTTAAGTTTATGGTATGATTCGCCTAAGAACTAATAAATTTATTGATTCCGTTGCTTCAAAAACATTTTTTCTATTTATTTAGAAAAAAACGAGAAATAACAAGAAAATAAGCCATAAATTTTAAAGTATTTGAATGTTAAATAAATATCATAAGATAGATAAATGAGAAATTTTTTATAAACATTTCTCCTCATTAGTGAAGGAAGTTTGAGAGATTTACAATTCTTTCACTTACTTTTCTTTTAATCATATTTATAAACAATGAAAAATTATGCAAATAATTTTTGAGACAATGAAACTCATATGATATGTATTCATTGGAAAATTTTGAAAGATGAGGGACAAACTTCTAACTTTGGTTGGGTTCTAGATGAAGACTATTGGATGGAAAATTTTAATCTCTTACACCTCTCTAAGGTAGCTCCTAATAAACTTTGGAGGTAGATTATGACTAGGAAAACTAAAGATAATAATGAAATTGCTCTACACGATTGGAATTCCTATATTAAAAAGCTTTATGAATCTCCAAATGTCATGGATAACTTTGAAACCCTGCTCACAACGAAAGAAGTTTTCTCTTTAGAAGACATTTAGCTTGGGTTAATCGCCCTGATAATGGGAAATATAAGGACATTGCAGTTTACCAAGTGGAAATCTTAAAAATTGGAGGTTCTATCCTCATCCCCCACATCCACAAGCTTTTCAATCAAGCAGTCAAGCAAGGGTTCCCTAAACCATGGACTGAGAGCCCCGTTATCCCTATTTTTAAAAGTGCAGATACAAATATCCCTCTAATTATTGAAGAATTATGATCAGCCCTCTCTTAGACAAATTATATGGTAGTATTTTGGAAACTAAGTTGAGCATATGGCTTGAAAGTGAAGGTAAACGGGCTAAAGGCCAAGCAGGTTTCAAAGGGCATCGATCAACAACAGACCACCTCATTACGCTTAGGATCATTGTGGAGGAATGTCATAATGATAAATCAAATCTCTTTTGTTGCTTTGTGGACTCTAGAAAGGCTTTTGATACGATTCCTAGAAACAAATTTTCGGATAGATTAGAACAGCTAAAGGTTCCTGTCGAGTTAAGAGCTTCAACTATAAGGTTATACAAGAATGTAATTGCCAAGCTAAAGAGCAATGAGGGGTGGTCAAAAGATATTAAGTGTAATATCGGAGTTAAACAAGGTTCCCCCCTCTCCCTTACCCTATTTGGCATTTAAATCGACAAGCTCAAAGGTTATTTAGAGGAAGCAGGATGTGCTGGAACGATCTTAGCTCGGATAGTCATCATCCTTCTTCTCTATGTTGACGATATTGTTCTTCCTACAAGGTGCCCATCTGATCTTGATAAGCAACTCAGGCTTCTTAAGGATTCCTGCTCTACCATGGGTATGACTGTTAACACTAACAAAACAAAAGTTATGATTATCAAATCCAAGAAGTACACTTACGATAATTTTATGTATGACAATAATAACTTGGAGGAAGTGTATTCTTACAAGTACCTAGGAATTGATATTCATCACAAGCTCAAATGGAACTATAGCATTGAGAAAAGGATTAATGGAGGGTGGAAAGCTTATTTTGGTATTGAAAATAATTGTAAAATGGAAAACCTCGTAATGTGGGTTAAAAAGAAGTTCCTCTCTGAAACTTTACTCACTCCCATTATCTTATATGAATGTGAGGTTTGGGGTTGCAACATCTCTAGAGAATCCTGGAGAAATATTGAGCAAATCCAGAAGCGTTTTATAACGTATAACCTGAAAATTAAAAGTAATAAACTCTATCCTATTCTGCTAATAGAAGTGGGTCTTTCCCCTATCGAGAACCTAGCTATGATTAGGCTTCTGTTGTACAAGCATAAACTCAATAACATAGGAGATCACAAACTCCTTATGCTAGCTTTAAATTCCAGCCAAAACCACCTAAGGCTCAAACGGGGGTGGTATAAAGACACGAGGGCAGGGTTAAACTATTGGGAGATCAACGAGAATGATGCATTGCAAAAAATTAATAACATTAAAAATATTGTTACTTCTAAGTTCAAAGAAAAAATGTGGTGTGAGAATGATTTAGCGGCTAAAAGAAAATTAAGTTATTATAAGAAGGTCATCAACCCCACCCTAGAAGATCAAAATTATCTCTCTATTTTAACTAGCTCAAAGAAGAAAATTAATATAGCGAAGATTAGAACGAATTCTCATGAGCTCCATAGTGAAACAGGTCGTTGAGCAGTTCCTAAAACACCATGGATGGAAAGGATCTGCCATCTCTGTGAGCATAGGAGCATCAAGGATGAACACCACTTCCTCTTAGAGTGCCCGACATACAACCACATTAGATCTCAATTTCATAATCTTTGACGCAATATTGACCTTCCTAGCCTTTTATGACGTCAAAATTATAGTGAGATTGGGAGGCTTCTCTCCAAGCTTTTTGAGCATAGGAATAAAATCCTAAATCAAACTAAATAATTTGTTTCTTTTAATCTGATAGACCAAAATTTGATCTCAGTGGACATTAACCATCATCATCATCATATATATATATATATATATATATATATATATATATATATAGATATATATATATATATATATATATATATATATATATATATATATATATATATATATTAGTTTAAGTAAAAATATACTAAGGAATTAGGTTTTCTTCCTTATGGATGGCTAAGGGATATCCCTCACTATGCAAATTTATGTTGTGATTATTTTATGTGGTACATTGAAAGATTTTTTTTGTTGGCTACAACAACCTAGGGATGGCACAATCCATAGAACTTACCTATGAAACTCATTATTTTGAGTATATTTAAATGTTATCAAAGCACAAGATAAGTGGAATTTTGTTTTGTTTATTAAAAAAAATTACTAATATTTTTTTTGGATTAAAAAAAAACCATCAGATTTGTCTTGATTAGAGTAATACTTATGGTTGTGTTTATCCTAAATTATTTTCTTATAATAATTCTTCATACGATTATTTTTTTCATAATAATAGCAATAATAGTAGTCTAACTTTAATCTCACAATAAGATAAGCATCAACATAGTGTATAACACCCCTTGTTTTTGGGACAAATGAAACTCTTTCATACAACAATTTGAGTACTAAAGTGTACATAGGTGTACATATTGTACCCCATTCTAGATTTTAATATGAATGTTTTCATTTTTGAACTTTATATTCACTAAATACACAATTCTCGAATGTGATATTAGTAATATATCAAATGGAGATCAAAATTTCAACAATTTTTCAACTGGAAATAAGATTTTCAAGGTAATTATTGCCAAATCTTCTCATCAATAGTAACTCATCACTGGTTTTTTTAACAACCCTCTTCCATTTGAATTGAAAGAGATGGATTATTAAAGTAAAATTACTTATATTTTATTGAAACTCAAGCACACCCATTATTAAAATAATTTTATCATGCATGCACACATACATAATTGTATGAAAGTGTCATATCTCAAGTATTGATGTGATTTAATTCCTTTAAGTTTTGACTTTTTTGGTTGGGGTCCCATGATATAATTATTTTGAGTCTAGATTATAATTTTTCACCATTTGAAATGTGTTTTTAAATGTATAAATAAAGTTAACACTTCATTTTTTTTCAAAAATTATTTAAATTATATAACCTTAATTTATATTTTCAATAAATATTTTTTAAATTTATAACAAATAATCGACTTTTTTTATATAACAAAAAGAATAAAACAATAAAATAAAGAATGGTACAACATGGAACTATGTCAATAGCATGAAAGCACTTATGTGATAGTTCCAAAAGTGACGTCAAAATTCAATACAAGGGTGTCAAAATGGTGTTTTCAATTAGAATACAAGGGTGTCAAATTGGTGTTTTCAATTAACATACCAATGAAGCAATAATAATATCATCTTCGCATAAAGTTTTTACCTTACAACTTTTGACACTTGTTGAAGAGGATGCTCTACGAAATATCTCTTGCAAATGGCAAAGAAAAAATTTGTTATTATCGTGACGATTTGGGGCGTAAAGCTTGAGACTCAAATTTCTTGCCTTTAAAGATAATATGAAGGACATTGAGACATAAATCAAGGACGATCCTGATAAATATAGTGATAAGTATAATTCATTTATAAATAAAAATATAAATTTAATTAATTAAATTAAAATGTCATAGAAAAAGAAAACTCAACAAAAATATTATAAACTTTTAAGAATAAGAAAGTGCATTTTAACTTAAAAAATCAATTATTTCATAGGTTAAGAATGAGAAATTGTCTAATTATTTCATATGTTCGGAATGAGAGTTTTCTAAAGAAATTAGAACAAAACCAAGAGATATTACATATAAATTTACTCTGTCAACTCATAATGGAGTAGTGAGAAGAAATGCTTGAAGTTACATGAACGAAGATGACTCAATCTAAAAAATATTATGAAAATATTGTAAATGAGTTTCCATTATTGAATTTAGTTTTTTTTGGGTAAAGTATTGTTAGATGATATATTGAATATTTTTATCTGATGTGTTTGGATTATATAAATGTTAGTGATTTTTTTTTGGTAACTTTAGTGTATATCATTCATTAGATTTTTGGTTTAAGAAACAGAGAGTAGAGAAAGAAAAGACACACAACACGATAATTTTTTTGTTCTTTTAAATATTGAGATGGAGGAGGAATTAATAACTAACCATAATATTGGATACAAACTTTAATGGAATTAACTAAATTTAGATATAATAACACTAATTTGAAGACTTAGTAAACAATTAAAGATTTAAATCATAATTATAAAAATATGATAAAAGATGCTATTTTTTTTTTTTTATGAATTCATAATTAAATAAGTCTTTATAGCTAAAAATAAGCGGAAAATAAGATATAATAATTATATTTATATATTTTGTAATTTTAAATTAATTTAAAATTTTAATATGTTAAAATTTTCTTTAATTAATTATGTGAAGATATTTGGATTAAATTACCTTAACTTAAAATTACACTGAAGTTTATAATGAAAAAAGACTTTAAGAAAGTACACAAACACACATATTTTTAAATGATCAAAGTAGAAAATATTTACAGTGATAAATTTTTTAAGTCCTTCGGATCGGTTTTCTATTAGGTCGAGGGATGGGGTGAGATGTTGCCATCCCACTGAGATAGACACTCGAGGGACATTGCAGTTCACTCCATATGAGTTTTCAATACCATGCTACATATTTGGTGAATTAGTACATCTCTCTCATTGATGCAAGTCCCATTACACTCCTATTCACCACCATGCATCTTTCATCACCCTTACTACTACTCATATCATCATAGAGCATTGATATGCTCTTCCACTGTGACTTGTCTTTGCATTTAGTTTGGGAAGTTTCTTTAACACTCTCATTTCATCTAGGATCAATAGTTTTTAGGTCATTTGGATGACATTTACTTCAAGTAGAGTGGTGGAGATGAGCTGTTATCATTCCACTGAGACAAATTCTCAACGAACATCGGAACACATCCCTTATGAGTTTGTCATAACATACAAGTCATCAAAGAATTCATTGCATGTCGCATATCTAGCATATTAAAACACACATGTCAACTAAGTAAATTCTATTACATTCAAATTTTTGTCCTACCATTGCATATATTTTCTCACTCAAATTATTGATCATGACACCCTCGAGCATTGATGATGCTCCTCCATTGGGTTCATCTCTGGATTTTGTCTCGACACTAGTTTTTAGATTAAATTTGTCTCAGATCTACATCAACCTCTTGAAATACCTCCTTCGTCAACTTGGCCATAGTGATTTCGCTTCTTATAGCCTTTATGCTTACAAATATACATTGCAGTCTTTTAAGATTATGTTCATCTAGCCATTCGATGAGAGGAAAGTAGGAACTTACCTCTATATCAATTGCGATTTAGAACTATTAGCATGAATTTCTTGGTCCTACGCCACACATATCTAGAAAATTATATGCTTTGGGTTAGCTATTCCATAGGCAACACTAGTGGGGGGAACAAAACAATTGCAAAACCTAAGCAGAGTCTCATTGTTTTTGTTCGAGGAGACTGCTACTACAAAGAACCAATATTTGGACCTTCTTCTAAATCTTTTGTTCCTCCTTCTGAGTCTATATTTATTTGTTCTCTCTAGTACCCGAATTAGGTGTCCTGGTTAAGTCTCCTCTATTAAAAATATTGCACCCTTGGGATTTTTTTCATCTCACAAGGGAGTGACACATCGTACATAGTTATGAGAAATTGTGGTTTTAGAACGGCCTTCCCTATTCTAGTTCTTTTTGTTATTCACTTCAATGAACCAAATCTAGGTGGACCATCTCATCTTATATTTGGGTCCACCAATCCTTTCATCAAAGTCTATTGGATAGTTAGAATTCTCATGATGGATAATGGTTGTGAGTGTGTTGGCATTCATGTCAACCAAATTAGCATGGTGATTGGGACTCCAGGAGGAATCCCATGGTTGTTGTAGTGCTCTGTATAGAATTATCATAGTAGCAGGCTTCGTGGAGAAGCCATAAAATGATGACTATAGTTATTGGTAGTTTATGATCAGGATGAATTTTATGGTATCTATAGGCTTTTGGTAGAGAATCATCATAGTAGTAGGCTTATTGAAAGATCTATAGAAGGATGACTATGGTGAATTGGGGGTCTATGTTATTGGCATCATCATTCATGTTTGGAGCCATTTTCTATGTAGTTGATTGGCTCAAAGCCTTCATTGGACCCTCTCCATTGGAAATTTCTCTCAGAGAGCTTTCCAACAGTGTGTAGAAGTCTGAAAATGGCCTCCTAGATCAATGTTATGTACTACCAAAGTCCTAAGCAGGCCAAAATATTGAAGTCAGGTAAAATATCGTGGCACGAAATATCAGAGGTCAGTAGAGTGAAAGGATGAATATCGGGGGTCGGAACCTACAAAAACTAGAAGGCTAATATCATAATAGGTCATATCAGGATATTGGAAGCTGGAGGTAATCAGAATAAAGGATGTTGGAGCACATCAGGACTCGATATAAGAACCTTAGAGTAGGGAGCATATCGTAATATCAGAATGTTGGCGTCATTAAAACCTTAGAACCTCGTAAGTCCTTGTAATTCCAACTCTTTGAAAGTGTCGAGGTTTGCGAGGGATAAGAAAAACAAAAGAATTTGGTGCACGACCAAGGACCATGGACGAGTTTTCTCTGTCCTCTTAATAAACACATTGTCACATGTGACTAGTCCTTAAGAGCTAAAGTGGGAAATGACATCAGCATGACATGGTAGTAAAACAAACACTTGGAAACCTATTTTGGAATTTTTTGTGATCTAATGGGGAAAATCACGGTGACACTTTTCACCACAAAGGAGGCACAATGTGGAGAGATGAAGAAAGAATGATGTCATCTCAAAGGCCAGCATATCAGAAGTTGAGGAACATGTATTTCCTATGAAAAGGGTGCTTGAAAAGGTTACAATAAAAGGCGCTCTAATATTAACTGGCACATGGTTGTGTAGAGATAAAAGGAGCTAAAATTTAAGTAGAAGGAGCTAATACGCAATGTAGATTTTTTAGTTTGTAAGGATTGTTCAATAAATGATACGGTATGGAGGGGCTTCGGTAAAATGCTATAGATGTATCCTAAGCTGATGGTCATAGGCCCGATATTATGAGAAAGAAAATGATCAGGGAGCTAAGCACCAAGGAGCTAAATAGATCATAACTGTGTGATATCGTCACATTCATTTTATATGAGTTACAATATATTGTGGCTCCAATGTAATAATATAGTGAATTAAAAGGATGAAAGGGTCAGGAGCTAGAGATCAAATTAAAATCAATGAGCTTGGTTTTTGGAGTCAGTAGGATCTATAGAAAGCACTAACATAAGGTAGGGAGGACAACGGTCGACATAGAAGAAATGATGAGATGAATAAATCCATCTCCTACTTCCCATGGACATCTTTTATATTTATATAAAGAATAGAGTAGCCACTCCTAAGTACTTTCAATCTCACCAGAGCAATGAATAAGGATGGGCAGTGATAGTAGAGTGTTCACGAAGACTAATATTAAATTCTCGGTATGGAGGATTACACAAGGTGTCAATGAAGAACTTGAAATACCCTTGTTATGTTTAATTCCATGAAAGAATTCAACTATAATTCATAATTGTCACAGGAGAATCCACACAGAGGTACACTTGAACAGTGTGGAAATGGGAAGCAGAGAAAACATTGTGCATTATGCATCAGTGAATCAACACCATGGATCATCCTCAAGAAAATAATGGGAAGCGTGTATTTTTAAAGTGTTGAGCAGTGAGAGCAGAGAGTGTGTTGTAGAATGAGCACAAGAACATAGAAGAAAGGTTTGTAGAAAAAATCTTATGTCAGAGAAGGCATAAAGTTGACGACATGTTGTTTTGAGCAAGAGATAGAGTACAATTTTATGAGACCAAAGGAGTCTACAAAATGGTAGAGGAGAGACAATAGAAGTTGTTTCTACAACCAACCAGATTGGTATTTTTCATAATTGCAAATGCCTCTATTTTGAGTTTGAAAATTGTATGAAATAGTAGAACAACGACAAGAGAAGGTTGTATCCTTCATTGATAAGAGGTTGGTGCCTCTTGGAAGGTTAGGGCTTACTAACATAAGGGACTTGGTGCCTTCTATGAGTGGGTGATCACAAACAAATTGATGCAATTAAGTTTGTTCTTAATTTACATCATAAAAAATAATAAATTGGTTGTTTTTTCTCTCTGGGTTTCCACATGAAAACACGAGTTTAAATATGTGTGTGTTTCTCATGTGATAGATTATATGAATATATGAATTCTTAAACTTAGTTTGTCACTTTCTTTATCAATGAATTCTCTCATAAGTAATAAACAATAGAGAAAAAAAACTAAAGGCATATTCAATAAAAGGTTTTAACAATCTCACTATTACTGATTCACCCCCCTCTTAGTAATTCCTTATACTGACAATTCGTATTGGAGCCATGTTCCTTCAGGAACAATCTAACTACTAGAAGGTATATCAATAATAAATTATGTCTACGCAAGACAATCAAGAGTCCTACTCAAGATGAATACCATTCTTTGATGGGACAAAACGTGGATTTTGGAATGTAAGGATGGAAGAGTACCTTATGTCCTTGGGAGTAGATGTTTGGACTTTAGTGCCAGTGGATTACAATGTCCTTGATATTCCACCCACTGAAGCAGATGGTAAAACATTATATTGAAATAATGGTAAAGCCAAGAATTCCATTCTCTTTGGTCTTAGTCAATCATATTTTGTAAAGGTTATGCAATATAAGTCTCCTAGGAATGTGTGGGAAAAGCTTAATTAGAGTCATGAAGGAGATCACAAAGTCAAGCAGGTGAAACTTCAAACCTTCAGAATGAGGTTTGACATCTTGAGCATGAATGAATATGAAAGCATAGTAGAATACTTCCTCATATTTCATGAAGTAACCAATATGATTAGAGGACATGGTGAATAGGTCAATGAAGATATGATTGATTAGAAAATCTTAGGATCTCTCCCCATGAGATTTAATGCGAAAGTATAAGATATTAAAGAAATGGATAATTTAAATAATCTCAAAATGGACTAGATGCTTTTTACTCTAGCACCCTATGAGATGAGAGGAGTAAGTGATAATTATGAACCTAAGGGAATAGCATTTAAGGTATCCAAACATGCTAGGGAGTAGAAAGATCATCAAGGCTCCTCCAACTGTGAATCAGATAAGGAGTTGGCTCAATTAGCCAAGAAATTGAAGCATGGCTTAGGAAAATATAAAGGGAATTTGTCCTTTAAATGTTTTTACTATGGAAGTGTTGGACATTTTTAGTCCAAATTTCCTTACAAAGAAAACTTTGAAAAGGAATATGATCAGAAATTAAAAAGAAAATCTTAGAAACAACAACAACAAAAAGGTTTTATAAGAAAAATTGGTTCTACTACAAAGAGTGTAGCTCAGCACTAGACTCAGAAAGTAAAAATTATTCAGAGGATGATTCAGGTAAGTATTTACTTGTTCCTTTTCTAACAAGCTCCAAGAAACAAAGTATTATTGCCTTTGAAGAGGAAGAAGAGGGAGAATGAGTAGTGGACCTTGAAGGGGAACTCATCACTGCTCTTAATGAGTTAAAGGAAGCAAGGAAAAATAATAAGCAACCGAAGGAAAAAATTGAGTATGCTATCAAGAGAAAATATAGTTTATTCCTTATACTAAAATAAAAACAAGGAACATGTGAGAAACTAGAAGAAGAGAACAAATAATTAAAATAGGAACTCCTCAAGAAAAGGAAGGAAACATTTTCAAAAAGATAAAAAGATGAAATTGTGTCCTTCAAAGTTAAACTAGAAGAATTTTAAAAAAAAAGGAAGAGGTTCTTCAATATTCGATCCATCAATGGGAAGAGAACTATCATAGTCTTGAGGCAGAGGTTGTCTCTCTAAGAAAAAATGTTGGGGGAATGAAGAATGATAAACGTTTAAATGAAACATTTGCAGGAGGCACAAGGAAACTAGATCAGATTCTAAATATTCAAAGGCCCTCAAGAATTAAAACATGTCTGGGCTAGTCAAAGACACATGAATCCTCTATGGATAAGATAACCTTTAGGTCCACAGAGTTTGAAGAACTGCAGATCTATGCAAAGAAGCATAAATAAAGAAACAATGAAGAAAAAAGAGCAGTAGGAAAAAGAGGATATCATTAATGGAGAAAGCGTAAACCAACCAAACATCCAAGTAGCTTCATGAAAAAACTCATAAGACTTCTAGCAATAGGAATGCCTATTTATTTTATGGTCATTGTTATAAGTGTCATATCTCTAGACATAAAGTTTTTTATTATAGAGGGATCAAATTTGAAATGAAAATCCTAGATATAGTAAGCACCTAGATTTTAGATCTCAAAGCTCTCCTCTCAGAGATCAAAATGTTTTCTCTCCCTTTCTAAGCAAAGTAGAATGCTTCAAATGTAATAATTTTGGGCACCAAGGAAGTGACTGTAGAAGCAAGTTTGAATACCTATCTAAGTTCCAAAATATTAAAAAACCAACTATCCAAAAGGATAAGGGGAGTTGGAAACTAAATATTAAAAAGAGGATGTACTGTAGACTCACTCTATCATGCCACAATCAAGATAACAGATGGATGTGGATAATGGTTGATATAAGCATATCGATGTGGATAAAAGAAAATTTATGTTTCTAAAATAAAAGGATAGAGGAAACAATGTCACCATTGGAAAAAATTCTTTAGAAAGAATTAAGGGTAAACCAGTAGTGAGGCTTGATCAAAACACAAAGGAAAAAGATATGTTGTATGTGGAAGGTCTCAAGCAAAACTTTCATAGTGTGAGCCATATGTGTGATCATGAGTATGATGTGACCTTTAGATCCAAGGACCGTGAGATCTAAAATATGAAGGATGAAAAGCAAGTAGAAAAAGGAATTAGAACTGACAATAATGTATATGTGTTTGACGAATCTAGAGTAAGTTTCTATTTAAGAAGGACAAATGAAGAACGGTTATGGAATATGAGGCTTGGCCATAATAATTTTGATAATTTGATAAAAGTCAACAAGCTGGGAGCGGTGAGACGGTTACCAAGACCATCAATGCCTAATTCTTATATGGTTGGTTGCAGACTAGGACTCATTTCAAGTGAAATGAGTTCTCCTCATCTAGACCAATGGAGCTCGCTCACACATAGATTTGTGACCCGAATAGAGAAAATCCTCAAAAGGAGAATGGTATTTCATGTTTATCATTGATGATTTTACCAGCGCCACTTGGGTTATTCTCTTAAAAGAAAGTGTAGAAGAATTTAAGAATTTTAAAAAATTTATAGATCAAGTAGAAATTGAGAAAGACCTAAAGATAAAATATTTAATGTCATACAAAGGAGGAGAGTACACTTGAGGAGATTTAGAATAATTTTGTGAAGAACATGGCATTAGAATGTAGTATTCAGTGCTTAAAACTCCACAACAAAATGGAGTAGTGGAGAGAAATAACAAAATAATACAAGAAATGGCCAAAGCAATGTTGGATGAAGCATATGTGTCTCACATCTTCTAGGGAGAAGCAACACAGGCACCAATTTATATGTCAAACAAAACTCAACTCAAGCCTAATAGTAATAAAACTCCTTATGAGTTATGGAAGGGAAGACCTAGACCAGTTAAACACCTCAAGGTGTTTGGGAGAAAGTTCTTTATCAAAAGGAATGATAAGAATCCTTGAAAGTTTGACTCTCATGCTGACGAGGGTATATAACTTTGGTACTCTGCTCAAAGCAAAGGATATAAGTGTTAAAATATGCGGACAAAGAATATTGAGGATTGCATTGATGTGACACTAGATGCGATAAATTCACAATCTGAGTCCTCTAAGAGAGGCATGAACTCAAATGGTGAAGAAAATCTAGTTATGAGGTCCATAGATATAGAGGAAACATATTCAGATAGCGAAGGGGAGGAAGGAGGCACAACTCCAAGGAAAAAGATACCTTGTAACTATGTATAAAAGAAAATCATGAAAGTATTATACTTCGATATAAATACATGTTGTTAAAACTAGGAGGAAACATGTTGGCAATACAAGTTATGCAATATGGCTATATTCTCACATATTGAACCCAAGAGTCTCATCCAAGTAAGCGAGGACATGTTCTAGGTAAAATCTATGAAGGAAGAATTTGACTAGATTCAAAACAAAGACACTTGAGATCTCATTCCAAGACCCATAGAGGAAAATGTCATTGCGACCAAATGGGTTCTCAAAAACAAGTTGAATGAGAAGGGTCAAGTGATGAGGAACAAGGATCGATTGTTCTACAAAGGGTATGCTCAAATCGAAGGAGTAGATTTTGAAGAAACATTTTCACTAGTAGAAATACTGAAAGCTATCATAGTTTTTCTTTCCTTTCCATTCATAAAAATATCAAGGTATATCAGATGGATGTAAAATATGCATTTCTCAATGGATATTTGGAAGAAGAAGTTTACATTGAGCATCTAGAAGGATTTATAATCACCACATATGAAGGGTTTGTATGCAAACTGAAAAAAGGCTCTATATGGACTCAAATAATCTCCCAGAGCTTACTACGAAAGGTTGGATAAATACCTTCAGCAGCAAAGATTTAAAAAAAATCTATTGACAACAATTTATGGATAAAATTGGAAGGCGACCATCTACTAATTGTAGTACTGTATGTGGGTGATATAATCTTTGGCAGTGACACAAAACAATTGGGGCATCGATTCAGAAAATATATGCAGATAGAGCTTGAAATGTCCATATCCTAGGATGCCTGATAGATACATTCCTCCCATAATTTTTCCTGGAGGTAACGAGTTCCAAGAGGACTGATAGATTCGAGACCCAAGTGAAGTATAATTCTCTCCTCTTGGGGCAAAGGAGGATCTTTAGGAAGGGTCCTCAACAAGCTTCTTAATGTGTCTTTGAGCTTCCTTAGAATTAGATCAATTATGTGTTGGGGAATTCTTTTTTTGTTTCTGAAGATCCAACTATTGTGCTCTTTCCAAACATTCCAGATGACAAAGCCTAGAAGAAGAATCTAGGCTTTATTAACAATCTCATTCCCTGAGAAGTTTCTCCTCCAGTTCTTTAGAGTGTTGGCTGTGCTGAGACTATCCCTATCAGTTTGTCTAAAAATGGAGGCCACCAAGTCCCACACCTTTGAAGTGAAAGGACAAAGGTTGAGAAGGTGTTCAATTGTCTCCTCATGAGAACCACATAGGTAACATTTCTAAGGCCCAATGAAGCCTTTCTTAAGGAGATTCTCCCATGTTAAGGTCTTCCTTTGATGCACCAGCCAAATGAATAACTTTATTTTCATCCAATGTGGACTTTACCAAAGTTTCTTCCAGCCTTGATCAGGATTCACAAAGCTAAATCTTGTGACTTCCTGTTTAGCCTCTTTGAGGTTAAGGTTACCTTCAGTATTCTTCCACCATCTTAATTGATCCAATGAGGAAGATACTAGAATCCTTCTATGCTCTAGATTCTGGGTGAAAGCTTCTGCCTTGGTCTTCAACGGGTTTTCATCACTGTATCCTAGATCCTTCCACTTCCTCCATCCTCCATTATTCCTTCCCTGGTTCCAGAAGTCTTTTACCAAAACCATACCTTTGCTATCTGTGTCACTTTTGAGAGCAGAAAGTTCATCCATATAAAGGTTGGGTTCATGCTTCCAGTTGTCCTCCCCGAATTTTCCAAAAAAAATGTTGCTGAACAATACTTTTATTATCTCAAGCAAGGTTCCAAATATGGGAGCCCCTGATTTTCCCTGACATTCTAATGTGATCCTTTTCCTGCCAATAATTGGCATACTTTTGTTTCCACATCTTAGCCCAGGGGGCATTCGGTTCCTTAATCCATCTCCACCAAAGCTTGGCTCTCAAAACTTTGTTGAGGGTCTCAGGATCATGAAGCCCCAATCCACCATGGTTCTTGGGCTTGCAAAGCTTGTCCTAGGCTACTAAAGCCCACTTATTTTTCTCTTCCACTCTTCCCCACAAAAAGTCCCTTTGTATGCTTCTTATCTGCTGCTTAATACCTTGGGGAGTAGGAAGAGCTAAAAACATGAAAATGGGAATGGCCTACAAGACCGCCCATGTGACCACAAGGCGCCCTGCCAAATTTAGTGACCTGCATGTCCATTTTCTGACCTTTTCCTGAAGTTTATTTAATATTGGCTCCCACACTTTCTTACTTAGAGGTTTGTCAATAAGAGGAATTCCAAGATATTTGGAAGCTAGCTGTTCCCTTTGAAATCTAAGAATTATTGTAATGTTTCTCTGAATAGAAATATTAGTGTTAAAGAAAAAAACTTTGGACTTGTTGAGGCTTACCTCTATGCCTACTACCATAGCAAAGTCATTCAAGATGTTTTTGATTGCTCTGGCTTCCCTGACTGTGGTATGCCTTGCAATGTTGTATCATCCACAAATTGTTGATGAGTATTTGCCTCTCCATCCGTAGTAAGTTTGAGACCCTAAATTCGTCCTTCAGAATTTTCCATTTTGATCGCTCTACCAAGCCTTTCCATCATTAGGACGAAGAGGAACAGTGAGAGCAGATCGCCTTGTCTGAGTCCCTTGGAGGGTATGAAGGTCCTTGATGGAGCTCCATTAAGCAGTATGGATAAACTGGTTGTGGTAACGAATTCCATCACCCACCCTATCCAATTCTGGTCAAAACCATAGGCTTTTAGAATTTCTCTTATATAATACCATCTTAATTTGTCATAGGCTTCCGCTAGGTCCAATTGAATGGTCATACCAGCTTGTTTTTTGCCTTTGAGAGAGTGTACCACCTCATGAGCTTGGATGTTTTTGTTGAGGATTTGTCTTCCCTCCACATCACCTGTTTACTCCTCCGAGATGAGAAAGGGTAGAAGTGGTTTGAGTCAAGTGGCTATCAATTTGGAAATAAATTTATACACCACACTACATAAGGATATGGGCCAAAAACCCTCTGGAGTCATGGAATTTTCGTGCTTTGGGATAAGAGCTATGAAGGACGCATTTAGAGCCTTCAGTACCTTTTTGGATCTTCTTGAGTCTTCCACAACGTCGAGGATATCATGTTTGATAGTTTCACAATAGGCTTTGAAGAAGTCTACATTGAATCCATTCGGGGCTGGTACTTTACCATTCTGCGTTCCATTAATCACTTCACTGACCTCTTCTTCCGATACTGGCCTGTTGAGATTGTGGTTATCCTCTCTAGTAACCAACTGAGGGATATACTGAGTAAAATGGTCAATGAACCTAGATCTGTCCTCCATTGGCTCCTTTGCAATATTGTAGAAGTGTTGTACCAGGACAGATTCCATATCATTGTGAGATAAAAGCTCAATACCTTGAGAATCTTTGATCTTAGTGATTCTATTGTGTGCCCGGTGAGCCATAGTGGATTTATGGAAGAATTTTGTATTTCTTTCTCCCTCCCTAATCCATTGTATCCTTGATTTTTGCCTCCAGAAAATTTCCTCTTGTGAGCATTGATCCTCCGATTCTTTTTAAAGAGAATCAGTTAGATTTTGCGCTCTTCGATGAAGCCCTCTGTGATGTTAATCTGATTGATCTCCTCGATCTTCCGCTCAATTTCTCTTTCGGCTTTGAAGATATCTCCAAATTCCTTTTTGTTCGAAGCTTTAAGATGGGATTTGATATGTTTAAGTTTCTGCTAGAGCATGAACATTTTTGTACGCTGAATATTCAGCTCCTCTCTCCACCATTTATCAATGTTACTAGTGAATTTAGGGTGTGAGAGCCAGGCATTTTCAAACATGGAAGGTCTGTTTCTCAGTGTGCCCATGAAGGTGGCTTGTAGCTATATAGGCCAATGATCCAATCTTCCAAAGGGCAGAATAGAGGCTGTCATGGTGGGTCCTATGAGAAGGAGGTCCCCTGAAATAATAAATCTATCAAGTTTGGAAGCAACTTGAGAAGCCCCTCCCCTTTCGTTGTTTCAAGTGAAGGTTCCATTAATTGTTTCAGTGTCCACTAGTCCCATGTTCATAATGAAGTTCTGAAAGGCCATGGAGTCTCTGCCTAGCTGTCTAGTGCCTCCTTTTTTTCTGAAAGAGATCTTATCATATTGAAGTCTACTGCAATGATCCAAGGCAGAATGGGATGTCTTGTTCTTAGATCCTCTTGGGAGGTGAGAATCTTGAGTTTGTCTGCTTGCTTTTGAGGTCCACAAACATTTGTAATCTGGTATATCTCCTTATCCCCTATAGGTTGACATATCAAGGAGAGATAGTTCTGGACAACTTCAACATCTAGGATTCCAAATTTCCGTGGATCCCACAACGTCAAACCCCCCCCCCGCCGATTTATTAGCCTTAACCTCTAAATACTCATATTTAATTAACCACTTGTTGTGAATATCTCTTATCTTGTCCATCAAACATTTTGTCTCCTGAATAAAAACCATGTCTGGATTTTCTTCTTTCATTCTGTTACTAAGATTTCTTTGCTTCCTTCTATTCCCTATACCTCTAATGTTCCAGGTTGTGAGCTTCATTGAGAAAGGTTAGGAAAGGAATAAATAGTTAGATCTTTCATCTTATGATCAGAATTGGATCCTAAACTATCTAAGTTCTCATGACTGTTTCAAATTATGCCAAAAGATTCAAGCCTTAGAAAAATCAAGCTATCAGAAGGAATCCTCATGACAGTTGCAGTTGTGTCTAGAGCAGAGCAACGAGGACCCTCGGTCGAGTGCACAGACTGTTGGCCCATGGTGATGAGCGCTGGCGCAAATTGGAAAAATTGGAGTCCAATTTGAGAAATGAGGGTAGATTCTGATATGCGATTAGTGCTATGGTAGGGCGTCCTCCTCAGTGAAGGAAAGCCCCGAAGCGCCGGACACAAAATGACTGTGAAATGCAACAAAGTAATGCATTCAGTTCCATAGCGCGGGATTCTACAAACCGGTAGGATATTGGAAGGCCTCGAGGCGGTAAGAAATTTTGATTGAGTCCCACTCGATGCCACACATCGAGTGACACACGTCTGGCACATGAGAGAGAAAACTGCCCGCATCGGATGGGTAAACGTCATGCAACTTGCCTGTCTGATATGAACGATGACCATAGGATCTGGGGGTCCCAGATCTATGGTAGAGGCACATCCCGATAAATGACCGGATTTGGCAAGGTTATAAAGCAAGACTACAAGGGATTTTAAGTCTGACGTGGACGATGAGTTGGAAAAATATTCATGTTCGCAGGTGATGTTGAAGCAAACAGAAATAACGACCATTCAAATATGATTCAAGTAAACTGACATGCTTAGTTCGTTAGGAAAAAGGTGGCCACCTCCCTGTGAGGCGTTACACAGTGATGATGACGCCGAACCGGGAAATCCCAATGGATGAGAGGCAGGAGAACGAGAATGCTGGGAAGCGGAAACGAATAGTCAAAAAGAAGAATGGCTTTAAAGCCATGAACTGACAGAGACAGGCAAGTAAGGAGAGTTAGTGAAGGCAGAAAGTCGAGAGCAGAGAATAGAAGAAGTTGAGCTGACCTAAGGGTAGCATCGAGCCAGACAGAGCGAGAGAGGGTCAGAGAGTCTGTGAACTTCAGAGAAGGCTTGAGAGATTCAAGTGAACTCCTCCGTGTATAGCCTGTCATGTATGAGTCTCTGATTTGGGCTCATACCCCTCTGACCAATAGAGGTCGAGTTCAGTAAGGAGAGTCTGTGTACTCCAGAGACTTGGGGGATCCAAGTCCAATCCTATTGATTTAAATCTATTTAGTGAGACTCAAATTGAGCTCACTGTTGTAAAACTCTGCTTTGAAAACATAATAGAGAGCCCACCAGGAGACGTAGCCTAGGAGTGTTAGGTCAACTCCTTATTAAAATTGTTGTGTTTATATGTTTGCTTGTTATGCTTTCTCTAACTACTTCAGTGTCTATGTATTTTGCAATCTTATCGATCCATTGCATAAAGTAACCTAGGAACATCCATGCACATAAGTTTGTAATACCTTTAATTCTTTATCTTGGATAAATTCTAGATCAAGTGGTATCAGAGCTCAAGTTTTATTAAGGTTAGACAAGTTGTGCTGGATTTATTGTTGAATGCTAACTAGATCAAAGCTTAAATTAGGAGAAGGAGAGTTGGTTGAAGCTAGCCCATAAATAGGAAGAGTCTATACTAGGAGGAAAATGTTGGAAGAAGAAGTTCCCCTAGAATCAGACCCTCAGTTCCTGGAAAGCTTCATGACCATGAGAACCATGGTAGAAGAAATGTATAGAGAATTTAAGAAAATTAAAGATGAAGATTCATCAAAACGAGATAAAGAAGTAGAAGAATCTTTCTTCCATGACCATTCTAAAGGCAAGGGAAAAGAAGAAAAACTGCCCACTCCTCCTGAGAGTCGTGAAAATAAAAGAAAAGCATCCTTGATTAAATTAGATGTCAAATTTGATTTGCCTATTTATGATGGAGAGTTGAATGCAGAGAAGCTAGATAACTGGATAAGATAGATTGATGTGTATTGGAGAGTGCAGAATATTGATTTAGATAGTAGCAAGATTCAGTTGGCTAGCCTACGCCTGGGAGGCACTACCTTGGTATGGTGGGAAGGCAGGACCGAAGCTTACTTGAAGAAACATGGAAAAATTCTTTCTGTCTGGGGTGAATTTGTTTTTGCAATCAAAAATCAATTTTATCCACTAGCCTATATGCAGCAAGTCATGATGAGCTGACAAACTCTTCGCCAATTGAAAGGGTAAAGTGTACAAGTCTACACTCAAGAATTTAGGAAAAGAGCTTTGATTCTAGGAATTTCTTTAGAGTCACTTAAAACTTTGTTGAAGTATATAGGTGCTCTACATAGCTATTTAAAGCATACCATTCTCATTTTTAATCCCACTAGCATAGATGAGGTATCTATTAATGATACACATCTAGAAGCTAGAGGCAAGAATGTGAACCCAGAAGTTGGGGGATCATCCAAACCCACTACGAGAAAAAATAAGGAAAAGAGAAAATAGAAATGGAAAGAGAGGAAGACAAATACTGTACAAAAGACCAAACCTTCCTACACTCACTACAGGAAGGATGGGCATGATGATGAACACTGTTGGATTCTACATCTGGAGCTGAAACCCAAGAAATTTGATGGCAAGAAGAAAAATACTGCTACAGCTATTCAAAAGGATTTGGGGTCAACCTCAGGAGATGAAACAACGATTGCCGCCACAGGTATAAAAGGTAAGAATTCTAAAGCATCTACTATTAATTCTGCACAATCCACTAATAATGAAGAAAATGAGAGGAAAAGACATGAGCTTTTTCATATTCAAGTTATTTCCAAGCATCAAAAGATTGATACTTTGTTTGATAGTGGATCACAAGTAAATTTAATTTCTGAAGCAATTGTAAAGAAGTTGGGATTACTAACTACACCTCATGGAAAACCATATCCATTAGGTTGGTTATGTGATAAAGCACAGCTACAAGTGACTAGACAATGTAAACTTAAGCTTTCTTTTGGGTCAGTGTTTGTAGATGAGGTCGAGTTAGATATCATTCCTTTGGATATATGTGGAATTGTTTTAGGAACTCCTTACTTGTATGAGAGGAAAGCCATATTCTATAGAGCTGAGAACAAGCATCTACTTGTTAAATACGGAATTCAACATTTTGTAAGAGCTCATAAACTCAAAAATAATTATACTCTCATAAACTCAAGGCAGATGAAAAGAATTGTAAATTCATGCAAACAATTTTTACTGATGGTTGTAAAGGAAAAGAAACCTGATAAAACCATAATATTTGAGGGTTGTAATACTAAACAACAAGCTGAGTTAGAAACAGTTGTTTCAGAATATGATATACTATTTCAAGAACCTAAAGGTCTGCCACCCAAAAAGGAAATAGTGCATGATATTAATTTGCAGCAAGATGCTCCACTGCCTAACATCAGAATGTATAGGTTGTCCACTTTAGAGAATGTAGAAATCAGGAGGCAGGCACAGGAGCTGCTCAAGAAAGGGTTGATAAGGCCTAGCACATCACCATGTTGATCTCAAATTGTCTTGGTGAGAAAGAAAAATGGCTCATGGAGAATGTGCATTGATTACCGAGCCCTGAATAAAATAACGATCAAGAATCGTTATCCTCTTCCTCGCATAGATGATCTATTAGATCAGTTGAAAGAAGTTGTTTATTTTTCAAACATTAGACTTGCATAGTGGCTATCATGAAGTCAGAGTTGCAGAGCAAGATGCGTGGAAGACTGCTTTCAAAACAAATTAGGGATTGTATGAATGGTTAGTGATGCCTTTTGGCTTGACTAATGCTCCTGCTACTTTCATGAGAGTAATGAATGATGTACTCAGACCTTTTATTGATGATTTTGTAATTGTATACTTGGATGATATTCTTGTATTTAGTAAAACATGGGAAGAACATTTGAAGCACGTAAAGAAGACATTAGATGCTTTGAGAAAAGAGAATTTGCATGTTAAGCTCTCAAAATGTGAATTTGGCAAAACATATTTGAGTTATTTGGGTCATATTGTAGGGGGTGGTGAATTGAAGATAGATCCCTCTAAAGTGGCAGTCATTACTAACCCGCCTAAACCCAAATCTGCTACAGAAGTTAGAAGCTTCCTAGGAGAAGCACATTATTGGAGAAAGTTTATTGCTAACTCTTCCTTGATTGCAACTCCCTTACATGCATTAACAGGATTGAATAAGGTGTTTCAGTGGGGAGGCAAATAGTACAAAGCCTTCGACACCTTGAAAGAAAAGATTAGTACAACACCAGTACTACCACTGTCTGATCTTCAAAGACCATTTGAAATTGAAACAGATGCTAGTGACTATGCCATGGGAGCAGTGTTGATGCATTACCGTAAACCCATATGTTATCATTATGAGACATTTAATTTTGTAGTAGTAAATTATCCCACATATGATAAAGAATTGTATGCATTAGTACAGAGTGTGAAAAAGTGGAAACATTATTTAATGGGCAAAGAGACCGTTATACATACTGACCATCAACCACTTCAATATTTCCACTGACAAACTAAGTTGCAGCAATTTGACACTATAGGTGGATGGGTTTCCTATAACATTTTCATCTTGTCATCATATATAAAAAGGGAAAACACAATAAAGTTTCAAATATGTTGTCCAGACCAATAATAAATGCATCTACTATACTTAAGCATAATTCAGTATTACAAGAAAGCTACATTGAACAATATTCTCAAGATATAGATTTTAGAGATGTATATGCAACTTTAAGTCGCGACAAACAAGTAGAAGAATTGGATTATCACCTAAAGGACCGACTGTTGTATCATTTTGGGAAGTTATGCATTCCAAAAACTGAAAGAGTAAAGATAATTCGAGAAGCACACACTTCTCTAATGTCAGGTCACTTTTGTGTAAGTAAAACCATTGCACAGCTGCAAAGATTTTGTTATTGGCCAAAAATGAATGAAACCTTTTCTAGATATGTAAGAGGGTGTACCATGTGTGCTAAAAGCAAGCCCATCAATAGAAAACTAGGTTTGTACACTCCACTATCAGTACCATCTCATCCTTGGGAAAGTGTTTCCATGGACTTCGTTTGAGGACTGCCTAAATTTAGGAAAGGTCATGACTATTTATATGTTGTTGTGGATAGGTTCAACAAAATGTGTATTTTAATACCTTGTGACAAACATATTACAGCTGAACAAACTGCCAAGTTGTTCTTTCAACATGTATAGGTTCATTTTGGATTACCCACCTCCTTTATATCTGATCGAGATTCCCGATTTGTTGTGAAATTTTGGTCGAGTCTGTGGGAGTTAATGGACACCGGACTAAAGAAGAGAAGAACTTTTCATCCGCAAACAGATGGCCAAACAAAAGTGGTCAATAGGACAATGATCCAATTTCTCAGAGGCTATTGCAGCAAGCATCCCAAGCTTTGGGATGAACATTTGTGTTATGTTCAACATCCTTACAACCGAGCTAAACATTCTTCTACATAAAGATCTCCTTTTGAGACCTATTTTGGTTTCACACCAAGGTTTCCCTTGGATTTTGTCTTTGGTAAAGACATAGCTGTTGATGGACACAGTGATGTGGACAAGGCAACCAAGTTCATTGAAAAAATCTAAGAGATTCACCAGGCAGTACATGAACAACTAGAAAAGAGCCAAGCCATGTACAAGGCAAGGCATGATAAGCATCGAAATGAGCATAGTTTCCATGTTGGTGATCAAGTCTGGCTATATATCAGCAAAGACAGAATGCAAGGTGAAGGAAAGAAGCTAAAACCAATAAGGTATGGACCTTTCAAGATACTTGAGAAAATTGGTGAGCATGCTTTTTGCCTTGATTTACCATATTACATGCACATCTACTCAGTTGTTAATGCAAATAGTTTGAGACGATTTGAACCATCGTTAATTGAAGATCCTGAAGAGCAGAGTCAATTGCCTTTTGTTGATGAGCTGTTGCCTGAATATCTCAATGAGTTGCAAGAAGATATAGTCCTGGATAGGAAGGTGAAAACTACTCACATAGGGGATGTTGAGTACCTGAGGATTGGACTCAAAGGTTCAAAACCAAGCAGTGCCCGATGGGTAGAAATTGAGTAGGCAAGGAAAAGTATCCTCCATTGATTGATGCTGAAGAAAGCCAAATTTTGGTGGTCCAAAAGCATTTTCAATGGGAAGGTCGTGATCCGAATTGGATCCTAAACACTCTCTAAGTTCTCATGACTGTTTCAAATTATGCCAAAAGATTGAAGTCTTAGAAAAATCAAGCTATCAGAAGGAATCCTCCTGACAATTGCAGTTATGGCCAGAGCAGAGAAACGAGGACCCTCGGTCGAGCGCGCAGACCGTTGGCCCATGGTGACGCACACTAGTGCAAATTGGCAAAACTGGAGGCCAATTCAAGAAACGGGGGTAGATTTTGATACGCGATTAACACTAAAGTGCTAAAGTGCTAATCATGTATCGCAGGGCATCCCCCTTAGTGAAGGAAACCCCGAAGCGCCCATACCTGAAATGACTGTGAAATGCAGAAAAGTAATGCGTTTAGTTCTGTAGCATGGGATTCCAGAAACTAGTAGGATATCAGAAGGCCTCGAGGCTGTAAGAAGTTTTGACTAAGTCCCACCTGATGCCACACATTGAGTGACACACATCCAGCGGATGAGAGAGAAAATTGCCCGCATCGGACGGGTAAATGTCATGAAACTTGCCCGCCCAATATGAACAATGACCACAGGATCTGGGGGCCCAGATCAATGGCAGAGGCACATTCTGATCAATGATCGGATTTGGTGAGGTTATAAAGCAAGATTACAAGGGATTCAAAGTCCGACGTGGACGATGAGATGACAAAATATTCGTGTTCATGGGTGATCTTGAAGCAAATGGGGATAACGACCATTCAAATACAATTCAAGGGAGCCGACACACTCAGTTCGTTACGAAATAGGTGGCCACCTCCCTGTGAGGTGTTACACAGTGATGATGATGCTGAACAAGGAAATTCTAACAGATGATAGGCAGGAGAACCAGAATGCTAGGAAGAGGAAACGAATAGTCAGAAAGAAAAATGGAAATGAACTAATAGAGACAGGCAAGCAAGGAGAGTTAGTGAAGGCAGAAAGCCGAGAGTAGAGAATAGAAGAAGCCGAGCTAACCTCAGGGTAGCATCGAGCTAGACAGATCCAGAGAGTGTCAGAGAGTCTATGAACTCCAGAGAAGGCTTGAGAGATTCAAGCGAACTCCTTGTGTATAGCCTGTCATGTATGAGTCTCAGATTTGGGCTCATACCCCTGTGACCAATAGAGGTTGAGATTAGTAAGGAGATTTTGTGTACTCTAGAGACTTGGGGGATCCAAGACCAAACATACTGATTTAAATCTATTTAGTGAGACTCAAATTGAGCTCACTATTGTAAAACTCTTCTTTGAAAACATAATAGAGAGGCCACCACTGAAAGCTAGACCAGGAGACGTAGCCCAGGAGTGTTGGGTGAACTCCTTATGAAACTTGTTGAGTTTATATGTTTGCTTGTTATGTTTTCTCTAACTTCTTCAGTGTCTATGTATTTCACAATCTTATTGATCCATTTCATAAAGTAACATAGGCACATCCATGCACATAAGTCTGTAATACCTTTAATGCTTTATCCTGGATAAATTCCAGATCATCTTACCTGAGTTAATTAATAGTTTTCCACATTCGTTCAGCAGCTCATTCTGTCTCTTTCTTCCTCTTTTCCTGCCTGAGTTCTTTGTAGATTGTGCTTGTGAATTCTCCATCATCTTGAACCCACTTGGCCCCAGGATTTCATGGTTTCTTTTGACTCCAGCTCCCTTCACTTGTGACCTCCATAAAAAGAGTTGTTCTACTTTGTCATAATCCTCTTTTGGGAGGGAGTCCACACCTATGCCTTTTCCTTGTTCTAGAAATTTCTCTAGATCTAGATTATCCTTATCTAGATTCTCCTATAGCTCATGGTCCTATGTTCCTCTTTCACTTGGAGTCATCTCCTCATCCCTACTGATCTCCATCAAGCTTCGTAGATCATCATTCTTTTGCTGGTTGTTTACTGTGATGTCCTCCATGTCAGTTACCTTATCCAGCTCCTTTGTTACATTCTCCATGTCCTGGACTGTCTCCTTATTCCCCTCTTCTTCCTCTAGGATCTTGAAGTCGTTGTGTCTTGTATGTTTGTCCTCATTTACCTTCTTATGTGGATGTTTCCCCCCTTTCCCTTTATTCCTGACCTTGGTGAAACCCTCGTGATCTCTTTCCACAGTGGTTTTCTGGTTACCTTCCCTATTGATTGTGGGGCAGTCTTTATACAGATGCCCATATTCATGGCATTTGCGACACCTAAATGGTATGTGCTCATAGTCCATAGTCTGCACCCATTCTTCATCATATACTTCTAAAATTATCACTTCCGAAAGGGCTCCTGATAGATCCATTTCCCCACATATTCGAGCAAAGGAGGTATATGTTCCTTTTAGAGTTTCTTCTGAGATCTTTAAAAAATGCCCCAGCTTGTTGCCTATGGTTTTCAAAGATTCTGGTAGCCAATAATCCAGAGGAAGGGATATAGTTTGATCCAAACTAGTATTGATGTGAATTCTTCACGTTTCGGGACAATGTTCATCATCCAAGGCCGCGTGTAGAGTCCTGCTGCAGCATAGAAATAGGCCCCCCCATCAAACACTCTGTCTTGGTCCTATAAACTTGTGAACACTACTGTGAAGAAGCCCTTGGAACCCATATGTAAATGTATTTCTCCATTTGGCTTCCAATGGCTCCTTATCGAGACGTGTAATGCCCTCTCCGTCGGCCATAATCCCATGAACTTGCATATGATTGCATTTTTCGTCATATGATCCCTATGTGCTTGTATCGCTGGGTCGCTCAATACGACCCAAGGAATAATACCTGACTTGGGTCTGCAAACCCCAGATGTCCTTATGGAAGTCGATCTTTCACTGTTGCCTCCATTCTCCTTTTCTTTACTTGTTTCCTATTGGTTCTCTTCCTGATCCTGATGTGCACTTCTTCGAGATGTCCCCTGGCTTCATGCTTCTGAAATCTTCTCCAGGGTTTTTTTGAAATGCTTCTTTCCCACGTCCTTACTTCCTCCTGTGACTGCTTGACTGTAGGAGGGAGCAACACTCCCCCTACGCTCCCCGCCATGGAGCCTGAGTCCAAAACCCTATCTTCTCAGAGCCCTCTGATTCTCATCTTTCTATTCCACTTGTTTAGAGAAAACTATGTATTCCGAAAATGTTTTTTTTTTAATTTAACTATGAAAAAATTAAAATTTCATTTTCATATACATATATATATATATATATATATATATATATATATATATATATATATATATATATATATATATATATATATAAGTTTTTAGTCCTCTTTCTAATATTAAAAATTAACAATTTTACTATTAACTATTTATTCATATTCTCTATGCATTATATAACACTAACATGGTAATATGAGCCTTTAAAACTTTGAAAAGTACGTTGTCCATCATGTCGTAGCTTTCAAAAAAATATCTATAACATAAATAAAATATATACAAAATTCAAAACATTTTTTAATTTATTATTTAGAGTATTTTTTGATTTTTTTTTAGTAAAAATAAAATTAATAATTCGCAACTATACTATAACCATAGCCCCAAGAAATACATTCTACAATCTAATATGAAGGTGATGTGTAATTCCATTAATGTTGAACAAGGAGTTGACACTTGTCTTCCTATACCGTATGGCATCCACAACTTTCAAATACTATAAGTGCAATGTTGGGTTTAAAAAAACATCCTACACTTTATAAAATATCAAAATATTAGAGGGATCTATGATGCTAAGAACTTTTACATTCAATTTGTTTCTGTGAGTACTTAACCTTGATGTAACTTTATTCTTCCTTTCTCATAGTTAGAACAATCGGTGAGAGTACTTAAATTTTTTTTAATTGAAAGCCTCTTTGGAAAAACATGAACATGATAATTGCGTGCAGGTATTTCATGTTAACGTATCTTAAATTACCGAGGTAAAGGTTTATTATTAATGTAATGGGTTTCGGCTAAATCAGTTTTGATAAGTGGTACTCATGTGGACTTTTTTTTTTTCGACATTTTTGTGGGAACCAATATACATACTTCACATCACATATTTTTGCAATTTAAATGAAAACCTCTATCAATTCTACTAAAATGCCTCAATTTTTTTTTCCTGATTCATCAATAGTAAAACCATTGTGAATGTGTGAGCGCTTTTGAAAGCCAAAAATGGGGAAGAATGAATTCTCTTCTCACATGCCGACACAATTAAAAAACATACATATTTAATTAAAAAAAAATTAGATATACAATTAGTAACGATGAATAACTTCTTTTTTTTAATAATTTGTATGTTTGGCTTGTCGACAATGCTGAAAACATAAATAAATTTAATACGATTAAAAATAATCCGTGCAACAATTGTTATGTTATCAGCGTTGAAATTATTAACGTATTTGATACTATAAATTTTCATCTTTGCAAAAATTGGAAAGTTGATCTTTGCAAAAAATTGGGAAGTTGGTGTTAAGATGATGGATACTTGCCATATTTGATATCATATTTTTCAACTTCACTACCCTACTAAACGGTTATTGTGATTAAATTGAGGATAACATAGTATTGGAATAGTGAACTAGATTGCCCAGATGTCAATTGATTGAGTACTGGAAAGTTGATGCATGATGGTGATCTCATAGAATTAATTGAGAAGATCAATAATATGGATGGTAATAACCATAATGGAGAGTAAATTGATAATTTGATTTAGCTTGAGCAAAAGATCAGGCTCAATGCTCTCATATAGTCTGTAGGAGATAAAATTGGTTTAGAGGCACAAACAAATAACAAAATTGAGTCTACCAATGGATTCAAATAAGTAAGGTGAATTAACTCCATACTATAATTTCGAAACATGACATCGTAGCGTATTCAAATATATCAAGTGTTAAAAAATAAACAGTTAATGATATTTATATTAATTTCAAGCATATACTTATACCCAAATAACTTTAGATATATCAGGCATAGAGAGGGATGCAATCCCAAGAAGTAAAAACTTTTTCTCAAATTATAAAGTCTAAATTAAAGATTTGCATCTCCCATAGTTGATGCAAAGGTAAATGGATCTATGCTCTTAATAGTTGATGCAAAGGTAAATGGATCTATGCTCTTAATAATAAAAGGGATATAAATTATACCTTCCTCTTTAGTTGCTATGATTAGATACATCTTCCAAGTAAACGAACCTTATGTAAATTTATGTCAGTCCTTATGCTAGAGAAAGCAATTAACTATCCACTTCAAATGTCTCTTGGTTACTTCCTACCCAACCAAGCCTATAAAATTCCATTTGTTTATTATCCACTAGTAATTTAGCACTAACAAATGTAGGTTATAACTTTTTATGCATTTTTTCTAAGAGCATAATTTCTATCTTGAGAAAAAATGACTCAATTGTTGTACAACACTTGTTTAATTTAAATGGCTAAACTAATTATAGATTTTCCATGACGAATGATGAAATAATGAATTAAAATGTGAATCTCTCCTTCTAACTCACCCATTATGGATAAACACTTTTTTTTTCATACTGGGCATGTTGTATAGATAAGCCATGGTTTAGTAACAAATATGATTTCCAAATTAAGAATTTCTTTGATAAAGTAAGTTTAAATCTTCATGGTTAAGAATATTGTTGGATGTTTTTGAAAAATTGTATATATGTCTAAATCATTAATAATAAGAATAAGAATAAAAATACCAAGAAAAAGTTTAAATTGATTTAACATTCATGTCCCTTTAATCTTGCAAATATGAAATGTATTATGAGATTTTTTATTTTTTTGGTGGGTTAATTCCCATCATCATTGACCAAATATTTAATTAATATGGATGTGCTTTTTATATTGAAACAATGATATATATATATATATATATATATATATGTATATGTATATGTATATGTATATGTATATGTATATATGTATATATATATATATATATATATATATATATATATATATATATATATATATATATATATATATTGAATTGGTTTAAAAGCTCACCAATTCTATCGCATTATTATTATTATTATGCGATGTTTTTCCTTTCACCAAAACGGTTTCTCAAACAAAGTGAAATACATCCAACTCATAATACTAAAACACAATCTACTTTGGGGGAGGATGATCTCATGGAGGGGTGTACTCTACAACCTCCTATGAGGAGATGTGTGATTATGTTTGTGCTCAACCCAGTTGTACATGTTTAGATGCTTTTAATTATTAGATGTATTATGACCCTATACATGTTTAGATATTTTTAACTATTAAAACTGTTATAACACAATATGAACTACATGTGGTAAAAAAATTCACTTTTCATTCATTATTATTGATATTACCACCACATGAAATAAAATATTTCAATATCCATGTGAGGTAACTTAATTTAATAAGTATGAACACTTCCACATTTCATAAGAATAATAGAAAATGTTTTTTGGATATTTTAATTGTGTCTTAACTTTAGATAAGGATAAAGCAATTAAAAAAACACACTATATTTTCTCTTTCTAATGTGAATAAGATGCTTAATTCTTATACTTTCTAAAAATATTTCAATTTGAATGTATATAAATTACTTGAATATTAGTTAAGTAATTTATTTCAATATCAACTTGATATATATATATATATATATATATATATATATATATATAAAATAAAATAAAATCAAGAGTAATAAAACTGATGATATATTTCATTCAACACCTAATATAAAATTAATATGTCTCATTTAAAAATATGAATAAATTTAATAATAAAAAAATTCAATATAGGTTATAAATATATATATTTTTAATATGCGACATTAAGTAAAATTAAGATGTATTTAGAATATGTTAATAACAAAAAAAAACATAAAAGAAGACAACATCCATAACTAAAATATTTTAATTGTTATATTAAGTAAAATATTTTAATTTCATATATGTATATATTTATATATATATATTTATATGGTTTCCAAAAATATCTTGGTTAAAAAATTTAAAGGAATTTTATTATTTTTCATTTTCATCTTTTTTCATGTATAGTTTTGATCAATTTTGTCTAAAATATCAGTAATATATTCTCTTCCAAATGCTCAATCAACTTTTTAAATTGTTGAATCTATTTATATACGATAAAATTTAAATTATATAATTTCATATAATTATATATATAGATATATATTTTCAGCAACAAATTTAAATTAATTATATATATATATAAACCATAATTATTCTTAAAATAGGTTCTATGAAATCCATTCTAATTTAAATTCCAACTTATTTAAGTCAAAATAATATTAAGGAGAACTATTGTCGTATAAAATAAATTAGATCCATTTCATAATGCAATTAAAATATATTTCAACCACTAATTTTAATTCTTTAATCTAAATTTTAAAATATTGTTAAAATTTAAATTCTATTACATTTAACAAAACTGAAATCCAATAGACTTAAATGTGCAGCGACCAAACCACCATCATCGTTGACGTCAGGGAGGTTATCCTACCCTCACATCGATGTGACGTCGCGGAGGTTATCCTACCCACGGAACCATGTGCCGTGACGGCTATAAATCGAAGGCGTCTGTCGCAATACCGTTTGGCATTTGAAGCGATTGTTCGAACTACAACTAACCGTTCGTCTAACATGTTGGGCCTTCCCGGCAATGCCATCGGTGCGCAGGTTGAACTCATTGTGGGTTCCATCAGCTATGAGCATTAAATCGTTTAATAAGTACTAGAAAATTGTCACATTACAAATTAAAGAAATGAATGCTAAATTCCAGATACTAAACGAAATGAATTTGATATAAAATTAATATATTCATTGAAATATATTTTAATAATTGAAATTAACTTTTAAATAAAATTTTTAAATATTTTTAAATTCTAAGATTCTATTGGATTTAAAGATTTTAAAATACTAAAATCGTGTATATTTTAATAAAAATAAAATTAATGAAATTGGTCGTCTATACTACACGAAATACTTCATGATAATAAAATCCGTTGCCGTTGGGTAAAGATCAGATTAAGGACGGAATGGCGTGGTTCATGCTTTTGAATGAATGAATGAATGACAGCCTGAGTTGGGTGGCTATATAACCTTGGATGCATTTCTCATTTTCCCATTGCTTCTCATGCTGGTTGAGGATTTAGTTGTTTGGCATTGTTATTGGTCACTATATACAATTTTCTCTACCTTTCTCGTGGGAATCCATGAATGTCAAATCAAGAAAATGTCTAATTCTTTAAAAAAATCTCGCAATATCAAATGGATCCATCATGCTAACAACTTTTACATTCAATGCCTTTCTACGAATACTCAACCTTAATGGAACTTTCTTCGAACAACTTGTGAGAGCAGTTCCAATTTTGTTTATTTGAAATTCGTTTGGCAAAACATGATAATTATGTTCAGGTATTTCACGTTAAGGTACTTTGAAATGTTAAAGTAAACTTTATTAGGAAGATATAGGGTTTTGCTTGAAGATATTTTGATAAGTGGTATTCGTATTACATTCTTTTTTACATTTTCTGGGAATTTATGTAAATATTTGACCTCACCTATTTTTTTTAAATTTCAATATTTTTTTGATCAATTTTATTAAAATATCTCAATTTCTTGTGTTATTCAACATAAATAAAACTATGTGAAGTTTTGAGATCTTTTGAAGGCCAAAAATGAGGCGAAACGAATGCTCTTGTCGAACATCAACACAATTAAGTAAAATTAGGTATTTAGTTAAATTTGATTTGGATCAACAATTAGTTAAAGCCAACAACTATTTTAGAAATAATTAGTATGTTAGGGTTGTCTAGTATGTTGAGAGCAAGAATACATTTAATACCACTATGTCTACAAAATTAGGTGTTTAATTAAATTTGATTTGGATCAACAATTAATTATAGTTGTAATACCTCTCGTCCTCTCGGAATGATTAGCACTTGTATTGGTTGTTAAAAATCACACTCCCCTGACCTAATGATGTATATAAATGTTCATTGATACATACATAATACAATTGGAAACATTTGAAAACTCAGTACTCACAAAGGAGATTCTAGATAAGATAATTTTCCATGATAAGAATACAAGAAAAGGTTCTCGATAAAATTAATGGATGGGAGAGAAATATCCATTAAAAACTTAGCTAGAGATAGACATTAAGTTGGGATTAGCATAAAGCATCATTGAAGATGAAAAGCGAGCTTTTGGCTAAAAATGAAAAAAATCCCGTAAATCGACACACCACTTTAGGGAAAAATCCCACATGGAAATAAGGTATAAAATGCCTATTGCAAGGATCAATGAAGTTGTTGATCTCTTGGCAAGAACGAATCTTTGCATGGGGGAGAGCTAAAGGAGATCAGTTCTATGGTTGGGAGGATAACAATGGTTCATTCTCTAGTGTATTCTCAATGCAATTTTTCTGGATAGGTTATTATTTACATTTCTTTAATCATTCAAGGATAGTGTTGAATGTCTCGTTTGCTATTTACTAAGTGAATGACATGTAAATAGATTATATATATTGGGACATAATGTTCGATTATTAGTGGAATGGTAGTAAGGATCATTGTAACATTGTATTCGCACATAATAGGAGGTAGTGGAATCTTTATTTCTGAAAATATAAATGACAGTGCGATTGTAAAGTTAACATTGTTATGAAATACCAAAGTAGAGAAACACTGATTTATATAGATATTTTTGTAACATACCTTATTGAATTACCATGATAAGGTTGGAATTTTATATTACATTAACTAAGGAATAACGAGCATGTAAATTTCTATCACAAAGATATTAAGAAACTAAACACCACAATGAGTAGTATATGTGTTTCAATTATATAAAGCAAAGAGTCATAGAAAAGATATCAACTTGAGACCACTAATGATATTTTACATAATTGAAACAAGTATGTGTATTTCTAAGAAAGTTATAGGAACAATAGAATATTTCAACAGTGAATAAAATAAATTGGATACAGTTTCTTTCAAAGGAAAGACAAGAAAAAAATTGATACTGAAAATGCATGGATATTAATGAATTCTAGCCCAAACAGACTAGTCATACATGTGAGTTGATGAAATATTATTAAAGTACTTTGTATAAAATAAAAACATATCTCACGAAGAAGGACCTGTATAGGGCCTGAAGTTGCATATGAGAGGAGTGAGGTATCCTCCCATCCTCATTGTTGCTCGGCTGGGAAATGTGAGGTGCTAGTTAAAATATTATGTTAAATCCCTACGACAAAAATACATATCCTTGTACAAAAATAGTCAACGAAGTGTGATCAGCTTACTATTTCAAGTGAATACCAAAGGCAGAGGCAAATCTAAATGAAACAATAGAGCAAACCTTATAAACCACTAATTCCACATATCAATCCGGAAAACAAAAATAACAAATAACATTCGGGCATTCGATATAATAGAAGTGTTGGAAGCCTCGAGAAAACTAATAAATGAATCATATATATGACACTAATAAAGATAAATCATGATAATACCAGGAAGGGGATAAAACTCAAATAGATACTGTCTACTGCAAGTTAAATTTCAACACGTGTAATTAATAGGATACATGTATTATTGTAGTGCAAATAGAAATTGTGCATAGGAGATTGAAGTAGAACATACAATGAAGAAAGCCCATATAAATTACCGTAAAATTTTTCGAAGATGACGGGCATACATATATAACACAAAACTTAAATAAAAATGAGTTCATACATAAATTGTCGAGCTTAAACACAATACTGCGTATGCTCTCTTAAAAATGATAACTTAACAAGATTCATTAATTACAGAGTCATCCTAAAATAAACTGGGACATATAATGTCATTTAGAACAAAATAAACAGTGGAGACCACCATGTGGCAACCAACAAGAACCAATAGGACCGCATACAACACTAAATTAATTCAACAATGCTCAACTCGCAAAAGGAGAGAAACCCTTGAGGACCATAAGCATCTAGTCCCACTAAAACAAAGAGACAACTGACCTTGAAAACGGGCCAGATCAGGAGTGCATTAAAAGGAGGAATCAAACTTGAGAACATAAAACCTCAAGCTTAAATCTATGAGACTCCTTTGTACCTTTAAGCGCATAACACCATCAATTACCAGAGAAAAGCGATAAGGGACACACCGTGTAAAAGGAAACGAAATAATTCAAGGGAAAGAGGCAAATGTAACCTTTCAATACAGAAAACAATTATACCCATAAATCATTGGAGGGAAGCCAAGGCGGTGCCTGCGACTAGTGGCCAACATACGCAGGGTCAAAGAAAAATTGGGTCATTACAAACTTCACGACCCAGTCACACTAAACTTCTTTTTCTTCAGGAACAAAAAGACCCAAAACATGGGATGTCGTGTGATGATTACCAGCATGCACCGGATGCCCACATTCATTCTTCATTGATAAACTAATGCCAAGCCCTCTGCAGAAAATGTCATGGAACAAAAACATAAAGGTTAAGGGTATCATGAGACCTGCATTTCTGCAACCAAGAAAAATGAGTTGTAAGTGAAAGAACCCTATCTGTATATTAAGTATAACTAATAAGAAAAAAATCACTTTAAAAATAACAAAATACCTGCAAGTGCACACACTGTACAAGAGAACATTTCTATAGGAGAAATATTTACGGAGAAATGTTGAAATACACATAGTAACCATTTCTAGAGGGACATTACGCAAATGGTGTAGGGGATTCGAAGTTAAATTGATTTCCCGAGAAGTTAAGTGGAAGAGGGAACTAGCGGCTAGGCGTAAAGGACTATGGAGGGAGTTTACATGAAAAATGTGAGGGAGAAAAAAATTATTAAGATGATCTTTGTGAGTAGAAGAGGGTAGTTCGGCTCTGTTCACGTGGAGACAAAAGCCCTGCAAAACCCTCCCCTCAGAGTGTAGCAACACGAGAATGTGATGAAAAAATGGTGATTTTTATATTAGGTATGAGATTAGCATTATCGGGAAATCTCCACCATCAATCCTCATTCAAGTGCTTAAGGCCATCGGTCACCACCATAGTAGGGTTGGGCACGTACAACACAGGTACTCTACCTTTCACGTGAACCATACCATGTGGTAGAGGAGTAGTGGGTCGTACAACACCAATCGAAGGGGAGGGATGATTAAGCCGAACCCAACTGTACAAATGTGAATAGCACATCCAATTGTAACCAAGGTGTCATGTCATGTTTGCTAAACCTTAAATTACTTGGGTGGCCAAGGTTAAGAAACAACTTAGAGGTGAATTAATATAAATTATAAAACAATATATCTAATGGGAAGGTATAAGAAGAGGGTGAGGGTGTAGGTCCATGGGGAACATAGAAGTAATTAAACAGTTGACCCAAGTTCAAATAGAAAAAAATTAATTCATAATTCAAACCCTCACCGATTAAGCATCAAAATTGCATATGGAACCTTTAATGCAATCAAATGTAATGAGTGTTTGCATGTCGCCTGAACCTTTTTAATATAACCTCAACCATTGATATACATGGAGAAAACACCTTTCTTTGTTGTTTTCATGTGGATATATGACAAATGGTATCACAACCCATGTTCTCTATCTGGCCTTCATGAGCCGGCACAAGAGAAAAAAGAAATATACACATAGGTAAAGCACATCAAACTAACAAGTGATTCATTGTACTATGTGAACAACAGGTTGATTAGGCTAAGGGGTATACCAAGCAAGATGCCTTAGGACATACCTCCTATTCTAGCAAGAGATGGGTTGTGTTTAGAAATTGGGGAAGGAGCCACTCCGATTTTATGAAACCAGCTCAAGAAAGGATAGAAAATATAGATCAACGCCTTAGAATTCAGCCTCTTCGAGGGGGAAACCTCCTTTACATTACATAAATGAACAATTCTTGGATGATACAAATGACAAAACCTCCTTTCTATATATAGGAGTCTAAGGAGTCACAATATAACCTAGCCGACCTAACAATAATACTATAAAGCCACAAAAATAACAATAGAGGGTTTCTATGGGGCACAATAATAAAAATATGGGGGCAATAGGGGCACAACAATATTAATAAGGGATACAACTACAATAGTAATGGGGTAATCACTAGAATTATGGGGATCTAACATGCCCCTCTCCTTCAAAAAAGCGTTGTCCTCAACGCTTGAGTAGTTCTGGATGCTTCTGTATAAAATTCTCATCTTCCCATGTGGAATATTTAGCGTATAAGTTCTTCCACTTGATGAGATACTCTAAAATTGATCGATTTCGTAGTTGTCTAGTTCTTGTCTCTATGACTGCTTCCGATTCCAATATAATTTTTCCTTCCTCGTGAAGTCCTGGCAATAATGTTTGAACTGGGAGCTTGTCGCCTATAACCTTCTTTAAACATGAAACATGGAAAACTGGGTGCACTCGAGAAGCTGCAGGAAGCTTGAATTTGTATGCCATAGTACCAATCTTTTGAAACACCTTGTACGGACCATAATACTTTGGTGATAATTTATCATCCTTCTTAGCTTGCTTCAGGGACATTTGTTTATATGGTTGTAGCCGTAGGAATACCCAATCACCTACATCAAAACATCTTTCCTTATGATGTTGATCTACCTATTGCTCCATTCTATTCTGTGCCAACACGAGGTTATTCTTTAAGAGTTGGAGAACTTGTTGTTGATGTTCGATGTGATGTTCCACTGCTTGAACCTTAGAATTTTCTCTTTAATATGATGTGATGGATGGTGGCTGATATCCATAAAGTGCCATATTTGTTGCTGTATGGAAGGATGTGCTATAACACCATTCAGCTAGAGGCAACCTTTTGACCCATTGTGTCTGTTTATTGGAGACAAAGCAATGAAGATATCTTTCTAGACATTTGCTTACTATTTTAGTTTTCCCATCAGATTGAGGATGATAAGATGAGCTATGAGCTAATTGAGTACAAAGACAAGAAAATAATTCTGTCCAAATATTTCCAATAAAAATGGGATCTCTGTCACTTACAATAATCTTTTGATTTCCATGTAGCTTTTGAATTGTTTCCATAAATGCAGTAGAAACTGTACTGGCTCTAAATGGATGTGATAATGCACGTAAGTGTGCATACTTCGTAAGTCTGTCAACTACCACCATGATGACATTCTTTCCCTCAGACTTGGGTAAACCTGTGATAAAATCCATTGAAACCTCATCCCAATGTTGGCTTGGAATGGATAAAGGTTGTAATAGACTCAAGGTCTTAATTCTTTCAACTTTATTTTTTTGGCAAACCAAACATTCCTCCACAAACTTTTGAATATCCGATTTAAGGCCATCCCAAAAAAATTCCTTCTTAACCCCGTGGTAGGTTTTTAAAAATCCTGAGTGCCCTCCTAAGGGAGAAGTGTGCAATTCCATAAGAATCTTTTGTTTGAGTTGGGAATTCTTATAGAGGTATAAGCGATCTTTGTACCACAATGAATCATTTTGCCAGCTAAATGTATCAAAAGTACTGGAATCTTGTTGTAACTTTCGAATAAGTGCCCACACTTCATCATTCTTCCATTCCTCCCTTGCTTTGTTTATCCACTCGGGTTAGATAATAGAAATGGCGCACAACAATGCTTCCACATCCTCATCCTTTCTTGAAAGTGCATCTGCCACCACATTTTGCTTCCCTTTTTTGTAGATGATTTCAAAGTCATAACCCAAGATCTTTGTGACCCACTTTTGTTGCTCTTCAGAGGATAATCTTTGTTCTAAAAAGTATTTAAGGCTATCATGATCCGTTTTTACCTTGAAGTGTCTTCCCATTAGGTAGGGTCATCATTTCTTAGGAGGATGTAGTATTGCCAACATTTCCTTCTCATAAATAGCTTTGTGTAAAAACTTTCCCTTGATTGGACGAATTTCAAAAGAAATGGGTCTTTCATCTTGCATTAAAACATCACCAATTCCATTTCCTGAAGCATCACATTCCACAATAAAGGTTTTTGTGAAGTCCGGTGTAGCTAAGACCTTTGCTTGGCACATTGCCTCTTTAAGATGTTCGAAGGCATTTGTTGCTTCTAGAGTCCATGAAAATGCATCTTTCTTAAATAATGTTGTTAGAGGTGCTGCTATTCTCCCATAATTCTTAACAAACTTGCAATAATACCCTATCAAACCGAGAAATCCTAGCAGATGCTTTATGGATGTGGGGATTTTCCATTCCTTAATGCCTTTAATTTTTCTAGGGTCTATGTTAACTCCTTCATGAGATACAATATGACCCAGATATTCCACCTCTTGTACTCTAAAGAAACATTTGGATCTTTTTGCATATAATGTTTCTCCTCCAACAGTTGTAGCACCCTGTCAACATGTTCAACATGATCCTTCCAAGACTTGTTGTAGATTAGTATATCATCAAAAAATACTAACACAAATTTTCTAAGGAAGTGTTTGAAAATGGAATTCATCAAACCTTGAAATGTAGAAGGTGCATTGGTAAGGCCAAAAGGCATGACCAAAAATTCATAATGACCTTCATGAATTCTAAATGTAGTTTTCGAATTGTCTTTAGTCTTCATTCTGATTTGATGACATCGTGAACGAAGATCCAATTTGGTGAAGTAAATTGATCCATGCAATTCATCCAGTAATTCATCAATGACAGGAATGGGAAACTTATCTTTAATAGTGAGCTTGTTGAGCTCCCTATAATCCGAACACATGCGCCATGATCCATCCTTCTTGTGCACCAATACTACTGGAGTAGAGAAAGAACTTTGACTAGGTTGAATTATACTAGCCTCTAGCATTTATGCAACCATACGTTCAATTTCGCTCTTTTGGGCATAGGGATATCTATACAACCTGATGTTTGGAGGAACACTTCCTGGAATTAGATGAATAGCAAGATCGTGATCACGAATAGGTGGGAGACCTTTGGGAGTCTCAAATACCTTGGAATGATTGTCCAAGACTTTTTGGATATCTGGAGAAATATATGATTCCGATGTGGAAACATCTAGCGAACATAATTGTGCAATTACACCTCTTTGTTCCTTTTTTAGAAGCTTTCTCATACCGTTAGAGGTAATTACCTTTCCCGGTTTCCCTGCAATACCCCTTAATTAAACTTTCTTTCCTTCCACATAAAATTTCATAAAAAGTTCTTGAAAATTAAAAGATATTTTACCAAAGGATTGTAGCCATTGGACTCCTAGTACAACATCAGCACCTCCCATTGGAATGGAAAGCATTGGGCTAGTCAATACATATTCTCCCATGGATAGCTTGATATTATGGCACTTTCCAGAGCAATTTATTGTTCCTCCATTTGCAACCATCACTTGACACTCTGGTGCTAGATATAAGAAGCAATTCAATTCTTTTGGTACCTTACAATGAATAAAATTGTGGGTACTTCCTGAATCAATCAACATTATTACCTTTTTCTTATTGATTTTTCCTTCTATCTTCATGGTTTGAGGAGTGGTAATTCCTGCCAATGCATTACAAGATATGGTCGAATCATTTCTTCTTTATCTAGGCTGTGTTCCTGGAGTATAGCCTCCTCTTTTGACCTTTCTTTCTCCTTTTCTTCTTCCTCTTCACATTCTATGTAGAATAATTTCTTCTCAGCACACTTATGACCTTTAGTGTATTTGCTATCACAACTGTAACAAAGCCCTTTTGCTCTTTTTTCTTCCAATTGTTGTGGTGTCAACCTTATAGGTTGTGGAATACTAGGGGCAACAAAACTTCCATATTTATAGTTGTGAGTGGTATGCTTCCTGGTTGCCATAATTTTGCTTTCCATTTTTCTTGCTAACCTAAATGCCTTCTCTAATGAATCAAGTTCTCATAGGCGAATATCATGTTGGATATAATCCTATAAAGACCCTATGAACACATCAATCCTATGCTCCTCTGGAATATTTTTTACTCTTATGTTCAATTTTTGAAACTCCTCAATGTGCTCCATTATCGAACCCTTTTGTTTGAGACTTATCAATTGGCTAAAAAAAGTGTTGCTTTTTTTATCCTCATAATGTGCTGTCAATTCTTCCGTAAAAATTTCCCAAGTGATAATTTGTTTACGAGAGAAAAGCCATTGATACCATATAAACTGATTTTATTCCAAATATAAAGTTGCAACACGTACCTTTTGTGTGTTTTGCACGTTATTGAGATCGAAAAATTGCTCCAATCTGTAATATCCATGTTGCGGGATCCTTGCCATCAAACTTCCTCATATCAATTTTTGGAATATGGTGGGTCTTCGACCTAACATTAGAGTCTATGAAATCATGATTAACATTTCTTTTTTTCTCATAATAAGTTTCCTTTACTACGCTTTCACCATTAGTAAGCATTTCTTGTAGAAACTTTGTCAAATCTGTCTTCAAATCTTCCATGCATGTCTTCAAATATTCCATGCTTGTCTTTAAACAATCCATCTTAGCTTCTACGCATTTCTTTAGACCATCCATCTTAGCTTCTACATCTTTCTTTAAACCATCCATCTTAGATTCTGTTGCTTTTTTTGCAAGTGACACTTGTTGCACTTGGTCTCGTAATTTTGATATATCATGTTGCATTTCTTCCTCTTGTTCATGAGTCATGCTAGAGCTTTCAGGTTGCCTACTAGGTGTTTGCATTTTCTTCCCTCAGGTCATCAATTACTGATAATAATGCTTTAATATGCCCTCTGAATTCCTTCAAACTAATTTTTCAAACCAAGCTTATGCAAAAATTTAAAAAAACTACACACCTTTTTTCACTTTGTAGGAGCTTGATATTGAATCTGATGTATCTTTGTAATTCTAATCATCTAGTTCTAAAATTGCAACCTGCGATAGCCCTCTATGTCCTCTTTCCAATGCCACCAGTCTGATCCAAATTGGATTCTCCACGGAAGAGTTATGCCAAATCTCCCACAGTGACCTGATTATTACTAGTTCAATAGAGCGAACTTGTATGACGTGCCACGAGTCACTGTTTCGACCTCTGGCTCTGAAAAATATATACAAGAAAATTTTAGGCCGTCCTCTTTTTGTACCTTCTTACAAAATTTCAATCCGATGCTCAGAGAGAAGGTTATGACGATTTTCCTCAGGTCACTTGTTTGGAATGTAATTCAGGAGTCTGTAAAAAGACCAACTTCCTCACATCATATCTCCGCACATATAGAGCAAAAAGCTCCAAAGTTAGGACTCGAGATTCAATGCGATGTCTTCTCAAATGGGTTTTTTCTTAGCTTCTGAAACGTCGTAGAAAAAATGTTATAGTGAAAATTCCACGATGACCTGTTTGGGGAAGCGAAACCCTACAATCCAAAGCTCTCATACCAAATGTTATGAAACCAGCTGAAGAAAAGATAGAAAAGATAGATCAAGACCTTAGAATTCATCCTCTTTGAGGGGGCAACCTCCTATACATTACATAAATGAATAATTCTTGGATGATACAAATGACAAAACCTCATTTCTATATATAGGAGTCTAAGGAGTCACAATATAACCTAGCCGACCTAACAATAATACTATAAAGCCACAACAATAACAATAGATGGTTTCTATGGGGCACAATAATAACAATATGGGGGCAATAGGGGCACAAAGATATTAATAAGGGATACAATTACAATAGTAATGGGGTAATCACTAGTATTATAGGGATCTAACATCTGACAACTAATCCATTCGTGGAAGTTACACAAAATATACAACAGGAGTTGAAAAATCTAAGGGGTAGTAATGAACGGTTGATATGTGCTAGCGAGGAACAAGAAACAATGATTAGAATTTTAACAAAGAAATCAAGACAAAAAATAGTGGAAACGAGGGTTTTGAAAGGAGAAAAGATAGAACCTGAAAAATCTGAGAGTGAAGGGGAATCAGATAAAACTTATTTCTAAATGTATAAGAAAAAGAGGCACCCAGAGCTTCTAAGAGAATTACAAAAGATCAAGCCACCTAATTTTAATGGGGAGAAGGAGGAGCTTTTGGAAACCTAGTTATTAAATATGACTAAGTATTTTGAAGTTTATGTATTAGAGAAACCTGAAAGCCAAGTTAGGTGTTTATCAACTGCAAGGAAAAGATGATTTATGGTGGGCAGAGGCAAAGAGTGTACAAGGATTGGAGGAAGAAACAATATTATGGGAGGACTTCTGTAAACACATTAAAAATCGCTACTTCATTGAGCGATATTATGATGACCGTGCGAAAGACTTTCACAAGTTAAGGATGGGACAAATCACCATAGATGAGATTGTATCCATATTTACTAACTTATAGAGACATGTTCCATATCTTAGGGAGGAAAAATCTAAAGTGCAACAATTCATAAATTTCTTTCCTACAGTGTACACGGAACATATCGAATTTGATAACCCAAAAATCATGGATGAGTTGGAAAAAAAGGAAATGTTATGCTACCAACAGTTTAAAAGTAAGTGGGAAGGGTCCAAGACTTTGTAGAATAAGGATAGGACCAAGGTGAACATGGAATGAAGATGACCTAAACTAGGGTATCTTAAAAATTTTTGTCAGGATCATCAACGAAAAAATTTTGACAAGGTGACGCCAAATCAACAAGAAACATCCTAGGAAGGGTCAAAACTCACTAATTTGAATGTTAGGAAAGGTAATGGAGACAAGGAGAAAGGATCACTGAAATGTTGTAGATGTGGTGAGTCTGATTTATTAAGATACTACCCACAGAATCCCAAGTATGTGAAAAATATACTAGTTATTCATTAGGCTAGTATAGTGAATGACATGGCCAGGAGCATTCCAAGGATAAGAACAACCCTGGTTAATAGACAAGTAGAAAATCAGTCCATAATGATTGAGCTAGAAGGTATTCTTGCCAACCAACTTGTCACTATATTAATTTACCCAGGAGATATTCTAAGCTATGTTGGACCGCAAATAGTAGAAAGATGTAAAATGAAAGTAGAAAAAACAAAAACAGCTTGACTAGTACAATTGATCACTGGTACTAAGAGAAATGTCAGTAGCTAGGTGAAACAATGTCAATTACATTTAAACGGATACCTCACCACAATATATTTAAATTTACTCACTCTTGGGTCTTATCACATATTAATTCAAATGGATTGGCTGGAACGGCACATAACACTTTTAAACTGCCTAGCAAAAATTGTAACTTGTGTAAACCCATGTGGACAAATCCACATCATTCAGCATGTGCCAAAACCAATCTCAGTTAGGAAAATTACCACCCTACAAATGAAGAGGAGATGCTGGAAAGGATTCCAAATATTTATGCTTCAGGTAGAAGAAATTGAAAAAAAAAAAAAAAGATGTTTTTCTCGAGGAGATTCCTAGTTTACCACCCCATGGCGATATAGATTTCTCCATATACTTTGTACCTGGTGTAACCCCGATGTCCAAAGAGCCTTATAGGATGAGATGACCATAATTAATGGAATTGAAGATGTAGCTGCAAGAGCTGTAAGATAAAGGGTATATTAGGCCTAGTGTGTCACCCTGAGGAGCACCTATACTCTTCGTTAAGAAAAGGGATCGTACATTTAGTATGTGTATTGACTATCGTCAACTAAATAAGATGAATCTTAAAAATAAATATCCCCTGCCATGCATTGATAATTTATTTGATTAGGTAAGGGGAGCCACCATCTTCTCCAAACTTTACTTAAGGAAGGGATACCATCGCATACCAGAGGACAGTCTGATTATGGGCCCATAACTATTAGAGGAAATGGAATAGATGGTACAAAACATTCAATAGAATGTTAAAACAACACAAAATCGGCAATAAAGCTACGCTGATAATAAAATAATACACAAGGAATTTAAATTTTGGGATCATTTTATCTTACGGTAAAACCCCAGAAAAACTCTCTACGAATAAAAAACTGCTCAAAATTTTGTCAACCATTTGAAGTTTGAAATCGAGTTGGACATGTAGCCTACCAATTAGCTTTCCCTAGTCACTTTAATGTTCGTAATTTCTTTCATGTATCTTTATTAAAAAAATATGTACATGATAGAACTCATATTATTGATTCAAAATTGCTACAGGTTGAACTGAAGGCAATTTCGTACCACAACCACTCTCTATTGTGGAAAGGAAAGAGATTCGACTCTGAAATCGAGCTGTCGCTAAGGTTAAGGTGTGGTGGAGGAATCTTACTCTTTAGGAGGTGACATGGGAACTCGAAGGAAATAGCCCACATTATTTTTGCAGACCGAAAGTGAAATTTAAACACCAAGGATGGTGTCAATAAAAAGGAGGGAGAATGTAATACCTCTCCTCCTCTCGGAATGATTAGTACTTTTATTGGTTGCTAAAAATTGGAATTTAATGACATAATTATGTATATAAATGTTTATTGATATATAAATAATAAAATTGGAACCATTTTGAAATTGAGCACTCGCAAAGGAGATTTGAGATAACATAACTTTGGATGATAAGAATTCTAGAAAGGATTTTTGACAAACATAATGGATGGGACACAAAGATCCATTAAAAAATTATCTAGAGATAGATGGTAATTTTGTATTAGCACAAAGCATCATTGAATTTAGAAAGTGATATTTTGGGTAAAAAGGAAAATACCACATAAAGTGGAACACCACTTTAGGGAAAAATCCCACCTGGAAAGAAGGTATAAAATGCTTATTGAAATCATCCATGAGGTTGGTGATCTTTTAGCATTAACGAATCTATGCACATGGGAGATCTATAGGAGATCAATTCTATTGTTGTGAGGATAAAAAAGCTCCATTCTCAACTGTATTATGACTGTAATTTCTCTACTTATGTTATGAATTACACTGCTTTAAACATTCAAGATTATTGTTGACTGTTTCGTTTTCTATTTACTACGGGAATAAAATCAAAATAAATTATATATATTCAGACTTGGTGTCTAATTATTGGTGTAATGGTATTAACGATCATTGTAACGATGTATTCATATGAATAAAAAATAGTGAAATGTTTATTTCTGAGAATATCAGTGGAAGTGTGATTGCGAAGTTAACATTGTTATGAAATACCAAAGTAGAGCAACATTGATTTCTATAGATATTTCTGTATCATATGTTATTGAATCACCATTGTGAGGTATAAATTTTGTATTAAATTAGCTAAGAAACAGTTATCATGTACATTTATATCACATAGATATTTGAAAACTAAACCCCATAGATGAGTAGTGTATGGGTTTAAATTATATAAAGCAAACAATGATGGAAAAATTTTTCATCTTGAGATTGTTATTTCTACTTTACATAATTGAAACAAGTACAGATGTATTTCTGAGAGATTTATAAGAGGAGTAGAACAATTTCAACAGTAAAGAAAATAAATTTAATAGAGTTTCTTTAAAAGGAAATATAGGAAAACAAAATGATACTCAAAATGCATGAAAATTAATTAATTCTTGTCTAATGACACTAGTCGTCGATGTTATTTGATGAAATATTATTAAACTAGTTTTTGTATAAAAGAAAATAATATCTCAAGATGATGGACCTATACAGGGCCTCGAGTTGCTGACATGAGGAGTGAGGTATCATCCTTTTCTCGTAGTTTCTTGACTAGCAAACATGAGGTTCTAGTTAAAATATTATGATAAATCCCAACGACATAAATCGATAGGCTTGTATAGTAGAAATCAACGAAGTGTGATTGGCTTAGCATTTCAAGTGAATAACCGAGACAAAGGAAAATCTCAATGGAACAATACAGAAAAACTTATAATCCTTTAATTCCACATATCAATCGAGAGAACAGGAAGAACAAAAAACATATGACAATGAGACATAACAAAAGTGTTGGGAGCTTGGAGAAAATGGACAAGTGAATCATATATATGACAGTAACAGAGATAAAGCATGATAACACCAAGAAGGGGAGAAAACTCAAATAGGTATTGTGTATTGCAAGTTAGATTTCAACATAGGTAATTAATAGGATACATATATTATTGTAGCACAAATACAAATTGTGCACAAGAGGTCGAAGTAGAACATACAATGAAAAAAATCCATATAAATTACCTTAAACTTTGTCCAAGGTGATGGGCATACATATATTACATATAACATAAATAAAAATGAGTTAAGAGGTAGATTATCGAGCTTAAACCAACTATTAGGTATGCTCTCTTCAAAAGGATAACTTAACCAGATTCATTAATTACAGAGTCATCCAGAAATAAACTGGGACATATAATGTCAGTTGGAACAAAATAAATAGTGAAGACCACCATGTGGCGACCAACAAGAACAAATAGGACCACATTATAAACTAGATTAATTTAACATGCAACTACTAAAGGTGGAATTGAGTCATAGTGGTTGTCATGCCTTGGGTGGAATTCAAAAGTAGAAAACTAGGAAAAAGAGCGAAACCCATGATGACCATCAACATCCAGAACCCACTAAAGCAAAGAGACAATCGACGTAGAAAATGAGCCACATTAGAAGTGTGTTAAAAGGAGGAATGAAACATGAGGAAAACAAATTTGAGCTCAAATTTGTGAGACTCCTTGGTACGTGCAAGCACATGACACCAACTATAACAAGAAAAAAGTAATAAGAGTGACACCTTGTAAATAGAAACGAAATAATTCAAGGGTGAGAGGCAAATCTTGCTGTGTAATAGAGAAACACATTACATCTATAACTCATTCTAGGGAAGCCAAGGTGGTGCCTAAAACCAATGGTCGTCATACACACGGTCAAAGAAAAATAGGGTCAGTGCAAGCTTCATGACCCAGTCTCACTAAACTGATTTTTCTTCAGGAAGCAAAAGATCCAAAATAGGGGGATGTCATGTGAGGATTATCTATGTGCACTGAATAACCACATTTAGTATTCATTGACAAACCAGGGCAAATCCCTCTACAGAAAATTCCTTGGAACATAAAATCATAGGTTAAGGGTCATGAGAAATACATCTCTCCAAACAAGAAAAATGAGCAATCCGTCAAAGAACCTTGTCTGTAGATTAAGTATAAATAACAAGAAAAACAAAGCATTGTAAAAATAAAACAATACCTAGAGATGTGTACCCCATACAAGTGAATGTTTCCAGAGGATAAATATTTCTAGAGAAATGTTGCAATACACGGAATACCCATTTTCGGAGGGATATTATGCAAATGGTCCATGGGATTCAAAGTTAAATTCATTTCCTGAATAGTTAAGCATTAGATGGAACCAGTGGATGGGTGAAAATGACTCTAGAGGGAGTCTACATGCCAAACGTAAGGGTGACGAAAAGTATTAATTTGATCTTGATGTGTCGAAGAGGGTAATTCGGCTCCCTTCAGGTACCGATAGAAATCCCTACAAAATCCTCCCCTAAAAGCGTAACGGTAGTAAGAATGTGATGAACGTATTAGTGATTAGGGTATCAGGTATGAGATTAGGGTTATGGGAAAATCTCCACCGTCTATCCTCATTCGAGTGGTCAGGTCCGTTGATCACCACTATAGTAGGGATGGGCGCACACCATCATGTGAATCATACCATGTGGCACAGGAGTAGTGGGGCGTACATCACCAAGTAAAGGAGAAGGATAAGTAACCCCAACCCAAGTCTAAAAATGTGAATAGTGCATCTACCTATAACCAAGGTATCATGTCACATTCGTTAAACCTTAAATGACTTGGATGGCTAAGCTTACAAAACCACTTAGAGGAAAATTAATATAAATGATAAACCAACATATCTAATGGGTAGGTATAAGAAGGGGGTGAGGGTGTAGGTGCATGCAGATGCTAGAAGTAATGAAAAGGTTGACCAAAGTTAAAATAGACAACGAACAATTATTTAGCCAATAATTTGTATGTTAGGGTTGTCGAATATGTTGAGAGCAAGAATATATTTAATACCACTATGACTGTTGTTGGGCATCCAAAATATCATCTTCTTTTACCCTCATTTCCATCATTTTACCATTTTCTATAACTCCATAACCCTACATTAATAACCATTTTCATGACCATATTGGTTTATCATTATTATTTTCCAAGTCATTTATTTTAAGTATTTTAAACAAAATTATGATTAAATATTAGGAAAATAACATGCTTTCATATATATCTCAAAGTGGTATGATTTTTATGATGTTGTAGGCCTATTTAAAGATTCTAGAAGGGTCCTACTTGGCGACTCAATAAAAAATTCGAATTTCAATTCCAACTCATGAAGATTTGTGGAATATTTGTAGAATATTTGGATCATTGACTAAGCCCATTCAAAGGAGAAGAATCATGGATGTCTTGATATGTGTATCTTATCAAAGCCAAGAGATATTTTTAAAAGGATTTGTATCATATTTCTAGGTGACTCGTTGTAACCTCAATAGGTAAATGTGGATCTAGGAGATATTTTTCGATCTATCTTTATATATTAGTTATCTTAAGTTTTTGTATAAATAGGAGTACATCCTTCATACAAAGGAGTTCCATCAAAGATATGTAAATTGTAAAGTGAGGATAGAGAGGAAGAGAGTTGAATTATTGTTATATATTTGGAGCTTTTCTCTAACTTCATTTTATGGAATACATATTACTGATTTGATCTCCAAGATTTGATAATCGTTCGGTGTTCTTACTAACAAATGGAAGCCCCCCATCAACCATAGTTTACAAACCTTTTTCATTTTTTGTACATATTGATAACATTGTGTAATTATGTTATTTCGTTTATTTTCATTTTAAGCAACTGTGATTTTTAATTCGGCAAGTCTGATTTTCATTTTAAGTAAGTGTGCTTTTGATTTTAAGGAAGTGTGATTTTTAATTCAATAAGTGTGATTTTCATTTTAAGCACGTGAGATTTTCAATTCAGAAAGTGTGATTTTCATTTTAAGCAAGTGTGGTTTCATTTAAAGAAAGTGTGATTTCATTTATGGGAGCTTAGTTTAGTTCCTTTTATGTTTCATGTTGTTGTGTTAAGGTTGACCCAATTTCTTTATATTTGGATTGGATTGGATTGATTTAATTTTATTTGTAATTAATTTCAAGTTTCTTGCATTTAATTAATCTAGGCTGATAAATAATCACCTTCTTGCATTAGATTAATATATTATGAGAAATAATGACCTAGTACATATGGTACACATATACATCATTATTTCACGAACCTCGTTTGACAATTTAATGCTAGAGATTTAACGCACAATCAAATCACCCAAAAGTTGTTTCGTCATTTCCTAGGAGGTATACATAGGTGCTTACTTTGAAAGTTTAAACAACGAATGATAGTTGCATTCATTATTAGATGCATGGTTAAAAGAAAATTTAAATCATTTATGATGTATATTAAATATTCAATAATTTTCAATACTTTGCACTAATCTGTGTGCAAGGCAGGAAGTATAAACCAGTTGGAGTAATTCAAAGTTTGAAAGATGTCCTTGCAATAACTCTCTCGAATCGTAGCAACAACTGAAATATATACATCTTAGGAAGAGTATATTTTAAATTCATTCAGAAACTTTTCAATGTGTACATCTCCAAAAGAAAACCTTCAAGTCTATTTTGATTCATCCTTTCAATCTGTTGAATAGACTAAAGAGTCATGAAATAATTTTGATGGGTAGAAACCACTAGAATCTACGATTGAGGAATGCATCATAAAGTAGGATATTCAATGTGATATAAAAAATCAAAGGAATTAGGAGTATCATAACATTATTGAAAGATTGTTACAATCAAGGATAAAGTCACATCACTGCTTCATTCTTCCTTAATTCTGGATTGCATTACGAAAACAAATGATATTTCATGCTTTGATGTAATTTAATGCATGATTTCCAAGCCTAAGAATGAATATATTTTTACTTCTATTAAGCACATGGTTACACTTGAAATATGCATACACTTGAACCAATTTTTACTTTTCCAGTAGAGTAGGAGAAAATCAATATATAAAACCAAGTTCAGTGACATTTTTAATTTCTTTTTGTTAAGTTAGATTTTATTTTATTTGCAATTTTATTTTTGGTGGTGTAGCAGCAACCACCTCACTTACTAATCATTTTGCAAGAAAATATAAAAAGTGAGGAGAATAAGTAGAGTTTTGAGAGCCAAAATTTGAAGTTAGAGATGAAGAGAGAATAATCACCTCTCTCTCTTGATATTCTTAAATTTTATTGCAGAAAAGTGTGTAAGTTTTTACAGGTTCCAAGACAATGAAGAAAGATCACTATATGCACGAGTGCCTTTTAAAGAAAAAGTTTCTTTTAGAAGAGCATGTTCATTTCATGTCAAATGAGATCCATTACACCATTTCTACAAAACAAGGCCTCTCAGATACCAATTTTATAATTTCTACTCATTCTAACCCTACAATCGATCCATAAAGTTCCATCTCCCTATTGGAAAACCAAGATTTCCAAACTCATATTCCCTTTGCAATCTTCATACTTTCTGGCCTCATTTTCACTCACCCTTAACCCAAAAATAAAGTCATTCAGCTCCTTTACAAAGTTGAGACACCCCATTTTCCTCTTCCTTTTTGTCAAATAAAACTTGCTTCATAATGCAAATCTTTCATCTATGGTCCTTCACATTATTATTTTATACTCACATTAGATGATGGAGGATTCATTAAGGCCTCCCTTCTAACAAGTCTTCACCCATCGACTATAACACATCATCTGGGATCAAGAATAGAGATATTTTAGGTACCTTGAGGCTTGTATGGGTTAATGGATAGTTCTCTTGCCAATAAACATTGGGGATATATCAATGCCTCTTATTTGTCAGATCTTCTAGGTGACTCAACTACGACACATATATTCCTACCTAGTAAGATGTATTTAGGCATATTGACTCTCATTGAAATCAATGGTGAGTACTCTCATGTTGGTTAATGGAGTTGATTAATGGTGAGTAATCCAAAAATTTCTTTCCTATGTTCGACATCGAGACATCTATTCACATAAATAAGAATTGTGCCACTAAGTGGGAATGAATGAAGACAATATGATTTTAGTAACTTGCAACAAGACTCAATTAATAATTCAGCAGTCGTAGCACTATTCTAGAAATAAGGATTCCAATTTTAGATCATATTCATCCTATGTTCATACAACCAAGAGAAAGAAAAGGCAGACCAATTTTTTTTACTTCACATTCCATGATCCCGAAGTAGTAGCCACACTCTTCTATATATATAGCTTGTCTACTTTTTATGTAGGTGAAGGTATCTTTTTTTCTAATCTTTAGTCATGTAATTCCTTAAATGCTGAAAGTATATGTTTGGAAAATCCCTCACAATATTGATATTCCCTTTCTCATTTGCCAAAAAATGAAAACATCTTCACTTGGGGGGAAGGGATATCAACTCATATTCACATGTCACATTTCATTTCATCCTAACCAACATATTTTTCTTAATTGATTATTATTTCATTTTGATTCTGAAAGTTTATATTTTTTGAAATTATCAATTAATAAGCACATTAAATGGATGACAACCACTGTGGGGCCTTAAAAAAAGAATTATCAATGTTTTCAAGTATTTTGATGCAACAAAAATAAGAAAAGTATTGTTACACAAGAACAAATACTAATAAAGTTTTGGTTGTCACACATGAACCAACCATAAAACATATGTTGCACTCATACGCATTTCAAAGTACACTTTACAAAGAGAATAAAGTTATCAAATTATATGATTATGAAAAATCAAAAGAGAATCAACACAAAGCAAGAGCTCATATAGAAGCAAAACATTTCAAGAACATCAACTTATGACTAAGGGAATCAATGCAAAGTTGCATGAGAACATGGAACATCTTCAATTGGGGGGACATGTTGGGCCTCCGAAATTTCATCCTCTTTACCCTCATTTCCATTATTTTACCATATTTTGTAACTCTTTAACATATTCTATAGCTCCATAACCCTACATTAATAACCATATTTATGATGATATGGGTTTATCATTATTAGTTTCCAAATCATTTAGTTTAAGTATTTTATGAGAATTTATAATTAAATATTATGAAATTAACATGTTTTCATATATATCTAAAAGTGGTATGACTTTTATGATATTGTAGACCCATTTGAAGATTCTAGAAGGGTCCTATTTGGCCACTCAACCATAATTTTGAATTAAAATCCCCTTGCATGAATTTTTTTGGAATATTTGTAGAATATTTGCATTATTGACTAAGAACATTCAAAGGATAAGAACATGGATGTATTGATATGTGTCTGTTATAAAAACTATGAGAGAATTTGGAGAGGATTTGTATCTATTATATTTAGGTGATTGGTTGTAACCCACAAGAGATAAATGTGGATCTAGTAGAGGTTTGTGGATTTATATTTATTGATTACTTATCTTAACTTTTTATATAAATAGTAGTGCATCCTTCATAAAGAGGAGTTCAATCCATGATATGTAATTTGTAAAGTGAGGATAGAGAGGAAGAGTGTTGAATTATTGTAATATATTTGGAGCTTTTCTCCAACTTCATTTTATTGAATACATATTGCTCCTTCGATCTCTAATATTTGATAATAATTCAGTGTTCTTGGCAAGGAGTGGAGGGCCACCATCAACCACATTTTTCACACCTTTCTCATTTGTTGTACATATTTGTAACATTGTGCAATTATGTTATTTCATTTTTTTTCATTTTAAGCAAGTATGGTTTTCAATTCAGCAAGTGTGATTTCAATTTTAAGCAAGTGTGATTTTCAATTTAGCAAGTGTGATTTCCATTTTAATCAAGTGTGGCTTCATTTCAAGCAAGTATACTTCCATTTATGCAATTTTAGCTTAGCTTATTTTATGTTATTTTGATTCATGTTGTTTTGTTAAGATTGATTTAATTTCTTTATGTTTGGACTGCATTGTATTGATTTAATTTTCTCTGTAATTAGTTCCATTTTTTTTTGCATTAGATTAATCTAGTCTAAGAAACAATCACCTAGTACATATAGTACACATATACCTCATCAGTTCATGGACCCTGGGTTGACAATTTAAGGATAGGGATTTAACTCACAATTAAATCACCCAACACCTGCAACTATTTAAATCACCCAACACCTGCAACTATTGTTACGTTATGATCTTTGAAATCATTAACATATTTGATACTATTAGTTGTCATCGTAAAATTTGAGAAATTGGTGTCAAGATGATGGATACTTGCTGGAAACAAGCCTCGAAATTGAAGTTCACTTAAATGATTTTGTTTTTTCATAAGTGTTTGCGATAAATATAAATTAATGACCTTTGTTTTTGGAAACCATGGATAGGTTATCCAAGAATTTTAATTTAGAGAATCTGATATGAAACCTAATGTATATTATTATTCTTTTCCCAACATATTCATATTTCTATACCCTCATCTCTCGCACCTTTGACAAAGACACCATGGCGAGGTCCTACCTAAATCCAAATTCTGCAAATTACCATGCACCATATTTTTCTCCTTAATTACCGTACAAAATTGACACATGCCAAGCCATCCAATAGTGGAATATTGATCCATTATGGTGATGTAATAGCCTTCACTGAGAAGATAATTAATATGGATGATAATAATCACAGTTTATAAGAAACTAACACTGTGATTCATCTTGAGGGAAAGATAAAGATCAACTATCATAATGTCTATAGAAGAAAAAATCAGTTTAAAGGAACAAATAGGTAACAAAATTCACTCTACTGGATGAAAAGTAAAATGGGTTCAAATAAGAAAGGGAAATTATCTTCATATATGAATTATAAACAACACCATGGTGGCCTATTCAATTATATCCGGTGTTAAATATGTAAATGTTAATATTATTTACATTAATTTCAAGCATATACCTAGAACGTCTAACTACACATCTGCTATGCAGAAAGTGGAATCAAATCGAAAGAGTTGGAAACATTTTCTCTAATTCTGCTCTCAAAATAGAAGGTTTGTAGCTCGCATGACAGATCTACAGTTATATTTTTACTTTTTAATGCGAGGAAAATGCCTAGTTCTCATACCTTTTAAAATTATTTCTATGTGAATATATATAAAATATTTGAATATTGGTTAAGTAATTTATTTCAATATCAACTTGATATATATAGATATATAGAAACAAAAATCTAATATAAAATAAAAGAAAACCAATTATTTGTAATAAGAGAGAATGTTATTTCATTCAACTCTTAATATAAAATCAATATCTAGCATTTAAAATTATGAATAAGTTTAATAATAATAAAATACAATATAGGTTATAAATAAATAAAATAATATGCAAAATTAAGTAAATTTATGATGCACTCAGAATATATTAATAACAAAAAAAATACGAACAACATCCATAAATAGAATATTTCAATACTTATATTAAGTAAAATGTTTTAAGAAATTTTAATATTCTTCATTTTAATATATTTTTTATATATAATTCTCAATCAATTTTGTCTAAAATACCATAAATAACCGTTAGACTTGTAAGTTGTGTACTCTCCAAAATTCAATTACTCTCAGATTTTCAAATTTTTGAAATACAATACCTATATATTTTCCCTTTCTATATATATTACTTGCTTTATAGTTAATACCCATTCCTATTTAAATTTGAATCCAATTAAATAAAAAGGATGAAAATAATATCAAGGAAAATGATTGTCACATGAAATGAAACACATGCCTTTCCTAATACAATCAGAATTAAAATATTTCAACAATTAATTTTATTTTTTAAATTAAATTTAAAATATATTTAAAAATTAAAAATCTAGTACATTAAAATGCTGATATCCTATATAGTTGAGTATACTTGTGTGAGTTACAAAATCATTATTATCGTTGACTTCAATAAGATTATTGTACCGACACATCCATGTGATGTCACTGAGGTTATCCTACCGCGACATCTAGTGACGTCACTGAGACGCCGTGAGGGCGTCTTGACCTTCACCATGATCGCCATAACGTTTCGTATTCTAACAATTAGGCTAACATGTTGGGCTTTTGCAGCAATGCCATAGGTGGTCAGGTTCAACTCATTGACTTTTCCATCCCCTATGAGTACTAAAACTTTTAGTATCGACTATCCGAAAAAAACAAAAAAACTGCACATGTTTATTTCATTCGGTAATTTCTATTATTATTATTATGATGGTGGTTTTTTTCAAAAGATGTCATTATATTCTTATAGTGACCATTTTATGAATAATTAAAATTAAAAATAATATCTTATTTACCTATTTAAATTTAATTTAATTATTATTTTTTATTTTATAGTTAATCGAAAGATGTCATTATATTCCAATGGTGACTATTTTATGAATAAATAAATTAAGAGGGATATCTTATTAGTCCCTGCCATCTGGCATTCTAATGGTGACTATTTTATGAATAAATAAATTAAGAGGGATATCTTATTAGTCCCTGCCATCTGGCATTCGGCAGGGACTATTGTAATCGATCGGGTGCGAGTTAGCATTAGTTTCAACTTTTATTACTGTGTTATACTGTGCTTATTACAAAGTTTTCAGCCGCTCTCAAACGCGTTGTGCCGGATAATCAAAGTTTTATTTCGAACTTAACTTTTGCCATCTTATTTGGCCTCTTCCCGAGGCGGAAGAAGCCCGACCATAGCTTAAATTGGTTTTACGCCTGCTGTATTCTTGCTAACCGTCAACGGGTTTGTTTTAATGTTAACATTAATTCAGCTAGAGATTAATATTGCTTTTTCAGTGATCTCATAGATATACAAAAACACTATTTCAACTATTCGTCATGATTGTTCGTGTGCATTGAACTACTTGCCATGTGCTGCCACAGCTGCGAGCATTTGCGGCTGCCGCTTTGACAATTCGACAACAACACTGACAATTTGACAACAACACCGGTGATGCATGAAGGTGAAATTCGACAATTCAATAAGAAGAATAACCCATGGCACTTAAGATGCAAGTTTGCTTTGAGGGAGGAGATCCACTGTCCAAGACGTTTGGTCAAAGTCGTTCTGCCTATGATATGCCTGTGATATTAAGTTACCAGTCAGTAATATTTGTATAACCCTATGTTTTCAGCAAACAAATGAGCATTTTAACTTTTATTTTAGCTAATCATTTTCCTGTTGAACAGAACGAAAGCAGGTTTTTCAGGGCTATTACCTGCAGTAGGTCCGCTGAAGACTTCCACTTTCAGATTAAGGACACCGCGCTGGTCGGATAACTAAACACACTAAACTATTCGGCAGACAACGGCCGGTTCGCAGGTTGGCTAGTTAGGCTTCCTGCAATTCTTTCGGATCTCTCCGCTGCTGCCCGTCAGAGGTTTGATATTCCCCATCTTTACTATGGCGGCAACAAAGTCGGAGAAAATATTGTTATATATACAGTATTGAGATGGAGGTTGTGTTCTCACCCTTTACACGTCTCTTGTTGTCTTCAGGGCTGCTACCCAACGACGGGCTCCATACACTGTGACTGTTCATCCGCGCTGCAGTACCAAAATTCTCTCCATATGGATCATACACTGCGGTACTCTGATCACCTAATTTAGCTTGAAGCTCCACCAACAAATCCCGCATGGCTACCTTCTTAGCCACACCATTAGACAGCAATTCAAGCAGTTCATGCTTTCTAATTACAAGCTTAACCCTCATCAGACCTTCTCCTGGGCTCTTACAAGAAACCGGTGGTTTCGACGAAATCTTCTGCTTCCTTTTCTGTCTCTGCGCTTCTGTCCATATCGGCCATTTTCGTTATCGTCCCCAACAGAATTAAAGGGCTACTCGTTTAGGCCAGGACCAGCTTCTGTTGTAACAAATTTAGACGTAGACCAAATGAAATTCAGTTATTAGATTAGGGGAGAAAACAATGTAAGTGCTTGCCAGTTGAGTAATGCTTTTGTCCTGGCCGAACAGGAGAAGAATTGGCTCCATATTACACCACAAACAGGTTCGAGATGCAGCTTACTAAGTGACATGAGCAGGAGCACAAGTACAGAAGGTTACAGAGACGGAGACAGAAGCAAAGGTAGCACAGAGAGCATAGCCTTTTTCGCTCAGCTATCCAACATGCACTTGTCACCGTTGTCCTGGGGTTCAGCCACGTTTCTATCATGCATTATGCGTTATGTTCAATCACCTCGCTTGTTATGTTCAAACAGGTTTCCGTGGCGCTAGGTTTGTCTCTGGTGGTGGGGCCGAAAACCCTGCTGGCCTTGTCGTGGAAGCCCAGGTATCTGGTCACCTTCATCTGGCATAAATATATATATATATATATTATGCGCTCGTTCAAGATTTAATAAAACACATTTTAAAAAAGTATTATCCTTTCCATTGAGGCTTAAAATGCTGAAATGTAAATATTTTATTTCATAAATGGTAAATAAATATTAGTTATTGTTATACATACATTCATCAATATCCGCGTTACAATTAACTGTTTTACTTGAAAGTAGAGAACTAATCAATAAACTACTCTGGAAATATACTCTTGCGATTTATTGGTGGGTTTGCCAATCTGTTACCAACCAAGAAACGATAGGGATTGGATTATGCAATTCTTTGATTTGTGATATGAAGTACTGTATATTATTCTGTTTATTAAATAAATTCCCAACCAACACATATATTCACATGTTATTTAGGAAAGAACAAAGATCATACGAATTAAAATGCAAATAAGAGAATATCAATAATCGCATTATATCGTCCATGGAATAAAATGCTAACGAAAAATTATAACACATATATAACTTCATTAACATAGTGGCTGTAGTATTGGACATGCAAGAAATTAACATATAAAACTTAAATCTCAAATTTATTGAAGAATGCATGGTACGCTTATTGCCCATATTAATAGGGATCGCTTATTAAAACACATAAATATTTAAAGATCATTTTTCTACATTGATAATACAGGGAGAACTCCTTATATTCATCTTGATTGTGAATATCCTCTGCAATATCCTGGGCTAAATCTTATAATGGAATTATTATGTATCTTTCACATGATCTGCATTAATATCAGATAGTATTTTTCTTATTTGTGAATACTTTAAATGTCATAGTTTTCAAGTTGGACGTATAGATTGAATGTTTAGATTCTAGTTCCTGTTAAACTGTAGCTGAACTATATAGTAACGTCAGCGTCTGGTTTATCCTACGTGACTTTACAGGAAGACCTACGACTAGTTCCTGTTAAACTGTAGCTGAACTATATAGTAAGGTCAGTGTCTGGTTTATCCTACGTGACTTTACAGGAAGACCTACGATGTATATACATATAAAATACTTCAGAGTTATTAACTGGTGGCGCTCAATGGTCTAGCAGTTTTGGTGGCGAGAGATTCGATTAATGTTGTATTTGCATATTCCCACGATTAATAGTTACAGATAGGTACCTGTGCATATTGAACTAGAATTCGTTGGAGTTGCTAAAGCAAAGGAAAATCATGTGTCTAACCTCTACATCAGTCTGAAGAACACGATCAAGTCCCATTGAGTTTCAATATGGCATGGTGCTTGCGGAGTACACGAATTCAAAGGCAATTTTACAAGTATTGCTGCTCAGTAAGAAGAGCTTCATGTTTTGTCGATGGTTCAGTTTTCAAGGAAGCAACAGGATTCGAACAGCGCCCTCTGAGAGAATCGGTTCCCGGAGACAAGCCCTTCTCTGGCGTGACCTTTTATCTTGCAAACCAACTGTAACATGTTCCAAAAAAGCACTATGAAAATCTGTTGTTCAAGGTTTTGGAAATGCTCTTGTTCTTGTAATAATTAGGCTCTCCTCCTGTAAAAAAAACTATGTGCAGGGACTAGCGGCTTCGCAGCCATCCTTGTTTACATATCTAAATTAATTTTATACCCTGCACAAAATATTTTTTTACAAAATTATGATTACAAATTTAATGTGCCTATCTATTCACATAAAAGAAAACACGTATATAGATTATTGAAAAATTAAATTAAAACTCATAAATATAATTAAAACTTGGATGTGCCTGTTCATTGTATGTGTTACAATTTAAATAGTGTGAGTCCCATTAAAATGTGTGCGTCGCTTTTGGGAACACACTGGTAACCCGCCATATATGATTTTGGTTTAAATTTTAATATAAATATAATATTACTTGTTTACATATATTCTAAAACTACCTTTGGAGTTTTCGTAAATATACAATAATATGTTTTAATGTTTTAAAATATTAAATATAAAATGGTTATATATATATATATATATATAACTTTTATAACTTTTAATGCAGTAAGAGAATGTATAATGATATAAATTATGATAAATGATAATGGTTTATAATTTAGTGTGCGTCGCTTTTGGGAACACACTGGTAACCCGCCATATATGATTTTGGTTTAAATTTTAATATAAATATAATATTACTTGTTTACATATATTCTAAAACTACCTTTGGAGTTTTCGTAAATATACAATAATATGTTTTAATGTTTTAAAATATTAAATATAAAATGGTTATATATATATATATATATATATATATATATATATATATATATATATATATATCTTTTATAACTTTTAATGCAGTAAGAGAATGTATAATGATATAAATTATGATAAATGATAATGGTTTATAATTTAGTGTGCGTCGCTTCTGGGAACACACTGGTAACCCGCCATATATGATTTTGGTTTAAATTTTAATATAAATATAATATTACTTGTTTACATATATTCTAAAACTACCTTTGGAGTTTTCGTAAATATACAATAATATGTTTTAATGTTTTAAAATATTAAATATAAAATGGTTATATATATATATATATATATATATATATATAACTTTTATAACTTTTAATGCAGTAAGAGAATGTATAATGATATAAATTATGATAAATGATAATGGTTTATAATTTAGTGAAAGGGTATTATATGATTGTTTTTAATTTCAACTTTTTTTAGTTTTTAATGCGGTAGATTTTATAAAAAAAAAATAGGGTTTTATTGTTAGTTTGTACTCTAATAGAATCATTTTTATTATTATTATTGATTTACACTAAGTTTCTTATTAAATTAAGGTTTATAGGTTTTTATTATATTATATTTAGGTTTTTAAATTATTATTATAATTTTTTTAATAATTATAACTAAAATAGTAATATAAAAATAATATTGAGATTTTTATTATTAACTTTTTACAATAAATTAGTTTTATAATTTCTTTAATTTTATATTAAAATGAGGCTTGATAATATTATTATTAATATTAACAACAATAATATATTTTTTTAATATTAAATATTAATAATATTAATAATAATACTAAAATTGAAAAGAATTATATATCTATTGATTATATATTTAAAATTAAATATTAAAAACTATTTATAATATTATTATTATTCATTAATAATATTTTCTAAAAAATAATAATAATAATAATAATACAATTAATAATAATAATAAAAAAGTTACATTGATATTTTATTACATTAAAAATATTCTATTAATTATAATTTTAACAATCATATACATTATTCTTATTATTATTAATATACATATAATTAATAATAATAATATTAATTAATATTATTAACATTAGTATTATTATTTTATTAAATACCAATGTGTTAATAATAATATTGTTACTGATAATATTACTTATTGTTATTAGTATTATCAATATACATATCATTAATAATAGTATCTATGTAAATAAAATAAAAAATTTATAATGATCAAACATGATTAGAATGGTCAATTATGACCAACTCATATTAATCATGGCCAATAATGATTAACCGTAATACTCAACCAAGATTCATTCATGATGAGGGATCGTTATTAATATAATTGATATACATTCATTGATATCATGAACCCTCGTCAACTATAGGCAACATTAACAACAACATTAACATTAATATCAATACCAATAACAATTATCTAATATAATATTACAATATAATAACAATTCTATTAATTATATAAAAAAAAATTATAATACCAATTCTATAATATTAATAATAACATCATAATAATAATAATAATGATGGTAGTAGTAGTAGTTTAATTACAAAATTAATATTATTACATTGTAATTTTAATTATATTAATGTTAATATTATTATATATAATGTTAATATTAATCTTATTTTTAATATTTTAATTAATAATATATAACTGTTATTATATTATATTATTATATTATATAATTAATAAAATTAATATTATTAGATCGTAGGCTATTGTGATTCATAATGTAAATAATCATTTCTTTCAGACTAATCACAACATTAAGATTTTGTCGACATTTCAAATGAACTAATCTCGTTCATCCTCAAGACAAGCATGAAAAAATGAATCAATCCTAAAGAATAGATAGCAAGGATGCATCAGCGTAAAGAGCTAGTTGTTAGGAAAACCAGAACAATTAATTTATCCATACATCATTTTAGAAATGTAAGATCAGATTTTTTTTCTTATCAACTTGTAGTCGAGGTCATTCAAACCAACGAGTTTTATTAACTAATTCCCTTTCATGTAGGACTATAAAGTTAGATCACAGACTTTTGTGATCCATGATGTAAATAATAATGTCTATTGGATTAATCACATCATTAGGATTTCTTTGACATTTCAAACCAACTAATGTGGTTCATCCTCAGGACAAGGGTGAAAATATAAATCAATCCTAAATAATAAATAGAAAGGATGCGTCGAGATCAAAAGCAAGCCATTACAAAAACCGGAACCACTGATGCATCCCTAAAGTGTTTTACAGACATAAGATTAGATTTTTTTGTAGCAACTTGGAGTCAAGCTCACTCAAAGTAACCATATTTATTAGTCAAATCCCTTTCGAGTAGGGTTATAATGTTAGATCGTAAACTTTTGTGATCAATAATGTAAATGATAATGTCTTTTCGATTAACCACCTCATAACGTCGACCAAATCTTAATGACGTGATTAATCAGGAAGACATTATTATTTACATTATGGATCATGAAAGTCTCTGATCTAATATTATAACCCTACACAACATGGAATTGGTTGATAAACATTGTTAGTTTGAATGAGCTGGACTACAACTTGTTAAGAAAAAAAATCGATCCTGCATTTCTAAAATTTCGTAGGGATGCATCAATGGAGCTGGTTTTCGTAAACTCTAGCTCTTAACCTAAATGCATCCTTGTTATTTATTCTTTAGTATTGATTGTTTTTTCACCCTTGATGTGAGGATGAACCACAGTAGATAGTTTAAAACGTCTACCAAATTCTAGTAATTTGATTAATATGAAAGGCATTATTATTTACCATTAATATTAATTATATAATATAATAACCATTAAATTAATTATATAATAACAATTAGATAATACTAATGGTATAATATTAAATGTACTATGAATATTAACGTTAATATTAATACTTTATTACATTAGCAATATTAAATTAATTATAACATTAAGAATATCATATTATAAATGTAACACACACACACACACACATATATATATACCTCATATTAATTTCAATTTTATTAAATAACTCCCCTATTGGTGTGTGTTCCAAGAGAAAGGAACCTTCGTGATCTAGGCCATGATTAAAATTAAATCAAAAAGTGTTGGAGGGTGGCCTCACTACAACACTCTCACACTTGGTTCGCATGGTATTGTGGCATCATAGATCCAATGATTAAAATTTGTAAGGACTGGTTGAAGAAACATCTTATTGCAAAAGATTCGTAGTGAAAAAATTTCATTCCTCAGAGTAAGTTACCTTCTTATGGGTTCTTGAATCAGTTCATGGCTCCATTTTAGCTCAACGTAGTACAAGAGGGAGGCTTTCGTGGTCTGCCATGATGGTACAGATGGTTTCTCTTGCCATATGACTAAATTTTTTGGGTATGTTCTTTCTCTTCGCCCTCTTATAGTACATTCCATGAGATCTGTACTCCTTTGCAGATCGGATGGGGAAGTATTGACAATTTGGAGTCTACAAGAAAATGGAATATTTGTCATCATTTCTGGAAGGAATGCTCTGTGTTTTATTATGAGTTATTTGGTTACCATCTAATTGTTTCATTTTTCATTGGAATATTACTATCTCGTATGGGGATGAATTGTAATTCTCTAGCATGGAGCTTTTTATATATCACATGTATCAATTGGTATGTCCATTGTTTGGCTCATTCACTGTCTCTGAAGGTTACTAATATTCAATGCTTATTGCGTATGGTTCCTCTCGTTTTAATTTTGTGTCTGGTCTTAAGAGGGATTAGGGAGTCTAGGTTTATTGTTTCCGAAATCTATTGCTAGACCCATATCATCCTTAGGATACTTGTTGCGGTACCCCTACAGGTTTTGAATTCTAGATTGGTCAACAAGACCTCAACCTTTGTTCCTTCTTTAAGCTCAATGTTTGGGGCTCCTATCATAGGTTTCTATATTTCCATATATATTGTCAAGTGTCAAGATGGCTCTTCCTTCTTCTGGTTCAAGCTCCTCAGAAAGATGTGGTCGAGGGCATGGAAGAAGAGTGTGGAAGCAAGGTGAAAATAGTCAATTCTAGCCTCGCCATGCGAGGGGAAGGGGATGTAAATATTCCTCAAGGATTATCCATGACTCTGGCGAGTCATATGAGACATGAACATAGATGTAGGTCTGTAAGATTCTCTCTAATTTGGAGGTAACACTAAGCCATGAGGAAACTAATGAGATATAATTGGAAGAGTCAAGATATTTGGTTCCATACCTTGGCCACTCCAAAGGTCAAACTTCTCAATATAAGAAGATTGTACAAGTCTATGAGTTAATGAAGAATATTATGGCCATGGCTACAATGAACTCTTCAGCTAGCTCATCGAAGTCTAATCTCGATCTTTAGGAAATTGATGAGTTTCAATTTATTCATTTTTAAATCAATGAGAAAAGTTCTCATCTCAGCTGCATAGAGAAACATGTTCCTTGTCTTCCCCACTCTGAATTACCTAATTTGAGTGTGAGAGATCCAACTGCTATGGACTACTCTGATGAATTTTATTTTTTGTGGCTCAGTTTAATTTTAAATTTTGTTAAAGCTAAAAATATAAATGACCTTTTTTTACCAAGCTATATATTCTTGAACCTTTTTTTACCAAGTTGGTTGTTTAAGAAATTTGAATGTTTCTTTTGCTTGCTTAATTATTAAGATGGATTTTATGAAATCCCCATTCCCATTCAACTTCGACTGTGATTAAGTAAAAATAATATTAAGGAAAATTGTTATCATATAAAACAAAATATACCCATTTCATACTATATAATTAAATTTTAAAATATTGAAAAAATTTAAAATTTTATTACATTTAACAATATTGAAATACTGAAATGAAATAGAATTCAGTATTTTTTTGTTTGAATGAAAAAAAAACCGTTATCATCATTGATTTCAAAGAGGTTATGTTGGTCGCACATCCGTGTGTTGACACAGAGGTTATCCTAGCAACAAATCCATGTGCCATGAGGGCTATAAAACAAAGTTGTCTATCACATAAAAAATTAGGTGGGAAATTCATTTTTTGTCAAATAACTTTTTTTTCAAAAGAATTGATCATAGGAGTGTTTGAATAATTTTTTGATGGTGGAAATAGATTCAATACCATAAAAAATCCTTTGGGCATTTAAAATAATTAATTTGTAAGAAGTTTCCATAATTTCAGCCAGATTTTAACAAAAATCATGGGAGAGTTTCAACTATTTTCCAAGTGAATTTGTGGCCTCTTTACATTATTTTCTATCAAACGGGGAGTTTTTTAACAATAATGATTCTCATTTGAATGGATTATTAAGGATCAAAATTGATCAAGTGCTGAAAAAATAGATCAAAAATGAAAGTTGTTGGATTGGTGTGGACCCTGGGCAATCACGTAGTGTTCATCATCTTGAATCTGACGCAACTCATTTCACGTGAAACAGACACCTTATTCTCTTAGAGTCATGCTCGGTTCACTTTCCCAAGCAATTGAATTTTTGAAAAAAATTGACAGTCGAGTAGGCAGTCTGTACTGCTGACATGGTCCTAACTCGGTAGGTTTATGTTGTAGGTTGACTCGTGAAAGGGCTCAACGAATCATGTTGTGCAAAGTGGCACATTTTCATTGGTCAAATTTAGCGTATTATTAATTGTTGGTTGGTGGCGTAGGGGCTTCACTTGAAGAGCAATACCATACCATGTGGGTTCAAATTTGGGAATGTTTATTGAGGAAAAAATGACACAATATATTGGGGTATATACAAGGGGGAGAGTGTTAACTATTATTCGAGGTCATCCACCAACTTGGGATGTACAAGTTATAAAATTTTATTTAATAATTTTAAGCGACGTTTACACCTGCGTTTAGACCTCTACTAGTACCTTTTCTCCCTAAGGAGTCTAACCATCCAATGACCTATCATCACATTTACCCGTATGACATGAGCCATGTGACTGTTGTACCTGTGAATTGACTATTAAATAATATCATTTGGCGATGGGAATGAGTTATTTCCAACCATATGGATGTAGCAGCTCTCAAAAGCTTTATCCCTTTTTTCGAACCCGAGGTGATTATCGACATGCCATTCTCCTATTGTTCTATTTGTTGGATGGTATAGTTGTGGCGGTCTTTTCATGGGTCTCAGCATCTAGATGTAGGTACTCCACAACCATGAACCAGGAATGGATCTACCAAGTATTCATCCCCGGTTCGGTCAATGTCATAGGTATTATTTTTTTTTACTTCTCCTCCACAGGCATTTACTCCCCTACATTTATAACCTTTTTTCTGATTAACCCTCAAATTCTTTATTGCAAGTTTCACTGTGTTTCACCGAGTGTAGTATACCTACGGGGGATAATATGGGGTACAAAGGGATGTACCCAAGGTAATAAGGAAATGCAGGGATAATAAATAAATGGGTCATAGTTAATAAATAATGTGGTTAACCCGCATAATGTAAGGGACCACAAGTAGTTAGGAATAATGTGATAAGCCCATTGTAGTAGATGTATGTTATTGAGAGATGCCCCCTCTTCGCCCAAGAAAGTGTTATGATACCACTTGTAGTAGATATGGCCTACAAATATATACAAATAGAAAATATACCGAGAAATAACAAGATCAAAATATAAATTTCTTCTCTTTATTAATCAAAACCCTTGGTGTAGAGTAACACCATACAATTACTCCTTAAGGAAGGAGAACACTCCACAAACCATGTGCTTTCCAATAAAATAATACTTCATATCCGATAATGAAGAGTCTCTAGCCTCTAGATAGGCTTCATATATACAATAGCATGGGTTATTACCATGGGTCTCTCAATAGTGTACGTCTAATACAATGGTTTTATCACATTATTCTTAACTACTTGTGGTCCCTTACATTATGTGGTTTAACGACATTATTTATTAACTATGACCCATTTATTTATTATTCTTCCATCTCATTATTACATGGGTACCTCCCTCGGTACCCCATATTATCCCCCTAGGTATACTACATTCCACTTTCCTTAAACATGTCTTTTCCCTGAAACATAAGAAAAACACAAACAATAAGATCCACTAAAAAGGGTAGGTACCATGTGCATCCGTCTATCCATCCAAGAGAAATGTGAACCCTTGATCTAGTTGGCGCCTCTCTCACTTGAGATGGAAGATGATCATGGTGGTTAGTCTATGTTGATGTGTTGTGGGTGGATCATCACACCACTCTATCTATCATCCTGGGGTTGTTGTCCTTGTTGCTAATTCTTTGCCATGTTGTTGGTTGTTGTCTCACTAGGTGATGTGGGTGGTGATATGCTGAAGCTTTAATTTATGGAATATCTTTCTTTAATTCCACTACTATTGGTGCGTGAGTGGTGTCTGGTGATTTTTCTAGTACTTAGGTTGATGTCTATGTTTTGTTTTCAACCATCAAAGGATCATCATCTGATGTGTGAGTGTCGTTATAGCTTTGTGCTTTTGCCTCCATGGTCTCTTCCTAGGCCTTAATGGAAATATCCTCCAATGTAATTTTCTTCTTTTTATACTAGAGATTCATGAATTTCTTTTGCACATTAATATTGACAGTACCCACGGATTCCATCCAAGGATATCCCAAAACAACATCCATATTATCCATATCTAAAGAATCAAAATTAGAATGCAACACACACTTATCCATAGAAAGCTTCAAATATTTATAAATTTGAATATCCTCAACCTATGATTTTGCAATATGTTTTGTTGAAACTTGTAATTTTTTTTTGCCACATTAACATTGATAAAATTATATTTGCAACTAGGATTCATAGACACAATGATCTTCTACTTCTGAATACATCATGAAACTGTAATAAGGAGATAACATCATAAAATAACCCTTTATGTGTCTCATTTTCCTCTGTTCTAGCATGAGACCATTTGTCCAAAATAACTTTTTCAAATTGTTGATTAGGAAGGGTGAGCAACTTCTTATTGTCAAGTGAGTTTCAGCATTTGGCCGCCTCATATTTAAAATGAATCCATGACATCCCTTTCCAAATGTTTAGATATATAGACTTAATATCTCTTATGAAATCTTAAATAGTAGGACCATTATCGTTTCTAGTAAAATACTTCTTGCTAGAAGCCATGAGGTAGAATGAGAGTTTTGAAAAATAATTACCTATTTTATGCGACAAATTTAGAATGGCCACAACTCGGTCAATATGGTTCAGAATCCTTATTATAACCTATTTTCCAAAATGAAATTTCCATTCTGCATCTTCTTATGTGATAGAAATCTCGATCTAGGCACTTTGGAATTTGATATTCGTGCTCCAATTGTCCCGCTAGCACAAAATAAATTGAAAAAGAAAGTTGATTCTAAATCAACGATATCTCCCTCATCTAGTCTCTGATTCGTCCAATTTTATTTTATAAATTAGGCAATTTTTCATGAGGAGCTCAGATACTAAATATCTTGTCTTAAATTCTACACAAAAACTCCTAAAATTTATAGGAGAATCGTCGTCCATGAATTTTCATGAGAAAAATTTATGCAACGCAATTAATTTTAAATTAGCAATATCTCCCTCATCTGGACTTTGATTCGGCTAATTTTTTTTCAATTTGGGGACGTTTATGAAAATAATCCATATCTTATATTTTTTTAAAATTTAGCACCAAAAGTTTCATATCTTATCTGTGAACTCGCTGCCCCAAAAAATTCCTACAAAAAAAAAACATTGCTCCCCTTCTTTGTTGGAAATAATACTGAGAGGGGGGGGGGTGAATCAGTATTATCTAACAATTTTAATAAATCTTCCTTATTTGTTCCTTGAATTATTTTTGCATGTCAGTACCATAAAATAATGAACATGAACAAAGAAAACAGATAGTCACACCAAAGAACACAAGATGTAAGGTGGAAACCCAATGTGGGTGAAAACCACCTACTGCAATATGTCTCTATCTTCTTTCAAATTAGAAACTCCTTTTACAATGGTTATGTACTGGTGCAGTCATTTACCAGTACGCAGGTTGCAACCTGCAGAGAGCTACAACTCTCTCTCTCGTTTTCCAGTCTCTCCTGGAAGGGAGCTACAACCCCCTACTTCTTTTTCTTACAAGGACCACTTTTCATAAATTTTCAAACTGGATCCATAAGCATCAAATGATCATCAAGTATAAGAGAATCACCCAGTCAACTGTAGTAACCAGATCAACAATAATAGGACCAAACCCAGAGAATAGCAATGATAAACAAAGATTTTAAGAGAAGTAAGCATCCTGCTCAACTGCTCACCTGCTTACGTAAGCACCCTGCTCAACTGCTTGCCTACTTACAGTACGCACCCTGCTCAACTGCTTGCCTGCTTACAGTACGCACCCTGCTCAACTGCTCGCCTGCTTACGTACGCACCCTGCTCAACTGCTCGCCTGCGTACCTCGCTCTGAGTCCATTGAACTGCCTGCGGACCTCCGCACCTGCAACCCTTCTGTGCCTGCGTATGTACGCACCTGCAACCCTTCTGTGCCTGCGTATGTACGCACCTGCAACCCTTCTGTGCCTGCGTATGTACGCACCTGCAACCCTTCTGTGCCTGCGTATGTACGCACCTGCAACCCTTCTGTGCCTGCGTATGTACGCACCTGCAACCCTTCTGTGCCTGCGTATGTACGCACCTGCAACCCTTCTGTGCCTGCGTATGTACGCACCTGCAACCCTTCTGTGCCTGCATATGTACGCACCCGAAACGCTTCGTTCCTGCGTATGTACGCACTTTTCTTTCACTGTATCTGCGTACCTTCGGGCATAGATGATTTCAAGACTTCAGAAATAACCCAGACAGTCAGATCTACAGATCTGAACATGCGCCGAAGAGATCTCAATCCATCAGTAGATTCGCCTTATTTAGATCTAGACATACTCCCAAGAGATCATAATATTTCAGATCTAGCCCTCATCAGATATTCAACCCAAAACATGCTCAAGCCAAATGATCTCCTTTGCTTTATATAGGAAAGCTCTTCCTTAAATCATGGATAAATACCACGAGTCGACACCATAATAACACAATACCGTCGGCTAAATACCAAGAGTAAAACATAAGAAAACCCCACATGTGAATTTCTTTGCCTTGAAATGTGTGCACTGGGGGTACGCACCTCCTGAACGGGATAACTGCGGGTATGTACGCACTTTATGTAACACTGACCTGCGTGTATGCACCTTATGTAAGGTGTACCTGCATACCCCTTATTTTCTTCAATATTTGATAGCTGATCATCAATCTCGGTTGCTGACTTGAAGTACTGTGATCTATCACCTGAATGGGTTGCCATCAAGGACAACACTTTAGCCATAATGCCAACAATCTCCCCCTTTGACATCAAGGGCAAAGGGTTATGCTCCCCCTAAGAACATGCTCCCCCTGAATATGAATCAGATCTGCAACGAAGAACCATAATCCACCATGAAAGAGATAGAGACATATTGCAGCTACTTCCAAGATCTCCTTTTGCAGATCCTCCATAATGCCAACAATGCATTATATGCTCCCCCTAAACCTATACCATCAATCAGAAGAGGGTCAGCAATAAGATGATGCATCAACAACCCCCAGCTTTTGCCTGAGGTATTCAAAAGTGTCCCTGGGCAATGGTTTGATGAGAATATCAGCAACTTGTTCCTTAGAAGGAACATACTCCAACTTGACCTTCTGTTCAAGCACTTGTTCCCGGAGAAAATGGTACTTGATTGGTATGTGCTTGGTTTTTGAATGCATAACAGGATTCTTTGAGATGCTGATTGCACTTGTGTTATCACATAAGATGGGGATTGGTGGTGTACAAGTGATTTGAAAATCCTGCAAAGTCTGCATCATCCAAAGGAGTTGGTTGCAACAAGATGCAGTAGCAACATATTCCGCTTCAGCTGTAGACAACGCAATTTAACTCTGTTTCTTGCTGAACCAAGATACCAGTCTGGAACCCATAAAGAACGCACCACCACTTGTGCTTTTCATGTCATCCACGCTTCCGGCCCAATCTGCATCTGTATAAGCATGAAGTGTAAGATCTGTATCTCTAGGATACCATAAGCCATAATTTTGAGTCCCTTGAAGATATTTGAAAATTCTCTTCACTTCCTGAAGATGAGTCTCCTTTGGATTTGCCTGAAATCTTCCAACTATTCCAACTGCATGCATGATGTCTGGTCGGGTACCTGTCAAATAAAGTAAACTTCCAATCATAGATCTGTAGGTTGGTTGATGTACTGCTGCAGATTCATCATTTGCACTGAGGCTACATCCTGTGACCATGGGTGTACATACTGGTTTTGCATCTTCCATACCATATTTCTTCAAAATCTGTTTGAGATACTTGGTTTGAGATAAAAAGATTCCTCCTTCCTTTTGTTGGATTTGCAAACCAAGGAAATATGTCAGTTCTCCTAGCAAGGACATTTCAAATTCTTTCTGCATGACCAAGGCAAAGCTTTGACTCATAGCTTCTTCATTGCTCCCAAAAATAATGTCATCTACATACACAACAAGTATTAGCAATTTGTCATTTTCAACTTTTATATAAAGATTGCTATCTGCTGATCCTTTTGAAAAACCTTGTTGATGAAGATATTTGTCCAAACGGTAGTACCAAGCCCTTGGAGCTTGTTTGAGACCATAGAGAGCCTTTTTCAATCTGCATACAAGATTTGGATCATTTCCAAGAATGAACCCATCTGGCTGTTCAATGTATACTTCTTCTTCCAAGTCTCCATTCAGAAAGGCTGATTTCACGTCCATTTGAAATACTTTGAAGTTTTGAAAACTTGAGAGAGCAAGGAACATTTGGATGGCCTCAAGTCTAGCAAGAGGAGCAAAGGTTTCTTCAAAGTCTATTCCTTCTTGCTGCACGTACCCTTTACAAACAAGTCTGGCTTTGTTTCTAATTACTTCCCCATTTTCATTCAATTTATTTTTGAAGACCCATTTTGTTCCGATAACATTCTTATCCTTTGGTCTAGGAACTAGCTCCCAAGTGTTGTTCTTTTCGATCTTCTCAAGTTCTTCATCCATTGCCTTCACCCAACATTCATCTTTGCATGCCTCTTTCACATTTTGTGGTTCAGTAGAGGAGAGTAATGCCAAATAGCTTGAGGCTTCTGCAACTGTTCTTCTTGTTTGTACACCTGCTTCTTTCTGCCCCATAATCTGAGATTCTGGATGATTCTTCTGGACATATCTGGATGGAGTCTTTTCTTCTATTCTTGTTTGCTCCTCTGGTTCTTCTTGAGTTTCTTCTTGAGGTTCTTCTTCTTCATCATTCTGTCGTTGGGGGTAGCCTTCATCTTCTTCGATGTCTTCATGATGTACTTGCCTAGGAATGTATCCCTTCTCATCAACCACTACATCAATGCTGTCAACAATTCTGCCAAGTCTTTTATTGTAGCATTTGTATGCTTTGCTATGTGGAGAGTAACCAAGAAGAATGCCTTCATTTGCTCTAGGTTCAAGTTTGCCAAGCTGCTCATCAGTATTCTTGATATAGCATTTGCTCCCAAAGATTTTGAAGTGCTTTACTGAAGGAGTCCTACCACTCCAGAGCTCATGAGGAGTTTGAGTGCTATTCACTCGAACATTTGTTTTGTTGAGAATAACAACCACAGCATGTGCAGCTTCACCCCAGAAAGTTGCGGGAGTTCCTGACTCATCAAGCATAGCACGAGCCATTTGTTGGACTGTTCTGTTCATTCTTTCCACAACTCCATTTTGCTGAGGAGTTCTTGCTGTAGAGAATTCTCTTCTTATCCCATGTTCTTCACAGAAATCGAAAAATTAATTTGAAGTAAATTCCCCACCTCTGTCGGATCTGAGGCATTTAATTTTGTGACCTGATTCATTTTCAACCAAGGCTCTGAAGGATTTGAATTTTTCGAATGCTTCATCTTTGTGCTTCATAAGTCCTAACCAGACAAACCTAGAGAAATCGTCAATGAATAATATCAAGTATTCTTCTCCTCAAGGTGTTCTTTTCCTGAAAATACCACATGTATCTGTATGTACTAGCTCAAGAGGCATGCTAGCTGATCCTTCTTTCTCTGGAAAGTTACTTCTGGTTTGTTTTCCAAACTGACATGATTTGCATATGGTGTCGTCAGGAATTTTGATATCTGGAAGATCGCGAACTGCCTGATATTTGCATGCTTTCCTTATTTGTGAAAATCTTAGATGTCCCAACCTCCGATGCCATAACCAGTGCTCATCATCCTTGCTCAGATAGCATTGTTGTTGTCCTTCTTCAAATATGTACAGATTATTTGGAGTTCTTTTGCCTTTGATCATTGTTTTACCTATATCAAGATCACGAACAAGACATCCATTTGATCTGAATATAACCTCGGTTCTTTGATCACACATCTGGCTGACACTTAGAAGATTATGCTTCAATCCATCAACATACAAAACATTTCTAGCCTTGACCTTTTCTTTTAACTGAGCAATGCCTTTTCCTTTTATAGTTGCAGGAGTATCATTTCCAAAAGAGACTTTCTTTCCTTTTTCTAGAGCAGAAAATGACTCAAGTTTTTCTTTATCACCTGTCATATGCTTCGAACATCCACTGTCATTGTACCATAGATTTTCCTGTCCCTCTGCATAAAATTCTATCCCACATCTTTCTGTTTGTGGTTCCTTTATTCTCCATGTTTTTGTGCTTGAGGCTTGTTCCTTTTTCTGCTGAAACCTGCTCCTACATTCAGAGTCTTCATGACCAAAGTTATTGCAAATAGAACATTAAACTTCATTTTCAAGAACCGAAAAGTTGTTATAGGTCCTTTTTGTAATCCCGATCATACTTCTTTGTTTTTGAGCTTCCCTAGTCATGATTGTTTTATATGCAACACATTGAGCTGCTTTGTGACCAAAGTTATGGCAAGAAAAGCATTGTCCATTGAAGAAACTTCTGCGGTTATCGAATCTACCAGCCAATTGATTGTAATTTCTATTGTCATCTATTCTTGAACCAAATTGAGAAGATTTTACCTGTGGCTGGTTGTAGCTTTTGTTCACCCTTAAGATGGATTGCCCCTGATAGTTTCTATTTGTAATTCATCCCTGCTTTACCTGATGATCTTCATTGTGCTTTTGCTCATTTCTTCTTGCTGCATCAAGATAACTTTTTGAGGTGGATGCTTGAGAAGTTTCTCCATTATAGCCCAGACCTGTCTTGTTTAGTGGAGACCACTGCACATTGATAATCTCATCCAAAGTTTCAGATCCTTTGACAAACTTGAGATTAATAGCTTTTGTTTTCTCAATCTCTTTTCTAAGACCAACAATTTCACCTTCTAATTTTTCAAGATGTTTTTCATTTTCATCAATTTGAAATTGTAGAGTATCAATGATCATGTTCTTTTCTTCTATACATCTCTTGAGTCTAGTAATTTCATCATAAAGGTTATCCACATCTATAGCATCCATATAATCATCATCTTCAAATGCCATTAACAACTTATATTCATTACCTTGTTCATCTTCATCACTGTTTAATAGACCATCACTATCTTCATGAGTGTAGTAGCTTTTCTTATTTGCATTCTGTTTCTTGTTCCATCTAGCAGGTTCCTTTCCTTTATCCTTATAAGGACATTTTGCAGCATAATGACCTACTCTTCCACAAGCAAAGCATTTAAAAGGTAACTTACCTCTGAACCTTCCAGAACCCCTTTGAAGATTTCTGACAAAATTTGATTCTTCTTCCTCTTCTTCTGGGACGTGGCTTGCTTCATAATAATCTCCTTTGCCTGATGCCTTGAAAGCAGCTTCTCTTCTGTCTGATGGACCTCCCTTTCTCATTTCATAAGCAGTTAGAATTCCATGTAGCTAAGACATAGTAAGAATTCGTAGATTTTCCTTTTCTTCTATTGCAGATACTTTAGATTCAAACTTGGGGGAAAATGATCTTAGAACCTTTTCAACCACAATAGCCTCTTTTATTTCTTCACCCAAATTTTTCATACAATTAACAACCTCATCTACCCGAAGAAAATAGTTAGCCACACTTTCATCATTATACATTTTGAGAGTCTCATACTGAATTCTGAGAGTTTGAAGTTTAGCACGCTTTACCTGTTCATCTCCTTCATAGCTCGTGACAATTTTGTCCCATATCTATTTTGCGGATTTATAGTGCATTACCTTCATGAATTATGATTGAGATATACATCCTAATAGAGTACTGACTGCTTTTGCATTTGTTTCATACTTCTTTTTCTCGGCTGCATCTGTAGGAGTAGCTGAAGGAAAAGCGTAGCCTGTCTCTACGATGTCCCAAACTTCTGTACCAAGAGATTGAAGATAGGCAGTAACTCTTACCTTCCAATAATTGAAGTTTGTCCCATCAAAAACCGGTGGCCTGATTGATGCTTCTCTCTCGTAGTTGCTCATGATGAACGATCTACCTTCAAGCGATCAAGCTTCTCTGAAGGACCTGCTCTGATACCAATTGTTGGAAATAATACTGAGAGGGGGGGGGGGGTGAATCAATATTATCTAACAATTTTAATAAATCTTCCTTATTTGTTCCTTGAATTATTTTTGCATGTCAGCACCATAAAATAATGAACATGAACAAAGAAAACAGATAGTCACACCAAAGAACACAAGATGTAAGGTGGAAACCCAATATGGGTGAAAACCACCTGCTGCAATATGTCTCTATCTTCTTTCAAATTAGAAACTCCTTTTACAATGGTTATGTACTGGTGCAGTCATTTACCAGTACGCAGGTTGCAACCTGCAGAGAGCTACAACTCTCTCTCTCGTTTTCCAGTCTCTCCTGGAAGGGAGCTACAACCCCCTACTTCTTTTTCTTACAAGGACCACTTTTCATAAATTTTCAAACTGGATCCATAAGTATCAAATGATCATCAAGTATAAGACAATCACCCAGTCAACTGTAGTAACCAGATCAACAATAATAGGACCAAACCCAGAGCATAGCAATGTTAAACAAAGATTTTAAGAGAAGTAAGCACCCTGCTCAACTGTTTGCCTGCTTACGTAAGCACCCTGCTCAACTGCTTGCCTGCTTACAGTACGCACCCTGCTCAACTGCTCGCCTGCTTACGTACGCACCTTGCTCAACTGCTCGCCTGCGTACCTCGCTCTAAGTCCATTGAACTGCCTGCAGACCTCCGCACCTGCAACCCTTCTGTGCCTGCGTATGTACGCACCTGCAACCCTTTTGTGCCTGCGTATGTACGCACCTGCAACCCTTCTGTGCCTGCGTATGCACGCACCTGCAACCCTTCTGTGCCTGCGTATGTACGCACCTGCAACCCTTCTGTGCCTGCGTATGTACGCACCTGCAACCCTTCTGTGCCTGCGTATGTACGCACCTGCAACCCTTCTGTGCCTGCGTATGTACGCACCTGCAACCCTTCTGTGCCTGCATATGTACGCACCCGAAACGCTTCGTTCCTGCGTATGTATGCACTTTTCTTTCACTGTATCTGCGTACCTTCGGGCATAGATGATTTCAAGACTTCAGAAATAACCCAGACAGTCAGATCTACAGATCTGAACATGCATCGAAGAGATCTCAATCCATCAGTAGATTCGCCTTATTTAGATCTAGACATACTCCCAAGAGATCATAATATTTCAAATCTAGCCCTCATAAGATATTCAACCCAAAACATGCTCAAGCCAAATGATCTCCTTTGCTTTATATAGGAAAGCTCTTCCTTAAATCATGGATCAATACCACGAGCCGACACCATAATAACACAATACCGTCGGCTAAATACCAAGAGTAAAACATAAGAAAACCCCACATGTGAATTTCTTTGCCTTGAAATGTGTGCACTGGGGGTACGCACCTCCTGAACGGGATAACTGCGGGTATGTACGCACTTTATGTAACACTGACCTGCGTGTACGCACCTTATGTAAGGTGTACCTGCATAACCCTTATTTTCTTCAATATTTGATAGTTGATCATCAATCTCTGCTGCTGACTTGAAGTACTGTGATCTATCACCTGAATGGGTTGCCATCAAGGACAACACTTTAGCCATAATGCCAACATTCTTCACCCAAGAAAGTTCTCTGATAACACTTACAGTAGATCTGACCTAGAAATATAAATAGAAAATATACCCAAAAATAAGAATATCGAAATATAAAATTGAGTCTCCTTATTAATTAAAACCCTTGAGGTAGGGTTAACACCATGAAATTACTCCTTAAGAAAGGAGAACACTCCACAAGCCATATGCCTGCCAATACAGTAATCCTTCACATATCTCAATGGTGAGTCTGTAGCCTCTATAGAGGATTCATACATACAATACCCTGGGTCTCTCAATAACATATATCTAATACAATGTGTTTATCACATTATTCCTAACAATATGTGGTCCCTTATATGCCATGGGTTAACCACTTTATTTATTAACCATGGCCCATCACATTATTACATTATTCACTTCGGTACCTCCCTCTATACACCACAAAATCCGCCTAGGTATACTATGTCGAGTCGACGAAGGGGGTTTTTCTTACTAGAGTGACACCTCTATGGGAAAATCTATTTCACTCTAGCAATCTTCGTTTTGGATGAATTTTTGTTTTCCCTATTGTAATGTGCCTATTATTGCACGTTCTCCACCACCTATACCTATACAAATAATACCAAATTTAGGAAGGAGGCTCGGCAAATTGAAGACAAGGTCACTGTTGGATAAGCAGTGAACTAAAATGACTGCCGCCTACAAACTTTCCAAGTAGAACCAACAATATTCTAAAGAGGATGATCCACAAAGGGCTTCACTACTTCATTTTCTTGGCATGGTGGGAAAGTTAAGAAACAACACCCACAACAGTATTTACTTGACCTTGTTCAATCAAAGGTATCTACTCATATGGTTGTCATTTTGAGTTTAGATGTTTGATGAATCGGTGTAAGCTTACTTCCAAATACTTGAAAAGGTGACCTAGTTCATGTCGCTACACACCCTCAAACCCCTCTCATCTTCATCAATCTACGTATAGAGGTATTTCGAACTCACATTGTCATGGTTTTATTGTTAACGGTTATACCTATATACATATATTGGTATACCTAAATTTCTGTATCTTTGTCTCATAGGTTATTGCCATGGGTTGGCTCACAGATAGGAGTGCTCATTAAGGCATCCTATCATAGCCAGTGTAGCAATAAGTTTCTTGGGGGGTTCCCTTTATTAGTTTAAATAACACCGTTATATCCTATGTGGCTCGCATTTCTCTTTGCATTTATTATGCTGATGCACATGGCCCCATACTTGGAGTCTCTTCTGACGTCATTTAGAGTGATGTGGTTAATGAGCATATATAACTTCCTGAAACTCTAGGTAGATTCAATGATTTTTCATCCCCATTTGGGTTGGTTCGACTTCCCAATGGGGATCTTATGTCTTAGTTTGCGTGCACCCTTCATTAATAGTCTACGTGATAATTTTATCAAGAATTGGGGAAATATATAGTTAGCCGATTTTACATCTTTACAAGGTTGGTTGAGTTCCAGTTACTCCTTGTTTTACATTGCCTTGAGTTGATTCCCCATGGCGTCTATTCATCCATTTGGGCACAAAGTCCATGTCGTGGGATAGTAGGATTTATATTGAGATATCCATGGGAGTTATGGATGGCTACTTACTTGTATGTTAGATCGTAATAGCTAGGGAAAGTTTTAGCGGCTAATGTTCACAGGTGAGCTAATTTTCCATGTTTTTTCAAAAAACAAGATTCACCAATTTCCATTTTTTCTACAATGATTCACAATTTTTTTTGGTACAGCATTATTTTACCTTAAAAATAGCCAAAATATTATATCGACTAATATAAAATCAATGGAAATCTAAAAATTTATACAAAAACATATCACTAAAATTTTTACAATTTGCAAATTAGGGACTAGTAATATTCACTAGGTTTTCTAAAATTTAAGATAAACTTCCATCCTTAAAATTTTCCCTATAAATAACAGAACCTTTATTAAGTTTTAACTCACGTTATACACTTCTCTAAGGAGTGTAGTGTCAATTTTGTATATATATTTAATTGTTGTCAATTTGTTGTACATTTCTAAACTAAATAGGTCTTCATCAACAAGGTGACCATATTTAACTATTCTCATAACAAATGATTTAGTAACAAATTTTTCATTTCGATGGTTTAGTTTCATAATACTTCTTCATCTTGTTAGAACATACATATTCACATGTATCCTTCTTAAATTTTTAATTTTCTCACTATGTAACAACTCCTTTGAATGGCCACTAAACTCACTCACTTCATTCCAAATTGAAATTGAGGTTTTGATTCCATGACTTGCAAATAATTTGTCGACGCGATTTTTTCTTTTCTTTTTCACGCTCATTGGTCAGGGTATAATTCTACCCTAGAAATGTGTTATGCAGTCTGATGTACTCAAATTACGGTTTCCCATAGTCACCCTTTTATAAAACATAAATTAAAGGATTGCTAATGATAACAAAGGGATTGTAAGAGTGGACATGGTGGTGTCCATGTATTTTTGCTAATGATAATAGTTTCCTGTTATATCTCACTAACATGAATGCCTTATATGTTTCTATAAATTTCAATCACCCCTAATGACTTGATAGTAGAACAACATTTATTCTACCCCTAGTGTCCTATTTTTATTTTTCCTAAAAGGATTCACCTTTTCCTTCCTCATAAAAGGGGAACTTTGGCCTGATCCTTGCTATTTAACTTAACTACTTTCCCCTGTTTAGCTAGGTATAGGTGTTATAGATGTGAATCTAGTTGCTTGGTAAGCACTACCAACATCTCCTTTACGCCCTTACTCATGCTATGGGCACCAAAATTAATAACTTATTGATAATTTCAACTAGCGAACTAGTAGAGAAGGGAGATTCGACTGAACTCTCGGTAGGAACATTCGATTTCAACCTTCTAACCTAGTATTCCCTTTCTAATGCATATCCACCACTTCGAACTAAATATACCCATGTACTTTTCTCAAAATAATACAAAAATATATCTATAACATCTACGGAGTGCTCCACCCAACACACATACTGTCACATAATTTTCTGTTGTTATTTCCATTAATAAGGACTAAACTGTTAATAGGAGTTTTCCTATATTATGGAAAAAAAAATTGAATTCGAATAGCTACTCTGCTATCATAATATCTATGCATTCCATAAAACCTAATATTTCGATGTTCCAATAGAATCATATTTTCGAGTTACTAAACACCCCAATTCCCTTTAGGTTGATGTACTCACAATAAATTTGTACCAATGTCAATTCCACAAACTACAACCTCTTATTACATCCATAATAAGAGTTTGTGACCTCTTATTATATTCGTGGAGTCTACAAAAATTGTTTGTATCCATGACCAACATATTAGTCTACTATTATTTAACATCTAATCGTACACAACAGGTTACTCTACGATGAATGAATAACCAACACATTTGTTTAAAGTTATTAATCATATAATAATGCACAACATATTACCTTTCACTGAATAAATCTCTACCCATCATATGCATTTTAAACTAAAGCAATTAATGAACCACTGTAGGGAGCATAATAATCTACAAAACTTAACAGATAAAAAAAAACATTATCATAAAACAAACCAGAGACTTTAAGAAATTGGATGCCAAGAAACTTAAACCAGAAGACACTATACTCCCAACCACAAACTGCCTCCAATTCTCCCCTGAGCTTGATTGTATGTTCCAGAGAATCAACAACCTCTTGTTGATCTCCTTAATGGGTACTTAATTCCCTTCTTCATGATAACGCTTCCAATTCAGAGGTGTCTCGCTTTTGTAAGCTTTATTTATTTCTGCGTAGACTTTTACTTTAGCCCACCTTTCTCACCCACTGTGTTTTAAACACAACCATTCTCATCTTTTTTCTCTCACTGAGATGCCTCTAAGGGAATTTATTTCCCTCCCTTTATCTTATCTAGAATATTTTATGATTCTAATCATAAAGTCTTTACAATATTATCTCGAGTGTCTTACCTGAGTACATAATTTCCTCAATTAACTATTTCTTTTATAAATCAATTATTTACAATAATCAATCCAAATGTTTGGCTCTAGCACCATTTATAACACACATACATAAAGTAACAACATTTAATAGGAGATGTCACATACTCCGCCCCTATTTTAACACATCCTTGGTGTTTATTTTCCCATTCCCTTTTCCTTATCTTTGCTAGATAAATTTTTCGCTCTCATGGTTTTGTTCCCTTGTATCCTCTTTAAATATAACTTTTCTCATTGCACTTTTACCCTGACTAATAACTTGAGTCCAGAGCCAGATCTTTTCCGGATTCAAAATATCAAAGGACTTTATCAGAAAATATTCCTTAACTTTATATTTGTTTGCTTAGATTGACAACTTAACTAGGATGCACCCATTCTTTCATATTCATTCCATGCCCTTTCTCTAGCATGCATGGTGATTATAGATATTTTTTATGATTTTGACCTGCATTCACCCCAGTATTCACATACAACAAATAATATCAGTGCTATTAATATATATTTCTTTAGACCCAAGGCCATGCACATTGCCATCAATATGGTTTATTCATAAACTTTAAGTTACACAATCGTATCCACGTTTCAACATTTCTCATGGTAGATAAAAATTAGTAAGGATCTGTTTGTATCATGTTATAATTTAGCTGTGTTTTTTTCTTCACTTGTAAAACTACTATTCCAGGTATTTTGTTTTGAACTGTTAGGCTGTGAAGAAAATAACCTCCGAGTGGCCTCAATCATGTCCATTCTTAATTGTTCACGATTACCCATGCTAGTAATGAACCAATATTTTATTGTTCACCCATTATGAACATAACGTGTTTCCCACTATATGACACCTGGTTCTCTTTTTTTTTCTTTTCTCAAATTATGGCCAGATAATCCTTCTCCGTTGCATCTGCTTAGTTACATGTATCCTTGTTCTTTTGTCATATTCCTCTTCTAGAATCTGTGTATACATACTGAATAGGGATTCTTAATTTCCACGTGCATACCCAAATCGATTTATCCACCCACAATTATTCATCTTGACCACTACATTAGTATAGTATTATAGCAATACAAAGTTTCTTTGATATATTTGTTCATAAATATGCCACCGGTATGGTCTTGTGTTTATTGTTAACTTTAAGATATTAATTTCCCATATTAATTTTGAATAGCTAGCTGCCCAACTATGTTTACATCCCTTTCACAAGGGTAATAACAATTAATGAAACATTCGCTGCATTCAATTTGATGTCATTATTTTTAGTTCATAGTACCAATTTTTCATTTGTTATGTATATGTACTTGTAGGAAAATCTATTGTCTTTCCATTCCCATGAAAATTTTATGATTATTAATCCTCCTCCTCAATGAACTTATCAAACCTACTCTCTTTTTTTCTTGATTCTAAAAATATGCACTAAAAATGAAATGATATAGCCTATAATTTTCACGTTGACTATTAGAGTTATCATAACATATGTAAATTATTATTCACAATGTTTCAATACAATCTTCACAAAGTTGGTTCTGACACCTGGCATTCACACATCAATATATCACAGTTGGTCTATATGCTTGAACTATATCATTTTTACAGTTTTGTGGAGTTCTAAACTATCAAGATCTCTACATGCATATCACATTATTTGCAGAGCCTTCACCTATATGATTATTCATTCCTTTTCAAGCTGATTTCTTCCCCATTTATGTACAATTCAAGAGGATGCTATTAATAATCTTTATCCTACATGAATAAACAGATTCTCATCATAGAATGATGATTGTCCACTTAAGTATTGTTTTTCTTATTTGACCATTTGAGTTACTATACCTTTGACCTTGATTGTCTCATTAACAAGTTTTTATTTTTATTTTTTATCTTTTATCTCCTCACCTTGAAAAATATTACTAATCCTCAAGTTTAATTATCTCAAATTGCTTTTGTGAACATGGAATTTTTTTACTGAATTCTCTAAAATTATGTGTAATAATCAACGTGGAGAGAATTTATACTGGTTGATACTAATTTTTTTTTCTTATCTCTCATTGTATATTTCACACACATCATGAGTATATTTTAGGTAGGATGTCTTCATTATTACTAGTAGGTTCCCATTACTTTTCATTGAGCCATACCTTGTAGGAAACATGGTCCCAATGTCTTCTCGGCGAATTGACAAGGATCCCCATGTGTTACCCATACACATTATTATAAGGGATTACGAATTTCCATTTACCACTTTTTATCCTACTTCAGGTTCTTGGTATTGGCTACTCTTGTTCCTATCCTCCTCTAGCATTAAGGAATGGTAATTCATATTTTTGTTAGAATTGGTTATGCATCCAAGGCATATTATCAACTTCCCCTCCTATTGCAAAAACGTTTTGGGCATCCTTCCTCTTTGAAGGTGCATACTTTCTGTAGAACGTCAGTTTAGATGTCTTTCCCGCTCTCCAACTTTATCTTTATTACTTTACTTGTTTGAACCAATCATCTCAACCCCACTAGGAGATGTAAGTCTTAATAACTTGGTAACACACCATTCCCTTACTCTCATAAAAGGTAATAAACCACAATCCTTAGTTACATAAATCCTCAGTTATTACCTGTTTGCTTCCGCTTTTGGCTTAATTCCAATTTGAATTTCCTTTTCTTTTAATATTGTTATGTAATATTCAATTGATAGGGAAGAGGTCAGCAATATTATACATTTGGGGACTAAACTTTGTTGGAAGGAATTTTACTTGATATATCTCCGAATTTCTTCATTTCTTCCTACAATATGCTTCAAAGGTTATTAATAGAATTTGATATATTCCTTCATAGATGAGTTATTTTACAATTTTAAGAAGCTAATCCACTTTTAACTTTCCCCATGGAAATCATTGGAGGATCATCATTATTTCCCAATGCTTAATTCCCACTGAGTTAGTCTAAGAAATCGGGGCAACTGTTGTGGTATTGTTTCTATTGTGGCCCATTTCCTAGAGGCAATTAAGGCGTAATTATCAGAACTAGTGTCCATAAACCCAGTTTGTTTCATATGTACTAGATCATTAACTCATGCTGAAATCTTCATTTCCTCAAAAATACAACATATCCTTCTTGATTAATGGTATATATTAATTAACCATTCATTCTAATTGAAAATTACTTTGCAGAAAATTTAATTTACACATAATTAAGATTTCTTGCATACCCATATACATACTATCATATTATTTCGTCCTTACCTTGGCCACTTAGGTCCGAGAGTGGAGCATAGGCTCTGATACCCTTGTCACAACTCTCTCTTTGCAAGGAATTTTTGTTTGGAATGTCACGTCGAAATTTACTTTTATTATCCCAGGCAAGGTTCCAAATATGGGAGCCCCTGATTTTCCATGACATTCTAATGTGATCCTTCTCCTACCACTACTTGGCATAATTTTGTTTCCACATCTTATCCCAGGGGGCATTCGGTTCCTTAATCCATCTCCACCAAAGCTTGTCTCTCGAAAGTCTGTTGAGGGTCTCAGGATCATGAAGCCCCAATCCACCATGGCTCTTGGGCTTACAGAGCTTGGCCTAAGCTACTAAAGCCCCATTCTTTTTCTCTTCCCCTCTGCCCCGCAAAAAGTCCCTTTGTATGCTTCTTATCTATTTCTTAATACCTTGGGGAGTAGGAAGAGCTAAAAAAATGAAAATGGGAATGGCCTACAAGGCCACTCGCGTGACCACAAGGCGCCCTACCAAATTTAGTGACCTGCATGTCCATTTTCTGACCTTTTCCTGAAGTTTATTTGATATTGTCTCCCACACTTTCTTACTTAGAGGTTTGTCAGTAAGAGGAATTCCAAGATATTTAGAAGGTAGTTGTTCCCTTTTAAATCCAAGAATTCTGGTAATGTTTCTCTGAATAGCAATATTAGTGTTAAAGAATAAAAATTTGGACTTGTTGAGGCTTACCTCTGTGCCTACTACCATAGCAAAGTCATTCAAGATGGTTTTGATTGCTCTAGCTTCCCTGATTGTGGTATGCCTTGCAACGTTGTATCATCCACAAATTGTTGATGAGTGTTTGCCTCTCCATCCGTGGTAAGTTTGAGACCCTGAATTCGTCCTTCAGCATTTTGCATTTTGATCACTCTACCAAGCCCTTCCATCATGAGGATGAAGAGGAATGGTGAGAGCATATCACCTTTTCTGTGTCCCGTGGAGGGTATGAAGGTCCTTGATGGAGCTCCATTAAGTAGTATGGAAAAAATGGTTGTGGTAACTAATGCCATCACCCACCTTATCCAATTCTGGTCAAAACCATAGGCTTTTAGAATTTCTATTATTTAAGACGAACTTAATTTGTCATAGTCTTTCGCTAGGTCCAATTGAATGATCATACCATCTTGTTTGTTTCTTTTGAGAGAGTGTACCACCTCATGAGCTTGGATGTTGTTGTTGAGGATTTGTCTTCCCTCCACATAGCCTGTTTACTCCTCCGAGATGAGAAAGGGTAGATGTGGTTTGAGTCAATTGGCTATCACTTTGGAAATAAATTTATACACCACATTACATAAGGCTATGGGCCAAAAACACTCCGGTGTCATGGCATTTTCCTGCTTTGGGATAATAGCTATGAAGGATGCATTTAGAGCCTTCAGTACCTTTTTGGATCTTCTTGAGTCTTCCACAACCTCGAGGATATCATGTTTGATAGATTCCCAACATGCTTTGAAGAAGTCTACATTGAATCCATCTGGGGCTGGTGCTTTACCATTCTGCATTCCATTAATCACTTCACTGACCTCCTCTTCCGATACTGGCCTGTTGAGTTTGTGGTTATCCTCTCTAGTAACTAGCTGAGGGATATACTGAGTAAAATGGTCAATGAACCTAGATTTGTCCTCCATTGGCTCCTTTGCAATATTGCAGAAGTGTTGTACCAGGACAGATTCCATATCATTGTGAGATACAAGCTCAATACCTTGAGAATCTTTGATCTTAGTGATTCTATTGTGTGCCTAGTGAGCCATAGTGGATTTATGGAAGAATTTTTTATTTCTTTCTCCCTCCCTAATCCATTGTATCCTTGATTTCTACGTCCAGAAAATTTCCTCTTGTGAGCATCAATCCTCCCATTCTTTTTGCAGAGAGTTAGTTATATTTTTCCACTCTTTGGTGAAGCCCTCTGAGATGTTAATCTGATTGATCTCCCACAACTTCTGCTCAATTTCTCTTTTGGCTTTGAAGATTTCTCCAAATTCCTTTTTGTTGCAAGATTTATGATGGGATTTGATATGTTTAATTTTCTGCTGGAGCATGAACATTTTTGTACCCTGAATATTCAGCTCCTCTCTCCGCCATTTATCAATGTTACTAGTGAATTTAGGGTGTGAGAGCCAGGCATTTTCAAACCTGGAAGGTCTGTTTCTCGGTGTGCCAATGAAGGTGGCTTGCAGCTATATAGGCCAATGATCCAATCTTCCAAAGGGCTGAATAGAGGTTGTCATGGTGGGTCCTATGAGAAGGATGTCCCCTAAAATAATAAATCTATCAAGTTTGGAAGAAACTTGAGAAACCCCTCCCCTTTCATTGTTTCAAGTGAAGGTTCCATTAATTGTTTCAGTGTCCACTAGTCCCATGTTCATAATGAAGTTCTGAAAGGCCATGGAGTATTTGCCTAGCTGTCTAGTGCCCCCTTTTTTTCTAAAAGAGATCTTATCATATTGAAGTCTCCTGCAACGATCCAGGGTAGAATGGGATGTCTTGCTCTTAGATCCTCTTGGGAGGTGAGAATCTTGAGTTTTTCTGCTTGATTTTGAGGTCCATAAACATTTGTAATCATGTATATCTCCTTATCCCCTACAAGTTGACATATCAAGGAGAGATAGTTCCTTGAAACTTCAGCATCTAAGATTCCAAATTTCTATGGATCCCACAACATCAAAACCCCCCCGCCGAGTTATTAGCCTTAACCTATAAATACTCATATTTAATTAACAACTTATTGTGAATATCTCTTATCTTGTCCATCGAACATTTTGTCTCCTAAATAAAAACCATGTCTGGTTTTTCTTCTTTCATTTTGTTACTAAGATTTCTTTGTTTCCTTCTATTTCCTATACCTCTAATGTTCCAGGTTGTGAGCTTCATTAAGAAAGGTTAGGAAAGGAATAACTGGTTAGATCTTTCATCTTATGATCCGAATTGGATCCTAAACACTCTCTAAGTTCTCATGACTATTTCAAATTATGCCAAAATACTCAAGTCTTAGAAAAATCAAGCTATCAGAAGGAATCCTCGTGAGAGTTGCAGTTGTGTCCATAGCAGAGCAATGAGGACCCTCGGTCGAGTGCGTAGACTGTTGGCCCATGATGACGAGCGTTGGCGCAAATTGGCAAAACTGGAGGTCAATTCGTGAAATGTGGGTAGATTCTAATACGCAATTGGTGTTATCGTATGGCATCCCCCTGAGTGAAGGAAAGCCCTGGAGCGTCGGACCCGAAATGACTGTGAAATGCGAAAAAGTAATTTGTTTGGTTCCGTACCGTAGGATTCCACAAACCGACAGGATATCAGAAGGCCTCGAGGTGGTAAGAAATTTTGACTGAGTCCCGCTCGATGCCACACATCGAGTGACACATGTCTCGCTGATGAGAGAGAAAACCGCCTGCATCAAATGGGTAAACGTCATGTAACTTGCCCGCCCGATATGAACGATGACCGTAGGATCTTGGGGGCCCAGATCTATGGCAGAAGCACATCCCGATAAATGACTGGATTTGGCGAGGTTATAAAGCAAGACTACAAGGGATTTGAAGTTTGACGTGGACGATGAGTTGGAAAAATATTCATGTTCGTGGGTCATCTTGAAGCGAACGGAAATAACAGCCATTCAAATATGATTCAAGGAACCTGACATACTTAGTTCATTAGGAAAAAGGTGGCCACCTCCCTGTGAGGCGTTACACAGTGATGATGATGCCGAACAGGGAAATCCCAATGGATGAGAGGCAGGAGAACTGGAATGCTGAGAAGCGGAAATGAATAGTCAGAAAGCGGAATGACTTTAAAGCCATGTACTGATAGAGACAGGTAAGAAAGGAGAGTTAGTGAAGGCAAAAAGTCGAGAGTAGAGAATAGAAGAAGCCGAGCTGACCTAAGGGTAGCATCGAGCCAGACAGAGCCAAAGAGGGTGATAGAGTCTGTGAACTCCAGAGAAGGCTTGAGAGATTCAATCGAACTCCTCTGTGTATAGCCTATCATGTATGAGTCTCAGATTTGGGCTCATAGCCCTGTGACCAATAGAGGTCAAGTTCAGTAAGGAGAGTCTGTGTACTCCAGAGACTTAGGGGATCCAAGTCCAATGCTACTGATTTAAATCTATTTAGTCAGACTCAAATTGAGCTCATTGTTGTAAAACTCTGCTTTGAAAACATAATAGAGAGGCCACCACTGAAGGTTGGACCATGGGACGTAGCCCAAGAGTGTTAGGTCAACTCCTTATTAAAATTCTTGTGTTTATATGTTTGCGTGCCATGCTTTCTCTAACTGCTTCAGTGTCTATGTATTTCGCAATATTATCGATCCATTGCATGAAGTAACATAGGCACATCCATGCACATAAGTTTGTAATACCTTTAATTCTTTATCATGGATAAATTCTAGATCAAGTGGTATCAGAGCTCAAGTTTTATTAAGGTTAGAGAAGTTGTGCTGGATTTATTGTTGAATGCTAACTAGATCAAAGCTTAAATTAGGAGAAGGAGAGTTGGTTGAAGCTAGCCCATAAATAGGAAGAGTCTATACTAGGAGGAAAATATCGGAAGAAGAAGTTCCCCTAGAATTAGACACTCAGTTCCTGGAAAGCTTCATGACCATGAGAGCCATGGTTTAAGAAATGTATAGAGAATCTAAGAAAAGTAAAGATTAAGATTCATCAAAACGAGATAAAGAAGCAGAAGAATCTTTCTTCCATGTCCATTCTAAAGGCAAGGGGAATGAAGAAAAACTGCCCACTCCTCCTGAGAGTCATGAAAATAAATAAAAGCATCCTTGATTAAATTAGACGTCAAATTTGATTTGCCTATTTATGATGGAGAGTTGAATGGAGAGAAGCTAGATAACTGGATCAGCCAGATTGATGTGTATTGCAGAGTACAAAATATTGATTTAGATAGTAGCAAGATTTAGTAGGCTAGCCTATGTCCGGGAGGCACTACCTTGGTATGGGAAGGCAGGACCCAAGCTTACTTGAACAAACATGGAAAAATTCTTTCTGTCTGGGGTGAATTTGTTTTTGCAATCGAAAAGCAATTTTATCCAGTAGCCTATATGCAACAAGTCATGATGAGTTGACAAACTCTTCACCAATTGAAAGGGTAAAGTGTATAAGGCTACACTCAGGAATTTAGGAAAAGAGATTTGATTCTAGGAATTTCTTTAGACTCACTTGAAACTTTGTTGAAGAATATAGGTGGTCTACATAGCTATTTAAAGCATACCATTCTCATGTTTAATCCCACTAGCATAGATGAGGTATATGTTCATGATACACATCTAGAAGCTAGAGGCAAGAATGTGAACCCAAAAGTTGGGGGATCATCCAAACCCACTATGTGAAAAAATAAGGAAAAGAGAAAATAGAAATGGAAAAAGAGGAAGACAAATACTGTACAAAAGACCAAATCTTCCTACACTCACTACACGAAGGATGGGCTTAATGATGAACACTATTGGATTCTGCATCTGGAGCTGAAACCCAAGAAATTCGATGGCAAGAAGAAGAAGACTGTTGCAGCTATTGAAAATGATTTGGGGTCAGTCTCAGGGGATGAAACAATGATTGCAGCCACAGGTATAAAAGGTAAGAATTCTAAAGCATCTACTAGTAGTTCTACACAATCCACTAATAATGAATAAAATGAGAGGAAAAGACATGAGCTTTTTCATATTCGAGTTATTTCCAAGAACAAAAAGATTGATACTTTGCTTGATAGTGGATCACAAGTAAATTTAATTTCTGAAGCAATTGTAAAGATGTTGGGATTACTAACTACACCTTGCAGAAAACCATATCCATTAGGTTGGTTATGTGATAAAGCACAGCTACATGTGACAAGATAATGTAAACTTAAGCTTTCTTTTGGGTCAACGTTTGTAGATGAGGTTGAGTTAGATATCATTCCTTTGGATATATGTCGAATTGTTTTAGGAAGTCCTTACTTGTATGATAGGAAAGCCATTTTCTATAGAGCAAAGAACAAGTATCTACTTGTTAAAGATGGAATTAAATATTTTGTAAGAGCTCATAAACTCAAAAGTAATTATACTCTCATAAACTTAGGGCAGATGAAAAGAATTGTAAATTCATGCAAACAATTTTTACTGATGGTTGTAAAGGAAAATAAACCTGATAAAACCAGTATATTTGAGGGTTGTAATACTAAACAGCAAGTTGAGTTAGAAAAAGTTGTTTCAGAATATAATATAGTATTTCGAGAACCTAAAGGTCTGCCACCCAAAATGGAATTAGTGCATGATATTAATTTGCAGCAAGATGCTCCATTGCCTAACATCAGAATGTATAGGTTGTCCACTTTAGAGAATGAATAAATCAAGAAGCAGGTATAGGAGCTGCTCAAGAAAGGGTTCATAAGGCCTAACACATCACCATGTGGGTCTCCAATTGTCTTGGTGAGAAAGAAAAATGGCTCATGGAGAATGTGCATTTATTACCGAACGCTGAATAAAATAACGATCAAGAATCGTTATCCTCTTCCTCGCATAGATGATCTATTAGATTAGTTGAAAGAAGCTATTTATTTTTCAAAAATTAGACTTGCATAGCGGCTACATCAGGTCAGAGTTGCAGAGCAAGATGCGTGGCAGACTACTTTCAAAACAAATCAGGGATTGTATGAGTGGTTAGTGACGCCTTTTGGCTTGACTAATGCTCCTGCTACTTTCATGAGAGTAATGAATGATGTACTTGACCTTTTATTGATGATTTTGTAACCGTATACTTGGATGATATTCTTGTATTTTGTAAAACATGGGAAGAACATTTGAAGCATGTAAACAAGACATTATATGCTTTGAGAATAGAGAATTTTCATGTTAAGCTCTCAAAATGTCAATTTGGCAAAACATATTTGACTTATTTGGGTCATATTGTAGGGGTGGTGAATTGAAGATATATCCCTCTAAAGTGGCAGACATTATTAACTGGCCTAAACCCAAATCTATTGTAGAAGTTAGAAGTTTACTAGGAGCAACACATTATTGGAGAAAGTTTATTGCTAACTTTTCCTTGATTGCAACTCCCTTACATGCATTAACAGGATTGAATAAGGTGTTTCAATGTGGAGGCAAATAGTAGAAAGCCTTCGACACCTTGAAAGAAAAGATTAGTACAACACTAGTACTACCACTGTTCGATCTTCAAAGACCATTTGAAATTGAAACGAATGCCGATGACTATGCCATGGGAGAAGTGTTGATGCAGCATGGTAAACCCATACGTTATCATTTTGAGACATTTAATTTTGCAGTAGTAAATTATCCCACAAATGATAAAGAATTGTATGCATTAGTAAAGAGTGTGAAAAAGTGGAAACATTATTTAATGGGCAAAGACACAGTTACAAATACTGACCATCAACCACTTCAATATTTCGACTCACAAACTAAGTTGCAGCAATTAAGACACTATAGGTGGATGGGTTTCCTACAACATTTTCATCTTGTCATCAGATATAAAAAGGGCATACACAATAAAGTTGCAGATATGTTGTCCAGACCAATAATAAATTCATCTACTATAGTTAAGCATAATTCAGTACTTCATGAAAGATACATTGAACAATATGCTAAAGATATAGATTTTAAAGATGTATATGCAACTTTAAGTCGCGGAAAACAAGAGGAAGAATTGGATTATCACCTAAAGGACCGACTCTTGTATCATTTTGGAAAGTTATGCATTCCACAAACTAAAAGAGTAAAGATAATTTGAGAAGCACACACCTCTCTAATGTCAAGTCACTTTGGTGTAAGTAAAACCATTGCACAGGTGCAAAGATTTTGTTACTGGCCAAAAATGAATGAAATTGTTTCTAGATATGTAAGAGGGTGTACCATGTGTGCTAAAAGCAAGCCCAACAATAGAAAACTAGGCTTGTACACTCCACTGTTAGTACCCTCTCATCCTTGGGAAAGTGTTTCCATGGAATTCGTTGGAGGACTACCTAAGTCTAGGAAAGGTCATGAATATTTATATGTTGTTGTGGATAGGTTCAACAAAATGTGTATTTTAATACCTTGTGACAAACATATTACAGCTGAACAAACTGCCAAGTTGTTCTTTCAACATGTATGGGTTCATTTTGGATTACCCACCTCCATTATATCTGATCGAGATTCCCGATTTGTTGGGAAATTTTGGTCGCATCTGCGGTAATTAATGGACACCAGACTAAAGAAGAGAAAAACTTTTCATCCTCAAATAGATGGCCAAATAGAAGTGGTCAACAGGACAGTGATCCAGTTTCTCAGAGGCTATTGCAGCAAGCATCCCAAGCTTTGGGATGAACATTTGTGTTATGTGCAACATGCTTACAACCGAGCTAAACATTCTTCTACACAAAGATCTCCTTTTGAGACCTATTTTGGTTTCACACAAAGGTCTCCCTTGGATTTTGTCTTTGGTAAAGACATAGCAGTTGATGGACACAGTGATGTGGACAAGGCAACCAAGTTCATTGAACAAATCCAAGAGATTCACTAGGTAGTATAGGAACATCTGGAAAAGAGCCAAGCCAAGTACAAGGCAAGGTATGATAAGCATCAAATTGAGCATAGTTTCCATGTTGGTGATCAAGTCTGGGTATATATTAGCAAAGACAAAATGCAAGGTGAAGGTAAGAAGCTAAAACTAATAAGGTATGGACCTTTCAAGATACTTGAGAAAATTGGTGAGCATGCTTTTTGCCTTGATTTACCATATTACATGCACATCTACTCAGTTGTTAATGCAAACAGTTTGAGACAATTTGAACCATCGTTAATTGAAGATCCCGAAGAGCAGATTCAATTTCCTTCTCTTGATGATCTGTTGCCTGAATATCTCAATGAGTTGGAGGAAAATACAGTCCTGGACAGGAAGGTGAGAACTACTCGCAGGGGGGATGTTAAGGACCGGAGGATCAGACTCAAAGGTTCAAAACCAAGCAGTGCCCGATGGGTAGAAATTGAGTAGGTGAGGAAAAGTATCCTCCTTTTATTGATGATGAAGAAAACCAAATTTTGGTGGTCCAAAAGCATTTTCAGTGGGAAGGTCGTGGTCCGAATTGGATCCTAAACACTCTCTAAGCTCTCATGACTGTTTCAAATTATGCCAAAAGATTCAAGTCTTAGAAAAATCAAGATATTGGAAGGAATCCTCGTGACAGCTGTAGTTGTGGCCAAAGCACAGCAACGAGGACCCTCGGTCAAGCGCGGAGACCGTTCGCCCATGGTGACGCACGCTAGTGAAGATTGGCAAAACCGGAGGACAATTCAAGAAATGGGGGTAGATTTTGATACGCGATTAGCACTAAAGTGCTAAAGTGCTAATCATGTATCGCAGGGCATCCCCCTCAGTGAAGGAAACCCTAAAGTGCCCAGACCCGAAATGATTGTGAAATGCAGAAAAGTAATGCGTTTGGTTTTGTAGCACAGGATTCCACAAACCGGCAGGATATTGGAAGGCCTCGAGGTGGTAAGTAGTTTTGATTGAGTCCCGCCCGATGCCACACATCGAGTGACACACATCCGGTGGATGAGAGAGAAAACCGCCCGCATCGGTTGGGTAAACGTCATGCAACTTGCCTACCCGATATGAACGATGACCATAGGATCTGGGGGGCCCAAATCAACGACGGAGACACATCCCAATAAATGATCGGATTTGGCGAGGTTATAAAGCAAGATTAAAAGGGATTTGAAGTCCGACATGGACGATGAGATGACAATATATTTGTGTTCATGGGTGATCTTGAAGCAAATGGAAATAACGACCATTCAAATACAATTCAAGGGACCTGACACGCTCAGTTCGCTACGGGATAGGTGGCCACCTCCCTGTGAGGTGTTACACAGTGATGATGATGCCGAACAAGGAAATTCTAACAGATGAGTGTACAAGAACCAGAATGCTGGGAAGCAGAAACGAACAGTCAGAAATCAAAATGGCTTTAAAGCCATGAACTGATAGAGACAGGCAAGCAAGGAGAGTTAGTGAAGGCAAAAAGCCGAGAGTAGAGAATAGAAGAAGCCGAGCTGACCTGAGTGTAGCATCGAGCCAGATAGAGCCAGAGAGGGTCAGAGAGTTTATGAACTCTAGAGAAGGCTTGAGAGATTCAGGCGAACTCCTGTGTGTATAGCCTATAATGTACGAGTCTCAGATTTGGGCTCATACCCCTGTGACCAATAGACGTCGAGTTCAGTAAGGAGATTCTGTGTACTCGAGAGACATGGGGGATCCAAGACCAAACATACTGATTTAAATCTATTTAGTGAGACTCAAATTGAGCTCACTATTGTAAAACTCTGCTTTGAAAACATAATAGAGAGGCACCCACTAAAGGCTAGACCAGGAGACGTAGCCCAGGAGTGTTGGGTGAACTCCTTATTAAACTTGTTATGTTTATATGTTTGCCTATTATGTTTTCTCTAACTTCTTCAGTGTCTATGTATTTCACAATCTTATCGATCCATTGCATAAAGTAACATAGGCACCTCCACGCACATAAGTCTGTAATATCTTTAATTATTTATCCTGGACAAATTCTAGATCATCTTAACTGAGTTAATCAATAGTTTTCCACATTCATTCAGCGGTTCATTCTATCTATTTCTTCCTCTTTTCCTACCTGAGATCTTTGTAGAATGTGCCTATGAATTCAACATCATCTTAACCCCACTTGGCTCCTAGCTTTCACGGTTTCTTTTAACACCAGCTCCCTTCGCTTGTGACCTCCGTAGAAAGAGTTGTTGTACTTTGTGATAATCCTATTTTGGCAAGGAGTCCACACCTATGCCTTTTCCTTGTTCCAGAAATTTCTCTAGATCTAGATTATCCTTATCCAAAATCTCCTATATCTCATGGTCCTATGTTCCCGTTTCACTTGGAGCCATCTCCTGGTCCCTACTGATCTCCATCAAGCTTCGTAGATCATCATTCTTTTGCTAGTTGTTTATTGTGATTTCCTCCATGTGAGTTACCTTATCTAACTCCTTTGTTACATTCTCCATGTCCTAGACTGTCTCCTTATTCCCCTCTTCTTCCTCCAGGATCTTGAAGCTATTGTGTCTTGTATGTCTGTCCTCATTTACCTTCTTATGTGGACGTTTCCCCCCTTTCCCTTTGTTCCCGACCTTGGTGAAACCCTCGTGATCTCTTTCCACATTGGTTTTCTAGTTACTTTCCCTATTGATTGTGGGGCAGTCTCTATACAGATGCCCATGTTCATGGCATTTGCGACACCTAAACGGTATGTGCTCATAGTCCATAGTCTACACCCATTCTTCATCATATACTTCTAAAATTATCACTTCCGGAAGGGCTCCAGATAGATCCATTTCCGCACATATTCGAGTAAAGGAGGTATATGTTCCTTTTCGAGTTGCTTGTAAGATCTTTAGAAAATGGCCCAGCTTGTTGCCTATGGTTTTCAAAGATTCTAGTAACAAATAATCCAGAGGAAGGGAGTGTAGTTTGATCCACACTGGTATTAATTTGAATTTTTCACGTTCCGGGACAATGTTCATCATCCAAGGCCGCATGTAGAGTCCTACCGTGGCATAGAAATAAGCCCCCCCATCAATCACATGGTCTTTGTCCTCTAGGCTTGTGAACACTACTATGAAGAAGCCCTTAGAACCCATATGTAAATGTATTTCACCATTTGGCTTCCAATGGCTCCTTATCCAGATGTGTAATGCCCTCTCCGTCAGCCATAACCCCATGAACTTGCATATGATTGCATGTTTCGTCATATGATCCCTATGTGCTTGTATCGCTCGGTCGCTCAATACGACCAGAGGAATAATGCCTGACTTGGGTTTGCAAAACCCAGATGTCCTTATGGAAGTCGATCTTTCACTGTTGCCTCCATTCTCCTTTTCTTTACTTGTTTCCTATTGGTTCCCTTCATGATCCTGATGTCCACTTCTTCCATATGTCCCCTGGCTTCGTGCTTCTGAAATCTTCTCCAGAGGTTTTTTGAAATGCTTCTTTCCCATGTCCTTACTTCCTTCTATGACTGTTTTACTGTAGGAGGGAGCAACACTCCCCCTTGCACTCCCCGCCACAGAACCTCAGTCCAAAACCCTATCTTCAACTCCAACCCTATCTTCTCAAAGCCCTCCGATTCTCATCTTTCTATTTCACTTCTTTAGAGAAAACTATATATTCCGAAAATGTTTTTTTTTTTTATAATTTAACTATGAAAAAATTATAATTTCATTTTCATATATATCTATATCTATATATATATATATAAGTTTTTAGTCCTCTTTCTAATATTAAAAATTGACAATTTTACTATTAACTATTTATTCATACTCTCTATGCATTATATAACACTAACACGGTAATATGAGCCTTTAAAAATATGAAAAGTACGTTGTCCATCATGTCGTAGCTTTCAAAAAAAAATCTATAACATAAATAAAACGTATACAAAATTCAAAACAATTTTTAATTTATTATTTGGAGTATTTTTTGTATTATTTTTTTAATAAAAATAAAATTAATAATACACAATTAGACTATAATCATAGCCCCAAGAAATACATTCTATAATCTAGTATGAAAGTAATGTGTAATTCCATTAATGTTGAAGAGGGAGTTAACACTTGTCTAACAAAATAAAATAAAATAAAACGAAATATTTAGTAAATAAAAATTAATTTTGATGTATACAAAAATAACCATATAAATAAAAAACTAATAAATAGTTCAAATACACCTAAAAAAAATTGACAATTCATTATATGTTGAATTAATTGAGTTTATTTTGTTGCAATAAATAAAAAACTAATAAATAATTAAAATACACCTAAAAGATTGACAATTCACTATATATGTTGAATTAATTAAGTTTATTTTAGTGCAAGTTATTAGTGATCGCTCAATTTTATAACTAATAATAGTATTTTTTTTGTTATATCTATATTTTTCAAATAAGTTAGAAATTTGCTAAAATAAAACATAAGAAAATCACATTTGTAGATCCATTATATAAGTCTATAAAGCATTCATAATTCTTGATTCTCTCTAACAATTCATAATTCGTGACTCTCTCTAACAATTCTAATTTTTTCTTCAAAATCTTACTGGTATTCAAGTTAAGTTAAGTTAAGGCTGAGGAAGAGAATGCAATAACATTCAATAGAGATGATCAACATGGTCAATTCAATTTTTTGTCATCAGTTGTTTGGCTATATAAATAATTAACATGTCAACAAAATATTGTTGAACACATTTCTTATTTTTCTATTATTTTTCATGTCGATTAAGGAGGAACAACATCACTTTGGAAAACTGAGTCCGAGTTGATCGAATGTGAATTTAGTTATTTGACACTATTATCGATCACCACGCCTAGTTTTGTGTCTTCCTATACCGTATGGCATCCACAACTTTCAAATCAAGACACTATGAGTGCAATGTTGGGTTTAAGAAAACATCCTACACTTTATAAAATATCAAAATATTAGATACATTCAATTCGTTTCCGTGAGTACTTAACCTTGATGTAACTTTATTCTTCCTTTCTCATAGTTAGAACAACCGGTGAGAGTACTTAATTTTTTTTTAATTGAAAGTCTCTTTGGAAAAACATGAACATGATAATTACGTGCAGGTATTTCATGTTAACGTATCTTAAATTACCGAGGTAAAGGTTTATTATCAATGTAATGGGTTTCGGCTAAATCAGTTTTGATAAGTGGTACTCATGTGGACTTTTTTTTGGGACATTTTTGTGGGAACCAATTGTTAGAAATCTGCAGTTTCTAAATCTTAATGTGACCCGATTAAAGCATTAAAGCGTTAAAAGCATTAAAGCATTAAAGCACTAAAGCAGTTTCTAATCTAAAGCATTAGATCTTAAGCGTTGAATTGGTATATGATGGACGTACCAGATTAGAGTTAAATAATATATAAAGGATTGGGTCCTCTCTCTCCCACACACAAGAGTTGCATTCTTCTCCATCAAGAAGCACATAAAGGAAGTGAGGGCAAGAGGAGAGAAACCGAATTCTGAGAAGAAGACAGAAGACAGAAGACAGAAGATGGCAGCCATTACATCTTCCGCTGTTAGTCAAGGTATGTCATCTTAAACAACATATTAAGTTCTGAATGTGAAATATTTGGTATTGATAATCTTGGGCTGTTAATTGGAATTTTTACATTTGGTATCAGAGCCACAATCAATAACTGAATATTTCCTATGATTGCAATTGATCTGTTCTGTGCTTTACTCATGATGTTAATCAAAACCCTCCGCTATAACTAAAAAATAAACCCTGTGTGAAAAACACAATCAAGCCCACAACATGGCCTCCCCTCACAGTCCATGTTTGATCTTCTTTTTGTTTCCATACGACTACAAATTCATCAAGAATTTGGCAGTTTGCGCGCTGAGTTGTTATATTATGGTTTGCGTGACCAGTTGGTGTGATAAAGAGGAAGAGACGGTGATGTTTAAGAGAGATATGTATATCTCGTGATCACTCGCCATCACTTCTCAGTCTACCCAATTTCTCTGCTTTTTCTTTTCCACGAATCAGAGGCCGAAAATGGCTTTGCCAGTGGACTTTGTCATACCGTATTCAATACGCTTTGTTAACATGGTGGAAATAATAGGATTCTTATGACAGCCGGACAAGTTCATGATTCTCTTTGACTAGAACCTCCAACAATTTGTTTAAGATAAGAATGAACGATTCATATTGTCGGACCTCACTGAGAGTCTGTGGACTGGACTAGGCATGGGGTATAATGTTTCTTTGTCGGGTAAGAATTTAAGAGTTTCGTTTTTCAAGAAACTGCCACAGTCAGCAGTCAAACTAACTTGGACGCCAAGCTTTTTTATTTTTATGATGATAACAGAACGAATTCTCCATTCAATCGAATTGTTTGAATGAGTCCGAACATTGTTTAAATAAATGGCAAGCATGTACCGATTTCGAAACCTTTAATCTTAAACACCGACAAGAGGAATTTGAAACGTCCACGCATTCCACCAGGCCGTAAAATAAAGACTTGAACAGTTCGTATTGAATTAAATTGATGAAACCGAAATAAAGAATGCCTTTTCGGAAATGCATGTCCAATCTGTTGTTTGAATGAACCATTCATGTGATTCCGGCATAAAGAATCCCGATCCGGTAATGAATGTCCAATCTGTTGTTTGAATGACGCATTCGTATGCCTTTCCAGTAATGGAAATCCAAAATAATTGTTTGAAATTTTAGGCATAAAAGTAATTGCTCTATGACTGATTGTTTTGCATAAGGTATGTGTTATAAATTATTTATGCACATGAGATTTATGATTTTGTTAATCACCAAAGTGGTCAAAATCAGAATGTTGTTTTGCATAAGGTATGTGTTATAAATTATTTATGCACATGAGATTTATGATTTTGTTAATCACCAAAGTGGTCAAAATCAGAATAATCATTTAGTGCATAAGTGACATAATGATTATTGATAGAAATTGCCAGTTATAATAATACCAATTAAGAACTCGCGTCACTAATGATAGAACCTGAGAACTTACCCAAAGGAAAGTCTTGTTCTACAACTAGTTGACATGATGAGGTTTGATAGATATTTTGATTAAATAAATATTGATCATCCAAAGATGTCAGTTCTATTTAATTGAATATATTTATTACCTACTTATTTTTTGGTATTTAATTATGTTAAGTATAAGATAGTATCTACCCAAAGGAGTGCTATATTATACTATTATGTCTATATCTGAATCGCGTTAGTTATGAGCTTATAGTTATTTCATTTTTGATTTGCAGGTGATCTATCTTTCGTATGTTTTGAATCAAATTTAGTTGAAGTTCCTATTAATACATGATGGCTTGATACTGGTGCTACAACTCATGTTTCCAACAATATGCAGGGATTTCTTACGATCCGAACCATAAATCCAAATGAAGATCGTTTTCTCTTTATGGGAAACGGAATGAAATCTTCAATTGAAGGCATTGGGACTTATCGTCTAATTCTAGAAAGTGGATATGTATTAGACTTATACAGTACCCTTTATGTGCCTTCATTATCTAGAAACCTTATTTCCACAAGTAAATTGGATATTTCTGGTTTTAGATGTATGATTGGATCTGGTTGTTTTGATTTATATAAGAATACTGATAATGTTGCTTCTGGTATTCTAATTGATGGTTTATATAAATTGAAACTGAATGACACTTATGCGAATTCCTTGTTGAATGTAGTAAATAATGTTGGATGTAAACGTAGCAGGTTGAATGAAAATTCTGCTTTCTTGTGGCATAAAAGACTAGGTCATATATCCAAAGAAAGAATGATGAGATTAGTAAGTAATGAAATTTTGTCAAATTTGGACTTTAGTGATCTAGAATTATGTGTGGATTGTATTAAAGGTAAACAAACCAAACATAATAAGAAAGGAGCCACTAGAAGCAGCCACCTTCTTGAAATAATACACACTGATATTTGCGGACCTATGGACACTCCAACCTTTAATGGAGAAAAGTATTTCATCACTTTCATTGACGATTTTTCCCGTTATGGTTATGTCTATTTGCTTCATAAAAAATCTCAATCTGTGAATGTCCTTGAGACGTTTGTAAATGAAGTTGAGAGGCAATTAGAAACTGGTAATGCAAGATTCATTGAGAATGGTGAAGTCAGTGGGAGTACTAGAAGAGAAATAGTAGAAATAAAGAAACAAGGGTAAATGTTACATTACCTAGAATAGTTCCTCCATCTACTATTACTCCAAATGTTGTTCCAGCTGTTGTATAACAGCATGATGATAATGAACAACATATAAATGAAGAAGTACTTCCTGAAGGAAATGACTTACATAATGCTGATATGCATGAACCACAACAAGTAGCATTAAGAAGACCTCAAAGAAATCGTAGGTCAGCTATTTCTAATGATTATGTGGTTTATATGCAAGAATCAGATTATGATATTGGAATCAATAAGGATCCAGTTTCGTTTTCACATTCTGTAGAAAGTAAAGAACAATTGGTGTGTAAACTTAAGAAGTCAATATATGGGCTTAAACAAGCATCTCGGCAGTGGTATATTAAGTTCAATACCATTATTACATCTTTTGGTTTTAAGGAAAATACGGTTGATCACTGTATATACCGAAAGATCAGTGGGAGCAAGTTTATTTATCTGGTCCTTTATGTTGATGACGTCTTGCTTGCTGCAAATAATTTAAGTATATTGCATGAGACTAAGGAATTTCTCTCAACGAAAGATTACATGCTCATCCAATGAATCGGAAGTGATTGGATATAGCGATTCAGATTTTGCTGGATGCATTGATACTAGAAAATCGACTTTTGGTTACCTGTTTATGTTTTCTCAAGGTGCCATATCATGGAAAAGTGCGAAACATACTATCGTTGCTTCATCCACTATGGAGGCAGAATTTGTGGCATGTTTTGAAGCCACAATTCATGCATTATGGTTGCGGAACTTTATTTCAGGACTTGCGGTTGTCGACACCATTAGCAAGCCGCTGAAAATTTATTGTGATAACTCTGCAGCAGTATTTTTCTCAAAGAACGACAAGTACTCTAAAGGTGCCAAACATATAGATCTGAAGTATCTTGTTGTGAAAGATGAGGTTCAGAAACAAAGAGTGTCAATCATGCACATCAGGACAAAACTTATGATTGTAGACCCTTTGACGAAAGGGTTACAACCAAGACAATTTAAGGAACATGTTCAAAGAATGGGTCTTGGTTGTATTAATAATAATTGATGTGTGACATTCTGAGCTCTTTTATGTGTTTCTGATATACAATTATGTGTCTCTTGTTTTAATGAAGTAGTACGTATTTTATGTAATTTTAAACAAGAAAGAGTCTTATAAAGATATTATGTTTAATCATTATGATATAAGACATTATGTGGACCATTATGCTGTTTTATATAAATTATGAGTACGAATTGATGGATTGCTGGTATTGTAGTATATGGAAGGGAATGCATTGAATTAATAGTGCACAACCGCCATAACTCTCAGCAATTTATCATAGTATGATGTTCAACACTTAATATTATGAATAATCGGGTCAAGTGGGAGAATGTTAGAAATCTGCAGTTTCTAAATCTTAATGTGACCCGATTAAAGCATTAAAGCGTTAAAAGCATTAAAGCATTAAAGCACTAAAGCAGTTTCTAATCTAAAGCATTAGATCTTAAGCGTTGAATTGGTATATGATGGACGTACCAGATTAGAGTTAAATAATATATAAAGGATTGGGTCCTCTCTCTCCCACACACAAGAGTTGCATTCTTCTCCATCAAGAAGCACATAAAGGAAGTGAGGGCAAGAGGAGAGAAACCGAATTCTGAGAAGAAGACAGAAGACAGAAGACAGAAGATGGCAGCCATTACATCTTCCGCTGTTAGTCAAGGTATGTCATCTTAAACAACATATTAAGTTCTGAATGTGAAATATTTGGTATTGATAATCTTGGGCTGTTAATTGGAATTTTTAACACCAAAATACATACTTCACATCACATATTTTTTCAATTTAAATAAAAACCTCTATCAATTCTACTAAAATGCCTCAATTTTTTTCCTGATTCATCCATAGTAAAACCATTGTGAATGTGTTAGCGTTTTGAAGTGAATGTGTGAGCGCTTATCAAAGCCAAAAATGGGGAAGAATGAATTCTCTTCTCACATGCCAACACAATTAAAAAACATACATATTTAATTAAAAATGTTTTAGATATACAATTAGCAACGATGAATAATTTTTTTTTAATAATTTGTATGTTTGGGTTGTCGACTATGCTGAAAACATAAATAAATTGAATACCATTAAAAATAATCCGTGCAACAATTGTTATGTTATCAGCGTTGAAATTGTTAACGTATTTGATACTATAAATTTCCGTTTTTGCAAAAATTGGGAAGTTGGTGTTAAGATGATGGATACTTGCCGTATTTGATATCATATTTTTCAACTTCATTACCCTACTGAGTCGATATTGTGATTAAATTGACGATAACATGAGTATTGGAATAGTGAACTGGATTGGCTAGATGCTAAGTGATTGAGTACTGGAAAGTTGATGCATGATGGTGATCTCATAGATTTAATTGAGAATATCAACAAATATGGATGGTAATAACCATAATGGAGATTAAATTGATAATTTGATTTAGTTTGAGCAAAAGATCAGTCTCACTACTCTCATATAGTCTCTAGGAGATGAAATTGGTTTAGAGGCACAAAAAACAAAATTGAGTCTACCAATGGATTCAAATAAGTAATGTGAATTAACTCCATACTAGAATTTCGAAACATGACATCGTGGCATATTCAAATATATCAAAGTGTTAAAAAATAAACAGTTAATGATATTTATATTAATTTCAAGCATATATTTATACCCAAATAATTTCAGATCTATCATGCATATAGAGAGATGCAATCCCAAGAAGTACAAACATTTTCTCAAATTATAAAGTCTAATTTAAAGATTTGCATCTCCCATGGTAGATGCAAAGGTAAATGGGTCTATGCTCTTAATAATAAAAGGGATATAAATTATACCTTCATCTTTAGTTCCTATGATTAGATACATCTTTGAAGTAAACGAACCTTATGTAAAATTATGTCAGTCCTTAGGCTAGAGAAATCAACTAAATATCCACTTCAAATGTCTTTTTGTTACTTCCTACCAAACCAAGCCTATAAAATTCCATTTGTTTATTATCCACTAGTAATTTAGCACTTTATAACTTTTTATGCATTTTTTCTAAGAGCATAATTTCTATCTTGAGAAAAAATGAATCAATTGTTGTACAACACTTGTTTAATTTAAATGGCTAAACTAATTATAGATTTTCCATGACGAATGATGAAATAATGAATTAAAATTTGAATCTCTCCTTCTAACTCGCCCATTATGGATAAACAATTTTTTTTCATATTGGGCATGTTGTATAGATAAGCCATGATATAGTAACAAATATGATTTCCAAATTAAGAATTTCTTTGATAAAGTAAGGTTAAATCTTCATGGTTAAGAATATTGTTAGATGTTTTTGAAAAATTGTATATATGTCTAAATAATTAATAATAACAATAACAATAACAATACCAAGAAAAAGTTTAAATTGATTTAACATTCATGTCCCTTTAATCTTGCGAATATGAAATGTATTAAGAGATTTTTTTATTTTATTTATTTATTTATTTATTTTTAATGGTGGGTTAATTCCCATCATCATTGATCAAAGATTTAATTAATATGGATGTGTCTTTTAAATTGAAACAATGATCTCTCTCTCTCTCTCTCTCTCTCTCTCTCTCTCTCTATATATATATATATAGAATTGGTTTAAAAGCTCACCGATTCTATCGCATTATTATTATTATTGTGTGATGTTTTTCTTTCACCAAAACGGTTTCTCAAACAAAGTGAAATACATCCAATTCATAATACTAAAACACAATCTACTTTGGAGGAGGATGATTTCATGGAGAGGTGTACTCTACAACCTAGTATGAGGAGATGTGTGATTATGTTTGTGCTCAACCTAGTTGTACATGTTTAGATACTTTTAATTATTAGATGTATTATAACCCTATACATGTTTAGATATTTTTAACTATTGAAACTGTTAGCGCACAATATGAACTAGATGTGGTAAACAAATTCACTTTTCATTCATTATTATTGATATTACAACCACATCAGAAATAAAATATTTCAATATCCATGTGAAGTAACTTAATTTAATAAGTATGAACACTTCCACATTTCATAAGAATAATAGAAAATGTTTTTTGGTTATTTTAACTGTGTCTTAACTTTACATAAGGATAAAGCAATTAAAAAAAACACACTATATTTTCACTTTTTAATGTGAAGAAGATGCTTAATTCTTATACATTCTAAAAATATTTCAATATTAATGTATATAAATTACTTGAATATTAATTAAGTAAATTATTTCAATATCAACTTGATATATATATATTTTGAAAATAAAATCAAATCAAAAGTAATAAAACTGATTATATATTTCCTTCAACACTTAATATCAAATTAATATGTCTCATTTAAAAATATGAATAAGTTTAATAATAATAAAATTCAATATACGTTATAAATATATATATATTTAATATGGAACATTAAATAAAATTAGGATACACTTAGAATATGTTAATAATAACCAAAAAAACATAAAAAAGGACAACATCCATAAATAAAATATTTCAATTGTTATATTAAGTAAAATGTTATATATCTATATATATATATATATATATATGGTTTCCAAAAATATCTTGGTTAAAAAATTTAAAGGAATTTTATTATTTTTCATTTTAATCTTTTTTCATGTATAGTTTTGGTCAATTTTGTTTAAAATACTAGAAATATATTCTCTTCCAAATAAGGATCCGAAATAAAATTTAAATTATATATATAGATAGATATATTTTTAGTCAGAAATTTAAATTATATATATATATATATATATAAAAATAAAAACATAATTATTCTGAAAATAGATTTTATGAAATCCATTCTAATTTAAATTCCAACTCATTTAAGTTGGAATAATATTAATGAGAACTATTGTCATATAAAATAAAATTAGATCCATTTCATAATGCAATTAAAATATTTTTCAACCATTAATTTCAATTTTTTAAACTAAATTTTAAAATATTGTTAAAATTTAAATTCTACTACATTTAACAAAACTGAAATCCAATAGAGTTAAATGTGCAGCGACCAAACCACCATCATCGTTGACGTCAGGGAGGTTATCCTACCCTCACATCGATGTGACGTTGCGGAGGTTATCCTACCCGCGGAACCATGTGCCGTGACGGCTATAAATCGAAGGCGTCTGTCGCAATACCGTTTGGCATTTGAAGCGATTGTTCGAACTACAACTAACCGTTAGTCTAAAATGTTGGGCGTTCCCGGCAATGCCATTGGTGCGCAGCTTGAACTCATTGAGGGTTCCATCAGCTATGAGCATTAAATCGTTTAATAAGTACTAGAAAATTGTCACATTACAAATTAAAGAAATGAATGCTAAATTCCAGATACTAAACGAAATGAATTTGATATAAAATTAATATATTCATTGAAATATATTTTAATAATTGAAATTAACTTTTAAATAAAATTTTTAAATATTTTTAAATTCTAAGATTCTATTGGATTTAAAGATTTTAAAATACTAAAATCGTAACGAAATGAATTTGATATAAAATTAATATATTCATTGAAATATATTTTAATAATTGAAATTAACTTTTAAATAAAATTTTTAAATATTTTTAAATTTTAAGAATCTATTGGATTTAAAGATTTTAAAATACTAAAATCGTGTATATTTTAATAAAAATAAAATTAATGAAATTGGTTGTCTATACTACACGAAATACTTCATGATACTAAAATCCGTTGCCGTTGGGTAAAGATCAGATTAAGGACTGAATGGCGTGGTTCATGCTTTTGAATGAATGAATGGCAGCCTGAGTTGAGGATGAACAACATCACTTTCGCAAACTCAATCCTGGTTTGGCATTGTTATAGGTCACTATATACAATTTTCTCTACCTTTCTCGTGGGAATCCATGAATGTCAAATCAAGAAAATGTCTAATTCTTTAAAAAAATCTCGCAATATCAAATGGATCCATCATGCTAACAACTTTTACATTCAATGCCTTTCTACGAATACTCAACCTTAATGGAACTTTCTTCGAACAACTTGTGAGAGCAGTTCCAATTTTGTTTATTTGAAATTCGTTTGGCAAAACATGATAATTATGTTCAGGTATTTCACGTTAAGGTACTTTGAAATGTTAAAGTAAACTTTATTAGGAAGATATAGGGTTTTGCATGAAGATATTTTGATAAGTGGTATTCGTATTACTTTCTTTTTTACATTTTCTAGGAATTTATGTAAATATTTGACCTCACATATTTTTTTAAAATTTCAATATTTTTTTTGGGATCAATTTTATTGAAATATCTCAATTTCTTTTGTTATTCAACATAAATAAAACTATGTGAAGTTTTGAGATTTTTTGAAGGCCAAAAATGAGGTGAAATGAATGCTCTTGTCAAACATCAACACAATTAAGTAAAATTAGGTATTTAGTTAAATTTGATTTGGATCAACAATTAGTTAAAGCCAACAATTATTTCAGAAATAATTAGTATGTTAGGGTTGTCTAGTATGTAGAGAGCAAGAGTACATTTAATACCACTATGTCTACAAAATTAGGTGTTCATTTAAATTTGATTTGGATCAACAATTAATTATAGTCGTAATACCTCTCGTCCTCTCGAAATGATTAGTACTTGTATTGGTTGTTAAAAATCACACTCTCCTGACCTAATGATGTATATAAATGTTTATTGATACATACATAATACAATTGGAAACATTTGAAAACTAAGTACTCACAAAGGAGATTCTAGATAAGATAATTTTCCATGATAAGAATTCAAGAAAAGATTCTCGATAAAATTAATGGATGGGAGAGAAATATCCATTAAGAACTTATCTAGAGAAAGACATTAAGTTGGGATTAGCATAAAGCATCAGTGAAGATAAAAAGCGAGCTTTTGGCTAAAAATGAAAAAAATCCCATAAATCGAGACACCACTTTAGGGAAAAATCCCACATGGAAATAAGGTATAAAATGCCTATTGCAGGGATCAATGAAGTTGTTGATCTCTTGGCAAGAACGAATCTTTGCATGGGAGAGAGCTAAAGGAGATCAATTCTATGGTTGGGAGGATAACAATGCTTCATTCTCTAGTGTATTCTCAATGCAATTTTTCTGGTTAGGTTATGATTTACATTTCTATAATCATTCAAGGATAGTGTTGAATGTCTCGTTTTCTATTTACTAAGTGAATAAAATGCAAATAAATTATATATATTGGGACATAATGTTCGATTATTAGTGGAATGATAGTAAGGATCATTGTAACATTGTATTCGTACATAATAGGAGGTATTGGAATCTTTATTTCTGAAAACATCAATGATAGTGCGATTGTAAAGTTAACATTGTTATGAAATACCAAAGTAGAGAAACACTGATTTATATAGATATTTTTGTAACATACGTTATTGAATTACCATGATAAGGTAGGAATTTTATATTACATTAACTAAGGAATAACGAGCATGTAAATTTCCATCACAAAGATATTAAGAAACTAAACACCATAATGAGTAGTGTATGTGTTTAAATTATATAAAGCAAAGAGTCATAGAGAAGATATCAACTTGAGACCACTAATGATATTTTACATAATTGAAACAAGTACGTGTATTTCTAAGAAAGTTATAGGAACAATAGAATATTTCAACAGTAAATAAAATAAATTGGATACAGTTTCTTTCAAAGGAAAGACAAGAAAAAAAATTGATACTGAAAATGCATGGATATTAATGAATTCTAGCCCAAACAGACTAGTCATACATGCGAGTTGATGAAATATTATTAAAGTAATTTGTATAATATAAAAACATATCTCACGAAGAAGGACCTATATAGGGCATGAAGTTGCAGACGAGAGGAGTGAGGTATCCTCCCATCCTCATTGTTGCTCGACTGGGAAATGTGAGGTGCTAGTTAAAATATTATGTTAAGTCCCTACGACAAAAATACATATCCTTGTACAAAAATAGTCAACAAAGTGTGATCGGCTTACTATTCAAAGTGAATACCAAAGGCAGAGGCAAATATAAATGAAACAATAGAGCAAAACTTATAAACCACTAATTCCACATATCAATCCGGAAAACAACAATAACAAATGACATTTGGGCATTCGATATAATAGAAGTGTTGGAAGCCTCGATAAAACTAATGAAATGAATCATATATATGACACTAATAAAGATAAAGCATGATAATACCAGGAAGGGGAGAAAACTCAAATAGATACTCTCTACTACAAGTTAAATTTCAACACATGTAATTAATAGGATACATGTATTATTGTAGCGCAAATAGAAATTGTGCATAAGAGATTGAAGTAGAACATACAATCAAGAAAGCCCATATAAATTACCGTAAAAATTTTCGAAGATGACGGGCATACATATATAACACAAAGCTTAAATAAAAATGAGTTCATACATAATTTTCGAGCTTAAACACAATACTCAGTATGCTCTCTTCAAAATGATAACTTAACAAGATTCATTAATTGCAGAGTCATCCTAAAATAAACTGGGACATATAATGTCATATAGAAAAAAATAAACAGTGGAGACCACCATGTGGCAACCAACAAGAACCAATAGGACCACATACAACACTAAAGTAATTCAACAACACTCAACTCGCAAAAAGAGAGAAACCCTTGAGGACCATAAGCATCCAGTCCCACTAAAACAAAGAGACAACTGACCCTGAAAATGTGCGAGATCAGGAGCGCATTAAAAGGAGGAATCAAACTTGAGAACAAAAAACCTCGAGCTTAAATCTGTGAGACTCATTTGTACCTGCAAGCGCATGACACCATCAATTATGAGAGAAAAGCGATAAGGGACACACCGTGTAAAAAGAAACGAAATAATTCAAGGGAAAGAGGCAAATGTAACCTTTCCATAGAGAAAACAATTATACCCATAAATCATTGGAGGGAAGCCAAGGCGGTGCCTGAGACTAGTGGCCAACATACACAAGGTCAAAGAAAAATTGGGTCATTACAAACTTCACAACCCAGTCACACTAAACTTCTTTTTCTTCAGGAACAAAAATACCCAAAACATGGGATGGCGTGTGAGGATTAAAACCATGCACCGAATGCCCGCATTCATTCTTCATTGATAAAATAGGGCCAAGACCTCTGCAGAAAATGTCATGGAACAAAAACATAAAGGTTAATGGTATCATGAGACCTGCGTCTCTGCAACCAAGAAAAATGAGTTGTAAGTGAAAGAACCCTATTTGGATATTAAGTATAACTAATAAGAAAAAAAATCACTTTAAAAATAACAAAATACCTGCAAGTGCATACCCTGTACAAGAGAACATTTCTATAGGAGAAATCTTTACGGAGAAATGTTGAAATACACATAGTACTCATTTCTAGAGGGACCTTATGCAAATGGTGCAGGGGATTCGAAGTTAAATTGATTTCCTGAGAAGTTAAGTGGAAGAGGGAACTAGCGGCTAGGCGTAAAGGACTATGGAGCAAGTTTACATGAAAAATGTGAGGGCGAAAAAAAGTATTAAGATGATCTTTGTGAGTAGAAGAGGGTAGTTCGGCTCCATTCAGGTGGAGACAAAAGCCCTGCAAAACCCTCCCCTCAGAGTGCAGCAACACAAGAATGTGATGAAAAAATGGTGATTTTGGTATTAGGTATGAGATTAGCATTATGGGGAAATATCCACCATCAATCCTCATTCAAGTGCTCAAGGCCATCGATCGCCACTGTAGTAGGGTTGGGCAGGTACAACACAGGTACTCCACCTTTCACGTGAACCATACCATGTGGTAGAGGAGTACTGGGTCGTACAACACCAATTGAAGGGGAAGGATGATTAAGCCCAACCCAACTGTACAAATGTGAATAGCACATCCAGTTGTAACCAAGGTGTCATGTCATGTTTGCTAAACCTTAAATTACTTGGATGGCCAAGGTTAAGAAAGAACTTAGAGGCGAATTAATATAAAATATAAAACGATATATCTAATGGGAAGGTATAAGAAGAGGGTGAGGGTGTAGGTCGATGGGGAACATAGAAGTAATAAAAGGGTTGACCCAAGTTCAAATAGAAAAAAATTAATTCATAATTCAAATCATCACCAATTAGGCATCAAAATTTCATATGGAACCTTTAATGCAATCAAATGTAACGAGTGCTTGCATGTCGCCTGAACCTTTTTAATTTAACCTCAACCATTGATATATATGGAGAAAACATCTTTCTTTGTTGTTTTCATGTGGATATATGACAAATGGTATCACAACCCATGTTCTGTATCTGGCCTTCATGAGTCGCCAAAAGAGAAAAAAGAAATATACACATAAGTAAAGGACATTAAACTAACAAGTGATTCATTTTACTATGTGAACAACATGTTGATTAAGCTAATGGGCTTACCCAACAAGATGCCTTAGTACATGCCTCCTATTCCAGCAAGAGATGGGTTGTGTTTAAAACTTGGGGAAGGAGCCACTCCGATGTTATGAAACCAGCTCAAGAAAAGATAGAAAAGATAGATCAACGCCTTAGAATGCATCCTCTTTGAGGGGGCAACCTCCTTTACATTACATAAATGAACAATTCTTGGATGATACAAATGAAAAAACCTCCTTTCTATATATAGGAGTCTAAGGAGTCACAATATAACCTAGCCGACCTAACAATAATACTATATAGCCACAAAAATAACAATAGAGGGTTTCTATGGGGCACAATAATAAAAATATGGGGGCAATAGGGGAACAACAATATTAATAAGGGATACAACTATAATAGTAATGGGGTAATCACTAGAATTATAGGGATCTAACATGCCCCTCTCCTTCAAAAAAGTGTTGTCCTAAACGCTTGAGTAGTTCTGGATGCTTCTGTATAAGATTATCATCTTCCCGTGTGGAATCTTTAGTGGATAAGTTCTTCCACTTTATGAGATACTATGAAATTGATCAATTACGTAGCTGTCTAGTTCTTGTCTCTGTGACTGCTTCCGATTCCAATATAATTTTTCCTTCCTCGTTAAGTTCTGGCAATATTGTTTGAATTGGGAGCTTGTCGCCTATAGCCTCCTTTAAATATGAAACATGGAAAACCAGGTGCACTCGAGAAGCTGCAGGAATTTCCAATTTGTATGCCATAGTACCAGTCTTTTGAAACACCTTGTACGGGCCATAATACTTTGGTGATAATTTATCATCCTTCTTAGCTTGCTTCAGGGACATTTGTTTATATGGTTGTAGCCGTAGGAATACCTAATCACCTACATCAAAACATCTTTCGTTGTGATGTTGATCTACCTGTTGGTTCATTATATTATGTGCCAACAGGAGGTTATCCTTTAAGAGTTGGAGGACTTTTTGTTGATGTTCGATGTCATGTTCCAATGCTTGAACCTTAGAATTTTCTGTTAAATATGATGTGATGGATGGAGGCTGATATCCATAAAGTGCCATAAATGGGTTCATTCTTGTTGCTGTATGGAAGGATGTGTTATACCACAATTCAGCTAGAGGCAACCTTTTGACCCATTGTGTCTGTTTATCAGAGACAAAGCAACGAAGATATCATTCCAGACATTTTCTTACTATTTTAGTTTGCCCATCAGATTGAGGATGATAAGATGAGCTATGAGCTAACTTAGTATTAAGACAAGAAAATAATTCTGTCCAAAAAATTCCAGTAAAGATGGGATCTCTGTCACTTACAATAATCTTTGGATTTCCATGTAGCCTTTGAATTGTTTCCATAAATGCAGTAGAAACTGTACTGGCTTTAAATGGATGTGATAATGCACAAAAGTGTGCATACTTGGTAAGTCTGTCAACTACCACCATGATGACATTCTTTCCCCCAGACTTGGGTAAACCTGTGATAAAATCCATTGAAACCTCCTCCCAACGTTGGCTTGGAATGGATAAAGGTTCTAATAGACACGAGGTCTTAATTGTTTCAACTTTATTTTTTTGGCAAACCAAGCATTCCTCCACAAACTTTTGAATATCCAATTTAAGGCCATCCCAAAAAAATTCCTTCTTAAACCCGTGGTAAGTTTGAAAAAATCCTGAGTGCCCTCCTAAGGGAGAAGTGTGCAATTCCATAGGAATTTTTTGTTTGAGTTGGGAATTCTTATAGAGGTATAAGCAATCTTTGTACCATAATGAATCATTTTGCTAGCTAAATGTATCAGAAGTACTGGAATCTTGTTGTAACCTTCGAATAAGTGCCCACACTTCTTCATCATTCTTCCATTCGTCCCTTGCTTCGTTTATCCAATTGGGTTGGATAATAGAAATGGCGCACAACAATGCTTCCACATCCTCATCCTTTCTTGAGAGTGCATCTGCCACCACATTTTTCTTCCCTTTTTTGTAGATGATTTCAAATTCATAACCCAACATCTTTGTGACCCACTTTTGTTGCTCTTTAGAGGATAATCTTTGTTCTAAAAACTATTTAAGGCTATCATGATCCGTTTTTACCTTGAAGTGTCTTCCCATTAGGTAGGGTCGCCATTTCTTAAGTTCATGTAGTATTGCCAACATTTCCTTCTCATAAATAGCTTTGTGTAAAAACTTTCCCTTGATTGGACGAATTTCAAAAGCAATGGGTCTTTCGTCTTGCATTAAAACAACACCAATTCCATTTCCTGAAGCATCACATTCCACAATAAAGGTTTTTGTGAAGTTCGGTGTAGCTAAGACCCGTGCTTGGCACATTGCCTCTTTAATATATTTGAAGGCCTTTGTTGCTTCTGGAGTCCATGAAAATGCATCTTTCTTAAATAATGTTGTTAGAGGTGCTGCTATTCTCCCATAATTCTTAACAAACTTGCAATAATACCCTGTCAACTTGAGAAATCCTCGCAGATGGTTTATGGATGTGGGGATTTTCCATTCCTTAATGGCTTTAATTTTTCTACGGTCTACGTTAACTCCTTCATGAGATACAATATGACGCAGATATTCCACCAATTGTACTCCAAAGAAACATTTGGATCTTTTTGCATATAATGTTTCTCCTCCAATAGTTGTAGCACCCTCTCAACATGTTCAACATGATCCTTCCATGACTTGTTGTAGATTAGTATATCATCAAAAAATAGTAACACAAATTTTCTAAGGAAGTGTTTGAAATTGGAATTCATCAAACCTTGAAATGTAGAAGGTGCATTGGTAAGGCCAAAAGGCATGACCAAAAATTCATAATGACCCTCATGAGTTCTAAATGTTTCTTTCAGAATGTCTTTGGTCTTCATTCTGATTTGATGATATCCTGAACGAAGATCCAATTTGGTGAAGTAAATTGATCCATGCAATTCATCCAGTAATTCATCAATGAGAGGAACGAGAAACTTATCTTTAATAGTGAGCTTGTTGAGCTCCCTATAATCCGGACACATGCCCCATGATCCATCCTTCTTGTGCACCAATACTACTGGAGTAGAGAAAGAACTTTGACTAGGTTGAATTATACTAGCCTCTAGCATTTCTGCAACCATACATTCAATTTCTCTCTTTTGGGCATAGGGATATATATATGGCCTGATGTTTGGAGGAACACTTCCTGGACGTAGATGAATAGCATGATCATGATCACGAATAGGTGGGAGACCTTTGGGAGTCTCAAATACCTTGGAATGATTGTCCAAGACTTTTTGGATATCTGGAGAAATATATGATTCCAATGTGGAATCATCTAGCGAACATAACTGTGCAATTACACATCTTTGTTCCTTTTTTAGAAGCTTTGTCATACAGTTAGAGCTGATTATCTTTCCTGGTTTCCCTGCAATACCCCTTAATTAAACTTCCTTTCCTTCCACATAAAATTTCATAAAAAGTTCTTGAAAATTAAAAGATATTGTACCCAAGGATTGTAGCCATTGGACTCTAGTACAACATCAGCACCTCCCATTGGAATGGAAAGCATCGGGCTAGTCAATACATATTCTCCCATGGATAGCTTGATATTATGGTGCTTTCTAGAGCAATTTATTGTTCCTCCATTTGCAACAGTCACTTGACACTCTGGTGCTGGATATAAGAAGTAATTCAATTCTTTTGCTACCTTACAATGAATAAAATTGTGGGTACTTCCTGAATCAATCAACACTATTACTTTTTTCTTCTTGATTTGTCCTTCTATCTTGATGGTTTGAGGAGTGGTAATTCCTGCCAATGCATTACAAGATATGGTCGGATTCATTTCTTCTTTATCTAGGCTTTGTTCCTGGAGTATATCCTCCTCTTTTGACCTTTCTTGCTCCTTTTCTTCTTCCTCTTCAGATTCTATGTAGAATAATTGCTTCTCAGCACACTTATGACCTTTAGTGTATTTGCTATCAGAACTATAACAAAGCCCTTTTGCTCTTTTTTCTTCCAATTGTTGTGGTGTCAACCTTATAGGTTGTGGAAGACTAGGGGCAACAACACTTCCATATTTATGGTTGTGAGTGGTATGCTTCCTGGTTGCCATAATTTTTCTTTCCATTTTTCTTGCTACCCTAAATGCCTTCTCTAATGAATTAGGTTCCCAAAGGCGAACATCATGTTGGATATTATCCTATGAAGACCCTATGAACATATCAATCCTATGCTCTTCTGGAATATTTTTTACTCTTATGTTCAATTTTTGAAACTCCTCAATGTGCTCCATTATTGAACCCTTTTGTTTGAGACTTATCAATTGGCTAAAAAAGTGTTGCTTTTTGTATCCTCATAATGTGCTGTCAATTCTTCCATGAAAATTGCCCAAGTGATAATTTGTTTACGAGAGCAAAGCCATTGATACCATATAAACTGATTTTATTCCAAATATAAAGTTGCAATATGTACCTTTTGTGTGTTTTGCACATTATTGAGATCGAAAAATTGCTCCAATCTGTAATATCCATGTTGCGGGATCCTTGCCATCAAACTTCCTCATATCAATTTTTGGAATATGGTGGGTCTTCGATCCAACATTAGATTCTATGAAATCATGATTAACATTTCTTTTTTTCTCATCATGAGTTTCCTTTACTACCCTTTCACCATTAGTAAGCATTTCTTGTAGAAACCTTTTCAAATCTGTCTTCAAATCTTCCATGCCTATCTTCAAATCTTCCATGCTCTTCTTTAAACAATCCATCTTAGCTTCCACGCCTTTCTTTAAACCATCCATCTTAGATTCTACATCTTTCTTTAAACCATCCATCTTAGATTCTGTTACTTTTTTTGCAAGTGACACTTGTTGCACTTGGTCTCATAATTTTGATATATCATGTTGCATTTCTTACTCTTGTTCATGAGTTATGCTAGAGCTTTCAAGTTGCCTACTAGGTGTTTGCATTTTCTTCCCTCGGGTCATCAATTACTGATAATAATGCTTTACTATGCCCTTTGAATTCCTTCAAACTAATTTTTCAAACCATGCTTATGCAAAAATTTAAAAAAACTACACACCTTTTTTCACTTTGTAGGAGCTTGATATTGAATCTGATTTATCTCTGTAATTTCGAATCATCTAGTTATGAAATTGCAACCTTCGATAGCCCTCTATGTCCTCTTTCCAATGCCACCAATCTGATCCAAATTGGATTCTCCACGGAAGAGTTATGCCAAATCTCCCACAGTGAGCTGATTATAAACTATTTCAATAGAGTGAACTTGTATGACGTGCCACGAGTCACTATTTCGACCTTTGGCTCTAAAAAATATATACAACAAAACTATAGTACGTCCTCTTTCTGTACCCTCTTACAAAATTTTAATCCGATGCTTAGAGAGAAAGTTATAACGATTTTCCTCACGTCACTTGTTTGGAATGTAATTCAGGAGTCTGCAAAAAGACCAACTTCCTCAGATCATATCTCCACACATATAGAGCAAAAAGCTCTGAAGTTTGGACTGAAACGTCGCAAAAAAAATGTTATAGTGAAAATTCCACGATGACCTGTTTGGAGCAGCGAAACCCTACAATCCAAAGCTCTGATACTAAAATTTTTAGGAAACCAGCTGAAGAAAAGATAGAAAAGATAGATCAACGCCTTAGAATTCAGCCTCTTTAAGGGGCCAACCTCCTTTACATTACATAAATGAACAATTCTTGGATGATACAAATGACAAAACCTCCTTTCTATATATAAGAGTCTAAGGAGTCACAATATAGCCCAGCTGACCTAACAATAATACTATAAAGCCATAAAAATAACAATAGAGGGTTTCTATGGGGCACAATAATAACAGTATGGGGGAAATAGGGGCACAAAAATATTAATAAGGGATACAACTACAATAGTAATGGGGTAATCACTAGTATTATAGGAATCTAACATCCGACAACTAATCCATTCGTGGAAGTTACACAAAATATACAACAGCAGTTGAAAAATCTAAGGGATAGTAATGAACGGTTGATACGTGCCAGCGATGAACAAGAAACAATGATTAGAATTTTAAGAAAGAAATCTAGACAAAAAATAATGGAAACGGGGGTTTTGAAAGGAGAAACGATAGAACCTGAAAAATCTGAGAGTGAAGGGGAATCAGATAAAACTTATTTCTAAATGTCTAAGAAAAAGAGACATCCAGAGCTTTTAAGAGAATTACAAAAGATCAAGCCACCTAATTTTAACGGGGAGAAGGAGGAGCTTTCGGAAACCTAGTTATTAAATACTAAGTATTTTGAAGTTTATGTATTAGAGAAACCTGAAAGCCAAGTTAGTTGTTTATCAACTACAAGGAAAAGATGATTTATGGTGGGAAGAGGCAAAGAGTGTACAAGGATTGGAGGAAAAAACAATATTATGGGAGGACTTCTGTAAACACATTAAAATTCGCTACTTCATTGAGCGATATTATGATGACTGTGCGAAAGACTTTCACAAGTTAAGGATGGGACAAATAACCATAGATGAGATTGTATCCATATTTACTAACTTATAGAGACATGTTCCATATCTAGGGAGGAAAAATCTGAAGTGCAACAATTCATAAATTTCTTTCCTACACTATACAAGGAACATATCGAATTTGATAACCCAAAAATCATGGATGAGGTGGTAAAAAAGGAAATGTTATGCTACCAATAGTTTAAAAGTAAGGGGGAAGGGTCCAAGACTTGGTAGAATAAGGATAGGTCCAAGGTGAACATGGAATGAAGATGACCAAAACTAGGGTATCTTAAGAATTTTGGTCAGGATCATCAACAAAAAATGTTTGACAAGGTGACGCCAAATCAACAAGAAACTTCCTAGGAAGGATCAAGACTCACTAAATTGAATATTAGGAAAGGTAACGGAGACAAGGAAAAAGGATCATTGAAATGTTGTAGATGTGGTGAGTCTGATTTATTAAGAGATTACGCACAGAATCCCAAGTCTGTGAAAAATATACTAGTTATTCATCAGGCTAGTATAGTGAATGACATGGCCAGGAGCATTCCAAGGATAAGAACAAGCTTGGATAATAGACAAGTAGAAAATCAGTCCATAATGATTGAGCTAGAAGGTATTCTTGCCAACCAACCTGTCTCTATATTAATTGACCCAGGAGATAGTCTAAGCTATGTTGGACCGCAAATAGTAGAAAGATGTAAACTGAAAGTAGAAAAAAATAAAACAGCTTGGCTAGTACAATTGATCATTGGTACTAAGAGAAAAGTCAGTAGCTAGGTGAAACAATCTCAATTACACTTAAACAGATGCCTCACCACAATAGATTTAAATTTACTCACTCTTGGGTCTTATCACATATTAATTCGAATGGATTGGCTGGAACGACACATAACACTTTTAAACTGCCTAGCGAAAATTGTAACTTGTGTAAACCCATGTGGACAAATCCACATCATTCAGCGCGTGCCAAAACCAATCTCAGTTAGGAAAATTACCACCGTACAAATGAAGAGGAGATGTTGGAAAGGATTCCAAATATTTATGCTTCAGGTACAAGAAATTGAACAAAAAAAAAGAAGTTTTTCTCGAGGAGATTCCTAGTTTACCACCCCATGGCGATATAGATTTTTCCATAGACTTTGTACCTGGTGTAACCCCGATGTCCAAATAACCTTATAGTATGAGCCCACTAGAATTAATGGAATTGAAGATGTAGCTGCAAGAGCTGCTAGATAAAGGGTATATTAGGCCTAGTGTGTCACCCTGAGGAGCACCTATACTCTTCGTTAAGAAAAAGGATGTTACATTTAGTATGTGTATTGACTATCGTCAGCTAAATAAGATGACTCTTCAAAATAAATATCCCCTGCCATGCATTCATAATTTATTTGATCAGGTAAGGGGAGCCACCATCTTCTCCAAAATTGATTTAAGGAAGGGATACCATCGCATGAGAATCAATAATGAGGATATTTATATAACAGCATTTAGGACCTGATATAGGCACTATGAGTTTGGAGTGTTACCATTCGGCCTAACCAATTCTCCTACAACTTTCATGTGTCTAATGAGCAGCGTACTCAACAAATATTTGGATAATTTTACATTTGTATTTATTGATGATATTTTGGTATATTCCAGGAATGAGGAAGAGCATAAGGAACACTTAAGACTGGTGTTGCAATCCTTAATAGAAGACAAATTGTATGCTAAATTTAGTAAGTGTGAATTCTACAAAACTAGAATCCAGTATCGAGGGTATATCATATCGAAGGAGGGTTTCGGATTTGACCCATATAAGGTAAAGTCCAGGGTTAGTTGGCCTATACCCAAAGATGTAGCTGTTGTCTGGTCATTTATGGGACTTGTAGGGTACAAACACATGTTTATTGAAGGCTTCTCCAAAACAACATATCCCATTACCTCTCTAGAGAAAAAGGGGTAAAATTTGAGTGGATAGTTGAGTGCAAGTTGAGTTTTGATAAAATAAAGCATTTACTAACCACGGGTCCTATCCTAAAATCGCAGATCGAAACAAGGATTTTACAGTGTGTATAGATTCATGTATGGAGGGACTAGGCAACATCTTGTTGAAAGATAATTTTGTAATAGCATACATGTCAAGAAAGCTAAAAAGTCATGAAAGCAATTATGTTGTATACGATATGGAATTAGTAGTTGTTATACATGCCTTGAAAATGTGGAGCCATTACCTGTTGGGCAAGAAATTCACGTATTAAGAACTCATTTCAGCTTAAAGTACTTTCTGAGTCAGCCCAACCTTAATGCAAGAGATGCTAGATGGATGGAATTCCTTAGTGAATTTTAATTTTATATTAAGCATATGAAAGGGAAGGAGAACGAAGTATTTAATGCTCTAAGCCGGCACGCTTACACTCTAACAATGGTAACTGTTAGTAGTTTTAAAAGAGACTTCTTAAAGAAAATTAAAGATTTTGTGCATAAGGATCCAAAGTATTTGTAAGTGCAACAAAAGGTGGAGCAAGTTCATGTAACAGGATCATATGCAAAAAATGAGGAAAAACTATTGATTTACTGAGGAAAATTATATGTACCCAACATACCAGAATTGAAAGAGATGGTACTCAATTAGTATCATAAGAAGCCATTTCTGGGATACCGAAACATGATCACATCTTTGAGGAAAACCCTGTTTTGGCAAGGAATGAAAAATTAAGTGGTAGAGTATTTATCGAAATGTATAGAGTGCCAACATGTGAAGGTAGCACATCAGCACCCTGCTGGGTTGTTTCATCCACTACCTTTTCACGAATGGAAATGGGAGATACTATCACTAGATTTATCGCAGGGTTACCACGAACAAGAAAAATAGCATCACTCCATTATGGTGTTAGTGGATACACTTAGTAAGGGTGCACATTTTATACATATATAATCCACCCATGGCACTACCAAAATTGCTAATATATTTATGAAGGAAAATTTTCCGATTGCATGGAGTGCCTAAAATGATAGTATCGAATTGAGATGCCAAATACACCTCAAATTTTTTGAGGGAATTATTTGGAAGCATGGGTACTAAGATAAATTTCAGAACAACCTACCATCACCACCCATATGGATAGAAAAAAAGGGTCAATCATATTCTGGAGGATATTATTAGAATGTATGTGATGGATAAGCCTACTGAGTGAGAAGACTTTTTACATTTAATCAAATTTGTGTAAAATAGAAACTTAAAAAAATCCATCAAAATGAGCCACTTCAAAGCATTGTATGGCATGAAATGCCATACACCTCTAAGTTGGAGTCAACCAGAGGACAGTCTGATTATGGGCCCATAACTATTAGAGGAAATGGAATAGATGGTACAAAAAATTCAACAAAATGTTAAACCAGCACAAAATCGACAATAAAGCTACGTTGATAATAAAATAACACACAAGGAATTTAAATTTTGGGATCATTTTATCTTAGGGAAAACCCCAGAAAAACTCTCTACGAATAAAAAGTTGCTCAAAATTTTGTCGACCATTTGAAGTTTCAAATCGAGTTAGACATGTCGCCTACCAATTAGCTTTCCCTAGTCACATTAATGTTCATAATTTCTTTCATGTATCTTTATTTAAAAAATATGTACATGATAGAACTCATATTATTGATTGGAAAATGCTACAGGTTGAATCGAAGGCAATTTCCTACCACAATTGCTCTCTATTGTGGAAAGGAAAGAGATTCGACTTTGAAATCGAGCTGTCACAAAGGTTAAGGTGTGGTGGAGGAATCCAACTCCTTAAGAGGTGACATGGGAACTCGAAGATGAATGAAAAGGAAATAGCCCACATTATTTTTGGAGACCGAAAGTGAAATTTAAACACCAAGGACGGTGTCAATAAAAGGAGGAAGAATGTAATACCTCTCCTCCTCTCGGAATGATTAGTACTTTTATTGGTTGCTAAAAATTGGAATTTAATGACATAATTATGTATATAAATGTTTATTGATATATAAATAATAAAATTGGAACCATTTTGAAATTGGGCACTCGCAAAGGAGATTCGAGATAACATAACTTTGGATGATAAGAATTCTAGAAATGATTTTTGATAAACTTAATGGATGGGACACAAAGATCCATTAAAAACTTATCTAGAGAGAGATGGTAATTTGGAATTAGCACAAAGCATCATTGAAGTTAGAAAGTGATATTTTGGATAAGAAGGAAAAATACCACATAAAGCGGAACACCACTTTAGGGAAAAATCCCACCTGGAAAGAAGGCATAAAATGCTTATTGAAAGCATCCATGAGGTTGGTGATCTTTTAGCATTAACAAATCTATGCACATGGGAGAGCTATAGGAGATCAATTCTATTGTTGTGATGATAACAAAGCTCCATTCTCAAGTGTATTATGACTGTAATTTGTCTACTTAGGTTATGATTTACACTGCTTTAAACATTTAAGATTAGTGTTGACTGTTTGGTTTGCTATTTACTACGGGAATAAAATCAAAATAAACTATATATATTCAGACTTGTTGTCTGATTATTGGTGGAATGGTATTAACGATCATTGTAACGATGTATTTATACGAAATAAAAAATAGTGAAATGTTTATTTCTGAGAATATCAGTGGAAGTGTGATTACGAAGTTAACATTGTTATGAAATACCAAAGTAGAGCAACATTGATTTCTATAGATATTTCTGTATCATATGTTATTGAATCACCATTGTGAGGTATAAATTTTGTATTAAATTAGCTAAGCAATAGTTATCATGTACATTTATATCACATAGATATTTGAAAACTAAACCCCATAGATGAGTAGTGTATGGGTTTAAATTATATAAAGCAAACAGTGATGGAAAAAAATTTCATCTTGAGATTGTTATTTCTACTTTACATAATTGAAACAAGTACAGATGTATTTCTGAGAAATTCATAAGAGGAGTAGAACAATTTCAACAGTAAAGAAAATAAGTTTAATAGAGTTTCTTTAAAAGGAAATATAGGAAAACATAATGATACTAAAAATGCATGCAAATTAATTAATTCTTGTCTAATGACACTAGACGTCGATGTTATTTGATGAAATATTATTAAACTAGTTTTTGTATAAAAGAAAAAAATATCTCAAGATGATGGACCTATACAGGGCCTCGAGTTGCTAACATGAGGAGTAAGGTATCATCCTTTTCTCGTAGTTGCTTGACTAGCAAACATGAGGTTCTAGTTAAAATATTATGATAAATACCAACGACATGAATCGATAGGCTTTTATAGTAGCAATCAACGAAGTGTGATTGGCTTAGTATTTCAAGTGAATAACTGAGACAAAGCAAAATCTCAATGGAACAATAGAGAAAAAATTATAATCCATTAATTCCACATATCAATCAAGAGAACAGGAAGAACAAAACACATATGACAACGAGACATAACAGAAGTGTTGGGAGCTTGGAGAAAATGGACAAGTGAATCATATATATGACACTAATAGAGATAAAGCATGATAATACCAAGAAGGGGAGAAAACTCAAATAGGTACTGTGTATTGCAAGTTAGATTTCAACATAGGTAATTAATAGGATACATGTATTATTGTAGCACAAATACAAATTGTGCACAAGAGGTCAAAGTAGAACATACAATGAAGAAAACCCATATAAATTACCTTAAACTTTGTCCAAGATGATGGGCATACATATATTACATATAACATAAATAAAAATGAGTTAAGAGGTAGATTATCGAGCTTTAATGCACTACTAGGTATGCTCTCTTCAAAAGGGTAACTTAACTAAATTCATTAATTACAGAGTCATCCAGAGATAAACTGGGACATATAATGTCAGTTGGAGCAAAATAAATAGTGATGACCACCATGTGGCGACCAACAAGAACAAATAGGACCACATACAAAACTAGATTAATTTAACATGCAACTACTAAAGGTGGCATTGAGTCATAGTGGTTGTCATGCCTTGGGTGGAATTCAACAGTAGAAAACTAGGAAAAGGAGCGAAACCCATGATGACCATCAACATCCAGAACCCACTAAAGCAAAGAGACAATCGACGTAGAAAATGAGCCACATTAGAAGTGTGTTAAAATGAGGAATGAAACATAGAGGAAAACAACTTTGAGCTCAAATTTGTGATACTCCTTGGTACGTGCAAGCACATGACACCAACTGTAACAAGAAAAAAGTAATAAGAGTGACACCTTGTAAATAGAAATGAAATAATTCAAGGGGGAGAGGCAAATCTTGCTGTGCAATAGAGAAACACATTACACCTATAACTCATTCTAGTGAAGCCAAGGTGGTGCCTAAAACCAACGGTTGTCATACACAGGGTCAAAGGAAAATAGGGTCAGTGCGAGCTTCACGACCCAGTCTCACTAAACTGATTTTTCTTCAGGAAGCAAAAGATCCAAAATAGGGGGATGTTGTGTGAGGATTATCTATGTGCATTGAATAACCACATTTAGTCTTCATTAACAAACCAGGGCAAATCCCTCTACGGAAAATTCCTTGGAACATAAAATCATAGGTTAAGGATCATGAGAAATACATCTCTACAAACAAGAAAAACGATCAATCAGTCAAAGAACCTTGTCTATAGATTAAGTATAATTAACAAGAAAAACAAATCATTGTAAAAATAAAACAATACCTAGAGATTTGTACCCCATACAAGTTAATGTTTCTAGAGGATAAATATTTCTAGAGAAATGTTGCAATACACGGAATACCCATTTTCGGAGGGACATTATGCAAATGGTGCATGGGATTCAAAGTTAAATTCATTTCTAGAATAGTTAAGCATTAGAGGGAACCAGTGGATGGGTGATAATGACTCTAGAGGGAGTCTACATGGAAAATGTAAGGGTGAAGAAAAGTATTAATTTGATCTTGATGTGTCGAAGAGGGTAATTCGGCTCCCTTTAGGTGCCGATAAAAATCCCTACAAAATCCTCCCCTAAAAGCGTAGCGGTAGCAAGAATGTGATGAATGTATTAGTGGTTAGGGTATTAGGTATGAGATTAGGGTTATGGGAAAATCTCCACCATCTATCCTCATTCAAGTGGTCAGGTCTGTTGATCACCACTCTAGTAGGGATGGGCGCACACCCCAAGGGTACTCCACCCATCATGTGAACCATACCATGTGGCAATGGACTAGTGGGGCATACATCACCAAGTAAAGGAGAAGGATAAGTAACCCCAACCCAAGTCTAAAAATGTGAATAGTGCATCTACCTATAACTAAGGTATCATGTCACATTCATTAAACCTTAACATGGAAAATTTGGACGTCGGACATCCATGGTTCAAGCTTCGACTTGATTAAAAACCTGTAAATAAATTTGAATTCACTAATTAAAAAATCTTCTGAGTTTGTAAAGTGGAAAGGCACTGCAATGATCCTTGTTTTTGGTGGCACAATCATTTAAATTTATTGTGATCATATGTGCATTGAAACATTTTTTTAGCAGTATCAGATTCACGCGTCTTATTCTCCAGTTGATTTGTTATTCCCATATCATGCATCTAAGTCTCCATAGCGTTTTATATATATGCGCCACTTGTGCATGGGACTTTTGGTGACATCAGCGCAAATTACTCTCTTCCACTGAAACCAATCATCAGCTACAGAATCAATGCAATCCAGCAGCTACAAAATCGATCACCTCCTACAAAATTGACACAATTCGGTAGCTTATGAAAATTTGTCCTGTAGTTTGTGGAGAGGAGGTCTCAAATTCAAAATTGGCTAGAGAAAAATTGCTACATCAACCTCCCAAGTCAATATGCCATAAGATCTACCCACTTTAGCATCCACATCAATGTCATGTTGCTACGTGACACCCATGCACATTTTTTTTCCTATTTCATAGAAACCTCAAACAATCATAACTCTTTCGTACAACATCCGTTTTTCATGACTTGAACCTAGTTGGAAAGATCTCATCAATATCTACTACATCAGAGATTTTCCATAAGAATTTGAAACATTAACATATTTTATAAGTTACCAACAAAACACCGACAGTTAGTCCAAGGTACCAGTTTCCAAACAGGGAAAAGTGCATTTAATTTTTTTTCCTTGTTTTTTTTTATTAGTACTATTTATGAGATTTTTTGTGTATATGTCAGATGAAGAGAGAATAATCACCTCTCTCTCTTGATATTCTTAAATTTTATTGCAGAAAAGTGTGTAAGTTTTTACAGGTTCCAAGACAATGAAAAAATATCACTATATGCATGAGTGCCTTTTAAAGAAAGAGTTTCTTTTAGAAGAGCATGTTCATTTCATGTCAAATGAGGTCCATTACACCATTTCTACAAAAGAAGGCCTCTCAGATACCAAATTTATAATTTCTACTCATTCTAGCCCTACAATCGATCCATAAAGTTCCATCTCCCTATTGGAAAACCAAGATTTCCAAACTCATATTCCCTTTCCAATCTTCATACTTTCCAGCCTCATTTTCACTCACCCTTAACCCAAAAATAAAGTCATTCAGCTCCCTTACAAAGTTGAGACACCCCATTTTCCTCTTCATAATGAAAATCTTTCATCTATGGTCCTTCACATTATTATTTTATACTCACGTTAGATGATGGAGGATTCATTAAGGCCTCCCTTCTAACAAGTCTTCACCCATCGACTATGACACATCATATGGGATCAAGAATAGAGATATTGTAGGTACCTTGAGGCTTGTATGCGTTAATGGATAGTTCTCTTGCGAATAAACATTGGGAATATATCAATGCCCCTTATTTGTCAGATCTTCTACGTGACTCAACTACGACACATATATTCCTACCTAGTAAGATGTATTTAGGCATATTGACTCTCATTGAAATCAATGGTGAGTTCTCTCGTGTTGGTTAATGGAGTTGATTAATGGTGACTAATCCAAAAATTTCTTTTCTATGTTCGACATCGAGACATCTATTCACATAAATAAGAATTGTGCCACTAAGTGGGAATGAATGAAGACAATATGATTTTAGTAGCTTGCAACAAGACTCAGTTAATAATTCAGCAGTCGTAGCACTATTCTAGAAATAAGGATTACAATTTTAGATCATATTCATTCTATTTTCGTGCAACCAAGAGAAAGAAAAGGCAGACCAATTTTTTTTACTTCACATGCCATGATCCCGCAGTAGTAGCCACACTCTTCTATATATATAGCTTTTCTACTTTTTAGGTAGGTGAAGTTATCTTGTTTTCTAATCTTTAGTCATGTAATTTCTTAAATGTTGAAAGTATATGTTTGGAAAATCCCTCACCATATTGATATTCCCTTTCTCATTTGCTAAAAAATTAAAACATCTTCACTTGGGGGGAAGGGATATCAACTCATATTCACATGTCACATTTCATTTCATCCTAACCAACATATTTTTCTTAATTGATTATTATTTCATTTTGATTCTGAAAGTTTATATGTTTTGAAATTATCAATTAATAAGCACATTAAATGGATGACAACCACTACGGGGCCTTAAAAAATGAATTATCAATGTTTTAGAGTATTTTGATGCAACAAAAATAAGAAAAGTATTGTTACACAAGAACAAATACTAATAAAGTTTTGGTTGTCACACATGAACCAACCATAAAACATATGTTGCACTCATACACATTTGAAAGTACACTTTACAAAGAGAATAAAGTTATCAAATTATATGATTATGAAAAGTCAAAAAGGAATCAACACAAAGCAAGAGCTCATATAGAAGCAAAACATTTCAAGAAAATCAACTTATGACTAAGGGAATCAATGCAAGGTTGCATGAGAACATGCAACATCTTTAGTTGGGGGGACATGTTGGGCCTCCAAAATTTCATCCTCTTTACCCTCATTTCCATTATTTTACCATATTTTGTAACTCTTTAACATATTCTATAGCTCCATAACCCTACATTAATAGCCATATTTATGATGATATGGGTTTATCATTATTAGTTTCCAAATCTTTTAGTTTAAGTATTTTATGAGAATTTATAATTAATATTATGAAATTAACATGTTTTCATATATATCTAAAAGTGGTATGATTTTTATGATATTGTAGACCCATTTGAAGATTCTAGAAGGGTCTTATTTGGCCACTCAACAATAATTTGGAATTAAAATCCCCTCTCATGAATTTTTTTGGAATATTTGTAGAATATTTTCATTATTGACTAAGAACATTCAAAGGATAAGAACATGGATGTATTGATATGTGTCTGTTATAAAAACTAGGAGAGAATTTGGAGAGGATTTGTATCTCTTATATTTAGGTGATTGGTTGTAACCCACAAGAGATAAATGTGGATGTAGGAGAAGTTGGTGGATCTATATTGATTGATTACTTATCTTAACTTTTTATATAAATAGGAGTGCATCCTTCATAAAGACGAGTTCAATCCAAGATATGTAATTTGTAAAGTGAGGATAGAGAGGAAGAGTGTTGAATTTTTGTAATATCTTTGGAGCTTTTCTCCAACTTCATTTTATGGAATACATATTGCTCCTTCGATCTCTAATATTTGATAATAATTCAGTGTTCTTGCCAAGGAGTGGAGGGCCACCATCAACCACATTTTTCACACCTTTCTCATTTTTTGTACATATTTGTAACATTGTGCAATTATGTTATTTCATTTATTTTCATTTTAAGAAAGTATGATTTTCAATTCATCAAGTGTGATTTCAATTTTAAGCAAGTGTGATTTTCAATTTAGCAAGTGTGATTTTCATTTTAAGCAAGTGTGGTTTCATTTCAAGCGAGTATACTTCCATTTATGCAATTTTAGCTTAGCTTATTTTATGTTATTTGGATTCATGATGTTTTGTTAAGATTGATTCAATTTCTTATGTTTGGATTGCATTGTATTGATTTAATTTTCTTTGTAATTAGTTCCAATTTTTTTGCATTAGATTAATCTATTCTAAGAAACAATCACCTAGTACATATAGTACATATATACCTCATCAGTTCATGGACCCCAGGTTGACAATTTAAGGATAGGGATTTAACTTACAATTAAATCACCCAACACCTGCAACTATTGTTATGTTATGATCTTTGAAATCATTAACATATTTGATACTATTAGTTGTCTTCGAAAAATTTGACAAGTTGGTGTCAAGATGATGGATACTTGCTGGAAACAAGCCTCGAAATTGAAGTTCACTTAAATGATTTTGTTTTTTCATAAGTGTTTGCGATAAATATAAATTAATGACCTTTGTTTTGGGAAACCATGGATAGGTTATCCAAGAATTTTAATTTAGAGAATCTAATATAAAACCTAATGTATATTATTATTCTTTTCCCAACTTATTATCTGCAATAAATACACATTAATGACCTTTTTTTGGGAAACCATGGATAGGTTATCTAAGAATTTTAATTTAGAGAATCTGATATGAAACCTAATGTATATTATTATTCTTTTTCCAACATATTCATATTTCTATACCCCCATCTCTCGCACCTTTGACAAGACACCATGGCGAGGTCCTACCTAAATCCAAATTCTGCAAATTACCATGCACCATATTTTTCGCCTTAATTACCGTACAAAATTGACACATGCCAAGCCATCCAATAGTGGAATATTGATCCATTATGGTGATGTAATAGCCTTCACTGAGAAGATAATTAATATGGATGATAATAATCACAATTTATAAGAAACTAACACTGTGATTCATCTTGAGGGAAAGATAAAGATCAACTACCATAATGTCTATAGAAGAAAAAATCAGTTTAAAGGAACAAATAGATAACAAAATTCACTCTACTGGATGAAAAGTAAAATGAGTTCAAATAAGAAAGGAAATTATCTTCATATATGAATTTTGAAGAACACCATGGTGGCCTATTCAAATATATCCGGTGTTAAATATGTAAATGTTAATATTATTTACATTAATTTCAAGCATATACCTAGAACGGTCTAACTACACATCTGCTATGCAGAAAGTGGAATCAAATCGCAAGAGTTGGAAACATTTTCTCTAATTCTGCTCTCAAAATAGAAGGTTTGTAGCTCGCATGACAGATCTAGAGTTATATTTTTACTTTTTAATGCGAGGAAAATGCCTAGTTCTCATACCTTTTAAAATTATTTCTATGTGAATATATACAAAATATTTGAATATTAGTTAAGTAATTTATTTCAATATCAACTTGATATATATAGATATGTAGAAACAAAAATCTAATATAAAATAAAAGAAAACCAATTATTTGTAATAAGAGAGAATGCTATTTCATTGAACTCTTAATATAAAATCAATATCTGGCATTTAAAATTATGAATAAGTTTAATAATAATAAAATACAATATAAGTTATAAATAAATAGAATAATATCCAAAATTAAGTAAATTTATGATGCACTCAGAATATATTAATAACAAAAAAAATATGGACAAGATCCATAAATAGAATATTTCAATACTTATATTAAGTAAAATGTTTTAAGTAATTTTAATATTCTTCATTTATATATATATATATATATATATATATATATATATAATTTTAATATTTTTTATATATAGTTCTCAATCAGTTTGGTTTAAAATACTATAAATAACCGTTAAACTTGTAAGTCTAAGTTGTGTACTCCCCAAAATTCAATTACTCTGAGATTTTCAAATTTTTGAAATGCAATACATATATATTTTCCCTCTATATATATATTTACTTGCTTTATAGTTAACATGGATTTTATAAAATCACCAATTCCGATTTAAAAATGAATCCAATTAAATAAAAATGATGAAAATGATATCAAGGAAAATGATTATCACATGAAATGAAACACATGCCTTTCCTAATACAATTAGAATTAAAATATTTCAACAATTAAATTTAATTTTTAAATTAAATTTAAAATATATTTAAAAATTAAAAATCTAGTACATTGAAATGCTGATATCCTATATAGTTGAGTATACTTGTGTGAGTTACAAAATCATTATCATTGTTGACTTCAATAAGGTTATTGTACCGAGACATCCATGTGACGTCACTGAGACGCCGTGAGGGCGTCTTGACCTTGACCATGATCGCCATAACGTTTCGTATTCTAACAATAACGCTAACATGTTGGGTGGTCAGTTTCAACTCATTGACTTTTCCATCCCCTATGAGTACTAAAACTTTTAGTATCGACTATTACAAAATGGTTGTTATTATTATGATGGTGGTTAAAATTGAAAGATGTCATTATATTCCTATGGTGACTATTTTATAAATAAATAAAAGTAAAAATAATATCTTATTTACATATTTAAATTTAATTTAATTATTATTTTTTATTTTATAGTTGAAATTGAAAGATGTCATTATATTCCAATCGTGACTATTTTATGAATAAATAAATTAAGTGGGATATGTTATTTACATATCTAAATTAATTTTAAACCCTGCACAAAATCTTTTTTACAAAATTATGATTACAAATTTAATGTGCCTATCTATTCATTGAAAAGAAAACACTTATATAGATTATTGAAAAATTAAATAAGAACTCATAAATATAATTAAATCTTGTATGTGCCTCTTCATTGTATGTGTTACAATTTAAATAGTGTGAGTCCCATTAAAATGTGTGCGTCGCTTTTGGGAACACACTGGTAACCCGCCATATATGATTTTGGTTTAAATTTTAATAAAAATATAATATAACTTGTTTACATATATTCTAAAACTACCTTTGGAGTTTTCGTAAATATACAATAATATGTTTTAATGTTTTAAAATATTACATATAAATTTGTTATATATATATATATATATATATATATATATATATAATTATATTATAATTATAATTATAATGCATTAAGAGAATGTATAATGATATAAATTATGATAAATGATAATGGTTTATAATTTAGTGAAAGGGTATTACATGACTTTTTTTTAATTTCACCTTTTTTTAGTTTTTAATGCTGTAGATTTTATAAAAAAAAAATAGGGCTTTTATTGTTAGTTTGTACTATAATAGAATAATTTTTATTATTATTATTGATTTATACTAAGTTTCTTATTAAATTAAGGTTTAGAGGTTTTTATTATATTATATTTAGGTTTTTAAATTATTATTATGATTTTTTAAGAATTATTTATTTCTAACAAAAATAGTAATATAAAAATAATATTGAGATTTTTATTATTAACTTTTTACAATAAATTAGTTTTATAATTTCTTTAATTTTATATTAAAATGAGGCTCGATAATATTATTATTAATATTAACAACAATATTATAATTTTTTAATATTAAATATTAATAAAATTAATAATAATAGTAAGATTGAAAATAATTATATATCTGTTGATTATATATTTAAAATTAAATATTAAAAACAATTTATAATATTATTATTATTTATTAATAATATTTTCTAAAAAATAATAATATTAATAATACCATTATTAATAATAATAAAAAAGTTACATTGATATTTTATTATATTAAAAATATTCTATTAATTATAATTTTAACAATCATATACATTATTCTTATTATTATTAATATACATATAATTAATAATAATATTAATAATTATTATTAATAATAATTATTATCAATAATTAATATTATTAATATTAGTATTATTAATATTAAATACCAATGTGTTAATAATAATATTGTTATTGATAATATTACTTATTATTATTATTATTAGTATTATCAATATACATATCATTAATAATAATATCTATGCAAATAAAATTAAAAATTTATAATGATCAAACATGATTAGAATGGTCAATTATGACCAACTTATATTAATTATGGCCAATAATGATTAACTATAATACTCAATGAAGATCATTCATGATGAGAGATCTTTATTAATATAATTGATATACATTCATTAATATCATGAACCCTGGTCAACTATGGGCAACATTAACAATAACAATAAAATTAATATTAATACCAATAACAATTGTCTAATATAATATTACAATATAATAACAATTCTATTAATTATATAAAAAAATTCTATAATACCAATTATATAATATTAATAATAACATCTAAATAATAATAATAATAATAATAATAATAATGATAATGGTGGTAGTAGTAGTAGTTTAATTACAAAATTAATATTATTACATTGTAATTGTAATTATATTAATGTTAATATTATTATATATAATGTTAATATTAATCTTATTTTTAATATTTTAATTAGTAATATATAATTGTTATTATATTATATTATTATATTATATAATTAATAAAATTAATATTGTCATTCATAATGTAAATAATGGTCTCTTTCAGATTAATCACAACATTAAGATTTTGTTGACATTTTAAACCAACTAATCTGGTTCATCCTCAAGACAAGTATGAAAAAATCAATCAATCGCAAAGAATAGATAGCAAGGATGCATCAGCGTAAAGAGCTAGTTGTTAGGAAAATGAGAACAATTGATTTATCCATACATCGTTTTAGAAATGTAAGATTAGATTTTTTTCTCATCAACTTGTAGTCGAGGTCATTCAAACCAATTATTTTTATTAGCCAATTCCCTTTCGTGTAGGACTATAAAGTTATATCACAGACTTTTGTGATCCATAATGTAAATAATAATGTCTATTAGATTAATCACATCATTAGGATTTCTTTGACATTTCAAACCAACTAATGTGGTTCATCCTCAGGACAAGGGTAAAAATATAAATCAATAGTAAATAATAAATAGAAAGGATGCATCGAGGTCGAAAGCAAGCCATTACGAAAACCGGAACCACTGATGCATCCCTACAATGTTTTAGAGACATAAGATCATATTTTTTTGTAGCAACTTGGAGTCAAGCTCACTCAAACTGACTATATTTATCAATCAATTCCCTTTCGAGTAGGGTTATAATGTTAGATCGTAAAATTTTGTGATCGATAATGTAAATGGTAATGTCTTTTCGATTAACCATCTCATAACATCGACCAAATCTTAATGATGTGATTAATCAGGAAGACATTATTATTTACATTATGGGTCATGAAAGTCTCTGATCTAATATTATAACCCTACACAACATGGAATTGGTTGATAAAAATTGTTAGTTTGAATGAGTTGGACTACAAGTTGTTAAGAAAAAAATCGATCCTACATATCTAAAATTTCGTAGGGATGCATCAATGGAGCTGGCTTTCATAAACTCTAGCTCTTAACCTAAATGCATCCTTGTTATTTATTCTTTAGGATTGATTGATCTTTTCACCCTTGATGTGAGTATGAACCACATTAGTTAGTTTGAAGCGTCTACCAAATTCTAATAATTTGATTAATATGCAAGGCATTATTATTTACCATTAATATTAATTATATAATAACAATTAGATAATACTAATATTATAATATTAAATATAATATGAATATTAACATTAATATTAATACTTTATTACATTAACAATATTAAATTAATTATAACATTAAGAATACCATACTATAAATGTAACTCTCACACACACATATATATATACCTCATATTAATTTCAATTTTATTAATTAACTCCCCTATTGGGGTGTGTGCCAACAGAAAGGAACCTTCGTGATCTAGGCCATGATTAAAATTAAATAAAAAAGGGTTGGAGGGTGGCCTCACTACAACACTCTCACACTTGGTTCGCGTGGTATTGTGGCATCATAGATGCAATGATTAAATTTTGTAAGGACTGGTTGAAGAAACATCTTATTGCAAAAGATTGGTAGTGAAAAAATTTCATTCCTCAGAGTAAGTTACCTTCTTATGGGTTCTTGTATCGGTTCATGGCTCCAGTTTAGCTCAACGTAGTACAAGAGGGAGGCTTTCGTGGTTTGCCATGATGGTACAGATGGTTTCTCTTGCCATATGACTAAATTTTTTGAGTATGTTCTTTCTCTTCACCCTCTTATAGTACATTTCATGAGATCTGTACTCCTTTGCAAATCGGATGGGGAAGTATTGATAATTTGGAGTCTACAAGAAAATGGAATATTTGTCATCATTTTTGGAAGGAATGCTCTGTGTTTTATTATGAGTTATTTGGTTACGATCTAATTATTTCATTTTTCATTGGAATATTACTATCTCGCATGGGGATGTATTGTAATTCTCGGGCATGGAGCTTTTTATATATCACATGTATCGATTGGTATGTTCATTGTTTGGCTCATTCACTGCCTCTGAAGGTTATCAATATTCAATGCTTATTGCGTATGGTTCCTCTTGTTTTAATTTTGTGTCTGGTCTTAAGAGGGATTAGGGAGTCTGGGTTTATTGTTTCCGACATCTATCGCTAGACCCATATCATCCTTAGGATACTTGTTGTGGTACCCTTACAGGTTTTGAATTGTAGAGTGGTCAACGAGACCTCAAGCTTTCTTCCTTCTTTAAGCTCAATGTTTGGGGCTCCTATCATAGGTTTCTATATTTCCATATATATTTTCAAGTGTCAAGATGGCTCTTCCTTCTTCTGGTTCAAGCTCCTCAAAAAGATGTGGTCGAGGGCATGGAAGAAGAGTGTGGAAGCAAGGTGAAAATAGTCAAGTCTAGCCTCGCCATGCGAGGGGAAGGGGATGTAAATATTCCTCAAGGATTATCCATGAATCTGGTGAGTCATATGAGACATGAACATAGATGAAGGTCTGTAAGATTCTCTCTAATTTGGAGGTAAAACTAAGCCATGAGGAAACTAATGAGATACAATTGGAAGAATCGAGATATTTGGTTCCATACCTTGGCCACTCCAAAGGTCAACCTTCTCAATATAAGAAGATTGTACAAGTCTATGAGTTAATGAAGAATATTATGGCCATGGCTATAATGAACTCTTCAGCTAGGTCATCGAAATCTAATCTCGGTCTTTAGGAAATTGATCAGTTTCAAATTATTCATCTTGAAATCAATGAGAAAAATTCTCATCTGAGCTGCATAGAGAAACATGTTCCTTGTCTTCCCCACTCTGAATTACCTAGTTTGAGTGTGAGAGATCCAACTGCTATGGACTACTCTGATGAATTTTATTTTTTGTGGCTCAGTTCAATTTTAAATTTTGTTAAATCTATATGGAAAATCTGTAGCCTATGATATCTTTTTGAAGTACCTAGATCTTAAAAGGCTTCAAGACATTAAGTCATATAAGGCACCATTAGACAAACTTAAAGTTTTAAGTTTTGGGATGGCTTATAATTTTGTTCGTTGGCCAACAAAGATGGTTTCCCTCTCAACAGGTTGAGGCCAGCTAACCACTTTAATTATTGTTGTAAAACGATTTTTGACAAAAATGAATGAAAAGGTCCTCCAAAGCTTACACAAAAAAATCTCTTAAATAACATTTTTAGTAAAATTTAATATGTTTTTCTATTAGAAACATAATATAAATTGTAGTATAATATAATAATGTTACTATTAACATCCATATTAATAATATTATTAAAAATCATAATATTATTAGAATTATTAACAATGATAATATTATTTTTATCAATATGCATATCATTAATAATAATATTTATGTAAAAAATATTTAAAACATATAATTCTCATCCATGAAGAAGCATGGTTATTAGCCAATATTTTTGTGGTTATACTCTTCGAATATGGTCAAGGGCAACCATGATCAACACAGTTGAATGGTCGGACGTGGTTAGAATGGTTAACCATGGTAAATCCATATAAACAATGGTTTCCAATGTTTGTCCATGGTCAACCACAATGGTCAACAAGGATCAAACATGGTTAACCATGATCAACCATTGTCAACTATGGTCAACCATAATGGTGGTCCAAGCTCAACAGTGTTCGCTTATGTCAGGCATAATGGTCATCCATATTCAACCATTGTCAACTAACATCAACCGCGGTCAAGGAAATTTACTAATGTGATTGATATACGTCAATCAAAATGATCAACCCTCATTAACCATGGCGAAACATAGTCAATGAACCAACCTCATACATGTTAGTTGTAACTAGGACAACCACATTTACTAATATGGTTGATATACTACATGGTTAACCAATATTAGGTTGAACAAATTCACCGTTTGTAGTTAATCTTTAAATATTTGTTCATGATGAAACTTTCTCAACCTCATGATTACCATATTTGGGAATAGTCAACCTTATTCAGTCAAAGATCCTTAGTCAACATGAATTAGCTATATTCAATTAAAGTTGACCATTGTTGGCCAAAGTGATTCATTGTCAACATTAGTCAACTATGGGTGTCAACCATATCCTACTAATAATAATATTATTAAATAATTAATATTATTAATTATCAATCATATTGTTATCAACTATTTTGAATTATAGTCAACCATTGTTGACCAAAGTCATTCATTGAATACTTGGTTTATAATATTAATCCCTTGGGCTTATAATATTAATCATGAAGCTTTATAATCTCTTGGATTATAATACAAATTCCTTTAGTTTTTAATATTAATCTTTTGAGTTTATTAATCCGTTGGGCTTAAAACCTTGGGTTTATAAAATTAATCCCTGGGCTACTTCATTGTAATAATACTTGATTTTTAATTTTCATATATATATTATTTAAAAGTTATACTATATTATATTTCAGTTTAATATATAGTCTAAATTTTTTAAATTTTACAAATATACCCTAATTATATATAAACGATATTGAAAAGTATATTAATAAATATATAATAATTATGAACCATATTGAGAGATAAATAACAATTTTTAATAATAACTAAATGTTATTATTATATTATATGTAGATTATATTATAATTGAGAAGATAACTATTCATATAATATTATAAAAAATATATAATATTATATTAAAATATAATTTGATATCAATATAATAACCATAAATGTAAAAATATACCATAATAAATATTTTATTGTTTATATACTTATTAATAATAATTTACGAGAGAGACTAATAATTATTACTAATAAGTATTAATGTAGTTAATGGATACGAATTTTTAATCCTCACTTATCACTTATTTTTGGGTGACTTTTAGCATTATCAATTCCAAGGTTTATAAGCATGACAAAGAATGCACCTCGGAATTGAATAAAAGAATGATCAACTTACATTGAAAATTTCCATGAAAATTATATTTGCTGGAGGTTTGATGCATCAAAAATAATACTACCCATAAACCATTTACTATCCAGAAACATTCATAGGTACCACAAAAAATTTGAATATCAACCTACAAAATTTACATAATATTCTTTTTCTCTTCCCTATAATTTTCAAGATAGAAATTTGACACTTCGAAATGATACTTCTCTATGTACAATACTCCTAAACCCAAGATGGAAAATACAATTTTACATTCACAATTCCCTGTGTACAATACTCCTAAACCCAAGATGGAAAATACAATTTTACATTTACAATTCCCTCTCGCAGAAAGAAAACTGTCCGACCTTTTGTTAAAGAAAACCGTTTCCTAAACCCAAGATGGAAAATACAATTTTACATTTGCAATTCCCTGTCGCAGAAAGAAATTTGTCCGCCTTCTGTTAAAGAAAACCGTTTTTCTTTTTGAAACGTCCATTTTTCTTTTTCAAACAACTTCTCTCACCAACTAGCCTACCTGTCCTTTACACTAAAATAAGCTAAATTAGGTTTAGTTTAATAGATCAAATAAACTAAAATCTATTCCCATATAATTTATACTATTATTTGGATTATCTATTAGACTAATCCTATGACGATGATGACGATGATGATGATGATGACCACGAGGACGACGACGACGAGGATGACATTTGTATAAATACCAATATTATATTTAAATATTAATAATGTTACACACTTTTATTAATATAAATGACCACAATATAAAAATAGAATAAACACACATTGTTGTTAAGGGAAAAGATCACAACAATAAACATACCTTTCACACTCACTTTTCGATCACGAAGAAAATCATGGCAACATTTTTTCCTCACATGATATTGCACACTCAAATCTAGAACAAATAGTTGATATGAAGGAAGGGATAAGTAGTAGCACAACCACATTAATAAATGTATTTGGTATATTCAGATAGGCATATATAAATCACATGCACATTCATCTTATTAATTTTGGCTGATATAGACCGATAGGTGTGCATTGATATGTATTTAATATTGATATAAATAGATATATATAAATATAATAATAATAATTATATTATGAAATATTATTGTCATTATCAAGATGATAATAATTAATATTATAAACTCTATGAATAATATTATACCCTAGGAATATGAACCCTTAAATAATTAAACTTAAGGGATGGATATTATAAACCCAAGACATTAATAAATCCAAGGAATTATTATTCTAAATGCAAGTATAAAAACCATAAGATTAATCTTATAAACACTAAAACAAACATGGATGACCGTAATTGACAATGGTTGATTTTCATATTGAGACAATCTTTGTCACAATGAAACATTGGACCATAGTTTACCATGATTGAGCATGGTAAACCGTGATTTATTTTCATATTGAGATTATCTTTGTCACAATATGATATGGGACAATTGTTTATCATGGTTCATCATCGTCTGTTTTCATATCGAGACTATATTTCTCACAATGTCTTGCTAGATCATCGTTGGCCATGGGTGGCCATGGTTGTCACAATGTGATGTTCGACCATGAGACAATCTTTGACACAATGTGACCATGGTTGACCATGGTTGATTTTAATGTAGAGACAATATTAAACCCTAGAATTAATATTAAACCCTACAATTAATATTATAAACCATACAAATAGTATTATACCCTTTAAATATGGACCCTTAGATTAATAAACACAAGGGATTTATTACGCTTTGTGATGTTTGCAAAATAAAAAATGTATGGATTGTTGGGCATTTACTTTTCCTAATTATACTATGTGAAGATATAAGGGGATGGCAAATTAATGCTTTTGGAAACATCATGTTTCCATTACCAACTAAACTGAATTAAGTAATTTGATAATTAAATATTTCGAAAGTGTCATTCAAGTATCTATATTCTTACCTTTCAATATTAATCTTTTTAATATTTACTCAACATAAACATGTTTATTATTGGAACAAATTAGAGTTACATAAAACAGTTATAGATTAAGCATATATCAAACTAATGCCACCATTGAAAATAGCTAATAAATAACACGAGTACCATATCATTCAAGATATTGGCTAAATTCCTTTCCTTATAGCTAACTATGAAAATTAATTTTCTACGCCTTTCTTTAAAACTATCATCGAAATATTTTTATAAATGAATGTGATACTATCTATTGATGTATTTGGTAAGTGGAAATTTACAATATTTCAAAAATGGAAATAAATTATTTTATGAAATAATTTTATGAAAAGATAAGAATTAATTTATAAAAGGTTATTAATTTCTAAAAATATATTAAAAGGATTAATGTTTTATAATTGTATAAGAATTTTTTCCTCATAATTTGAAATGCTTTTATAATGATGAAAATAGCGTTATTTTAATTGTCTGTAATTAGAGTTATCATCATGAAAAGCGTATAATTAATTTAGTTAGGTTATAAAGTTTGTTTGAAAGTCATAAAAGGTTTATTTAGTATTTGTTTGTAATCCAACTTTGTGGAAGGATAAATAAATTGCAAGCTAGTTAAAGGTATACAATTTGTAAAATTGTTATAAAATTGTTATAAAGTAAATGTACTTATTTTTCAAGTAATCTAGTCTCAGAAGCAATATTCTCTAGTCACTTGTTTGGCAACACATGTTTAAGAAATGAAAAAACTTAAAAATTTTGTCATAGAATTGAAGGGTGTGTGATAAAGGTGATATATTTTTCTACAACCCCAAAATGTTACTAGTTAAAAAGTTTAAATATTTGTTCAGTTTCCCAACAAGTCACATTTACTGAGTGAGGCATTTTCACTTTTTGAAAATTAGTTCTTCTTAGTAAGAATTTATCATTTCTTCGAAAGACTATATCAATCATAAATTAAAATCGATCTTTAAAACAATGATGGTATTATACTTTTCTTCATATATCTAATTCACTAATCATTTCAATTAAAATCCAGTGCCAAGTAAAAAGGATAGTCAGAAGAGCAGATAATATAAAAATGATTAAAAAATATGTGTTTGCAATAAAATTATAAGAATTGGAGTGTAATAAAAGCTTAAACGACAAAAAAAAAAAAAAAAAAGAAGTTGGTGAGAGAAAAGAAGAGGATTAATATAGAAAATTGATGAAGAAAATACTTTATATTAATTCCAAGATTGTTGAACTAAAAACTAATAGAAATTAAAGTTTATTTTTATATCGGAATTCTAAATAAATATTGAGGGAATTATATTGTCACATTGAGTCCTAAGAATTTTTAAAAGTACTTGGATGTGAATGTATATAAAATATTTGAATATTAGTTAACTAAATTATTTCAATATCAATTTGATATAAATCGTTATATGTAAATAAAAATTTAATTGATAATAAAATAAAACCAATTATTAGAAATAAGAGGGGATATGTGTTTCATTTTACTCTTAATAAAAATTTAATGACATGTTTCAAATTATGAATAAGTTTAATAATAATTAAATTCAAGGTAGGTTACAAATAAATAAAAAATTACATGGAAAATTAAGTAAAATCAAGATGCACTTAGAATATATTAATAAGAAAAAAAATAACGTCGAAAACATCAATAAGTAATACATATATATTAAAAATAAAAATAAAAAATTCTGAAGGTTTAGACAGTTGAAGTAGTTTTATTATTTTTCATTTTCTTCAGTTTTAATGTATAACTTTTAATTAATTTTTTCTAAAATACTAATAGTTCTAATTATAATTTTAATCGTCTAACCTCCATGATCCAAGTGGTCAACAAGAATTTCATTAAGTGTTCAATATATTTATGCAGTAAAAATGATATATATATATATATATATATATATATATATATATATATATATATATATATATATATATTCTTCAACCTTTTTTTACCAGGTTGGTTGTTTAAGAAATTTGAATGTTTCTTTTGCTTGCTCAATTGTTAAGATGGATTTTATGAAATCCCCATTCCCATTCAACTTCGAATGTGATTAAGTAAAAATAATATTAAGGAAAATTGTTATCATATAAAACAAAATATATCCCTTTCATAATATAAAATTAAATTTTAAAATATTGATAAAATTTAAAATTTTATTACATTTAACAATATTGAAATGAAATAGATTTTAGTATTTGTTTGTTTGAATGAAAAAAAACCATTATCATCATTGATTTCAAAGAGGTTATGTTGGTCACACATTCGTGTGTTGTCACATAGGTTATCCTAGCAACAAATCCATGTGCCATGAGGGCTATAAAACAAAGTTGTCTATCACATAACAAATTAGGTGGGAAATTCATTTTTTGTCAAATAACTTTTTTTTTCAAAAGAATTTATCATGGGAGTGTTTGAATAATTTTTTGATGGTGGAAATAGATTCAATACCATAAAAAATCCTTTGGGCATTTAAAATAAATAATTTGTAAGAATTTTCCTTAATTTCAGCCAGATTTTAACAAAAATCATGGGAGAATTTCAACTATTTTCCAAGTGAATTTGTGGCCTCTTTACATTATTTTCTATAGAACGGGAAGATTAACAATAATGATTCTCATTTGAACAGACTATTAAGGATCACAATTGATCACGTGCTGAAAAAAAGATCAAAATTGAAAGTTGATGGATTGGTGTGGACCCTGGGAAATCACGTAGTGTTCATCATCTTGGATCTGACACAACTCATTTCACGTGAAACAGACACCTTATTCTCTTAGAGTCATGCTCGGTTCACTTTCCCAAGCAAGTGAATTTTTTAAGAAAATTGACAGTCGAGTAAGGAGTCTGTACTGCTAACATGGTGCTGACTCGGCAAGTTTATGTTGCAGGTTGACTCGTGAAAGGGCTCAACGAATCATGTTATGCAAAGTGGTACATTTTCATTGGTCAAATTTAGCATATTATTAATTGTTGGTTGGTGGCGTAGGGGCTTCACTTGGAGAGCAATACCATATCATGTGGGTTCATATTTGGGAATATTTATTGAGGAAAAAATGACACAATATATTGGGGGATATACAAGGGGGACATTGTTAGCTATTATTCGAGGTCATCCACCAGCTTGGGATGTATAAGTTATAAAATTTTATTTAATAATTTTAAGCGACGTTTACACCTACGTTTAGACCGCTACTAGTAGATTTTCTCCCTAAGGAGTCTAACCACCCAATGACCTATCATCACATTTACTCGTATGACATGAGCCACGTGACTGTTGTACCTGTGAATTGACTATTAAATAGTATCATTTGGCGATGAGAATGAGTTATTTCCAAGCATATGGTTGTAGCAGCTCTCAAAAGCGTTATCCCTTTTTTTGAACCCGAGGTGATTATCGACATGCCATTCTCCTATTGTTCTATTTTTTGGATGGTATAGTTGTGGCAGTGTTTTCTTGGGTCTCAGCATCTGGCTGTAGGTGCTCCACAACCATGAACCAGAAACAGATCTAGCAAGTGTTCATCCCCGGTTCTGTCAATGTCATAGGTATTAATTTTTTTTACTTCTCCTCCACAGGCATTTACTCCCCTGCATTTATAACCTTTTTTCTGATTAACCCTCAAGTTCTTTATTTCAAGTTTCACTATGTTGCACCAAGTGTAGTATACCTAGGGGGGATAATATGGGGTACAAAGGGATGTACCCAAGGTAATAAGGAAATGTAGGGATAATAAATAAATGAGTCATAGTTAATAAATAATGTGGTTAACCCGCATAATGTGAGGGACCACAAGTAGTTAGGAATAATGTGATAAGCCCATTGTAGTAGATGTATGTTATTGAGAGATGCCCCCTCTTCGCCCAAGAAAATGTTATGATACGACTTGTAGTAGATATGGCCTACAAATATATACAAATAGAAAATATACCGAGAAATAACAAGATTGAAATATAAAATTTCTTCTCTTTATTAATCAAAACCCTTGGCGTAGGGTAACACCATACAATTACTCCTTAGGGAAGGAGAACACTCCACAAACCATATGCGTTCCAATAAAATAATACTTCACATCCGATAATGAAGAGTCTCTAGCCTCTAGATAGGCTTCATACATACAATAGCATGGGTTATTACCGTGGGTATCTCAATAGTGTACATCTAATAGAATGGTTTTATCACATTATTCTTAACTACTTGTGGCCCCTTAAATTATGTGGGTTAACCACATTATTTATTAACTATCACCCATTTATTTATTATTCTTCCATCTCATTATTACATGGGTACCTCCCTCGGTACCCGATATTATCCCCCCTAGGTATACTACATTCCACCTTCCTTAAACATGTTTTTCCCTCAAACATAAGAAAAACACAAACAATAAGATCCACTAAAAAGGGTAGGTACCATGTGCATGCATCTATCCATCCAAGAGAAATGTGAACCCTCGATCTAGTTGGCGCCTCTCTCACTTGAGATGGAAGATGATCATGGTGGTTACTCTATGTTGATGTGTTGTGGGTGGATCATCACACCACTCTATCTATCATCTTGGGGTTGTTGTCCTTGTTGCTAATTCTTTGCCATGTTGTTGGTTGTTGTCTCACTAGGTGATGTGGGTGGTGATATGCTAAAGCTTTAATTGATGGAATATATTTCGTTAATTCCACTACTATTGGTGCGTGAGTGGTGTCTGGTGATTTTTATAGTACCTATGTTGATGTCTATGTTTTGTTTTCAACCATCAAATGATCATCATCTGATGTGTGAGTGTCGTTATAGCTTTGTGCTTTTGCCTCCATTGTCTCTTCCTAGGCCTTAATGGAAATATCCTCCAATGTAATTTTCTTCTTTTTATACTAGAGTTTCATGAATTTCTTCTGCACATTAATATTGACAGTACCCACGAATTCCATCCTAGGATATCCCAAAACAGCATCCATATTATCCATATCTAAAGAATCCAAATTAAAATGCAACACACACTTATCCATAGAAAGCTTCAAATATTTATAAATTTGAATATGCTCAACCTTTGATTTTGCAATATGTTTTGTTGAAACTTGTAATTTTTTTTTGCCACATTAACATTGATAAAATTATATTTGCAACTAGGATTGATAAACACAATGATCTTCTACTTCTGAATACATCATGAACTTGTAATAAGGAGATACCATCATAAAATAACCCTTTATGTGTCTCATTTTCCTCTGTTCTAGCATGAGACCACTTGTCCAAAATAACTTTTTCAAATTGTTGATTAGGAAGGGTGAGAACCTTCTTGTTGTCAAGTGAGTTTCAGCATTTCGCTGCCTGATATTTAAAATGAATCCATGGCATATCTTTCCAAATGTTTAGATACATAGACTTAATATATTTTATGAAATCTTAAATAGTAGGACCATTATCTTTTCCTGTAAAATACTTCTTGCTAGACGCCATGAGGTAGAATGAGGGTTTTGAAGAATAATTACCTATTTTATGCGACAAATTTAGAATGGACATAACTCAGTCAATATGGTTTAGAATCATTATTATAGCCTATTTTCTGAAATGGAATTTCCATTCTGCATCTTCTTATGTGATAGAAATCTCGATTTAGGAACTTTGGAATTTCATATTCATGCTCCAATTGTCCCGCTAGCACAAAAAATTCTAAAAAAGAAAGTTGTTTCTAAATCAGTGATATCTCCCTCATCTAGTCTCTGATTCGTCCAATTTTATTTTTTAAATTAGGTAACTTTCAAGAGGCGCTCAGGTATTGAATATCTTGTCTTAAATTCTACACAAAAACTCCTAAAATTGATAGGAGAATCGTCATCCATGAATTTTCATGAGAAAAATCTATGCAACGCAACTAATTTAAATTAGCAATATCTCTCTCATTTGGACTTTGATTCGGCTAATTTTTTTTGAATTTGGGGATGTTTATGAAAATAATCCATATCTTATATTTTTTTTTAAATTTAGCACCAAAAGTTTCATATCTCATCTGTGAACTCGCTGCCCCAAAAAATTCCTACAAAAAAAAACATTGTTCCCCTTCTTCACCCAAGAATGTTCTCTGATAACACTTGTAGTAGATCTGACCTAGAAATATAAATAGAAAATATACCCAAAAATAACAATATCGAAATATAAAATTGAGTCTCTATATTAATTAAAACCCTTGAGTTAGGGTTAACATCATAAAATTACTCCTTAAGAAAGGAGAACACTCCACAAGCCATATGGATACCAATACAATAATCCTTCACATATCTCCATGGGGAGTCTGTAGCCTCTATAGAGACTTCATACGTACAATACCTTGGGTCTGTCAATAACATATATCTAATACAATGTGTTTATCACATTATTCCTAACAATATGTGGTCCCTTATATGACATGGGTTAACCACTTTATTTATTAACCATGGCCCATCACATTATTACATTATTCACTTCGGTACCTCCCTCTATACACCACAAAATCCCCCTAGGTATACTACGTCGAGTCGACGAAGGGGGTTTTTCTTACTCGAGTGACACCTCTCTCGGAAAATCTATTTCACTCTAGCAATCTTCGTTTTGGTTGAATTTTTGTTTTCCCTACTGTAATGTGCCTATTATTACATGTTCTCCACCACCTATACCTATACAAATAATACCAAATTTAGGAAGGAGGGTGGGCAAATTGAAGACAAGGTCACTGTTGGATAAACAATGAACTGCAATGACTGCCGCCTACAGACTTTCCAAGTAGAACCAACAATATTTTAAAGAGGATGATCCACAAAGGGCTTCACTACTTCATTTTCTTGGCATGGTGGGAAAGTTAAGAAGCAACACCCACACCAGTATTTACTTGAACTTATTCAATCCAAGGTATCTACTCATATGGTTGTCATTTTGAGTTTAGATGTTTGATGAATCGGTGTAAGCTTACTTCCAAATACTTGAAAACGTGACCTAGTTCATGTCGCTACACACTCTCAAACCCCTCTCATCTTCATCAATCTACGTATAGAGGTACTTTGAACTCACATTGTCATGGTTTTATTGTTAACTGTTATACCTATATACATATATTGGTGTACCTGAATTCATGTATCTTTGTCTCATAGGTTAATGCCATGGGTTGGCTCATAGATAGGAGTGCTCATTAAGGCATCCTATCATAGCCAGTGTAGCAATACCTTTCTTGGGGGGTTCCCTTTCTTAGTTTCAATAACATCGTTATATACTATGTGGCTCACATTTCTCTTTGCCTTTATTATGCTGATGCACATGGCCCCATACTTGGAGTCTCTTCTGAGGTCGTGTAGAGTGATGTGGCCAATGAGCATATATAACTTCCTGAAACTCTAGGTAGATTCAATGATTTTTCATCCCCATTTGGATTTGTTCAACTTCCCAATGGGGATATTATGTCTTAGTGTGCGCGCACCCTTCATTAATAGTCTACGGGATAATTTTATCAAGAATTGGGGAAATATATAGCTAGCCGATTTTACATCTTTACAAGGTTGGTCGAGTTCCAGTTACTCCTTGTTTTACATTGTCTCGAGTTGATTCCCCATGGCGTCTATTCATCCATTAGGGCGCATAATCCATGTCGTGGGATAGTAGGTTTTATATTGAGATATCCATGGGAGTTATGGATGGCTACTGACTTGTATGTTAGATCGTAATAACTAGGGAAAATTTTAGCGGCTAATATTCACAGGTGAGCTAATTTTCCATGTTTTTTCCAAAAACAAGATTCACCAATTTCCATTTTTCTACAATGATTCACAATTTTTTTATGGTACACCATTATTTTACCTTTAAAATAGCTAAAATATTATATCGACAAATATAAAATCAATGGAAATCTAAATATTTCGACAAAAGAATATCACTAAATTTTTTACAATTTGCAATTAGCGACTAGTAATATTCACCAAGGTTTCTAAACTTTAAGATAAACTTCCATCCTTAAAATTTTCCTTATAAATAACAGAACCTTTGTTAAGTTTTAACTCACGTTATACACTTCTCTAAGAAGTGGAGTGTCAATTTTGTATATATATTTAATTCTTGTCAATTTGTTGTACATTTCTAAACTAAATAGGTCTTCATCAACAATGTAACCATATTTAACTACTCTCATAACAAATGATTTAGTAACAAATTTTGCATTTCGATGGTTTAGTTTCATAATACTTCTTCATCTTGTTAGAACATACATATTCACATGTATCCTTCTTAAATTTTTAATTTTCTCACTATGTAATGATTCCTTTGAATGGCCACTAAACTCACTCACTTCATTCCAAATTGAAATTGAGGTTTTGATTCCATGACTTGCAAATAACTTATCGACGCGATTTTTTCTTTTCTTTTTCACGCTCATTGGTGAGGGTATAACTCTGCCCTAGAAATGTGTTATGAAGTCTGATGTACTCAAATTACTGTTTCCCATAGTCACCCTTTTATAAAACATAAATTAAAGGATTGCTAATGATAACAAAGGGATTGTAAGAGTGGACATGATGGTGTCCATGTATTTTTGTTAATGATAATAGTTTCCTGTTATATCTCACTAACATGAATGCCTTATATGTTCCTATAAATTTCAATCACCCCTAATGACTTGATAGTAGAACAACATTTATTCTACCCCTAGTGTTCTATTTTTATTTTTCCTAAAAGGATTCACCTCACTTTATTCTTTTCCTTCCTCATAAAAGGGGAAGGTTGGCCTGATCCTTGCTATTCAACTTAATTACTTTCCCATGTTTAGCTAGGTATATGTGTTATAGATGTGAATCTAGGTGCTTGGTAAGCACTACCAATATCTCCTTTACACCCTTACTCATGCTATGGGCACCAAAATTAATAACTTATTGATAATTTCAACTAGCGAACTAGGAGAGAAGGGAGATTCGACTGAACTCTTGGTAGGAACATTCGATTTCAACCTTCTAACATAGTATTCCCTTTCTAATGCATATCCACCACTTCCAACTAAATATACCCATGTACTTTTCTCAAAATAATACAAAAATATATCTATAACATCTACGGAGTGCTCCACCCAACACACATACTGTCCCATAATTTTTTGTTTTTATTTCCATTAATAGGGACTAAACTGTTAATAGGAGTTTTCCTATATTATGGAAAAAAAATTGAATTCGAATAGCTACTCTGCTATCGTAATATCTATGCATTCCATAAAACTTAATATTTTGATGTTCCAATAGAATCATATTTTCGAGTTACTAAACACCCCAATTCCATTTGGGTTGATGTACTCATAATAACTTTGTACCAACGTCAATTCCACAAACTACAACCTCTTATTATATCCATAATAAGAGTCTGTGACCTCTTATTATATTCATGGAGTCTACAAATTTTTTTTGTATCAATGACCAACATATTAGTCTACTATTATTTAACATCTAATCGTACACAACAGGTTACTCTACGATGAATGAATAACCAACATATCTGTTTAAATTTATTAATCATATAATAATGCACAACATATTATTTTTTAGTAAATAAATCTCTATCCATCATATGCATTCAGAACTGTAGGGAGCATAATAATCTACAAAACTTAACAGATAAAAAAAAACATTATCACAAAACAAACTAGAGACTTTAAGAAATTGGATGCCAAAAAACTTACACCAGAAGACACTATACTCCCAACCAGAAACTGCCTCCAATTCTCCGCTAAGCTTGATTGTATGTTCCAGAGAATCAACAACCTCTTGTTGATATCCTTAATGGGTACTTAATTCCCTTCTTCATGATAATGCTTCCAATTCAGAGGTATCTCGCTTTTGTAAGATTTATTTATTTTTGCGTAGACTTTTACTTTAGCCCATCTTTCTCACCCACTGTGTTTTAAACACAACCATTCTCATCTTTTTTCTCTCACTGAGCTACTTCTAAGGGAATTTATTTCCCTCCCTTTATCTTATCTAGAATATTTTACGATTCTAATCATAAAGACTTTACAATATTATCTCGAGTGTCTTACCTCAGTACATAATTTCCTCAATTAATTATTTCTTTTATAAATCAATTATTTACAATAATCAATCCAAAAGTTTGGCTCTAGCACCATTTATAACACACATACATAAAGTAACAACATTTAATAGGAGATGTCACATACTCCACCCCTATTTTAACACATCCTCGATGTTTATTGTCGCATTCCCTTTTCCTTACCTTTGCTAGGTAACTTTTTCGCTCACATGGTCTTGTTCCCTTGTATCCTCTTTAAATATAACTTCTCTCATTGCGCTTTTACCCTGACTAATAACTTGAGTCTAGAGCCAGATCTTTTCCGGATTCAAAATATCAAAGGATTTTATCAGAAAATCTTCCTTAACTTTACATTTGTTCACTTAGATTGACAACTTAACTAGGATGCACCCATTCTTTCATATTCATTCCATGCCCTTTCTCTAGCATGCATGGTGATTATAGATATTTTTTATGATTTTGACCTGCATTCATAGCAGTATTCACATACAACAAATAATATCAGTACTATTAATATATATTTATTTAGACCCAAGGCCATGCACATTGCCATCAATATGGTTTATTCATAAACTTTAAGTTACACAATCGTATCCAAGTTTCAACATTTCTCATGGTAGATAAAAATTAGTAAGGATCTGTTTGTAACATGTTATAATTCAGCTGTGTTTTTTTCTTCACTTGTAAAACTACTATTCCAGGTATTTTGTTTTGAACTCTTAGGTTGTGAAGAAAATAACCTGCAAGTGACCTCAATCATGTCCATTCTTAACTGTTCACCATTACCCATGCTAGTAATGAACCAATATTTTATTGTTCACCTATTATGAACATAACATGTTTCCCACTATATGACACCTGGTTCTCTTCTTCTTTTTTTTTTTTTTTTTCTCTTCTGAAATTATGGCCAGATAATCTTCTCCTTTGCATCTGCTTAGTTACATGTATCCTTGTTCTTTTGTCATATTCCTCTTCTAGAATCTGTGTATACATACTGAATATGGATTCTTAATTTCCATGTGCCTACCCGAATCGATTTATCCACCCACATGTATTCATCATGACCACTACATTAGTATAGTATTATAGCAATACAAAGTTTCTTTGATATATTTGTTCATAAATATGCCACCGGTATGGTCTTCTCTTTATTGTTAACTTTAAGATATTAATTTTCCATATTAATTTGGAATAGCTAGCTGCCCAACTATGTTTACATCCCTTTCACAAGGGTAATAACAATTAATGAAACATTCGCTGCATTCAATTTGATGTCGTTATTTTTAGTTCATAGTACCAAATTTTCATTTGTTATGTATATGTACTTGTATGAAAATCTATTGTCTTTCCATTCCCATGACAATTTTATGATTATTAATCCTCCTACTCAGTGAACTTATCAAACCTACTCTTTTTTTTCTTGATTCTAAAAATATTTACAAAAAATGAAATGAAATAGTCTATAATTTTCACGTTGACTATTAGAGTTATCATAACATATCTAAATTCTTATCCACAATGTTTCGATACAATCTTCACAAAGTTGGTTCTGACACCTTGCATTCACACATCAGCATATCACAATTCGTCCATATGTTTGAGCTATATTATTTCTACAGTTCTGTGGAGTTCTAAACTATCAAGATCTCTACATGCATATCACCTTATTTGCAGAGCCTTCACCTATATGATTGTTCATTCCTTTTCAAGCTGCTTTCTTCCCCATTTATGTACAATTCAAGAGGATGCTAGTAATAATCTTTATCCTACATGAATAAACAGATTCTCATCATAGAATGATGATTGTCCACTTAAGTATTGTTTTTCTTATTTGACCATTGGAGTTACTATACCTTTGACCTTGATTTTCTCGTTGACAGGTTTTTATTTTTATCTTTTATCTTTTATCTCCTCACCTTGAAAAATATTACTAATCCTCAAGTTTAATTATCTCAAATTTCTTTTGTGAACATGGAAATTGTTTACTGAATTCTCTGAAATTATGTGTAATAATCAACGGGAGAGAATTTATACTGGTTGATACTATTTTTTTTTCTTATCTCTCATTGTATATTTCGCACACCTCATGAGTATATTTTAGGTAGGATGTCTTCATTATTACTGGTAGGTTCCCATTACTTTTCATTGAGCCATACATTGTAGGAAACATGGTTCCAATGTCTTCTCGGCGAACCGACAATGATCCCCATGTATTACCCATACTCATTATTATAAGGGATTACGAATTTCCATTTACCACTTTTTATCCCACTTCAAGTTCTTGGTATTGGCTACTCTTGTTCCTATCCTCCTCTAGCATTAAGGAATGGTAATTCATATTTTTGTTAGAATTGGTTACATATCCATGTCATATTATCAACTTCCCCTCCTATTGCAAAAACGTTTTGGGCATCCTTTCTCTTTGAAGGTGCATACTTTATGTAGAACATTAGTTTAGGTGTCTTTCCTGCTCTCCAGCTTTATCTTTCTTACTTTACTTGTCTGAACCAATCATCTCAACCCCACTAGGAGATGTAAGTATTAATAACTTGGTAACACACCATTCCCTTGCTCTCATAAAAGGTTATAAACCACAGTCCTTAGTTACAGAAATCCTCAGTTATTACCTGTTTGCTTCCGCTTTTGGCTTAATTCTAATTTGCATTTCCTTTTCTTTTAATATTGTTATGTAATATTCAATTGATAGGGAAGGGGTCAGCAATATTATACATTTGGGGGCTAAACTTTGTTGGAAGGAATTTTACTTGATATATCTCCGAATTTCTTCATTTTTTACTACAATATGCTTCAAAGTTTGATATATTCTTTCATAGATGAGTTATTTTACAATTTTAAGAAGCTAATCCACTTTTAACTTTCCCCATGGAAACCATTGTAGGATCATCATTATTTCCCAATGCTTAATTCCCACTGAGTTAGTCTAAGAAATCGGGGCAACTGTTGTGATATTGTTTCTATTGTGGCCCATTTCCTAGAGGCAATTAAGCCGTAATTATCAGAACTAGTGTCCATAAACCAAGTTTGTTTCATATGTACTAGATCATAAGAAATCGGGGCAACTGTTGTGATATTGTTTCTATTGTGGCCCATTTCCTAGAGGCAATTAAGCCGTAATTATCAGAACTAGTGTCCATAAACCAAGTTTGTTTCATATGTACTAGTTCATTGACTCACGCTGAAATCTTCACTTCCTCAAAAATACAACATATCCTTTTTCATTAACGGTATATATTACTTAACCATTCATTCTAATTGAAAATTACTTTGCAGAAAATTTAATTTACACATAATTAAGATTTCTTCCATACCCATATATATACTATCATATTATTTCGTCCTTACCTTGGCCACTTAGGTCCGAGAGTTGAGCATAGGCTCTGATACCCTTGTCACAACTCTCTCTTTGCAAGGAATTTTTTTTGTATGTCACGTCGAAATTTACTTTTGGTAATCTCAAGTGCCTCAATGATAATCATTATATACCTTCACTCCACGTGTAGGGTACTTAATACTTCCAAGTTATATAGAGACATGTGCTTGTTCTTATCTATATTAATTCATTATTCCCCTAGGACATCGAATGCTCAATCTGTATGCCACCATTGCGCATACATGATTCACTATTTTCCTTGCTTCCACATATTTATGACCTGTTGTTTGTGTAGCATGATTTAATTGATCCATAACATATGGTGAGGCCACCTACTACAATATTGTGGGAATAATTCCCAAGAATAGAATCCTGTCATGATGAACATCCATTGCCAATGACTTATTGTTAATGGGGACCGCACATGGACAATGTTTATTAAAATCTCATAAACCTCACAGCGTTTATGGTTTGAAACTGGTCACAATTTGCTAGCTATTGTATTCAATGAACCAGTCATAGTTGTCCAATATCCCTTTTGTATCTAACCCCATCATTCTTTTTCTTCAAGAATATACCTTATATCCCTCGATTGGTATAATCCAGTATATGTGTGATGTGCGACCCTCTCTTCTTCCTATAGCGTGATTAATGTTCTTTCCTTCTTACGGCGTGCTATTATTCGAGGTCATCCACTATATTTGGATGTATAGGTTATAAAATGTTGTTTAATAATGTTAAGCGACATTTACACCTCTGTTTACTTGCTCCCTGGGGAGTCTAACCACCCAATTACCTATCGCCACACTTACCCCTATCACATTTGCCATGTGACTATTGTAACTGTGAATGGACCATTAAATATTATAATTCGGCTGTGGGAATGAGTTATTGCCAACCATGTGGTTATAGTGGCTCTCAAAACCTTTACCCTCTTTTTTCAAAACATGAGGTGATTATCGAGGCACCATTCTTCTATTATTCTATTTGTAGGATGGTATAGTCGTGGCGCTCTTTTCTTGTGACTTAACATATGGCTGTAGGTGCTCCACAATCATGAACCAGTAGTGGATATCCCAGGTATTCATCTGTGATTCTCTCAATATATTAGGTATTATTTTTTTCCTTCTCCTCTGTAGGTTTTTACTCCCCTGCATTTATAACCTTTTTATGATTAACCCTCGAATTCTTTACTGCAAATTTCAATGTGCTGCTCTGAGTCGACAAAGCGAGATTTTCTTACTAGAGTCATGCCTCTCTAGGAAAATCTATTTCACTCTAGCGGTCTCCGTTCAGGTTGATTTTTTTTTTCCATACTATAATGTGCATTTTCTTACGCCTTATCAACCACCTGTACCCTCCTATACAGAGAATTCCAAAGTTAGGAAGGAAGGTAGGGAAATTGAAGACAAGGTCACCATTGGATAAATGGTACTACCATGACTGCCGCCTGCGAAATTTCCAATGACAACTAATAGTATTCAGAAGAGGATGATCCACGAAGTGCTTCAGTACTTCATTTGCCTGACATGGTAGAAAACTTCAGACAAAACTCCCACAGCCGTATTTAATTGACCCTATTCGATACAAGGTCTCTTCAGATATGGAAACTCGTTTGAGGTTAGATGTTTGATGAATTAGGGCAAGCTTACTTCCAAGGACTTGAACACGTGACGTAGTGCACGTCACTACACACCCTCAAATCCATCTCATCTTCATCGATCTACATACCTAAATTCTTGTATCTTTGTCTCACAGGTTACTTCCATGGGTTGGCTTGCAGATAGGAGCGCTCACCGAGGCAGGCTATCTCAGTTATGTTAGCAATAAGTTTCATGGGGTGTTCCCTTTCTTAGTTTCGGTAATACTAGTTATATCCTATGCGGCTCACATTTCCCTTTGCCTCTATTTTGTAGGTCCACATGTCCCCATACTTAGAGTCTCTAACGAAGTCATTCGTACTGATGTGCTCAACGAGCATATATAACCTCCAGAAACTCTAGGTAGATTCAATGACTTCTCTTCCCCATTTGGACTGGTTCGACTTCCCGATGGGGATGTTATGTGTTAGTGTGCGCATACCCTTCGTGAATAGTCCAGAGGATAATTTTATCATGAATTGGGGAACTCTATAGTTAGTTGGTTTTACATCTTTGCAAGGTTGCTTCAGTTCCAGTTACTCCCATTTTTACATTGCCTCCAAGTTATTCCCTATGGAATCCCTTCATCCATTTGGTCACGGAATCCATATCGTTTGATAGTAGGATTTAGATTGAAATATCCATTGGAGTTATGGACGGCTACTTATTTGTATTTTAGATATAATAACACAACCTTCGTTATTTTTCAATTCACATTATATGCTTCTCTGAGGACTATAGTGTCACTTTTATATATATATTTAATTGTTGTCAATTCTAAGTACACATCAAAAGTAAACAGGTCTTCGTCAACAGTTTGAACATATTTAACTACGCTTATAACAAATGTTTAGTGTCGAGTTCTACATTTCGATGGTTTAGTTTTATAATACTTCTTCATCTCGTTAGAAAATACGTATTCACATGTATCCTTCTTAAATTTGTAATTTTCTCAATATGTAACAACTCCTTTGAATTGCCGCTAGGCTCACTCACTTCATTCTGAATTGAATTTGTGGTTTTCATTCCAGGACCTGCAAATACCTAGTCTAGGCGAATTTGTTTTTCTTTCTGATGCTCATTGTTCAAGGTATAACTCTTCCCTAGAAATGTGTTATGTTGTCTGATGTACTCAACTTATTGTTTCCCATAGTTACCCATTTATACAATATAAACGGAAGGATAGCTAACAATAACAAAGGGATTATAAGAGTGGACAGGATGGTGTCCATTTATTGTTGTTAACTATAATAGTTGCATGTTATATTTCACTAGCAACAATTCGTTATATGTTCCGATAAATTTCATTCACCCCTAATCACTAGACAGTAGAACAACCTTTACTCTGCCCCCACTGTTTTTTTTTTTCCTAAAAGGATTCTCATCGCTTTATTCTTGTACTTCCTAGTAAAAGGGGAATTTTAGCGTGATCCTTGCTATTCAACGTAGCTTCTTCCCATGTCTAGATGGGTACAGGTGTTATAGATTTGAATCTAGGTGCTTGGTAGGTGCTACCAACATCTCCTTTACGGCCCTACTCATGTGATGGGCGCCAACATTAATAACATATTGACGAAGTTAGCTATGTCCTAGTAGGGAAGCGACTTCTGAATAAATATACCCACGTACTTTTCTCTAAATAATCCGAAAATATATCTATAACATCTACCAAGTGCCCCACCCAAAACACAACCTGTCACAAAATTTTCTATCATATTTCCATTAATAGGGACAAAATTGCTAATAGGAGTTTGCCTATATTATGGAAAAAAAATAATTGAATTCACATAGGTACTCTTCTCTAGCATACCGTCTATGCATTCCATAAAATTTAATATTTCAATGATGCAACATAATTAGATTTTCGAGTTACTAAAATACCCCATTCCCTTTGGGTTCAGGTACTCGTAGTACCTTTGTACCAATGTTAATACCACAAACTAAAACCTCTTATTATATCCATAATAAGAGTCTACGACCTAGTACTATATTCATGGAGTCTACAAAAATTTATCCACGACGAGCATATTAATAAACTATTGTTTAACATCTAATTGTACAAAACATGTTAATTCCACAAACTAAAACCTCTTATTATATCCATAAAGAGTCTACGACCTAGTACTATATTCATGGAGTCTAGAAAAATTGTATCCACGACGAGCATATTAATAAACTATTGTTTAACATCTAATTGTACAAAACATGTTACTCAAAGATGAAGGAATAACCAACATATTTGTTTACAATTATTAATCGTATAGTAATGCACAACATATTATTTTTCAGTGAATAAACCTGTATCCATCATATGCATTTCAAACTACATCAATTAATGTACCACTCTATGCAACATAATAATCTACAACACTTTGTTAGGATATTCCAACACATAGGATATAGTTAAGTTCAACTTGGTCTAGTATAGAGTTAGGTTAGAGTTACGTAAAGTGTGTTTCTTTACCGTTGTACATTTTGTAACTTACAATCCGACGGTCACGATATGTAGTGATCCAATGGTTCACTCTCACCTCGGTATTACCGACACTTGATCCGTGGCTTGACACCCGATTGGTCCATGAGTTCTATTTAAAGCGCATAGAGGGTCATTGTTCGGGTAGTCCGTGCATGAGAGAAGCTTATGTAAATTTTCATTCTTTGATTAATAAATTGCCTGTAGTACCCACGTTGGGACAAGCCGTGGACTGTTTCCCTCCTTGCACTTTGAGAGTTTTAACCACGTCAAAAATACTGGTGTATTGATTTGAGATCTGGTTGTGAGCGGTGTCCTTTTGGTGTTCTTTCTGAGGAACTTACCCTGTAAATTCCTACATGGTATCAGAGCTATTTGAGGGCCGCGTCCGTTGGTGATCCAAATCTGAAGCCGGTAGAACTGCATGCGGCTGTTGTTTCCTAGATCTGTTGTTTCTGACTGCTTTCGGGCCGAGAGGACTGCTCTGTTGCGTTCGGAGCATCTGTTCCAGTGAGGAACCCCTTTCGTTTCACGCGAAAAGGTTTCCGGTAGCCCTAGCTGCGTCATTTTTCAGATCGGGAGGTATACAATGTTTTTTTTGCAGTTTACTGTTATTTTCTCTCTGCTTATTTCGGTCTCAGTTTATTTAGCCTTTTTTTTTAACTGGATCTATACCTTTCATTTCTGCATATGCTCTTTGCCCTGCGACTCTGTGCGATCTGGGCAAATCAGAAACAGAAATGAAGGATTTTTCTCATGCCTATGCTCTTTTCCCTGCACCTTAGTGTGATCTCGGAAAATCAGAAGCATTGAGAAAAATATTTAGTTTTTCAGCTAAAGCTAACTTTGAGATTTTTTTTTTTAAATTTCTAGTCTTTTGGCTAAAGCTAATTTTGAGCCGCAAGGTTCGTTTTTCTTTGCATATTCGTGTTGGGTTTTTCGTTTTGTGTTTTGTACGGAAAAAGAGCTTTCTCAAGGCAAGCACGCAAACCAAGGCCCTCCCCCCCCCCTCTCTCTCTCTCTCTCTCTCTCTCAAATTTTTTGTATAGATCAATTGGTTCAAAGCTATTTTAAGAGAGTAGAGGTCTTGGGTTCAAGTCTCCATTTTGTGGGGGCGGATTTTTTTCATTCCCGCACATTCGCGCACTTTGCTGGCAACGTCAACAATTTTTTTTCAAACAGCCATAACTTCTTCATCCGGAAGCCTTTTTCAGAGCCGTTTTTTTTAAAACTGCCTATTTTTTCGAGATCTATCCATTGGAACACTTACTTTCAGCATCTTCAGCTTCAGTTTTTTTTTAAAAATGGAAAGTCCATGCCAAGTCATTCTTGACAGCACTAACTACTTCCAATGGGTAGCCTACATGGAAGATTTACTTAGAAGTAAAGGTCTCTTCAGAATAGCCACAGACCAAGAGAAGAAACCAAAAGATGAAGACAAGGTTGCAAAATGGGAAAATAGACAAGATCAAGCACGTGGTTTGATAGGGATGTTTATTTCTCCTGATCTTAGATTCCACATTGCAGACCTTGAGACTCCTCATGAAGCATTAGAAAAACTCGCTAAAGTTTTTGGGATTAAAAATGAAATTAGAGCCCATCAACTTGAAAATGAGCTGCTTACTTTGGATCCTAATAATTTTTCTTACATTGAAGATTTCTTGTCCAAATTCAAGACCCTTAGATATCTCTTGGAAGGTGTTAAAGTTAAGAAAGAAGATGGTAACTTTATTTATTCCGTCCTTACTAAGTTGGGACCAGCCTACTCTGTATTTGTTTCCACTTTCCATTCTACAAGGGAAGCTTTCATTTGTCAAGGAAAAGACTACAAGGCCCCTTCCTTTGACTCCTTTTGTGATTCCTTAATAAGAGAACAAGAAAAACTCTTACACCTTGGTCTTCTTAATCTTGGAAACTCTTCCACGAAAGCGTTAGACGCCCAGCAGCAACCAAATTCAAAGAATCCTAAGAAGTCATATCCTCAAAGGAATGGTCCTAAACCATCTCAGCCTCAAAATGAAAGATCATTTCAGCAAAATGATAAGACCAATAAAAACAAATGGAAGAAGACTGATAGACATTGTAACTTTTGTAATCGAGATGGCCACTTAGAATCTAAATGCTTTAAGAAGATGGAAGCCTTGGAAGCCGCAATGAAGAAACATAACATCCATGTGGAGCCTACTTCAACTTCAACTTCCGGAATGGCACTTTCTGCATGTCATTGTCAATCATCTCAGTCTGGTTATGCATTAAATGTATCTTCTTCTTCTTCTCATTCTCATGAGTGGCTCATTGATTCTGGAGCCTCTTGTCACATGGCCAAAAACCAAGCCATGTTTTCTTCTTTAAATGATTGTAACACCAAAAATATATATGTTGGTGATGATAGATCTCTTAATGTTGTAGGGACTGGAACTGTTCATCTAGACAATGGTCAGTTTAATGATGTATTATGCGTTCCAACCTTATCCTGCAACCTTCTATCTGTCTATCAGATAACTCATTCAGGGGAAGGTAAAATTGTTGAATTTTCACCTCATGATGTTGTAATCAAGGATCTAAAAGATCCTAAACAGATTCTAGCTACTGGTCTTGCTGATGATTCCAAAAGGTTGTATAAGTTTCACAACTTTGGGTCATCAAATCTTCCCTCAGTATTTATTGCTCATAATGATGAAGTGAGCAAACTTTGGCATGAGCGATTTGGTCACTTAAACTATCGCTCCCTTCAGCATCTATGTAAAGAAAATATGGTGACAGGTCTTCCTATGGTATCTTGCAGAGATGGTGTTTGTTCCGGATGTGTACTCGGAAAACATCATCGGGACAGTTTTGACAAACGTGCCTCTTGGCACGCCTCAGCCCCTTTACAGCTTGTGCACAGTGATTTATGTGGTCGTCTTCCTATTGCTTCATTCCTTGGCTGCAAGTACTTCTTAACTTTCATTGAGCGAAGTATTTAACACCTTTTTGGCCTTCAAAGCCTTTGTTGAAAAACAATCTAGACATCAAATTCTTAAGCTAAGAACTGATAATGGTGGAGAATATGTTAAAAACACATTCATCAACTTTTGCACCGAAAATGGAATTCAAATGCAACATACTGTTCCATACACTCCACAACAAAATGGTGTAGCTGAAAGGAAAAATCACACCTTAAAGGAAATGGCTAATTGTATGCTGCAATCTAAAGAACTCAGTCTTAGTTTTTGGGCCGAAGCAATTAATTGTGCAAATTATATAATCAATCACACTCCTACTAAGGTTCTAGAGAATATCACTCCAGAAGAAGCTTGGAGTTCCATTAAACCAGATGTAAGTCACTTTCGTGTATTTGGAAGTGAAGCATGGGCCCATATTCCATATGAAAAGCATAAAGCTTTAGAACCTAAGAGTGAGAAATGTACTTTTGTTGGATATTCTGAAGATGTAAAAGGTTATAGACTTATTCCATTTAAGTCCAAAAATGTTATCATTAGAAGAGATGTAAAGTTTGATGAAAATAAATCGGCCTGCGAGCCTAGTCCGGCTGATGTGCCACCTCTTCCTATCTCTTCTACTTTTGAAAACATTTCTTCATCAGATGATGAAAGCGAGGATGATAATCCTCCCCCACCTTCTCAGGATCCTCAACTTCCACGATGGGTCCGTGCTACTCGGGATGCAGCAGGTGATCTTGCCGGTGATCCTACAGATCAGCGACGTACACGTTCTCAGTTTGAAAGAGCCTCTTCTTTACTGGCTCAAGCTCCAGTAAATCATGATCCTGACACTTTTGCAGAAGCTTCAGGCCATCCACATTGGGAAGCAGCTATGAATGAAGAATATCATTCATTGATGACAAATGATACATGGGATCTTGTTCCTCTACCAAAGGGACGCAAACTTGTTAGATGTAAATGGGTTTACAGAACCAAGTATGGACCAGATGGGAAAGTTGATAAACATAAAGCTCGTCTCGTTGCTAAGGGCTTTTCACAGGTTGAAGGCATTGACTACACTAAAACCTTCTCCCTTGTTGCCAAAATGAACTCTGTCCGCCTTGTTCTTTCCCTTGCTGCCTCTTTAAAATGGGAAGTCCATCAGATGGATGTTAAATCTGCCTTCTTGCATGGGGACTTGCAGGAAGAAATCTATATGGAACAACCCATTGGCTTCATACAAACATACTCCAGCCTTGTTTGTCGACTTAAGAAATCCCTTTATGGCCTCAAGCAAGCTCCTCGGGCTTGGTATGCCAAAATGGATAGCTTTCTTTTAGAATCTGGCTTTTCTAGGTGTCATTCTGACAATACTGTCTACACCAAGAAAGTGGGCAACTCTCTTATCATCCTTGTTCTTTATGTTGATGATCTTATTCTTACTGGTAGTGATCCCAACCTTATAAACCATGTCAAGTCCAGCCTTAAAAAGAAATTTGAAATGACAGACTTAGGACACTTACACTATTTTCTCGGTCTTCAAGTCTTGCAATCCCAGGAGGGTATTTTCCTTTCCCAGTCCAGGTATGCTTGTGATATTCTTCGTCATTTTCACATGGAAGACTGTAAGCCAGCCCCTTCTCCCTTTCAGTCTGGAGTCAAACTTTCAGTCTCTTGTACTTCTCCTGAAGTTGATGCTACCTTATACCGTCAACTTGTCGGAAAACTCTTGTATTTAACCCATACTCGTCCTAATCTTTCCTTTGCTGTTGGCCTTGTTGCTCGTTTTATGCAAAACCCCCGTGAAAGTCATTGGAAAGCAGCTAAAAGAATACTTCGTTATGTTCGAGGTACAGTACAGTTTGGGATTCATTACAGTGCCAAAGCAGCTCCTCTGTTAGTTGGTTTCACTGATTCTGATTGGGCTGGTGACCCTGATGATCGGAAGTCTACTGCTGGTTATGTCTTCACTCTTGGTTCAGGACCTATTACATGGGCTTGTAAGAAACAGGCTGCCATTTCTCTTTCGTCAGCAGAAGCAGAGTATCGTGGTGCCGTGGAAGCTAGTAAGGAAGCCTTGTGGCTTCGTCAGATCCTATCAGAGTTTGGCTTTGAGCAGCAGCATCCAACCACACTTTGGTGTGATAATCAAAGTGCCATTCAGCTATGCAAAGATCCAGTCCAGCATCAGCGCAGCAAACACATTGAACTACACATGCACTTCATCAGAAAGCTCATTCATGACCATGTTCTTGAAGTGCAATATTGTCCAACAGATGATCAGGTTGCAGACATCTTCACAAAGGCTCTCACAAAGGCGAAGTTCACTAAACTTCGATATATGCTTGGAGTTCAGGAAGTTGTCACTAAGGGGGGATAGGCTCTAGTGCCTCCTTCCTTCTCCTATTGTGTCATATTTGTAAATCCTTCAATCCTATCCCAAGTTGTTCTTAAGGGGGGATGTTAGGATATTCCGACACATAGGATATAGTTAAGTTCAACTTGGTCTAGTATAGAGTTAGGTTAGAGTTAGGTAAAGTGTGTTTCTTTACCGTTGTACATTTTGTAACTTACAATTCGACGGTCACGATATGTAGTGATCCGACGGTTCACTCTCACCTCGGTATTACCGACACTTGATCCGTGGCTTGACACCCGATTGGTCCATGAGTTCTATTTAAAGCGCATGGAGGGTCATTGTTCGGGTAATCCGTGCATGAGAGAAGCTTATGTAAATTTTCATTCTTTGATTAATAAATTTCCTTTAGTACCCACGTTGGGACAGGCCGTGGACTGTTTCCCTCCTTGCACTTTGAGGGTTTTAACCACGTCAAAAATACTGGTGTATTGATTTGAGATCTGGTTGTGAGCGGTGTCCTTTTGGTGTTCTTTCTGAGGAACTTGCCCTGTAAATTCCTACACACTTAATGGACATAATTTTTTTTTATCATAAACCAAACGAGAGACTTTAAGATATTGGCTACATGGAAACTTGCCCCAGAAGACATTATTCTCTCCACCATGAACTACCTCCAGTTCTCTCCTGAGTTTTATTGCATGTTCCAAAGAATCAGCGATCTCTTGGTGATCTCCTTAATGGGTATTTAATTCTCTTTTTCCGGATAATGTTTCCAATTCAGTGGTGTCCCGCTTTTGTAGGCTTTATTGCTTTCTTTCTAGGTTTCTGCTTTTAAAACCCGCTTTTCTCACCCATTATACTTTAAAAACAAACCTTTTCTCGAGCAAAATTGTTTTTAAGGGACTTTATCTCCATCCCTTGATCTTATCTAGAATCTTAAAATAATCTAATTATGAAGGCTTTACAATCTTATCTATATTGCTAAGGGACTTTATCTCCATCCCTTAATCTTATCTAGAATCCTTAAAGATTCTAATTATGAAGACTTTATAATCTTATCTCTAATAACTTATGTATATACATAATTTCTTCAATTAATTATTTCTTTTATAAATAGATTATTTAAAATAATCCATTCAATTAATTATTTATTTTATAAATCAATTATTTACAATAATTAATCCAAATGTTTGGCTCTATTGCCATTTATTACGCACATACAGATAGTAACAGCACTTAATAGGGGATGTCACATCTATCCTGCCAAACAGTTTTGGATAACATCGTATAGCCACCCCTTGGCTGACGCTGTTACTGTATAGTCGGTTTTTTTTTTTTTTTTTTTAACTTCATTCTCACTGCAAATCAACCAACTGAATCGCCATTGAGGTTGGGTCTAAATTACAGATGATAGGATTTTTGGTTTCACATCCGCTGAAATCAGAAAAATGAATGTTATGGCCATTGCCAAATATTTTTGTTTTGGGGTTAGGGACATGGAATTTTCCGTTGGTGTTTCGATGTATGGAGTTCTTGCCAGAAGCTGCAACATAATAATCTACAACACTTAATGGACATAATTTTTTTTTATCATAAACCAAACGAGAGACTTTGAGATATTGGCTACATGGAAACTTGCCCCAGAAGACATTATTCTCTCCACCATGAACTACCTCCAGTTCTCTCCTGAGTTTTATTGCATGTTCCAAAGAATCAGCGATCTCTTGGTGATCTCCTTAATGGGTATTTAATTCTCTTTTTCCGGATAATGTTTCCAATTCAGTGGTGTCCCGCTTTTGTAGGCTTTATTGCTTTCTGTCTAGGTTTCTGCTTTTAAAACCCGCTTTTCTCACCCATTATACTTTAAAAACAAACTTTTTCTCCAGTAGAATTGTTTCTAAGGGACTTTATCTCCATCCCTTGATCTTATATAGAATCTTAAAATAATCTAATTATCAAGGCTTTACAATCTTATCTATATTGCTAAGAGACTTTATCTCCATCCCTTAATCTTATCTAGAATCCTTAAAAATTCTAATTAGGAAGACTTTATAATCTTATCTCTAATAGCTTATGTATATGCATAATTTCTTCAATTAATTATTTCTTTTATAAATAGATTATTTAAAATAATCCATTCAATTAATTATTTATTTTATAAATCAATTATTTACAATAATCAATCCAAATGTTTAGCTCTATCGCCATTTATTACGCACATACAGATAGTAACAGCACTTAATAGGGGATGTCACATCTATCCTGCCAAACAGTTTTGGATAACATCGTATAGCCACCCCTTGGCTGAAGCTGTTACTGTATAGTCGGTTTTTTTTTTTTTAACTTCATTCTCACTGCAAATCAACCAACTGAATCACCATTGAGGTTGGGTCTAAATTACGGATGATAGGATTTTTGGTTTCACATCCGCTGAAATCAGAAAAATGAATGTTATGGCCATTGCCAAATATTTTTGTTTTGGGGTTAGGGACATGGAATTTTCCGTTGGTGTTTCGATGTATGGAGTTCTTGCCAGAAGCTGCAAATAATTGTATGCATAAAAATGGTGGTGTATCAGTTGACTGATTTAGACTGGACAAATGTTTATTTCCATGAAGTCATTTAATGAGGTAGAGGAATTGTCTGGACGGTTAAAAGTGGCTGGGCAAAAAAAATTCAAAAATCCTGTAAAGGCAGTGTGTGAATCCTATTTTTGATGGTGAAAATAAATTCAGTATCATCAAAAACGTTTAGGAGACTTAAAATTTTGAAGTTTAACAATTATAACTTGGATTTACAAAAAGACTTCTCAAATTTTCTTTAAATATAACCAGAATTTCCATAACTTTTCGGGCTCTCAAAAAGGCAGCATCATAATTCAGTGGAGTGCCGTTATTCTGTTTTCAAAGGTGAAGTGGATTTTTTAATTTCATAAATCGCATTCAAGTGGACTACGATTTCAATCGCAATTTCTGAGTTTGAACGGGCGGTGGCTTAAATCCGAGAGGCTGCATGATGACTAAAGGAAAGGGAAGGAATAGTCGATGGTTTCAAAGAGATGAATTCTAGGGTGGATTTTTGTTCGATGGTAAAAGCTCAAATTTTAACATAATTATAGATTTTAATATTATATATGAGTGCATTATGTTTAAATTAAATGGCAGAATTATTAAAATGGCCATGTGATCTGGAAAGTGGAATGTATATATTTTTTTAAATGGTCGAAGAAATGCCCCATAAAATATAAACCTTATGGTATTAGTCATGGTGATGTGGGAAAATGTATATATTTTTTTAAATGGTCGAAGAAATGCCCCATAAAATATAAACCTTATGGTATTAGTCATGGTGATGTGGGAAAGTTTAAATTTTTTTTTGGAGTCCAACAAGTTATTATGTTATGTAAAATTACAAAAATGATATCAAATTAAGAAGTTGTGAATGTAATGGAGTTATTAAAATGGTGAAATCTTGCTTTAAAAAAAATAAGAAGAAAAATAGAGAACGAATCTTAATGTTTATGATATAGACTTAATGTTTATGATATAGATTGAATGCCAAATCAAAATTAAGTTAGGGTGAAAGACATTAATGTATTGTATTTTATTAGATGACAATAATAATAATAAATTAATGGTTAATAATAATTTATTAATTAATAATTTATTATTAATTAAAAATAAATAAATTATTAATTATTAATTAATTATTGATAATTAATAATAAATAATTTTTGAAAGAAAATGTGCAAAGGATTTTATATAAAATCTTATACACAATTTCGTCTCAAAAAATTTCCAAATATGAATAGATATAAAATCATTTAGTCTTTCAATAGTTAATATAAATATAATGTAATTTAATATTAATATAATAATTAATGAACAATAATTAATATAATCGCATTCTCTATAATCGCAGGCCCACAATATATATATATATATATATATTCTGAGGCGGCAAATCATATAATCGCAGAGACTCGGTTATATATAATCACATTCATATAATCGCAGAAGTTGGGTTATATATTCGCATTCTCTATAATCACAGATAGGTAGAGAATATTTTGAGGCCCGTAGATCATAAGTAAGTGGTATACAGTCTGAGGCTCGCAGTATTCCAGAAAATTGCAATGATTCTCGAGAATATTACTCCCAATCCAATCAGGTCTACAGGCTGTGGTGGGCACAGGCGATCTTGCAGTCAGGTTTGCTGACATCAAGTGCACACATTCCTTATCTTTTTCTTTTTCTATTCAAGTATGAATATTTTACCACAGCTACCAAAGATTACCAAAGGCAGACCTAGCACAATCACTCTACAAGGCCTTTATGACTACATAAAATCTTTAGAGAAACGTAGAGAAGAAAGAGAAGCCAAGCTACGAACAAAATTAGAAGCCATGTTGGAAAATAAATTTTCATCTTTTGAAGACACGATCCAAAAACAAATAGAAAATAAAATAGAACTACTGGAGAATAAAATGGAGGCAATGGAGAATAGGTTGCCGGCTATAGAAAAACAAAACCAAGACATTAACCAAACATCCCAGCAAGGAGATGTTGATACTTTAGAAAGTATTAAAATGAAAGACATGATTAAAGAACTAGAAAAAAAAAATTAACCTAAATAATGTTGTAGATAAATTAGATATCAAACCAATTAAAGTTGAAATGAAAAAATTCATAGAATTAGACCACGAGTGTAACAAAAGGGCCTTGAACCTTATAATCTTCGGTTTCAAAGGGGAAGAAAATGAGGATACTTTAGCCATAGCCCAGACAGAATTACATAATAGATTACAAATTGAAACAACGTGTCTCACAAAAGCAACAAGGTTGGGGAAATTAACCATGAATAAATGAAGACTAATCAGAATAAAGGTGAGCTCTAATGATAATAAGCACAACATACTTAGTAAAACCTCAAGTCTAAAAGGAACGGGAATATTCATAAATGAAGATCTCATTCCAGAAGATCAGGCAGAATTAAGAAAGGAGGTTCAAAAGGTAAAAGAAGCTAGAAAGGAAGGAAAATGGGTAATAATCAGAAATAGAAAAGCCTTTATTCAAGATAGAAACCAAAAAGATAGTAATAAATAGCAATTCAACATGCTCCAGATCCTTTTTTGGAACTACCAGGGCTTTCCATGGAACAAAGGCCCCAAGCTAAGTTGGATCTCAAATGATGTTGATATTATTTTGCTTGTTGAAACTTGGGAGCATGAAGAATCTAAGGTCCCTAACATAGATGGCTTTATGCTATGGTCTACTTGGATCAAGCGATCCTCCCATAGAGGCATTGGGGGAATAACCTGTTACATCAGGAAGAACATCTCCCCGCATGCTACGATTTATGAAAACGACCCTCACAACCAATATAGTTGGATAGAGATCAGTGACATTAATAATAAAAAGACCTACAAAGAAATATTTTATTTCTCCCCATTAATTCTAACTTCTATAAGAAGAAGAATCTAGATAAAAATAACCCTTACAATGGTTTAGAGAATGATATTTCTAGCCTAAGGAATGAAGGTAATATCCTTTTAATAGGTGACTTCAATGCTTGAACTTCAAGAAACCAAGCTATTATTCTATGCAATCATTCCAACCCTAATCCTCTTTGGTTAGAGGAAGACCCTACTCTGGATAGTAGGTACAAAAGGAGCTCTGAAGACCTCAGGGAAAATTTGATTGGGTCGGAGCTAGTCAAGCTCTGTAGTGCTCAGGATCTCATAATTTGCAACGGTCTAAAGAAGTGGCCCAATTCCAGAAAATTGATGTGCATCCATAGACTTGGCAGCAACGTGGTAGACTCTGTTATTTCTGTTCTCCCGTTATACAACGAAATGATAAATTTTGATATCTTAAACAACCACAAGCCTGACTGTGATCACAGGCCTTTATTTATAACTCTCAATTTTGTCATGCATAGGGATCCCACAGAAAATAATCCTTATATCTAAAAGAACATAATATTTGATAGAAATAAAAGCGACCTCTTTCTAAATGAGTTAAAAACTAATTTGCTTCCTTTATCTAGTATAGACAACATAGAAGACCTCTATCATAATTTTACTACAACCCTCTAATATTCTATTAAGAAGTTTTCAATTGAAGTTTCAAATAATAAAAGAAATAGCAAAACCAACCCATGGTATGACAAAGATTGTAAAAGTGTGAGGAGAGCAATTGAGGAAGTCGTTGATGAATCTCTTAAAATGGACAAGATAAAAAGATACAAAGCCCTAACTAAAAGGAAAAAGAGGCAGTACATTCGTCAAAGATAGGAGAATCTCTTATACCCCTCTAAGGTAGCTCCTGAGAAATTTTGGAGGCAGATTCTGACTAGGAAAACTAAAGATAATAGTAAAATTTATCTTCACAATTGGAATTCCTATCTTAAAAAGCTTTATGAATCTCCAAATGTCATCGATAACTTGGAAACCCTGCTCACAACAAAAGAGGTTTTCTCTTTACAAGACATTGAGCTTGGGGTTAATTACCTGGCTAATGGGAAAGCTACGGACATTGAAGGCTACCAGATAGAAATCTTAAAAATTGGAGGTCCTGTCCTCATCCCCAACATCCACAAGCTTTTCAATCAAGCAATCAAGCAAGGGTTCAATAAACCTTTGAATGAGAGCCTTATTATCCCTATTTTTAAAAGTTGGGATACAAATAACCCCTTTAATTATCGGACAATTATGATCAACCCTCTCTTAGCCAAGTTATATGGTAGTATTTTGGAAAAGAAGTTAAGCATATGGCTTGAAAGTGAAGGTAAGTGCGGTAAAGGCTAAGCAGGTTTCAAAAGGCATCACTCGTCAACAAACCACCTCGTTATGCTTAGGATCATTGTGGAGGAATGTCGCAATGATAAATCCAATCCCTTGTGTTGCTTTGTGGACTTTAGAAAGGCTTTCTATACAGCCCATAGAAGCAACCTTTGGAATAGATTAGAAGAGCTAAAGGTTCCTTTCGAGTTGAGAGTTGTCGCTATAAGGTTATACAAGAAGGTAATTGCCAAGCTAAAAAGAAATGAGGGGTGGTCGAAAGATATTAAGTGTAATATCGGAGTTAAATAAGGATTCCGCCGCTCCCCCACCCTATTTTACATTTACATCGACAAGCTCGAAGGCTATTGAGAGGAAGCAGGATGTGTTGGCATGATCTTCGCTGGAATAGTCATCATCCTTCTTCTCTATGTTGACGATATTGTTCTTCTCGCAAGGTGCCCATCTGATCTTGATGAGCAACTCAGGCTTCTTAAGGATTTCTTCTCTACCATGGGTATGAATGTCAACATTGACAAAACAAAAGTTATGATTATCAAATCCAAGGACACTTACGCTAATTTTATGTATGACAATAATTACTTGGAGGAAGTGTATTCTTACAAGTACCTAGGAATTGATATTCATCAGAAGCTCAACTAGAACTATAGCACTGAGAAAAGGATTAATGGAGGGTGGAAAGCTTTTTTTGGTCTTGAAAATAATTGTAAAACCACAAACCTCGTAATGTGGGATAAAAATAAATTCCTCTTTGAAACTTTAGTCACTCCAGTTATTTTATATCGATGTGAGGTTTGGGGTTGCAGCATCTCTAGAGAATCCTAGAGAAAGATTGAGCAAATCCAGAAGCGTTTTATAACGTATAGCCAAAAAATTAAAAGTAATATACCCTATCATATTCTCCTTATAGAACTAGGTCTTTCCCATATCGAGAGCCTAGCTATGATTAGGATTTTGTTGTACAAGCACAAACTCAATAACATAGGAGATCATAGACTTCTTAAGCTAGCTTTAAAGTCCAGCCAAAACCACCTAAGGCTCAAATGGGGGTGGTATAAAGTCACGAGGGCCTGGTTAAACTATTGGGAGATCAACGAGAATGATGCATTGCAAAACATTAATAAAATTAAAGATATTGTTACTTCTAAGTTCAAAGAAAAAATGTGGCATGAGAAAGATTTAGCAGCTAAAAGAAAGTTATGTTATTGTAAGAAGGTCATCAACCCCACCCTAAGAGATCAGAAGTATCTCTCTATTTTAACTACCTCAAAGAAGAAAATTAATACAGCGAAGATTAAAACAAATTATCATGAACTCCATAGTGAAACAGGTCATTGGGCAGTCCCTAAAACACCATGGATGGAAAGGATGTGCCATCTATGTGAGAATAGGAACATTGAGGATGAAAACCACTTCCTCTTAGAGTGCCCCGTGTACAACCACATTAGAGCTCAGTTTCATAATCTTTGTCACAACAATGAGCTTTCTAGCCTTTTATAACGTCAAAATTATAGTGAGCTCGGGAGTCTTCTCTCCAAGCTTTTGAGCATAGAAATAAAATCTTAAATCAAACTAAATAATTTTTTTCTTTATGTCCGATAAACCAAAATTTGGTCTCAGTGGACATTAACCATCATAATCAGAAACTAATAATAATAATAATTTTATTAAAATAAATATTTTTGTAATATTAATATTATTTAAATTAAATATATTTATTAATATAATATTAATATTGTGTTTTTCAACTCCATTTATTAATATAATTATATAATTATGCATGTAATTAATTTAAACCTATATCAACCATATTAGTCTTTGTAATAAAGTGAATGAAAGCTCCAATAAAATTGGATTCGAGATGGTTGTTTCCGTGTCTGACCAAGCATGACAAGAAACCACCATAATTGTTGACGTCACGGAGGTTATCCTAGGCACATAACCATGTGCATCCTCAGCAGATTGATCAGGATCGAAATAACACTGGCCATCCCAAGGCGATCTTTAGAGGAGATAGTGTTTCATTTGCCATTTGAAGGAATTATTATTATAATTAATAGTGATATTATTTCGTTCCATATGATCACGTCATTTTCCATCTGATGGGCTATAAAATTGATAGCGATCGCAATAAAGGTGGCCATTCGAAGGGGATTGTTAGGGGTGATACTGTTTCATTTCCCATTGGAAGGCGGTGTCATCAACATTATTATTATTAGACGTGATATTATTTTATTTGTGGCAGCCATGACGATCAGACATTTTCCTGTGCTTTACCTCTAATGTTACTACTCGAAGTGGTGAGCGCGCATGCAAGTGCAAAGTGGAATCCCATTCTATGGTACTATGGGAAAGCTACTCGTAATTCTGGAATAATAAACGGCACAAGGCGACGTGCGTAGACTCAACCTTACCCATAGCTCCATACGGGAAAGCAATCTGCACTACACTTTTGCAGCGACCCCATCGTTGTTGAATACGGTGACTACTGTTCCATTCTCTACTCTATTCTTCGATCCTCTACTCCGTGACCACTACACTCTGTTGTTAGTGTAGGATGCTAACGTAAGATTGAATTCTTACCGTAAATTATACCTGAATGGAGTCATTATATAAGAAACGTGGTTCCTTGCCATATGGACATGCACTTTTTTGTAAGCTGAGGTATGATTCCATTAAAAGAGAAATAAGAAAACTATGTACATATAAATGCCGTCACCTGCCCCGAAGGGAAACCAGGTGAGCTTCAAAAATAACTCATGTCCAGGCCAAAGGAGATATATGTTCAAGTTGTCTAAACAGGAAAGAAAACCCTACTATTCAACCTTAACATACTAAACAAAGCTGCAAAGACTGAACTGAAATGAAAGCCCTCTATGATAGCAAAACTACAAAAAAGAGTGATATAAAAAACCGTCAGACGCTACTGCTTCATGTCCTCTGGCTGGATATCAGGTTCCACCTTAACAATGCCACCATCTTTGATCAGCTGGACCAACTTATCGATCTTCCTGTCCTGCATCATGAGAGTAATTTGAAGATTCTTCAGTTCTTTTTTCAGATTCTCTTGGGCAATCTCCACCATTTCCGCTGCTACTTGTTCCATGGACTTGGCAAGCAGACGCTTCAGACCCCAATATACATGCAGAGATTGTTTATATAGGGACATCCGCCCTCTGGTGTGGCCAGGGTCAGGAAGATAATGCTCCCAATCAGCCATCTCCGGATCCGATTGTTCCTGCAGCACCTCCTCCTCCAGGTGATCAACAATCCTCCGAACATTAGGATGGGTTTCCTGCATGTAGGCGCTCTCGGCTTCCTTCAATTTGCGTCGCATATCCCTCTTTCCTCGCCCCCTTCCAGGAATCTCAGTGCTGCAGCCTTCCTCGCGAGCTCGGGCCTGACCACGACCGCATGCACGACCACGGCCCCTTCGGCCTCGACCGCGACCGCGACTTCCATAAACCACCTCGTCATCATCATCCGCTGGACTACTATCATCCTCCGCAGCATCTTCATCCCCGGCACCTACTGAGCTAGAATGCCGCATCCATTTGCCAACCTTGCCTCCCGAGGTCGGCCGTCGCAACTCTGCTCCAGAATTCTCCCCGATATCTCCTGCCTGGTCATCCGATTCCTCAGAGATATCAACCTGTATAGAACGCAAAGCTTCATCAGCTGCATGTTTCCCCTGCTCCTCCAAAGTCACCCCCTGACTACGCGTTCGTCTTCCCTCAGAGCGGACTGCAGCCATTGTTACAGACAGCAGTTGCGCAATCCGTCTGGACGGCAAACCGAAACTAACCCCCCTCACGAAATAAAGCTGGGACAGAGAGAAACCAATTCTTCTACAAGCATGGAAGAGGAAACCGGTTGCATGGAGCCTTATACCAGTCGACCACCTTCCGTCGTCATTGTGAGGTAGCGCCCAAACTTGGTCATTATTACACGTCGCGGGATGAAGGTGTTGATGTGATGAGCACTGTGTCCTCCCGATGCCACCGCATACCCACAACAATACCAATTCTGCCGTCGGCCTTGGGATGGGCAGTTCGTCGCATGTCTGCATTAAATTATGCTGCCAAATGGGAAGGTGTGCGGATTCGTACCTGATCCCACCGCAGCGTTCTTTATGATGCCGCTCCTTTCGTCCCCGGATCATTATGTGAAGGGTGCTAAACGGTCCTGTCGCGCCCGATGGCATCATCATTATCCTGGCGGATGATGGCTGCCAGCTCAGCCCAGCGTGGATCCTCATGTATCAGACCCCAGCTACCATCCAACACCCGATCCGATTCACCACTTGCCCAATTGGCGAGATAATCTGCCGCCCGATTACCACGGCGCAGGACATGGGTAAGTGTTATATAATCAATCTGCCGCAGCTGTCCTTCAATATCCTGGATAATGGCAGCAACCCTCCAGCTCTTGGCGACGTGATCCCATGGTTGTCCCCGCTGCAGTTTCCGGAGCATGTCAATGACGATTTGGGAATCGCCTTCTATAACCAGATTGCGATAGCCATTCCTTACCGCAATGCGAATGCCATGGTAAGCCCCCCAGAGCTCCGCCTCGTTATTGGACATCTCCCCCCCCCATTCCGCATATGCCCAACGCGACCTCCCTCTGCTGTCGCGGAAAATCCCACCCCAGCCTGCCTCCCCAGGATTACCCTTTGACGCACCGTCGAAGGACAGTTTAATTTGATGATCGCCTGGGAGGCGAAAATAATTGGGGCTCTGCATACGCTGTGGACGACGCCGATCAGTGTTTGGGTATAACATCGTAAAATCGATGTTCAATTTGGTTAATATTCGCTGCTCTTCCACATTTAGTTTCCAGTCCTCCTCTTCCCAAGATTCAGAGAGGACGGTTTCCTTCATCGACCGACATATCACCTCCCATATGCCTGCCTCACAGCAGCTGCGTCCCTGGAAAATTCGCCGATTGCGTTCCTTCCACACCTCCCAAATGATAAAACCCAACGATAGACTCCATAGCCTCCTGACAAGTTTGCTGTGAAAATGCCCCACTCCCCATTGTAAAATGGTACCCCTAAGACTATCAGGGTCCCTATTCAAATAACCAAAGAGACTCCGAATTTCCTCCCACAGGCTTTGGATATACAAACAGCGACTTAACAAGTGCTCCTGTGTCTCAAATTCCTTGTTACATAAAGAACACCAGGAGGGACCAATCATACCTCGTTTCTGGAGATTATCCCACGTCAAGATCCTACCTCGGCACACCAACCATGCAAAAATTGTAACCTTTGGCCACCATTTTGCTGCCCAGAGTTTTTGCCAAGGCGTTGGGTCAGCCATTGCATCCTCCTTTGTTAGCCAGTAATAAGCCTCTTTCACTGTAAACATACCTTGCGGTGCTTTCCCCCAGCGAAGGATATCATTGCCTGGACGTATCCGAATTTTGCGCGAGTCTAATTCTCTGATATACAGTTGTTGAATCTCCATAGTTATTCTCGCATTCCATTCAGGAGGTCTCTTCCATGCACGCCATACTTCATTCAGCCCTGACGGGCGCCAATAATCCTTAACATATTCTAGTCCGGCCTGCTGTGCCCCAACTTGAAGGTCATGTATAGTTGGATGGCTCTCCAGCTTGTCCCGTTGTTGCCAAGCATCCGTCCAGAATCGCGCTAAATTACCATCACGGACTTCCCAGAATGCAAAGTCCCGAACCAGAGTTTTGTTATTTCTTGCAAGCTCCCAAATGTGCGATCCACGTGGGGTTTCTTCTACCCGGAGGCGGCCTGCTACTGAACGTGGCATATTGTATTTGTGAGTCCAGATTCTTTTCCAGATATCCATACCCCCCTGCACCCATCTCCACCATAACTTCGCCCCTAAAACCTTATTAACAAACTCCAAATCCCTGATACCAAGACCGCCCTCCTCTTTCCGTTTAATTACTTGTTGCCATGAGACCAATGTCCATTTTCTTTGCTGATTGGCCCCTTCCCAAAGAAATTTACCGAAGATTTCCCTTAATTTACAGAAAACTCCCTTAGGAGCAGGCAGAATGGATAAGGGGTAAATAGGAATGGATAACAAAACTGATTTTAAAAGGACAACCCGACTAGCGAAATTCAATATTCTAAACGACCAATTTTGCAGTCGTTTTCGAATCCTATCCACTAGAGTTTGCCAATTCTTTATACGCATTGAATTAATATCTAATTGAATGCCTAAATACCTGGTGGGTAATTCACCCTGCCGGAAGCCTAGCACACGAGTTAAATGGGCCTTAACAGCTTCAGGTGTATTGAAAATAAAGGTACAAGATTTATCATTGTTGATGGCCATACCTGAAGCGGACATAAAACCCTCTAAGACTCGCTTGAAGCCCCTTACCTCTCTGAGCGATGCTTCTCCAAACAACATTAAATCATCAACAAATTGCTGATGTGTTATGATAAGGTCGGCTCCCCATAAGCGAATGCCTTTGAGTCCTCCTGTCCTGATCTCCTGCTTAATTTTCCTGCTTAATCCTTCCATAGCCAAGATGAATAAAAAAGGCGAGAGAGGGTCGCCCTGTCTGATACCCCTTGTGGCCTTAAACGGAGCCGAAGGTATCCCATTAATCAATATGGAGAAATTCGGAGTGGAGACGAGGTTAATGATCCAATCTATCCATCTATGGTCAAACCCATAAGCTTCTAAGACTGCTCGTAGATAATCCCAATGCAGACGATCATATGCTTTCGATAAATCCAGCTTCATGAGCATCCCTGGTCGCTTCCTCTGTTTTAAAGAATGTATCACCTCCTGGGAGACCACAATTCCATCCAAAATTTGCCGCCCCTCCACAAAACCTGTCTGCTCAGGCGCAATCAAGGTGGGTAAAAGAGGTTTCAACCTTTTCGCTATCACTGTAGATATAATCTTATAAATGACATTACATAGGGCTATTGGCCTGAACCCCTGGGGTTCATCCGATGTCGTAGTCTTTGGGATCAAAGTGAAGAAAGTTGAGTTTAGAGCTGACCATACTTGCTGTCGGATTCGTGATTCCTCCACCACTGCCAGGATGTCTGGCCCTAAAAATTTCCAACTGGCCTGAAAGAATTCAATGGTATAGCCATCTGGACCCGGAGCCTTATTTTTAGGCATGTTCATCACTACTTCTTCTACCTCTTCCAGAGTAACTACCCGCATTAATGCCATATTCTGGTCTGCTGTAACAGTTCTTGGGATATCTCTACATATATTATTAATAGCCTCCCGGCGATCCCGCTGAGTTTCCGTGAGTACCCCCCGAAAATAGTCCACTAACGTCTTTTCAATACCGGCCTGCTCCACCTCTCTTTCCCCCGCAGCATTCTTGATAGAGAAAATCCTATTCCGCTGCCTATGTTGAATCATGGCTTGATGAAAAAATTTTGTATTCCTCTCACCTGCTCTTAACCATCGAACCCTAGATTTTTGGCGCCATAAAATCTCTTCCTGTTTGCGACGTTCCTCTAACTGGCTTATTAGACAGCCCTCCTCGCGACTGGTAGCTTCATCTCGACCTTCCAATATTATTCTTTGCTGTAAAATCTCCAGGGAACCTTCCAACCTCTGCTTAGCCTCGTGAATATTTCCAAACTCTTTGCGATTCCACTCTTTAATTTTTTGTTTGAGTTCCTTAAGCTTCAGCTGAATTGTATGCATGCTTCCATTGCCGCGACTAGTGCATTGACTCCACCAGAGTTCCATTTGCTGAACAAATTGGGGATCCCGCAACCAAAAAGATTCAAAACGAAAAGGCTTTCTCCCTTTGATTTTCTTTATGTCCACCTCCAAACGAATGGGCCAGTGATCTGAGCCGATGCTAGGGAGAATGGTAGCTTCAATGAAAACATCTCTATTTAAAATTGGCTCAGACAATAAGAAGCGGTCCAGGTGACAGGCAATTTGGTGCTGTCCTCCACGCCGGTTATTCCAGGTATGTATACCATTGATGGTATTTATGTCCACTAATCTTAACTCCCTGATCAAATCGTTAAACTCCTCCATAAGTGAATCTTCTCTCCTAACCCCGCCTCTTTTTTCACCTAAATTACGAATGAGATTGAAATCCCCCCCAATCATCCAAGGAATATGCGGAAGAAGGTTCCTCATAGTATGGAGGTTCCTCAAGAACACCTGCCTATCTCGATGAATATGGGGCCCGTAAACCCCTGTAAACAGAATACGTTCCCCCATCCCGACTAACCGAAACACCCCTGAAAGAATTCTTGGAAGAGAATACCAATGTTCAAAAATTACCTCCTCTGGGTTCCATAAAACGGCCAATCCCCCTGCTGTTGCTATTGCATCGAGAGCCATAACCTCATAGCCAAGTTTCAGTTTCTTAACTATTTCGTCCAGTTGTTGACTTTCCACTTTCGTTTCCTGAAGTACCAAAATACAGGGTTTATCTCTCATTACACGTTCCTTCAAATATCGCTGCTTCCCTCGACTATTAAGTCCCCGTATATTCCAGCTTAATACTATCATTTAAAATTTTCGAGGGTTTGGGACAAATACCTCAGACAGAGGTATCACCTTTCCAGAGTTTACCAGATTCTCACCCACTGCTTGAATGGATTCATTCAACGTGCGTCGCCCTTTCTTCCTACCGATCTTACCTAGACTATCCCCTTCCTGAGCGTCGTGTATCAGCCGCGAGTCTAAACAACCAGCCGTCTTCTCCTTGTACCGTTGAAAGGTTTCCTTATATAATTGTTTCTCATTCTCTGGGATGAATCGTTCATCCAATTTTTTCCACTCAGTAAGCAACTTTTTGAGAATGGATTCTTCCTCGATACCCACGACCTTTAGAATTTCCTGCCCCTCCGAAGTTGGAGCGATAGTCTTATCATCGCGAGCTTTGTCTTCGCCTTCCGATTCCCGACTTGGACTTCGACTCTTCCTCTTGCCATCCTTGATAATTTCCATCGGTGCACTGACGTTGCTTTCCAGGTCCTGTCCAAGGAGGTTGGTGTCCTTACCCTGAGTTCCTTCGGCGACCTCTGTTTGCAGAATAGTATACGGATTGTGACTTGCAGGGATGGTATTTCGAGCGGGGTTGTGGACTTTAATATTCCCAGGAGGTGGTCTCCTTTTCCGCTGCACATCTTGAAAGCCGGAGGCTTCCCCATTTTTCCTTTCACCTGGTTGAGCAGCCTCAGACGTATCCTTTGTGGCCATTGGTTGATGACTTTGGAGGTTAGTAGTCAGCGGTTGTTCAGTACTCTGGGGGCAATCCCTGGCAAGGTGACCGTAAACATGACAACGTCGACATCGAAACGGGATGTGCTCATAATCAATAGGTTGCTGCCAAATTTCGTCCTGATACTCCAGCTCAATAAAGTCTGGTAAGGGAGCTGAGATGTCCATATACACACAAATTCTTGCGTACGAGGTATATTTACCCCTCTTTGTGGTCTCAGCCACCTTAACAAATGAACCAATTGAGTTTCCAATCCCTTCTAATATTTCTGGATCCCAAAATTCATCTGGGAGCCCAAAGAGATGAACCCAGAGCGGTGCAGCTTTGATTTGCTTAGCCTCCGGATTATACCTGTCCTCCCAATACCGTATAAACAATCCTGCATTATTCATAAAATAAGGACCCTCTTCAAACACCGCAGCCTTGTCCTGTAGATTGGCAAAAATGAATTAGATAATATGAATTAAATTATCAGAACCATATTTACGCAGATAGGTGTCTCTTCTACTGGATTTGGGTATTTTAATATATTCGTTAATTAATCCTTTTGATCGGATGATTTAAGTTGAAAGATGCCGGTATATTCTCCCAATTTATTAATCAATGGAATTAAAAATGATAACTTCTTTGCATATCTAAATCAAGTGTTTAAACCATGTTTAAAATAATTTTTTACCAAATCTTTATTAAAATTTTACTCTAGGTCATTTATAGCCATTTATAAAGATTAATAAACTTAAATTTAAAATAATTAAATATTATCTATGGAGCTGAAACAAATATCTATTTTGGATTACATGACTAGAATGGACAATTTTTGGACTGGTAAGAGCTAGGGTTTACAGGAGCAAAAGCAAGCGTTGGAAACCATGGATGGGTGTAAGGGGGGAGCTCCACTCCCTTCTACAGTCAGGTAATCTCCAGTCGCGGCAAGAAACTGCTGGAGGCTGTAAAAGATTTTTCAGGAGAAGGAAAACATGACAACGGAGACACACATGAGCAAAATAATAGGTGGGAAGAAGACAAAAGAGAGACAGGAATTGAGAAAAATAATCAGAATGTAGAAACCAAAAAACAAAATGGTCCATGTAAGCCTACGACTACTATCACACCCAGTGTAGTATTAAATGATCCAACACTGTAGGCGCACAGGGATCACATGACGACTTACGCAATCATTTGTAAATTCATGGGGTTATGTCCAATAGAGAAGGTGCTACAGACATGGATTAAACATAATTGGAAACCTAAAGGGCATATAGATATACACCTTGGGTGAAAGGGTTTCTTCACTATAGTTTTCACTAACATTGAGGATAAAGACAAGGTGTTTGAAGCTGGGCCCTACTTCTATGCAGTAGTAGGTCTCTATATGCGGCCTTGGATGATGAATTTTGTCCCGGAGCAGGAGACTTTCACTTTGGTTTTGGTTTGGGTATGACTCTACTCCCTACCTCTAGATTACTGGCAACCAGAATCATAATCAGCGATAGGAAACAAACTAGGGAGTTTTGTTAAAATATCTGAGGCCAATAGAAAGGGAAAGTACACTTCCTTTGCACGCATATGTGTGGAGATGGATCTCTCTAGGGCTCTACCAGATGAAGTGATCCTAGAAGTTTTTGATGAAGAATGGGTACAAGCAGTGGATTATGAACATGTTCCTTTCAGATGCCGCAAATGCCACGAACATGGGCATCTATTCAGGAACTGCCTTCTCAACAACACATAAAGCAGAATGAAAGCCACAGTAGGGAAAGAAACTGATAGCTTTCTCAAATTGAGAAATAAAGGTAAAGGAGGGAAAAGGTTACAATAAAAAACAATGAGGGAAAGCAAACAAGCCAGAACATGTACAAGCTACTAGAAGAAGAAGAGGAGTTAGAACAGGCAAATCAATCTATTCAAGGCAGCCCAGGGGAGAAGGAAAAGGTGGAAAAGATGGAGGAGATACAAAACATTATCCAACAAAAGGAGACTATGATGAGCAGCATGGAACTTGATAAGGACCAAGAGATGACCCCGAGTGAGGTGGAAACAGAAGATCATGAATTGCAGGATATTCTCAAAAGAAAACATCTAGATCTGGAAAAATTCCTGAAACAGGGGACCACGGAAAGAATGGATTAAGTACCTCAAGAACAGTTCAATAGAGTGCAACAACTATTTCTGTGGAGAACTCAGACAAAAGGGTCGGGCGGGAAAATTAACCTTGAGAGTCAGGGCAACAAAGGGGTGAAAACCATGAAAACCATAACAGGACTTGTTGCTAGAAACTGAGGCAGGAAAAGGGGTAGAAAGAAACAAAACGGGTTACTGATAGAATGTGAAAAATTGATGATAGATTCAGGTAAGATGAAAGATCTAACTAGCTATGTGTTTACAAATCTTTCTGAATGAAGCTCACATCTTGGAATATTATAGGTCTTGGAAGTAAAAAGAAACAAAGAAATCTTAACAATAGAATGAAAGAAGAGAAACCTGATATGATTTTCATCTACGAAACTAGATGTTCAATAAAGAAAGTAAGAGAAATACATAGCAAATGGCTTAGTAAATATGAATTTCTAGAAGTCAAAGCAGACAAAACAGAAGGAGGTATTCTCACACTTTGGAACCCTCAAAGATTAGGTATAGTGGATGCTAAGTCGTCTAGGAATTATTTATCAGTGGTTATTCAGCCTCTAGGAGACATGGAAATTTATTTACTCACAAATGCTTATGGTCCATAAAAGCCTGATGATAAACTCAGATTACTGTCCTCACTAGAAGATCTGAGAGAGACATTTAGGTATACCATGGATTTTGGGAGGGGACTTCAACATGATCATATCCCTATCAGAAAAAAAGGGTGGAAGCAGAACAGTAGGCGGAGACTCTATAACATTTCAGCATTTTATAAACAATATGAAGCTAGTTGACATGGATACAAATAATGGCCTCTTCACCTGGAACAAAAAAGGAGGATGATAGCCTCAAGTAGCCTCAAAGCTTGATAGATTCATAATCTCAGAGGACCTTATGCTCACAAGACTGGAAATGACAGCGAGGATTCTCCCCTTTGGGGGCTTGGACCATTGGCCTGTGAAAATTGAGGCGTCCTGTATAGGAACCCTAAAGAGTAGACCTTTTCGATTTCAAAATATCTGGCTCTCCCATCCAAACTTTATTAGAAACATTGAAAAATGGTGGAAAGAAGATTTACAGATTCAGGGAACCAGAATGTTTCTTTTGCACAAAAGATTGAAACATATCAAAATCAGGCTCAAATATTGGAATAAGAATGAGTTTGGGAACATTTTTGAAGCTAAAAAAGTTGTTGAAAGGAAAATACAGGAAATCAGTCAGACCCTAATCATCGAAGGTTTTGATGGGGAAAGAAATGCTTAAGTTAACAAACATGAACAGGAATGGGAGGACTTATGTAAGCAAGAGGAAGTACTTTGGAGGCAAAAGTCAAGAGTACGATGGCTAAAAGAAGGAGAAAGAAACACAAGGTTTTTCCACAGATCTACCTTGGAGCACAGATCTTACAAGAGAATCTCAACAATCAAGGATTGTAGAGGTAATCAGCTCAATACCCATCAATAAATAGAAGCAGTGTTGGTTCAACATTTTCAAGGCATAGCATAGGAACCTCTCATAGACAGATCACAATTTATTAGTGATTTCACAAAGCACATCCCTAAGCTAGTAACAAGAGAAGAAAATTATAATCTTAACAGGCCGGTGAATGAAGAGGAGGTCAGTCAAGTCATCAAGGATATGCAAAATGGAAAAGTGCCAGACCTGGATGGTTTCAATGTAGATTTCTTTAAAGCCTATTGGGGTATTGTCAAGAAAGATATATTGAATGTAGTGAAGGACTCCAGGAAGAACATAATTGTGTTAAAGGCATTCAACACATCCTTCATTTCCTTGATTCCTAAACAGGACAATGCTACGACACCAGACAGATTCAGACCTACAGCTTTATGCAATGTCGTGTATAAAATAATTTCCAAGTTAATTGCCAATAGGATTAAACCCCTCCTACCAACGCTGGTTTCTGTGGAACACATGGGATATGTGGAGGGCAGACAAATTCTCAACAATATCATTCAAGCTCATGAGGTGTTTCACTCTCTGATAAGTAAGAGGAAGGCTGAAATGATTATGCAATTGGACCTAGAAAAGGTTTATGATAAGTTAAATTAGGCCTATATTAGGAAAGTCCTTCTAGCCTATGGATTTGACCACCACTGGGTGAGATGGGTAATGACCCTTGTCACTACCTCTAGTTTTTCAATTCTGGTCAATGGTTCTTCATCAAAGATCTTTAATCCTTGAAGAGGCCTTTGGCAAGGAGACCCTCTCTCCCACTTCCTCTTTATTCTTATGATGGAAGGACTAGGCCGAGCTATCAAGTCTGCTAAAGAAGATGGCAAGATCCAGGGTATCAAACTATCTGGGAACAAACGGGCTTTAACCCATCAACAATTTGTAGATGATACCATGCTATAGGGCATTCCTACAGTCAGGGAAGTGCTAGCTTACAAAAAAATCTTGTGAGACTTTGCTATGGCTGTGGGGACAGAGGTAAGCCTCTCCAGATCAAAGATTATTTTTTTCAACACTAACATTGCTACTCAAAGAAACATTTCCAGAATTCTAGGTTTTTAGAGAGATATGCTACCATCCAAATATTTGGGATTACCACTCATAGACAAACCTATGAGCAAGATAGTATGGGAGCCTGTGATTAATAAGTTGTAGGACAAGACACGAAAATGGACAAGCAAGTCTTTGAACTTGGCAGGAAAACTGGTGCTTACAAAAGTTGTTCTTCAATCAATACCCATCTTCATGTTTTCAGCCCTTCCAACTCCAAAACGGGTTATGCAATAATGCAGAAATATCCAAAGAGATTTTCTTTGGGGTAAACGGGAAGAAAAGAAAAAATGGCCCTTAGTATCCTGGGAAAAGATATGCAAACCTAAAACACATGGAGGTTTAGGACTCGATGATCCTGAAGTGCTAAACAAAGTGTTCGGCGCAAAATTATGGTGGAGATGGATAAAAGATTCAGATGCCCCTTGGGCACAAATTTGGAACCAAAAATATGCAAATAATTGGCAAGACAAGGACCGCATAACAATGACTAGAATCATAAAAGGCTCCCACATATAGAACAAAGCTTGGGAAAATAGAGTCATAGTTCAAAAAAATAGTTTCTGGGAATAAGAGCTACAGATATGGTTTGGTTCTGGGAGGATAAATGGCAACAGGAACCTAAGCTATTAAGAGAAGACTTTGCAAATCTCAGGAATGATACAGACACCATAAAGTTACTCCGACTAAATGAAGTTTGGGATTATACAAACACCGAAGGAAAATGGAGAATCTGGGAAGAAATGGATTACAGGGACAATGCCCCCTTGAAAGCATAGGCTAATGCTCTAAAAGCCATCTTGGATCAAAGGAAGATCCTGATATCAGCTGATTTTGACCAACTAAGATGGGGCAGTAAGAATGAAGGGAAATTCAACATTAAAGAGGCTAAGAGAATAACCCTTAAGCTTGAGTCTACAAATCAGGAATGGGTTTGGGAAAAGCTATGGAAGAATAAAGGATGGATGAAAACCAAACTATTCATGTGGTTAGTGCATCATAAGAAGATTCTGATATGGGAAAACATCCGGAAAAGGATAATTTCTGGCCCATCTAGATGCCAGCTATGTGAATCACAAGAGGAAACTATGGAACACCTTCTCAACCTCTGTATATTTACTTCCTCATTGTGGAATGGGATTGCCTCAATATTCAGACAAATAGATAGGGACAGAGGAAGCATCACCAACACCCTAAGGATTTGGAGGAGAATCTTCTCTAACTATGAAACAGTAAACAAAGGTTGGCCTTTAGCTCTAAGCTTCCTAATATGGGATGTCTCGAAAGAACGCAACAAGAGATTTTTCAAAAATAAAAGGAGTTCCTCCCAGAGAATCATGAAACAAATTTTAAGATAGCTCAAGGAGACTGTTGGAACTTTAACGCAAATACCCACTAAGAACCTCCCTTTAGGTGCTGATGTGCAAATACTACTTCAGTTGGGTATGCAGGGGCTTATTCGTTAGGGAAATAATAGAATTGCAGAGCATCTAGTCACTGATAAAGACTTCTGGCATCCCACCCCTCAGGGATATATGAAATGCAACATAGATGGAGCCTCAAAAGGGAATCCGAGCATCACTGGTTATGGAGGAGTGATAAGGGATGAAAAGGGCTCTATACAATATATTTTTCATTGTAATCTGGGAAGAGCCACAAACAATATGGTAGAACTAATGGCCCTAGAGCAATGTTTAGAAATCCTGAAGAACAACAATTTGCAGAACATCATAATTGAAGCAAACTCTGAGTTGATTATCGATTCAGTTAAGCATATTTGTTGTGGTTCAGCTCCGGAAAAAGTCTCGAGACATTGGAGGCTTCTTCAGGTTTATCAAAGGATTCATTCCCATCTTCAAAATATGAGGACCTTAAGTTTCACACATGTACACAGGACCACAAATAAATTGGCAGACATACTAGCCAATAAAGGAGCTCTCTGTACTAAGAACAGTAATAAGTATAGATGGCATGAGGTTCCCTAAGGTAGATTGACGGATGATTGTCTTAGCCAAGCGAATGCGGATCAAGAACTCTATCAGAACAAGGGATTCTAATAATTCATAGAAGTTGGGGTCTAGTAGATATACTATCAATATGCAATTGTCGTCTTGGTTGAATTTCGAAAAGGGCATTCAGTCCCTGGTCAGCTATTTTAGTCCAGAGCAGCTCAGACCCAGGGTTCAGGGGAGGTGATGATCTAAAGCAAGAGGGTTTAAAAAATGATCCTTCACTATAGATCAACTCTGCTTTACACTGGAGGGAAATGGGGTGGAGAGCTTTCAGTCAGGAGGAACAGGGGAATTCCTATCATAGCCATGATACAGGGGTGCGTTCGAGTCTCTCCGCTGATTGGCAGGCAATGCGTGCAGAAAATCTATGGTATTTTGATTCATACCATGACCGAGGTGGTTTACGGGTTTCGGACGGCCCCAACATGCGAAGTGGTTTTCTAGAAATGAGCCCAATGCCACTCATTGATCGACACATGTCTTAGGAAGGAGAGAGAATACCACCTTTATCGGGCGGGTATTCCTCAGGCTTCTCTTCTACCAGATATCCATTTCAACCGTTGGATCGAGCAGAGGAAGATCTATGGCTGAGATTCATTGTGCATGTTGGTGGGTCCAGGGTTTATTCGGGGCTTCCACAACAGACCTGAATTCTTCTTTTTACTAAATCTAATCCAACTTCAGGTCCATCACTTTTCATTTTATACCGCCCTAAAGCTAGTTTTCGGTTCATCAGGTGCCCTCAACTCCGACAATGGTTTTCTACAAATGAGCCCGATGCCACTCATCCCTTGACACGTGGCTCCAGTAGGAGAGAGAATATCACCCTCATCAGGCGGGTATTCTCACGACTTCTTTTCCACCCGATATGCCTCTCAACGATTGCATCTAGAAGCAGTGGATTGAGGGCCTAGGTTCACTGTGCATGTTGAGGGGTCTGAGTCAAACTCCAGATGTCCTTAGCAGGCCAGTAATGTTGCTTTTTGTACACACTGCTAGTCAGGAAGGGACACATATTTATTGTTTCATTTTTTTCCCACTTGTTGGTTCTTACAAGAAGGGTCAAGAGATTTAATAGTCCCTTGGCTCAGGTTTCGAGCTGTCGGCTCTCAGATCTAGGCACCTAGAGATGGCCATTTCTATGGTCTTTTTCATCCCTAGGCCTTTGTATTTTATGTAATTAATTTCTTTTTACAAATTAATGAAAAGAAAGATCGACTCTTGCTTAAGCAAAAAAAGAAAAGAATGTGTATTTAAATTCTTAAACTTATGGTAGTTAGAACATGGAGGAATAACTCGTAAAGTTTCTTCTGGGAGCATCTCATATACTTGACGTCATCTCGATTTAAATTCTTAAACGTATGGTTGGTAGAACATGGAGGAATAACTCACAACGTGGATAAATAACATAAATTTTCTTCACGGAGCATCTCATAAAGTTTCTTGGGCATTTGCATTTTCTCCCTTTTCCTGCTATCTCTTCTTGAGCATCTCATAAAGTTTTTTGGGCATTTGAAGTTCTTTCTCTGCTTGCCAGGAGGGCTCTGCTCATGAGCCGAAAGAGGGTCATGACATTGGAGAAGGTGGGCAGTTCAAGTCAGAATTGAGAGCGTGCATAATTCAAGTAATTATATGGGATCCACTGTTGGGGTCGTGTCATGGACTATTTCTGCTTTTCAGTCCCGAGACCATTTATGGTGTAATCAGTTGGCTCCCAGAACTGTGGCCTCAACATTTCATCCTTGAAGCCTTTATCGGGGTAACCTTGTCATCTTGGGTTCAGTTTGGAGTTTTTCTCTTCATTTTTCTTGTGAAGTGCTGGAATTTTATAGCCTTGAAGTCCTTGACACTCGGGTTAGTGCATGGGAGGATTGTGTGTGTGAACGGCCCCATTCTTTCATGCGTAGATAGGGTGGTGAGGTTTACATTCCCCATGTTAATTTTTTCTTTCCTTAGTGAATTTGAATTTCTTGGGTCTTGGGCTCTTCCTATTCCAGTAGCTATTTTGGCAAGAAGCAAGATGCATTCACTGGATTTTTTGGTTATTTTACTTCTTTTGTGGTGAGCTCTCTGAGGGCACTAGTTTCTTCGAGTTTTGTCTATTTTCAACATTAACGGCTCACCAGACACTTCTCTTTTAGCTTGGGTGGGTGTTAAGCACGAGCCATGGCATTTCTGGTGTCAGAGAAATTCCATCAATAAAGGCAATTATGTTGGTGTACAGGTTTCGTGCTTGTTGCTTCAAGCATGGATGATCCATCAACGAAGTCATCCCTGTAGAGGAGGTGGCCACAGGGGCATCAAAGAGCTTGCGTGGAGAGGGCAAGTGAGAGCAGTGGCGACGAGCAAGGTGGCATTGAAATCGAGGGAGAAATTGTGCAAGGCCCTACCCTTTCTCTTGGTCCCATAATTCAACTTTATTTTCTTTCTCAGCTGGATTCCAGATCAGTTGAGAGATATCCAAACCAACCTATATATCCTATGTGAACACTTATATGAAGATCAAAATGATCGTGTCGGAGTATATTAATGATATTTAATCTTTAATCTATTTTTGTTCTGTGTATTTATCATATATTTTTTCTAATTTAATAGTTACATAGTACCATTTTTAATTAGGTATGTGTTGAAAATAATAATAACTATTATTTCTCTGCTAAGATAAATTAATACAACATAATAATTAATTACGATCTAATTGTTTTTGTTTCTTCACCTAAATAATTTTTTTTTACATACTTACTCCTCCCCCTCCCTGGCCAAAGCAACACTGGGCTTGTTGGAAACATCCGAAAAAGAAAAAAGGAGCATGAATACTAGGCTTGAACTTGTCATGCCATATCAGACCGCACTCTAAAAGCCAATAGACTTCCACAAGGTCCCATCCATTTAGCAAACACCTATTCGATTTGAATTATTGAATTGAAGGAGTTTATTTGGAGTTTTTTGTTCAAATAGTGGAGTAGAATGCCAACAATCAAATGTTTCATGATTAAATGAGGAGATAATTGCATGTGCCACTTTGCATATAGAAGGAAAATGGTTTATCCAGGGGAGCATTGGAATACTTCAAGATGGGGCTCCATGGTCAGCCAGTGAATAACACACCAATTAGTTTCACACACTCATTATATTTTAACCAAACTTTGCATACAGATTCTCAAATGCTCTCAACTTTGTTAGCGCCATCTGTTCTCAACTTTCTCACTTTCTCTGGCAAGCATTCATAGTGAATGTAGAGTTTTGCATAGTGAAGATACAGAGAAACAAAACCAACCAGGAATGGTTCGATAATTTTTTATATCATTACTAAGAGTTTCACTCATTTTTGGGTATCCCTAATTTTCCATCAAAGTTCCACACCAATGTTGCATAGACTAGATAATCTACAAAGGCATCGTGTTCCTGATATCCAAGGGAACCTGCTATGGTTTTTTTGCATGTATAAAAAACATGCCAAGCTTCCACGCACAAAATTAATTTGAATGCACAGATAAAACTAGAATGAATCAGATTTTTGATATCTAAAGAATGGTTTTAATTTATCTAATATTTGATTTACACGATCTAGCAACAAAATATATTCCAAATTTGAGTACTTTAGAGTGTACATAATCTGCGAGAAACTTTGAAGCTTCCCAACCAATTTAACCATACAATCATCCCATCCTTTCATTTTACAGAAACTCGTTTACTCAATTCCATATTTTTAATTTGAATTACAAAAAAAATTACAATTTTATCATAAACTAAAAGCTTAGAAAATACCAAAATGGTTAAACCCCATGCTATTGATATAGATATACTGCATCATGTTCTTTCGCATTTACGACATATTGGAAAAACTATTTATTTACACCACGTAACAAAATTTCCAAACATTTCACCATAATATATGAATAATAAATATGAAAACATTTTCTATAAGAAAACCCCCTTTCTTCCGCGTTCACAACATTTTGAAACACCTATTTATTTACAGCACTTAACAAAGTTTGAATAAGAAATATGAAAATGTTTTCTATAAGAAAAACCCTAACTTTAATTGAATTAAGGGAAAGTTTTCCAGACATTTCACTTTTTAATTTGAATTACAAAAAAAATTACAATTTTATCATAAACTAAATGCTTAGAAAATACCAAAATGGTTAAACCCCATGCTATTGATATAGATATACTGCATCATGTTCTTTCGCATTTACAACATATTGGAAAAACTATTTATTTACAGCACGTAACAAAATTTCCAAACATTTCACCATAATATATGAATAATAAATATGAAAACATTTTCTATAAGAAAAACCCCTTTCTTCCGCATTCACAACATTTTGAAACACCTATTTATTTACAACACTTAACACAGTTTGAATAATAAATATGAAAATGTTTTCTATAAGAAAAACCCTAATTTTAATTGAATTAAGGGAAAGTTTCCAGACATTTCACAATAACATATGAATAGTAAATATGAAAATATTTTCTATAAGAAAAACCTTAATTTTAACTAAATTAAGGGAAAGCCGGGATGCTCTAACATATCATTAATATATGTGATCTCCACCATTTACAATTTGAAGTTATTAAATATTTAAAAAAATTAACATGAGTTATTATAAATATTAAAAATTAACATTTTAAATATTAGTTATTATAAAATTCTAATTTTATTATTATAAAAATAATTATCATTAATAATAATGAACTTGAAACAATATTATTAATTAAAAAATATTAATAACACCATTAATACCATGTTTAATAAATTTCTTATCTGATTAATATTAAATACTATAATTAATAAAAATTAACATTTTAAATATTAATTATTATAAATATTAAAAAATTAAATATTAATTATTATAAAATTTTTAATTGATATTATTATAAATAAATAATATACTTTAAAAATATATACAAATAAAATTTATGATTAATAATAATGAATTTGAAAACAATATTATTACTTAAAAAATATTGATAACAGTTTTAACACAATATTATTCATGTTTAATAACATTTTTTCTTTGATTAATATTATATACTTAAGTCATTAATAAATCTAAGGATTTAATCTCTTAGGTTTATTAATTCCATAATCACCATAATCAATGTTCTAAAATTATGGTCAACATATAGTCAACCATATTTATTTTAGTTAAGTAAGTTTATTTTAGAGTTTATAATTTTTATTTTAGGATTTATATATCTTAGTTTTATAATATCAATCTTTTGGGTTTGTATTCCTACCGTTTAATATTAAAACTAAATTTCACATTAACATATGAATAGTAAATATGAAAATATTTTCTATAAGAAAAACCTTAACTTTAACTAAATTAAGGGAAAGTCACGATGCTCTAACACATCATTAACATATGCGATCTCCACCATTTACAATTTGAAGTTATTAAATATTTAAAAAAATTAACATTAGTTATTATAAATATTAAAAATTGACATATTAAATATTATTTATTATAAATTTATAACTTTATTATTATAAATAAAAATATATAAACAAAAATTATCATTAATAGTGATGAATTTGAAAACTATATTTTTAATTAAAAATATTAATAACATCATTAATACAATATTAATCATGTTTAATAACATTTCTTATTTGATTAATGTTAGAGATTAAAATATTAAAAATTAACCTTTTAAATATTAGTTATTATAAATATTAAAAATTAAATATTAGTTATTAGAAATTTATCGTTTTTATTATTATAAATAAATAATATATTTTAAAAATATATACAAATAAAATTTATCATTAATAATAACGAATTTGAGAACAATATTATTAATTAAAAAATATTAATAACATTGTTAATACAATATTAATCATGTTTAGTAACGTTTCTTCTTTTTTTTAATATTATATACTTAAGCGATTAATAAATCCAAGGATTTAATCTCTTAGGTTTATTAATTCCATAGTCACCATAATCAATGTTCTAAAATTGTGGTCAACCTATAGTCAACCATATTTATTTTAGTGAACTAAGTTTATTTTAGAGTTTATAATTTTTATTTTAGGATTTATATACCTTAGTTTTATAATATCAATCCTTTGGGTTTGTATTCCTACCATTTAATATTAAAACTAAATCCAATGTACTGGGGGTTCTATATATAAATTGCAATAAAAAATTCATAACTAAAATAAAAAACTCATATGTCATCTCTGCCATTTAAAATTTTAGGTTATTAAATATTTAAAAAAATTAACATTTTTAATATTAGTTATTATAAATATTAAAAATAACATTTTAAATATTGGTTATTATAGATATTAAAAAATAACATTTTAAATATTGGTTATTATAGATATTAAAAAATAACATTTTAAATATTAGTTATTATAAATATTAAAAATAACTTTTTAAATATTAGCTATTATAAATTTATAATAGTTATTTTTTTTTCTAGGTCAAGACTAAACTAAGTACCCATGGGGAATTGAACCAGTGACCTATCGCAAGGAGTGCCTTAACAACGCACCCATTCACCGTCAATCCAAAGCCCCGTGGGCAAATTTATAATAGTTATTATTATAAATAAATAATATATTTTAAAAAATATATAAATAAAAATTATCATTAATAATAATGAATTTGAAAATAATATTATTAAATAAAAACTATTAATAACATCGTTAATACAATATTAATCATGTTTAATAACATCTCTTATTTGATTAATATTATAAATCTAAGTGATTAATAAATTCAAGGATTTAATCTCTCCGGTTTATTAACTCCATAGTCACCATAATCAATGTTCTAGAATTGTGGTCAACCCATAGTCAACTATATTTATTTTAGTCTTTATAAATTTTATTTTTGGATATATATACCTTAGTTTTATAATATAAATCCCTTGCATTTAATACTATTTCCTTGGGTTTACAATATCAATCCCTTAGGTTTATTAATATAAGGGTTTGTATTTCTAGTGTATAATATTATTCATAAGGCTTATAATATTAATCCTACTATTGAATATTAAAACTAAATCCAATGTACTAGTAGTTTTATATATAAATTGCAATGAAGAATTCATAAATAGGATAAAAAATTCATATCTGATCCCCACCATTTACAATTTTAGGTTATTAAGTATTTAAAAAAATTAACTTTTAAAAATTAATTATTATAAAATTATAATAGTTATTATTATAAATAAATAATATATTCTAAAATATCTTTAAATAAAAATTATCATTGATAACAAAGATTGTCTCAATATGAAAATCAACCATGGTCAACCATAGTCTGACGTCCCATTGTGCCAAAGATTGTCCCAATATGGAAACGAAGCATGGTCAACCATGGTAAACCATGTCTATTTTTTGGTTTATAATATTTATCTTAGGTTTTATATGCCTTGGGTTTATAGTATTTATCCCTTGGGTGAAATATTATTCCCTTGGGTTTTTAGTATTAATCCCTTTGGTTTCTAATATCAATCCCTTATATTTATTAATCTAAGGATTCTTATTCACAAGATTTAGAATATTAATCCTTGGGTCTAATATAAATCCCCTTCATTTATGATCATGGTCAACCATGGTCCAATGTCACATTGTGACAAATATTTTCTCAATATAAAAATCAACCATGGTCCAACATTGCATTGTGACAAAAGATTGTCGGCATATGAAAATAAATCATGTTCAACCATGTTGGAACGTTGCATTGTGAAAAAGATTGTCTCAACGTGAAAATCAACCATGGTTAACCATGATAATTTTAAGGTTTACAATATTTATCTTAGGGTTTATATATCTTAGGTTATTTATCCCTTCTGCGTAATATTATTACCTTGGGTGTTTAGTATTGATCCCTTGAGTTTATTAATCTAAATGTTCATATTCCTCTGGTGTACTATTATTCATAGGGTTAATAATATTAACCCTTGGATTTACTATAAATCCAGCGGATTTCGTTAATTAAATTGGATTGATAATATTCATCCCTTTGGTTTAATATTACTCCAAACAATAGTCAATGATAGTCAACTATAGTAAACCATATTTATTTTAGTCAACCATGTTTATTTTAGGGTTTATAATATTTATTTTAGGGTTTGTGTACCTTCAGTTTATTATATTAATCCCTTGGATATAATATCATTGGTCAACCATGTTGCAACGTCGCATTGTGACAAATATTGTCTCAATATGAAAATCAACCATGGTCAACCATCATAATTTTAGGGTTTACTTCCCATGGGTTTACAATATAAATACTTTGGGTTTATTAATCTAAGGGTCCATATTCCTCTGCTGTACTATTATTCATATGGTTCATAATATTTATACTTGGGTTTAATATAAATCTCATTGATTTAATTAATTAAATTGGGTTGATAATATTCATCCCTTGGGTTTAATATTACTCCCAACCATATTTATTTTAGTCAACCATGTTTATTTTAGGGTTTATAATATCTATTTTAGGTCTTATATACCTTAGGTTTATACTATTAATCCCTTGGGTCTAATATCCATGGTCAACCATGTTGCAACATTGCATTGTGAGAAATATTGTCTCAATATGAAAATCTACCATGGTCAACCATGATAATTTTATGGTTTACAGTATATATCTTAGTGTTTATATACCTTAGATTTATAATATTTATCCCTTGGTTGTAATATTATTCCCTTGGGTTTTTAGTATTGATCCCTTGGGTTTATTATTCCCATGGGTTTATAATATAATTCCATTGGGTTTATTAATCTAAATGTTCATATTCCTAGGGTGTACTATTATTCATAGGGTTCATAATATTAATCCTTAGGTTTAATATCAATTCCATGAATTTCATTAATTAAATTGGGTTGATAATATTCATCCCTTGGGGTTTAATATTACTGTCAACCATAATCAACCATAGTCAACCATGGTGAACCATAGTCAACCATGTTTATTTGAGGTTTTATAATATTTATTATAGGTTTTATATAACTTATGTTTATAATAGTAATCCCTTGGGTCTAATATAAATACCCTAGGTTTATAATCATGGTCCAACATAACATTGTGACAAAGATTTTCTCAATATGAAAATCAACCATGACCCAACATTGCATTGTGACAAAAGATTGTGTGCATATGAAAATAAATCATTGTCAACCATGGTCAACCATGTTGCAATGCCACATTGTGACAAAGATTGTCTCAATATGAAAATCAACCATGGTCAACCATGATAATTTTAGGGTTTACAGTATTTATCTTAGTGTTTATATATCTTCAATTTATAATATTTATGCCTTCTCTGTAATATTATTACCTTGGCTGTTTAGTATTGATCCGTTGGGTTTATTATTCCTGTGGGTTTCTAATATCAATACCTTATGTTTATTAATTTAAGGGTTCATCTTCATAGGGTGTACTATTATTCATATGGTTCATAATATTAATACTTCGGCCTAATTTAAATCTCATAAATATCCAAACAATAGTCAACCATGGCCAACCATATTCAACCATAGTCAACCATATTTATTTTATTCAACCATGTTTACTTTAGGGTTTGTAATATTTATTTAAAAGTTTATATACCTTGAGATTATATTATTATTCCCTTGGATATAATATCTACGGTCAATCATGTTGCATCATCACATTGTGAAAAATGTTGTCTCAATATAAAAATCAGCCATGTTCAACATTGGTAAACCATTGGGTTTATTCATAGGGTTTATAATATTAATCCTTAGGTTTAATATAAATCCCCTGGGATTATAATCATGGTAAACCTTAGTCAACCATGGTCCAATGTCACATTGTGACAAAGATTGTCTCAATAAGAAAATGAACCATTGTCAATCATCGTTAACCATGGTCAACAATGGTAAACCATTGTCAATCATCATAGACCATGGTAAATCATGGTTAGGCATCGTCCTATGTCACATTGTGACAATATCAAAATCAATCATCGTCCAACGTCGCATTGTGACAAAGATTGTCTCAATATGAAAATCAACCTTGGTAAACCTTAGTCAACCATGTTTATTTGAGGGTTTATAATATTTATTTTAGGGTTTATTTACCTTCGGTTTATAATATTAATACCTTGGGCTTATTAATCCATGGGTTCATATTCCTAGGTTATAATATTATTCATAGGGTTTATAATATTAATCATAGTGTTTGATAAAAATCCTTTGGGTTTATAATCATTGTCAACGATGGTCAACCATGGTCCAATGCGTCATTGTGAGAAAGATTGTGTAAATATAAAAATCAACCATGGTCAACCATGGTCCAACATCACATTTTGACAAAGATTGTCTCAATATGGAAATCAACCATGGTCAACCATGGTCAATGATGGACCAACATCGCATTGTGGCAAAGATTAACTCAATATGAAAATCAACCATGGTAAACCATTGTAAACCATGTTTATTTTAGGGTTTATAATATTTATCTTAGTGCTTATATACCTTTGGTTTATAATATTAATTCCTTGGGTTTATAATATAAATCCATTGGGTTTAATATTATTCCCTTGGATTTATAATCCCTTGGGGTTTTAGTATTAACCCCTTCGGCTTATAATATCAATCCCTTGGGTTTAATAATTTAAGGGTTCGTATTCCTAGACAAAGATTGTCTTAATATGAAATTGAACCATGGTCAGTTGTTGTCAACAATGGTAAACCATTGTGAATCGTCGTCAACCGTGGTCACTCATGGTAAACCATGGTCCAATGTCACATTTGTCTAAAAAATTTTCAAGCATTGCATTGTGACAAACATTGTTTCAATGTGATAATAAATCTAATAATGGTTGTTGCAATGTTATATTTCATTGAAATTTATTCAATGTTGTAATGTGACATTAGAAAATTGTGGTTTAATATTAGGTTTCTAATATTGTGTTTAATATTAGATTTATAATTTTAGAGTTTAATATTGGGATTATAATATTAGGGTTTTTATTATTGGGTTTAATATTAATCCTAGGGTTTGTAATATTAATCCTACTATTTATATCAATCCCTTGGGTTTATTAATCCCCTAGGTTTATAATACTAATACCTTGGGTTTATTAATCTCTTAGGTTTATCAATCCCTTAGGATGATTAATTGCTTGGGTTTATGATATTGAGACAATATCTTAGGCTTATTAATCTCTTAGGTTTATTAATCGCTTAGGTTCATTAATTGCTTGGGTTTATTATATTGATCACTTGGGTTTATTATATTGAGACAATATTTCTCATTGTGAGAAAGATTTGTCTGAATATGAAAATCAACCATGGTCTACCATGGTCAACCATGGTGCAACATCACATTATGACAATGATTGTCTCAATATGAAAACCAACCATGATCAACCATGGACAATGATGGTCCAACGTCACATTGTGGCAAAGATTAGCTCAATATGAAAATCAACCATGGTAAACAACAATTAACCATGTTTTTTTATAATATTTATCTTACTGTCTAAATACCTTGGGTTATAATATTAATCCACTGGGTTTAATATTATTCCCTTGGGTTTATAATCCCTTGGGGTTTTAATATTAGTCCCTTGGGTTTATAATATCAATCCCTTCGGTTTATTAATTTAAGGGTTCATATTCCTAGACAAAGATTGTCTTAATATGAAAATGAACCATGGTCAAGTGTTGTAAAATAATCAACCATGGTCTACCATGGTCAACGATGGTGCAACGTCACATTATGACAAAGATTGTTAGTCATCGTCAAGCATATTCAATCATGGTCAACAATGGTCGAAGGTCACATTTGTCTGAAAATTTGTCAAGCAGTGCATTATCACAAACATTGTCTCAATGTTATAATCAATCCAATAAAAATGTGATATTCAATGTTGTAATGTGACATTAGAAAAATGGGGTTTGATATTAGGGTTTTAAATATTAGTTTTCTAATATTGTGTTTAATATTAGATTTATTATTTTAGAGTTTAATATTGGGATTATAAAATTAGGTTTTTTATTATTGGGTTTAATATTAATCTTGGGGTTTTAGTATAAATCCCTTGGGTTTATTGTTCCTTTGGGTTTATAATATCAATTGCTTGTGTGTATTATTCCCTAGCCAACCATGTTGTGTTATGAAGTCAACCATGGTCCAATATGGAATTGTGATAAGGATTGTCTCAATATGAAAATCAACGAAGGTCAATCATGTTTATTTTAGCGTTTATAATATTTATCTTAGGGTTTATATACGTTGGGATTATAATATTAGCCCTTGGGTTTAATATTATTCTCTTGGGTTCATAATCCCTTGGGGTTTCAGTACCAAAACCCTTGGGTTTATTATTCCTTTGGGTTTATCATATCAATCCCTTGGGTTTATCTTTCCCTTAGGTTTATAATATCAATCATGATCAACCATTTCCAATCATATCCAACCATGGCCAACCATGGTTGAATGTCGCATTGTGACAAGGATTGTTTCACCATGAAAATAAACCATGTTTATTTTAGAGTTTGTAATATTTATATGAGGATTTCAAATATTAGGTTTCTAATATTGTGTTTGATATTAGATTTATTATTTTGGATTTTAATATTTGGGATTATAATATTAGGGTTTTTATTACTGGCTTTAATATTGATCCTCAGGTTTTAGTATAAATCCCTTGGGTTTATTGTTCCTTTGTGTTTATACTATCAACTGTTTTGGTGAATTATTCCCTGGCCAACAATGGTTTTTTATGAAGTCAACCATGGTCCAATATGGAATTGTGATAAGGATTGTCTCAATATGAAAATCAACGATGGTCAATCCTATATATTTTAGTGTTTATAATAATTATCTTATGGTTTATATACATTGGGTTTATAATATCAATCTCTTGGGTTTATTTTTCCCTTAGGTTTATAATATCATTCATGATTAGTCATTACCAATCATAGCCAACCTTGGCCAGCCATGGTTGAATGTTGCATTGTGACAAAGATTGTCTCACCATGAAAAGAAACCATGTCTATTTTAGAGTTTATAATATTTATATTATGGTTTACCAATGTTGGGTTTATAATATTACTGTATTGAGTTTAATATTATTTCCTTGGGTTCATAATCCCTTGGGGTTTTAGTATTAATACCTTAGGTTTATGATTAACTTGGCTTTATAATATTAATCATGGTGAGCTTTATTAATCTCTTTTGTTTGTAATATCGATCACTTGCGCTTCTTGATCCCTCAGGTTTTTAATTTTTATCTCTTGGGCTCACTAATTCCTTGGCTTTATAATATTGAATGGTTGAGTTTATTGGTTCCTAGTGTTATAATATTAATAATCGCTTTGGTTTACTAATCCTTTGAGTTTAAAATATTAATTCGTAGGGTTTATTAATTCAACCATCTTTATTTTAGTATTAATCCCTTGGGTTTATTATTCCTTTGGGTTTATAATATCAATCCTTTGGGTTTATCCCTTAGGTTTATAATATCAATCATGGTCAACCATTGTCAATCGTAGCCAACCATGGTCAACCATGGTCAACCATAACCAACCATGGTCAATTGTTGTAAGTCATGGTCCGATCTCGCATTATGACAAAAATTGTCTCCACATAGGGTTTATATACCTTGGATTTATAATATTAGTCCCTTGGGTTTAATATTATTCCCTTAGGTTCATAATCCCTTGGGGTTGTAGTATTAATCCCTTGGCTTTATTGTTGATTTGGCTTTATTATTCCCCAGTCAGCCATGGTCAACCATGGTCCAACATGGAATTGTGATAAGGATTGTCTCAATATAAAAATCAATGATGGTGAATCATGTTTATTTTAGTGTTTATAATATTTATCTTAGGGTTTATATACATTGGGTTTATAATATTAGTCCCTTGGGTTTATTATTCACTTATCACAATTCTAATTATTATAATAATATAATAATAATTATATTATATTATTATTATAATAATATAATGATAATATAATATTATTATCCATTATTATTATTACTAATTAGTATTAATATTATAATATTAATATAATAATCATAAGAATATGGTTCTTATTATGAATTAATATTAGTATTATAATAATAATATAATATTATTAATATAATAATACAATAATAAATATATTATATTATTATAATAATAATACAATATTATTATTATTATTCTTATTATTATAATATTAATATAATAATCATATAATAATATATGCTAAATATATAAGAATATGGTTGTTATTATTTATATAGTTATTAATAATCATCAATAGTTGGTGTTTAAAAAAATACACATAATAAGCATTAATGTCCTTGATACAAGCCTATCGTTGTATATCAACCACATTGGAAAATGTGGTTGTATATATGCTTCATATACGCCTATCGGCGTATATCAACCATATTGGTAAATATGGTTGTGCTAGTTACCAACGTAGTTGATATAAGCTTATATATGAAGCATATATACAATCACATTTTCCAATGTGGTTGATATACAAAGATAAACTTATATCAACCACATTAATAATTATTAGATGTGTTTTTTTAAACACCAACTATTTATGATTATTAATAACTATATAGATACTAACAACCATATTTTCATATATTTATTATATGATTATTACACTAATATTATAATAATAATATTATATTTATTATATATTTATTATATTAATATTATAATAATAATATTACATTATTACTATAATAATATTATTATATTATTACTTTAATAATAATAATGTTAACCCATAATGTAAATTATTTATGATGAAGAATTAATTATTGGGCTTCAAGATTAGCTGCAATCTGAATTAGGGTTTCACATTAGGGTTTTTGTCATTGATCACCATGGTAGGGCATGGAGGACGGAGTTCAGCTCCCTCCTACAATCAAGTGGTTGCAGAGAGAAGCAAGGGATATGGATTGCATCGCTTCAAGAAACCAATGAAGATGGTAATAGAGGCTACGAATACATAGAAATCAGATACCATCAGACCTCAAGGACAGGAAGAGAATCATGAGGCAGCTAGTAAGGAGAAGAGCACATAGGTTAGGAGTAAGAACGTTGCTCCTATGAGTACATCAGTGGTTTGTAAACCCAAGTTGACCACTATTCCTCGAGTCGTTTTAAGTTACCCAACAATGTAGGCGTACAGAGAACAAATGGCAGAATATGTTGTTATCTATAAATTTATGGGGATTTGGCCGACGGAGAAGGCTTTGCAAGCATGGATAAGGAACCACTAAAGACCAAAGGGGAAAATTAACCTTCACCTTGGGTCCAAGTGCTTCTTCACGGTGGTGTTCACAAGCTTAGAGGATAAAGACAAAGCGTTCGAGGGAGGACCCTATTTTTATGCTTCTCCAGGCCTTTATAAGAGACCATCGGTAGTGAACTTTGGCCCAGAACAGGAAACTTTCAGCTCGGTGCCCGTATGGATAACACTCTACTCCCTTCCTCTAGATTATTGGCTGTTGGACTCTCTAAACGCTATTGGTAACAAGCTAGGGCATTTTATAAAGATCTCGGATGAAAATACACTTCTTTCACTCGGATATGTGTGGAAATGGACTTATCTGGGGCACTTCCAGATGCAATCATTTTAGAAGTGTATGGCAAGGAATTGATGTAGGCAGTGGACTATGAACAAGTCCCATTTAGGTGCTTTAAGTGCCATGAACACGGGCACCTATACAGGGACTACCCATTGAACAAGATGGAGAGTAGTACGAAAGCTGCTACAGGCAAGGATCCCAAAGGTTTTACTAAGGTTGGGGGTAAAGGGAAAGGAGGAAAGTGATAGAAAAAGAAAATTAATGAAGATGGGCAACCGAGCCACAATAGTTTCAAGATCTTAGAAGAGGAAGTCGAAAACAACGGGACAAACTAGGAATAGGAGAATATTCCCACTAAGAAGGAAAGGGATGCTAATATGGAGGATATACCAGAAAACAACAAACAAAAGGATGATATGCTGAGCATTATGGAGCTCAGTAAGGACTGCGACATGACCCCAAGTGAGGCTAGAACGGAAGACCATGAACTGTAGGAGATTCTAGAGAGGGAGAATCTAGATCTAGAAATGTTTCTGGAGCATGGAATCACCAAAGCGGTAAACTCTATGCCAAAATAGGAGTTTGACAGTGTTCAACAACTCTTCCTATGGAGATCAAAAATGAAGTGTTCTGGAGTCAAAAGAAACCATGATATCCAGGATAACAGGGGAGTGAAAAAGATGGAGGATACACCGATGCATTCTTCCAATAACCCAAGTAGGAAAAGAGGAAGGAAAAAATAGAATGAACTGTTGACAAAATGTGGGAAACTTATGATTAACTCTGGTAAGATGAGGGATCTTAACATTTACTCCTTTACAAACCTTTCTTAATGAATCTTACAACCTAGAACATTAGGGGTCTAGGAAGTAAAAGGAAACAAAGAACTCTTAGCGGTAGAATAAGAGAAGAAAAAACAGATATGGTTTTTATTTAGGAGACAAAATGTTTGATGGAAAATATCAAAGATATACACAAAAAATGGTTAATCGAGTATTAGTATCTAGATTTTAAATCGGATAACTCTGTGGGTGGGATTCTTACTCTATGGGATCCTCAAAAACTTGGAATCCTAGATGCTGAAGCTTCTACGAACTATCTATCGCTAGTGATTCAACCTTTGGATGATAAGGAGATCTACATGATCACTAACATCTACGGTCCTAAAAACCTAGAAGACAAACTTAAGATTCTCACCTCCCTTGAGGAGCTAAGAGAGAGACATATGGATATGCCCTAGATTCTGATAGGGGATATCAATATGATCAGATATCTTACAAAGAAATGAGGCAGTAACATAATACTAGGCAGAGACTCCACTTCCTTCCAGAACTTCATGAATAACATGGGGCTAGTGGACACCGAAACAGTAAATGGCACTTTTATGGGGAATAATAAGAGTGGAGGGGCTTCTCAAGTCTCCTGTAAATTATATAGATTCATAATCTCAGAGGACCTCCTTCTCACAGGCCTTGATATGTCATCTTTAATCCTTCCTATTGGAGGTTCAGATGACTGGCCAGTCTAGCTTGAAGCTACTTGTATGGGTACACCGAGGAATAGACCTTTGCGGTTTGAAAATTTTTGGCTCTCTCACCCTAACTTCACCAACAATATTGAAAAATGGTGGATGGAAGATATGCCTATTCAAGGCACTAAAATGTTCATGTTGTAGCAGAGACTCAACCACATCAAATCTAGGCTTAAAGATTGGAACAAAAAAGAGTTTGGTAATATTTTTAAAGCCAAATGAGAAGTTGAGCAAACACTCTAGGAGATTAAGCAGATCATCATCTTAGAAGGTTTTACCGAGGAACAAAAAATTTAGGTTGACTCTCTTCAAAATGAATGGGAATATCGGTGCATGCAAGAGGAGATTTTCTGGAGATAGAAATTGAGGGTGCAGTAGATTTGAGAAGGAGAAAGAAACACAATTTTTTTTCATAAATCAACCTTGGATAACAGATCTCATAACAGAATATGAAAACTTAAATATTCTCAAGGGAAAAATCTCATATCTCACAAATAAATGGAATATTTCCTAGTTTAACACTTCCTTTGCATAGAAGAGGAGCCTCTCGTTGATGGATCTCAGTTCATTAACATATTTGCAAAGTTCTTTCCTAAGGTTGTAACCAGGGAAGACAACCACAATCTCAACAAGCTAGTGTCTTAAGAGGAGGTTAGTGAAGCTATCAATGAGATACAAAATGGGAAGGCTCATGGCCCTATTCGTTTCAATGTACACTTCTTCAAAGCTTACTAGAAAACGGTTAAACAAGATATCCTTGATGTTGTGGAAGACTCTAGAAGATCCAAAAATGTTTTGAAAGCTTTTAATGCCTGTTTCATAGCTTCAATTCTAAATTAGGAATAGTCTATGACACCAGACAGATTCAAACCCATAGCCTTATGTAATGTGGTGTACAACATTATTTCCAAAGTGATCGCTAACAGACTCAATCCTCTTCTTCTTGCTCTTGTCTCAGAGGAGCAAACTGTATTTGTGAAAGGAAGACAAATTCTCAATAACATCATACAAGCTCATGAGGTGGTACACTCTCTTAAGAGAAATAAGCAAGATGGTATGATCATGTAGCTGGACCTAGTGAAAGCTTATGATAAGCTAAGCTGGACTTACATCAGGGCAGTGCTAAGAGGTTATGTCTTTGACCACAACTAGATAAGATGGGTTATGGCCCTTGTATCCACGACTAGCTGAACTCCATTCTGCTTAACGGCTCTCCCTCTAGAAACTTTATGCCTTCTAGGGGTCTCAGACATGGGGATCCAGTCTCCCCCTTCCTCTTTTTCTCATGATAGAAGGGCTAGGTAGATCGATCAAAATGGAAAATGCTGAAGGAAGAATCTAGGGTCTAAAACTTACCTCGGATGATGTTGCTTCTACTCATCAACTATTCGCTGATGAAACAATGCTGCAGGGCATTCCTACGGTCAAGGAATCCAGAGCTTTCAAAAAAATTCTGAACGACTTTTCTTTAGCCACTGGTACAGAGGTAAGCCCCGAAAAATCGAAGGTAATTTTTTTCAACATTGCCATTGCTATTTAGAGGAACCTCATCATAATTCTCAGGTTTCAAAGAGATCAGTTACCTTCCAAGTAGCTTGGAATGCCTCTCACTAACAAACCTCTGAGCAAGGGAGTGTGGGAGCCAGTAACTAATAAGCTTATGGACAAATTCAGGAAATGGACCTACAGGTCTTTGAATTTGGTGGGGCATCTTTTGCTTACAAAGGTTGTCCTGCAGGCTATACCCATTTTCATGTTTTCAGCTCTTCAAGAGTATTCAATGAGATTTTCTTTGGGGTAAAGGGGAAGAGAAAAAGAAGTGGGCTTTGGTAGCTTGGGACAAGCTTCGCAAATGGTGGTTTGGGGCTTCATGACCCTGATATCCTCAACAGAGTTTCGGGAGCCAAAATTTGGTGGAGGTGGCTTAAGGAATCAACAACCCCTTGGGCCAAGCTTTGGAAACAGAAATATGCAAATAATTTCTAGGGGAGGGATCATATCTGAATATCAAGGCTCATCAAGGGCTCCCACATTTGGAAACTTGCTTGGGAGAATAGAGCCATTGTCCAGGACCATAGTTTATGGGAGATCCGAGCTGGGAACCTTGTACGATTTTGGGAGGATAATTGGCATGAGGAACCAAATTTGTTTAGAGAAGAAATAATCACTCTCAAAAATGACACTAACAACAAAGGTTTACTTATGGTAAGTGAGTTATAGGATTATGTAAGGGACAATGAAAAATGGAGAATGTTGAAGGATCTTCGTTATAGTGAAGAGAGTCCTTTGAAGGCCCAGGTGGATTCCCTTGCTCTTGACTTGGAGCAGAAGAAGATTTTGGTGTCACCCTCGTCTGACCAATTGAGATGGGGTCAAAACACCAAAGGCATATTTAACCTCAAAGAAGCTAAACACATGGCCCTAGGTTTTGATTATCCAAACCCTGATGAGGTTCAGAATGACCTTTGGCAAAACTCGTAATAGATGAAAATTGAGTTGTTTATGTGGTTGGTTCACCAAAAGAAAATTCTCACATGGGAGAATCTTCTGAGAAGGGAACTTGTTGGCCCATCCAAATGCCATCTATGTGGCCTACAGGAGGAGATGATCAAACATTTCCTAAACCTCTTCCACTTCACCTCTACCTTGTGGGATTGGATGACCTTAGTCTTCAGGTAAACTGATAGGGATAGACTCACCGTCACCAACATCTTGAAGAATTAGAGGAAAGAATTCTCAGTTAATGAAATCATTAATAAGGCTTGTACATTGTTTCTAGTCTTTATTATCTGGGATGTCTGGAAAGAATGCAATGGCAGGATTTTCAAGAACAAAACAGGTTCGACCTAGAACACCACTGTCTAAATTTTACGACAACTCAAAGATATTGTATGAGCCCTTATCTAGAAAATTTTTGAGGACCCTCCTTCACCCTAGGATTCTCACATACTCCTACAATTGGGTCTCCATTCTTTGGTTCCCTAAGGCACAAACAAGGGTGTGAGCAAAGCAACTGCTGGTAAAGATATCTGGCAGCCTCCTCCTCATGGCTTTTTCAAAATCAAAATATACAGGACTTCTAAGGGCAACACAGGGATGGCTAGATTTGGCAGTGTCATAAGAGATGAGCAGGGGTGCATAAAGGATATCTTTCACAGTCATTTGGGGATTGCCACTAATAACATGGCAGAGCTCATGGCCTTAGAGCAGTGCCTCGAAATCCTGATGGAGTCAAATTTACACAATGCCATCATTGAAGCTAACTTTGAGTTGGTCATTAATGTGACCAAGAAAATGTGTGATGGAATGGCACCTGGAAAAGTTTTAAAACATTGGAGGTTGTCACAGGTCTTTCAGTGTATTCATTCCCACTTGTGAACCTTGAGAACCGTAAGCTTCGTTCATATGCAAAGAAAATCCAATATGTTAGTTGATGATCTGGAGAATGAAGGAGTGTTGTGTAAGGAAAGATATATTTGGTACGATTGGGATTATATACCCTCTCGTAAGCCACGTGATGATTGTCAACAATAGGTAGCTAAAGATATGGCATACTTCCAGACCATGAAAAATGAGCAAGACAAAGACTAGCGGAAGTAGGAGAGAGCGGAAGTCCTTGAGCCTGGGTGAAGTGCCACAACAAATCTTAGCCGTCAATCCCATAGTCAATGCTTAAGTAATAGCTAACTACGGGGGATGAGTATTTGGTAAACAATGTGCTATTTGAAGGGTCGCAGACCACAAGTTTTGATGGCCTTGGTTATCGAATGGCTATTGGGTTTGAAAAGGGTCAGAGGTTAAGCCTACGAGTGGACCCGAAGATTTATAATTCAATGGTTTATAATATTTATCGTCTCCGTAAAGTTGGTAAATGTCATGCATGTTTTCGATCTGATATCATTGAGGACCCTTGGATCAAAAGGGTCTGGATCGAATGGATATCGGGTTTTAAAATGATTGGAGGTTAATTCTAAGAGCGGACCCAAAGTTTTATGGACCAATGGCTTATAATATTTATCAACCTGAGGAAGCAGGTAAGTGTCGTGCAAGTTTCTGGTGCAATATCATTGAGGAACGTTAGATCATTTGAGTTCTTGACTGAAATGATTTCGGGTTTTGAAATGGTTGGAGGTTAAGTCTATGAGTGGACCTGAAGTTTTATAGGTGAATGGTTTATAATTTCTTTCAGCTCCATGAAGTGGGTAAGTTTCGTGCAAGTTTCCGATGCAATATCTTTGAGGACATTCAAATCAACTAGGTTCTTATTGAATGGCTATAGGGTTTTAAAATGGTCAGAGGTTTTGTGTGTAAGGTTTTGGCTTTTGTTGAACCTGGTGTCTATTAATTATCAACGGGTTTGTATTTTGTTGGTCTTTACACTTGCAAAGACGTGTACCATATCTAATCTTTTTATCGGTTAATTGAAGGCTCCACTCTTACTTGACCAAAAAAATAATAATATTAACTCATAATAACAACCATGTCCAATAATAATTATAATTATAGTTGTGATAATCAAATTATTATTATAATAATAATATAATAATTATTATTTTATTATAATAATAATATAATCATAATAATATTATATTATGGTTATAATAATATAATAATATAATTAATAATTATATTATTATAATAATAATATTATAATTTTTTTCCCAAAAGAAAAATTGTAATTTTATTAATGAAAACAAAATTACATATTGTAGATGCTCATATGCATTCATAGGCCGGTCAATGACTACCGATAAGAATTTGAAAACAAATAATGTACATATGGGGAGAAAAATCATGCTTTTCTCCTTTTTTTCTTCTCAATCTTGCACCACTCGTCTTGAGTCAACATCGAAGACACAAGTGCAAGCGAGGTATTACCCGCAGGTTGAGAGTTTTCTTTATCAGAATCAAAGTTGTCTTATGTATGTAGTCATTTGGATCCACTAGTAGCCATTGTGTCTGGTATCTTTACCGGTTGTGAGTACATTAGAAACTGTGGATGTAATTCCTGTGCTTCTGGTTCTTTGTTCATCTCATTTTCCTCATTAGGTATGGGATGTTCCACATCAGCTTCCTCATCCTCATCAGAGACTAATGGGGAGAATTTCCATCCTTTGGCCTATTTCCCTCTTGTCTTCTTTCTTCGGGTATCTTTTTTGGCTTTAGTCTAGGTATGTTGTAGATGCCCTATTAGCCGGCAGATTCTCCATCTAAATGCTATATTTTCATAATCTAGTATTTTTGTCCAGTAGCATTGTTTGTGCTTCAGTTGTATGCAGTCTGGCAAGCCTTTTCTGAGATCTAATTCCACACAAATTCGTGCGAATGTAAAATTTTTTTCCTCCATTATTTGTGTGTCCATTTTAATGTATCGCTCGATGGTGTTGCCAATGCCTACAAGGACTTGCTGGTTCCAAAGATGTAATGGAATATTGTCCAAACTAACCCAAAATGGCATCCTAGAAATATCCATAATATTTGCATCAAATTCTAGAAATCGTGGTGTGATGAAGAGACCTGTGGATCCCTAGAACCGTGGTCCTTCTCGTAATATAATATCTCTAACCTCTATTGAAGGTAAATTCACAATGAACAACCCCTTGGAAGAGAGGTGAATATCACAATGAGTAGTCCAATTTGCGAAAATCTAATGAAAGAGCTCAACGGGTTTTGGCGAGTAACAGTTGAATCGACAGATAATAACTTGTTTTTCAAAAATATTACAATGTTTGAATCTGTTTCTGGTATATATACGTTTAGTTCTGAAATATGATTCAATTGATCCACAATATATGGACTGGGTTCGGTTCTGGCTTGCTTTGTTGTCGTTGATGGTGTAATTTTCCCTTGGAGGATGTTATTGAAAGATAGACCTCCATTTTTGTGCTTTTGATGTCTTTCTGTATTTTTTGTTGAAATGCTCCAAAAGCCTCCTCTTGTATGAGTTGTTTTGTTGTAGTCTGTTGCGCTTCCTCTCAGCCTCAGATTGAGTATTGTAGTCTGTGAGAGGTCTGGGATCCTAGAGAGCTTTTCCCCCAAAAATCAAATATTGTAATCCAGCAGGGTATCCAAAATGATGGGAGATAAGGTTCTTCAAATGAACATACAATCCGTTGTATGAAACCAAACCAATAGTGACATCCTCGAAGGGGTTTTAATAAAAATTTGAAATCGAAGAGAATTTACTAGTGGTGATGATTCCGTCTGGAGGTGGCTAGGCCAAGAAGCGTCAGGTGTGCCACATTGCATTAGGGTCTTTGTGGGCTCCTCCAAGAATCTGTTGCCCTGTTCCCCATAGCCAGTCTCCTTCTTGGCTTTCTTTGCCACCCTGCAGGCTATCCTGGGGAGAGACTTCATCGTAGCCTTCGGAGCGGCAGTCTTAGTGGCTGCAGCTAGTTCCTTGGCATTGAGAGCCACCACTATTGGTGTCATGGGTTTCACAACAATATTTGGAGATGTAGCTTCCTTTTTTGATGCAGGCACAAACTTCTTCGGTGCCTTGGGAGGGGCCTTTGCAGATGCCTGCGTAGCATGTGCGTTAGGCTTCCTGGCTATAGGTTTCTTTTATGTCTTAGGCTTGGGTACATTGTGCTTCTTTTCTTTCTTGACAAGCTTATAAGAGCCTTTCTCTTTGGTTAGCTTGTTGGGATTTCTCAACTTCTAGAGATGGACCTTAGATTTATGCTTTTTGCTCATGAACTTCACTATCGCATATGGGCCCGAACCACTGTTCTCCTTGAGAGCTGTAATGATTTCAGAGATCCTCTGTAAATGAGGGTGTTGTGTAGGTGTGAGCTCCGAACCCTTGTCATCCGTCGACTTCTTTTCCATATGGGATTTTCCCCTTTTCCCCTTTGACGCCTTCATGGGCTTTTCTGCAATGGGTATGGCATCTTCATTCGCCACAGGCTCAGCCGAGATGAAATCTGCAGTAGGATCAGTCAAAGCCATGGACAAGTCATCTCCAAACCCTCGCAGAGTTCCATCGTTCATCCTTGTTCACCTCTTCATAATATTATATTATTATTATAATAATAATATTAACTCATAATAAGAACCATGATCCAATAACAATTAGAATTGTGATAATGGAATTATTATGTGTTTGTTTCTAAAGACCAACTATTTATCATTATTAATAACTATATAAATAGTAACAATGATATTGTTATATATTTATATATTTATTATTATTATAATAATAAGGTTATAATATTATAATAATAATATATTATCTCATCGCGACGATGAACCACACTTGCTAGTTCGAAATGTGTCGACAAACGAATTTTGATGTGATTATCGCCGAAAACCTGTCTAAAAAATAATTAGAATTGTGATAAGGGAATTATTATGTGTATTTTTTTAAAGACCAACTATTTATTATTATTAATAACTATATAAATAATAACAACGATATTCTTATATATTTATATATTTATGATTATTATATTAATATTATAATAATAATATTAATATTAATTAATAATAATAATAACATATAATAATACTATAATAATATTATTATATTATTATAATAATAATATATTACCTTATCCTCATGATGAACTAGACTTGCTGGTTCGAAACACGTGGACAAATGAATTTTGATGTGATTATCGCCGAAAACGTGTCTCAAAAATTTGATATGGATCACAGAAGCCTCAATTCAATTAATAGTTATTATATTAATAATAATAATAATAATTATTATTATTATTATTATTATTATTATTATATATTGTTATCATTAATATAATATTATTATAATAATAATATAAAATAATAATAATAACAATTATATTGTATTATTATTATAATACTATAATATATTTATTATATTGTTATTATTATAATAATACTGTATTATTATTACCCAAGTTATTATGAACCCAACGTTATAATTTAGACAAAAGGGACTAATATTATAAACCCAAGGTATACAAACCCTAAGATAAATATTAAAAATACTACAATAAACATGGTTGAATTAATAAAGCCTAAGAATTATTATTTTAAAATCAAGGGAATAATAAACCAAAGGAATTATTAATATTATACACCCAAGGAGCTATTAAACCCAAATATTTAATATTATAAACCTAAATAACTAGTGAACCGAAGGGATAAATATTAAAAGCCAAAGGGATCAAGAAGTGCAAGGGATCAATATTACAAACACAAGATATTAATAAAGCTAACCATGATTGATATTATAAACCCAAGTTAATAATAAACCCAAGGGATTAATACTAAAACCCCAAAGAATTATGAACCCAAAGCAATAGTATTAAACCCAAGAGACTAATATTATAAATCCAACATAGGTAAACACTAATATAAATATTAGAAATAGTAAAATATAGAACCAAGAGATATAAGGAGAGCAACGAGGACACTTCGCATCAAGAAACTAGACATAACTGCACTTGTTTCACGGTGCGACAATCCTTTTCACAACGTGACATTCAACTATGGCAGACCATGGTTGACCATGATTGATATTATAAACCTAAGGGAATAATAAACCCAAGGGTTTGATATTATAAACCCAAAGGAATAATAAACCCAACAGATTAATAGTAAAACCCTAGGGGATTATGAACCCAAGGGAATAATATTAAACACAAAGGGATGAATATTATAAATCTAATCTATATAAACCCTATGATAAATATTATAAACACTAAAATAAACATGACTGACCATTGTTAATTTTCATATTGAGACAATGTTATCACAATTCCATGTTGCACTAGGGTTGACCATGGTTGAGTTAATAATAAAGCATGGTTGACCACAGAATAACAAACCCAAGGGATTAATATTATAAACCCAAAGGAACAATAAACCCAAGGGATAAATACTAAAACCCCAAGGGCTTATGAACCTAAGGGAATAATATTAAACCCAAGGGGATAATATTATAAACCCAAGGTATATAGACCCTAAGTGGAGACAATTTGTTTCATAATGTGAGATCAGACCATGATTGACCATGGTTGGTTATGGTTGACCATGTTTGATATTATAAACCCAAGTTAACAATAAAACTAAAAGATTATGAATCCAAGGGAATAATATTAAACCCAAGGGACTATTATTAAAAACACATTATTGGTAAACCTGAATATAAAACACTAAAATAAACATGGTTTATTTTTATGGTGAGACACTCTTTGTCACAAAGAGACACCGAACAATAGTTGACCATGGTTGGATATGATTGGAAATGGTTGACGATCATTTATTTTATAAACCTAAGGGAATAATCAACCCAGGGAATTGATAATAAGACCAAGGCATTAATACTTAAATACCAAGGGATTATGAACCCAAGGGAATAATATTAAACCAAAGGGACTAATATTATAGACAAAATATTGGTAAACCCAAATATAAATATTACAAACACTAAAATAAGCATGGTTTATTCTCATGGTTTTACAATCCTTGTCACAATGTGACATTCAAACATGATTAACCATGGTTGGCTATGATTGACAATGGTTGAAAATGATTGATATTATAAACGTAATGGAATCAAGGGGTTATGAAACTAAGGGAATAATATTAAACCCAAGTGGTCAATATTATAAACCTAATGAGCCTCATCATTGAGTAATTATATGGGTCTTAATTCACCTCCTAGCTTAGTGAAACCAACTATTCTCACAACTTTTTGCATACTTTTGATTATATTTTGTTTATTGGATGAGTTAGAGTTGGATATTTCGCTTTGTGGTCTAATGTGCATTTAATGCAGAATTAAAGGATAAAAGAAATGAATTTTGGCGAAGACCTTGGTCAAAACTCGAATTGGACAAGGGAGAGGAATTATCGAAGGTAAATCCTCCTCATTTACTACCCCTCGATTCAAATATTCCTCCATCAGCTTAGAGTGCAAACAACCAAATCATGATGACTAGAATGTAGTCGAGCAAGTGAAAGATAAAGCACCAGTTTATCTCGAGTTTGGGAGTCAAGCATCCCTAATTTTAACGAAGTCATTTGAGATCTCAGATGCATAAATAGAGAGGCCTAGGACCTCAGTAGGGTTTGGATTTTTTATTGTAAAACTCTAATCTATTTTCGAGCTGCAAGACTTGTGACAATTTTTTATGTAATACATTGTTTTGATAATAAGAATGAGTTTTGTTTTGAGCCAGGACTAGGTTAACTTAGAGGGCTAAAGCTCTTGGGTTAGATCCCAACCCTAACAGCCAAGGCTCCTCTTTGTTGTACATGTATGCTAGCATAAGTTCATAGTTTCATTGTTCATTTTCTTAGTAGTTGCATTTCCATTACAACAATGTAGATTATATTGGTTGTATGTTAGTTTGCTTCCATTTGCGACTTCTTTCAGTTAGCACGTTAGCAAGGAGAAAAAAGGATCACCATAAGGATTTCAATAGGTGCCTCAACCTCACTTCCTCCCTCTACAACCATGAATTGAGGAAGAGACCCTTCAGCAACCCTAAAAACACAGATTTCTAGTTCTTGCATGAGCTTTGGAGTTCGTTATCTTGAGTCAGCATTTGGTTCATTTCATTGTCAAATTTCTCCACTACTCCATTTCTGCAATAATATATCACTCATGCTTTCATCCCCTTCATCCACCCTAACCATCTCTTGTTCCACCATCACACTCACCATTTTTTATGTCATTTTTTCATTGAAATTCCCCAAGATACATTGAGTGAATCTACCCATCTCTAATCTTGTTTATTGACCCCTGAGTGTTCCTAGTCCTTCCAACGCACCATCACACTCATCACACATCTTCTCCAAGCTTCCCAACACCTCAAACACCTCACAATTAGCTCTTGGTCATATCCTGTAGGTTTCTAGTACATCTTGTAGGCTTTCTTGAAATAGCCTCCTTTGAGGCCGAATTGATGAAGAACTTTTAGGAAGTAACAAAAAGCCTCCTAGGAACCTTCCACACCATCCAAACACTCCATAAGCCCTTTAGCCATCCTCAATCAACTTCCATCCACCTATCACATCCACAAGAATAATTAATTTGCATACTTGATTTTGCCAAAAAAAACCAAAAAAGTGAAAACAGATTTAGTTTAGTTTTCTTTCTTGCACATTAGTATGGTTTGATGATATTTACTTATGTAGCTTAAATAGTAGCATTAGGTTAGTGTTGATTTAGCAACTCTCCTTAGCATAGATGTTTAAATGGTTAGTTAGGATATGGTGCAATTTCAGCATTACATGTTCTTTTCTTCATTGCTGCAGTAGAGTAGCTCGCTTAGAATAGATTTTCTCTTCTTCCATCAGAGAATCAAGCTTCTTATGACTCTATAGAAGTTTGGTTTGGAATCCCTAGGGTCTCTCACTAGATGAACAGTGACAATAGGCACGACCTTCACTTTTACGTGTGCATATATCACTGTCACTTCAAAGTTTGTACGAACCCCGGGTTGATAAGTAAAGTTGGTATCCCAGGAGTTGCGGCATCCTTGCTACGATATTGACACTCATCACTTTTTGGTGCCATTTCTGGGGAGGTGTCTGAGTAGAACATGCTTAGTACTTTATTTTCATCTATTTCTCATCGTGAATTTTCTACCATTAGTTTATTTCTACAAAGGTAATCTAGTATCTTCCTTTCTTTCATTTGTCATTATCTTCTTTCCTTTCCATTTTGCAAGTAGAATTTCAATTCACCATGTACCTTTTTCATTTTGTTGGTGATTTTCATTCAATCAACAATTTCATTTCTGCGAAGTACTTTCGAGCCTAAAAAATTTACAAAAACCAACCCAAAAACATTTCCGTTTTTGCCTCATAGGAATAGGGACAACTTAGGAATTTTTTGGCTAAATACCCCCACTGCATCCAACAAGGAACCTTCTCTCTTCTTTGGTGGCTGTGAACTGGAGGATCCTTTAGGTGAGCAACTTGGGGCATATTTTAAGAACCTACAGGAGAGGAAGAAAAAGAGGAACCCATTCCTACTGAACCAATAGATGAAAACCAAAATGAAACAGGGAATAGAGAGAGAGTTGAGGGTGCCTTCTCCATCAGGGAAACCAATGGGGACACTAAGATGAAGAATATAAGCCACTCTGCCCTACCTCATTTCCATGGCCTGAGCATAGAGGACCCCAACATTTTACTTTTTGATTTTTCTATTATATGACGAACCCATGACTATACAGATTATGAGAAAAAGTTAAAACTATTTCCATCTACCATGAAGGATGCAACATTTCACTCGTTCATGGATTTACCTAGAGACAGCACCACAACATGGGCTCAGATGCAACAATATTTCAAAAACAAATATTAGGACTACTGTAGGTCAAAGGATACTAAAGAAGAAATTTTTAGGATGACTATGGGCCAGGATGAATCCTTAGAAGACTACAAAGACATGTTCCAGCTTAGTTACAACAGGGCTAGGTGCACAGTTGACCCTGAGTCCCTAAAGCTGGTCCTGCTCAGGGGAGTAAGAGAAGACCTTATGGATAGCTTACACTTGTTAGTAGGAGGAGATATCTACCAATTACGCTATAAGGATATCAAGACTATCTTCAGAAACCATTCTAGGGTAGCCAGGAAAAAGGGTAGGAGTAGTCAACCTATGGCCAGTACATCATCTTCCAACTCATCCATCAAGGGTGAAATTGGAAATATGCTGGAAGATTTCAAAAGCGAGATGCTGCAAGCCCTTGCCTTACAATTTGACACCATGAACATCAAAAAGAAGTAAGAGGAAGCAAAGAGAGCCTTCACCATATTTTGTCCTAGATGCGCTGGGAGGCATCCTAGGAATGAATGTCCATTGAAGTGTATTAAAATATTCTCGTTCTGTGAAGAAAACAACTCCACAGACAAGTGCCCTCCTTTACCAGGACTCAAAGTTGACTATGAAGGAGCTGAAGGTGTCACTGAGTAGCTTTGCTACATTAACCAAAGGAGGCCTCTTGGGCCTAGAACATACCAGCAAGGCATGCAAGGGTCATCCCATGTATATTACAACCCTAACCAGAACACAATTAAACCTTCTTGGGGACCCCCTACTTATTCTTCCTAGTCTACACCCCCTCCTTCATCCTATGCATATGAGTATCATTCCCAGCCAGCCAGCCAATCATTTCACCTTAAGCTCTGCCGCAACCTTAGTAGAATACACCACTCTAAGGGTGGAGGCCCCAATACAACAATGCTCGAGCTCTATTTCCTCCACCACCTACCCAACCACAACTCCTACACTCCTCTCCACTGAGGCAACCCCAGATGCCTGCCCATCCAAATCTAAACCTGAACAATAGGCAGGCTCAGCAAGTATATAGTGGAGAGACATCATATCCAGCTTATGTTGTGGAAACCCAGGAGATTAACCTGAGATCTGGGATATTCCTCCCCGATAACCAACCTCCCCCTCCACATACGGAGGTTGAGGAAGAAAGAGAGGAAAGCAACCTTAAATTAAATCCAACCTTTCCCGAGAGATTAGCCCAATCGCTCTAACCTACCCCAAAAGAAACTAAATTTCTCAGAGAATTGAAAAATCTATTTGTAAAGATCTCCCTTCTCCAGGAGATAAAATATGTTCCGATTTACAATACATTGATTAAGGCAAAATGCTTCAAGAATCCAGGAAGAAGAAAAAGGGATGCCCCTACCATTAATGTCATTGGGCAACTGTCCGACTTAATGCTGGGGCAAGTAATATGTCCAAAATGTTTGGACCCTGGAAACCTTGTAGTAGATGTGCATATCAATGGCATAATTGTCCCACACACTCTGATCGATCTTGGGGCTACCATTAATGTGATGACCAAGGACACCATGCTCAAGCTCATCCTCCAAGGGTCATTGAGGAAGACCACAATAGTTATGCAACTTGTAGACAGTTCCACAGTCACCCCTGAGGGAATTGTGGAGGATGTGATGGTCTCCATGGAATCCTGGGAGTACCCTGTAGATTTTGTAGTTCTCCAGCCTAAGGTTAAGTTTACTAGTTACCCTCTCATCCTTGGGAGGCCATGTTTGGCCACAATTGATGCTTACATTAGCTGCAGAGCTGGGAATATGACCATCAATAATGGGCATATGTCCAAGGAGTTAGTCCTATACGCTCCTGCTCAACCTTCCCTAGAGCATGATTTACCTTTATGGTTGGAGGAGGAGGAAGAAGACGAGGTTTATTCTGCCCAACTTTATGCTTTAGAAGCAACCATAGGAGGAGGATAGCAAGATGAGGATGACTTGATTAAACACCTTCTCCAAAGTCCAACACTTATTTCATTACCATTAGAAGAAGAAGTAAGGGAAACCCAAAACAATCATCCAATTGACTTATCCTTGGCCGATTCCAACCCACTCCGTGTCAAAGCTATAGAATTCGACTGAGAGAAAACCTTGAAAGTTAATCCATCTCTTTCTGCTCTTGAAGAGGAAAGGCTATGAAACATGTTAAAAGAAAACCTAGAATCCTTTTCTTGGAGTTACAAGGAAATGAGGGGAGTACACCCCTTAGTGTGTACTCACCACATATACATCAGAGAAGGTTGCAAGCTGGTCCAACAACCACAAAGGAGGATGATTCTAGCTCTTAAAGATATAGTTAAAGAAGAACTGCAAAAACTATTAGATGCAAGATTCATTTGCCCTATCTCTGACAGTGAATGGGCCTCTCCTTTAATGTTAGTTCCCATGAAAAATGGTAAGTGGATGATTTATGTCAATTATAGGGAGTTGAAAAAAGCCACAAAGAAGGATCATTTTCCCCTACCCTTCATGGACTAAGTGCTAGACGGCCTGACAGGGAAAAAGTTTTTTTTCTTTCCTAGATGGATTCAGTGGGTACAACCAAATCCAAATCTACCCAGAAGTCCAGGATAAGACCACATTCACCTGTCTGTGGAGTAATTTTGCCTATAGGGTCCTTCCCTTTGGCATATGAAATGCTCCTTCCACTTTCCAAAGAGCAGCATTGAGTATTTTCACCGAATTAGTACATGATGCGGTGGAAATTTATATGGATGATTTTACACCTTATGGTTGTTATTTTCAAGAAGCCTTGACTAACCTAGGCAAAGTAATACACAAATGCATTGAAATGAACTTGTATCTTAGTCCTGAGAAATGTGAATTCTTAATGACTGAAGGGACCGTGCTAGGTCATTCAATATCTCAGCGAGGACTGCAGGTGGACCTGAACAAAATAGCCATCATCAAAATGGCCCCACCTCTGCAAAAGCAGAGAGATGTCAGGAGTTTCTTGTGGTTAGATGGATACTAACAAATGTTCATAAAGGACTTCAGCAAGTTGGTGTCTCCTTTATTTGGGTTGTTGGCCAAAGATTCTGACTTTATATGCTGTCAAGAGACCTTAGAAATTATAAAGGGTAAGTTAACCACTGCACCAATTCTTCGAGGCCCAAACTGGGCCCTCCCCTTTCATATGCATGCTAATGCGTCACAAAAATCCATAGGAGCAGCCCTGGGACAGGTAGAGGAGAAACTGCCCTATGCCATCTATTTTATTAGTAATTGTCAAAGGCTAAGCTAAATTATACTCTGAATGAAAAGGAACTCCTCATCGTTGTGAATTCATTAAACAAATTTGGGCATTACATTACAAGGTAGCAAACATTTGTGCATACTGACCATGCTGAAATGAAATATTTAATGAACAAACCAGATGTGAATGCTCGAATTATAAGATGGTTGCTTTTATTACAATTGTTTGATCTAGCCATTGTTGATAAAGCCTGCTAAGGAAAATGTTGTTGCAGACTTTTTATATAGGGTGAATCTACCTGCATGTGAAGAAGTAGTCGTGGATGACCAGTTACAAGATGAGCACTTGTTTGCTATTTCATTTCTCTCCCCATGGTTTGCTGATATAGCAAACTATTTGGTATCAACATAGTTCCCACCAAACTTGCCCTCCAAAGAAAAGAGCAAGATAGTTAGGAAAAACACTCCCTTCACTTAGTTTGGGGGCAATATTTTCAAACTTGGCTGAGATCAAATTTTGAGAAGGTGTGTAAGGGAAGAGGAAATTTTTGACATCCTTCTAACCTGTAATGATGAGCCTTGCAGAGGTTTCTTTGAAGAAAGGAGGACAACATTCAAAGTGTTACAAGAAGGCTATTATTGGCCCACTATCCATTAGGATGTGAAAAAGTACACTAGTCAGTGTGATCAGTGCCAGAGGTTGGGAAAGCCTACTCCAAGAGATGAAATGCCCCTACAGCCTCAAGTGACTTTTGAGCCCTTTGAAAAGTGGGTCATGGACTTCATTAGGCCTATCAACCCTCCTTCAAAGAAAAAACAATACATTATTGTGTGCACTAATTATTTGACTAAGTGGGTAGAAACCAAGGCAATCAAGGTAGCAATAGAAGAGAAGGTGGCTAAGTTCTTAAGGGAGAATGTACTCTACAAATTTGTGTAACCTATAGAGCTAGTCACAGACCAAGGCATCTAGCTTATCTCGAACATGATTGAATAATTACTCAGCCATCACAAAATCAAGCATAGGACCTCCACTCCCTATAATCCACAAACTATTGTGCAAGTGGAGGTGACTAACAAGGCATTGGAGGGCATCTTAGCCAAGGTAGTGAGTAGCAGTAGGAAGGATTGGGCAAAGATACTATTTGAGGCCACCTACACCTATAATACCACATGGAAGACTACCACTAAATTTACACCCTATGAGATGGTCTATGGGAAAAAGGCCTTGTTGTCCATTGAGTTTGAATATAGCACATTGAGGATGGAAACCCAACTAGATTTGGACCTCAGTCATTCAGAGAAAGAGAGATTGTTCCAATTGAATGGCTTGGATGAATTCAGAATGTAGGCCCTCCTACATACATAGGTAGTTCATCTTCAAAGGAAGATCTGGCATGATAAACATATTAAGGAGAAGCAATTTCAGGAGGGTGACTGGGAATTGTTATATGATTATAGGTATAAAGACTTCAAGGGTAAGCTAAGGACAAGATGGCTCAGACCTTATGTTGTGGAAAGATGCCATGATAATGGTTCAATGCAAATCAAAACTATAGATGAAGAAGCCATTCCATTGCTTGTTAATGGGCACCGATTGAAAATGTATAAGAGACATTTATGAAAACAAGAGCTCATTGACAATATCAATAAAACAGTGATGATGGTGGAGCAAGTTCCAGCTCCTCCCTCATCAAGTGATTGAAAAGGAAAAAATAATAAGGAATCAGGTGAAAACCTCCATGAGGCACCCGAGTCCCATATTTGGGTTGAAAACCTCATGAGGTGGCCCAATGATGAAAAAAAAGAATAGAAAAAAGACTTTGAAGATCCCTGGGTCAAAACCTCCCTTGAGGCAACCAGGGAAAATAACTAGGGTGAAAACCTCTCTAAGGCAACCTAGCTGTTTTTCAAAAAAAAAAAGAGTGAAAAAGATTAAATTGTTATTTGTAGGTGGGAGAGAAAGACAGTCAAGGAACAAAAACAATATCCAAAGGGAACCCTACCACAGGCATATTCATCACCACCACTACTCACTATGCATCCCTCCATCATTTCTATCATTTTTTCACTTCATTGCTTCGATTTATGTGAAGACTGTGTTTTCTACAGGATCCCTTCAAAGCTTACAAGATGGTATTGTAGGAATTACAATGGCTTCAAAAACCTACAGAAGGAATTCGAGGGCACATGGTAGTTTTTTCAGGTCCCTAAAATTCATCCTAGGCATGATCTAACACCTCACCTCATCCACCATCATCATCCCTACACTCACCATTCAAAACAAGAAATATCAGTTTCAATAGTTTTTTCCAGTCATAGAAAAAAAAGAAAAATAGAAAAACAGAGAGGAGTAAGAGAATTACCTAACTGTTCTTTGCTCTACATACACTCCTACTCCCTCTTTCCATTCATTGCACCATCCTCACAGCCCCAGCCAGCAACATGATTAAAGAATTCTGAGGGAGAAGCAGCTATAGGACATCCTGTAGGAAATCCTTTAGTAGCCTATCCCATAGAATTCCAATCCGTAGCTAGAAGTCTTCACTAGGATGATTGAGGAGCTCAACAGCAGCAAAAGCATTAGATCTTCAGTCACAGATACTTGCAAAAGCCAAGAAACCATTAATAGATAACAAGAGGAGGAAGGAGAATGGCATGCAACAAATAAACAATGCAACACCTCTGATCTTCGACAACTGCAACATGGCATCAAAACCATAGGTAAGTATAACACTCACTCACTCATATGCATCATTTAATCAAAATTTGTAAGGGTGATGAGATAGTTGGTTTATAAGTGAAAAGGTGGCAAGTTAACTTGGCCACCCTCGTTCAGTCAGCACATGCAAGACTAGGTGTCCTCTCACACATGGCTACAGTTAACTCAAAGACAGAGGAGAAGTAGGAAAAGAATTTGGTAACTACAGATCTACAAGGTGGGCACTGATTATGAGTGGGAAATGACGAGGTGGTTGTGGGGACCAACGGTCCAAAAATGGCAATGTACCTCTGTTGCCAACACACCACCTCACTCTGAAACACCATAAAGGGAAATAAAACATCGTTCGCATGCATTCATGTATTCCACCTCCTTGAATCTCCCTAACTCAAGTTCCTCTCATAACTCTGGCTACCCACCAAAAGAAAGGATCCATCATTTTTCACAAGAATTCCTACAGGATATAGTCTACAGGATACACAGAGGCAATCTATAGGATAGGCAAAGAAGAGTTCAAGAGGGGATATCACGAGAATTTTCCACTACCACCATTCTAAAGAGGTAATCTCTAAAATTCCATCCCCATTAGAAGAAAATGAACCAAAAATACTCTAAAATCTAGTGAATTTAGAAAATGTGCGGGGTGAATTACAGGCACATTCAACTCTGTTTTCCTCCTAAATTAAAAAAAAAAAAATTGTGTCAACCCTCTCATTTTCTCCTCAAGCCTCACAAGCAAGATGACAGGAGGGTTTAATAGAAGAGAGCCCACAAACACTGTGAGGATACAACAACACCCCCAAGTGCTTGAAATCTTTACAAGACACAACTAGATGAGGTTTTTCGAAAAATTCACACGGTATGATGATTAGGTGGCTCAAGAATTTGCTCATTGCGTCACTCCACACAACATAATCCATGCCACTATTTTAGTTAGAGGGCTCATTATAGATCTCCCCCAGAGCTCATCAGTAGGGTCACCACACCTCCCCTAGAAATTCCATGGAGAAAAGAAGACAAAGGAGACAGTCAGGTGGCAAGAAGGAAATTCTTTTTAGAAGGTGAAGAACCCACAAAGGATAAAAATGGAGTAAGAAGGGACAATCTGCCACACCGATGGAGTGAGGTAGGCTACCAGCTCATCAAATATATCTAATGTGAGGGTGGATATAGTGTTGTTTATGACTACCATTTCACGATCCTTGAAGAATTAAGATTTGGGGTGGAAACACCAGTTCACCAAAGACTCAACATACCCTATTTCTTGATGCAATCACCCATAGACTCCAGCAACAACGTAGAGGAACGAAATTCCCTACAATTGGCTCACCATGGGTTGATTAGGATCATCATTGAGGATGCCCTCCAAAACCTCAGAATCCCTATAACATTGTCAATCTTCAAAGACATGCTAGTAGAGGATGACATCAAAACCCTCACTTATCATGTTAGTCCTTCTGTGAGTGAGGAGGAGGCAAAACAGGAAGAAGAAGATACAGATCTAGATCAGGATGAGATGGATGAAGAAGAAGATGAAACAAAGGAACATGATGAAGCAGAAGAAGAAGAGGGAGAAGAGAAGGAGGATGATGATGAAAGAGAGGAGGAAACTAAGGAAAAAACTAATGAAGATGAGGAAGAACCACAAGAGGAATAAGACATGAAAAATAAAGAGGAAGAAGGAGTTGAAACAAAAGGGAAAGAAAACAAGGAGGAGTCACTTATGGTGTCTCCAAAGGCCATTGAGATGGAGGCAGAAACTACCCTCACTACTCTTAGCACCCCAGTCAAGCAAAATGGAAAGAGAAGGAGGCAAACCCCCTATATTTCAGAACAAGAAAGAACACAACAATCAAACAAGGGAAGCCACAAACATCAACCAAAGTTCCTATTGAGATTGAAGATTCCCCTACTCAAAGATACAAAATACTTCCCCTAAGTCACCAATCACATATGTAAGGAGGCATAATACTAAATCAACTTCCTCAAAGGGCAAGGCAATCCTACAGGATCCACAACAAAACCTACATGAAGAGAAAACAGTCCTACAGGATACTTTGCTTAAACTATAGGAAGCACAGAAATTAGAAAGTAAGGTAGGGGAGTAGCAAGAAACAAAGGAAGAATACATGGAGACAAAGGAACCAAGCCCCCAACCTAGCCTGGACTCTTATTACCATTTATTGAAGGAGGCAGGGTGATACCTCAAAAATTTTCCATCCAATTGTTTTTCAAACTTGAGAAGGAAAGGGCCACAACCCACTGATGGATGCAAATTGCCAAGTCAAAGGGGGTGGAACACATTGGGCACATGGAAGAGAAGCTCAAAGAAATGGGCAAAGAGCTAAGTGGCTTAAGGGATAGAGAAGCAATAATGAGAGATTAACTTGAGAGGGAAAATGCATGGCTGAGGGTATCGCTGTAGGAAAGGGAGAACCAACTAGCATGTATGGCTAGCCTCTCCTTGTAGGCCATCCAGTGTAGGATGCCAACTATATCCTATGCTCTTTACCTCAAAGAACAATGGATGTAGTTTTAGATTAAAACGCGAGAACAAAGGGGCACCATGCCATTTCAGGACTACAGGCAATTTATTGATCTTTGTGATCACAGTACACTAGAGGATAGGGCTAAAATGGCTGAGCTTTATGTGCACAACATGGCCTTCACCGACACGAATGTTTGGGATCTTAATGCCAAGCAATGAGATCTAAAATTAATGTCTTTGGCATCATCGATGAACCATGAGGAGTCAAGGGCTGCAGAGATGAAAGGAATATTGTCCATAGAGCAAAATGAACCTCTTTTCATCATAGTTGAGAAATCAAATCCCATGGCCCTAATCAGCACCCATAATTTGATTTCAAATGACCCTAGCTAGCACCTAGATATCTTGCTGCCCAAGAGCAAGTAATTTCACATTTTGAGGATATATTCAGCTTGCTAGGAGATGATAGTATACATCCCTGCTTAAGAAGATGGAACACACTACCACACAGCTTGAAGATTAGAGAATATCATTCCACTAAAAGGTTGAGAGATGTACTCAATAGGACACCTATGAATAAGCAATCAATGTAAAGGTTGAAGGTCAATTCGATAGGCCTAAAACTCAGTCCACCACTACTCCCAGGGATGCTAGAAGGGAGAAAAGAAGAAGAAGAAAAGAGATAGTGGGAAGAGGTAGAAAGCAAACCAAGCTTCTATGAACAAGAAGAAGAGACCACATTAGAGGCATGGGATGTTAGAGAGGCTACCAGAGCCATGAAGGATATGAACATTGACTAAGTTGCTCATAGGATGAGCAACACTTTCAATAGGGTGGTGATGATGAGCCTCATCATTGGGTAAATATATGGGCCTTAATTCACCTCCTAGCTTAGTCAAACCAACTATTCTCACAACTTATTGCATACTTTTGATTATATTTTGTTTATTAGATGAGTTAGAGTTGGATATTTTGCTTTGTGGTATAATGTGCACTAAATGCAGAATTAAAGGATAAAAGCAAGGAATTTTGGTAAAGACCTTAGTCAAAACATGAATGGGACAAGGGAGAGGAATTATAATAGGTAAATCCTCCTCATTTACTACCCCTCCATTCAAATATTCCTCCATCAGCTCGGAGTGAAAACAACCAAATCATGAGGATTAGAAGGCAGTCGAGCAAGTGAAAGACAAAGCACTAGTTTATCTCGAGTTTGAGAGCCGAGGCAACCTAATTTTAACGAAGTTGTTGGAGAATTCACATGTATAAGTAGAGAGGCCTAGGAACTCAATAGGATTCATATTTTTTATTGTAAAACTCTACCCTATTTTTTAGTTGCAAGACTTGTGACAATTTTTGATGTAATCCATTATTATTATAACAAGAATGAGTTTTGTTTTGATCTAGCACTGAGCTAACTCAAAGGGCTGAAGCTACTGGGTTAGGGCCCAACCCTAGTAGCCAAGGCTCCTCTTTATTCTACATGTATGATAGCATATATTCATAGTTTTATTGTTCATTTGCTTACTAGCTGCATTTCCATTACAGTCTTTTAGATTAGATTGGTTGTATGTTAGTTTTCTTCCATTTCTGCCTTCTTTAAGTTAACAGGTTAGCAAGGAGAAAAAAGGATCACCATAAGGTTTCCAACATATGCGTTGGCCTCACTTCCTCCCTCTAGGACCATGACTTGAGGAAGAGACACTTCAGAAGCCCCAAAAACATAGATTTCTAGTTCTTGCATGAGCTTTGGAGTCTGTAGTCTTGATTTAGCATTTCGTTCATTTCATTGTTATATTTTTCCATTACTCAATTTCTACAATAATATCTCACTCATGCTTTCATCCCCTTCAGCACTCTCTTCATTCATAATATAGGCAAATGATTCATTCATTTCTAGTTTATGAAAATATAGCTTGTTGCGTAGTTCTTGGAAAACATAAATGTTTTAAGAACAACAGGTACTTCAAGAGGAGACCCAGACTTTTTCACCAACAACCACCTTCCACTTCATCCACCCTAACCATCTCTTGTTCCACCATCACCATCACTAGTTCTTCTGTCATTTTTTCAACCGGTGCCTTTGCCTCACTTCCTCCCTCTAGGACCATGACTTAAGGAAGAGACCCTTTAGAAGCCCCAAAAACACAAATTTCTAGTTCTTGCATGAGCTTTGGAGTTTTGATTCAGCATTTGGTTCATTTCATTGTCATATTTTTCCATTACTCCGTTTCTGTAATAAGATCTCACTCATGCTTTCATCCCCTTAGCACTTTCTTGATGCATAATATAGGCAATTGATTCATGCCTTTCTAGTTTATGAAAATATAGCATGTTGCATAATTCTTGGAAAACACACATGTTTTAAGCACAGCAGGTACTTCAGGAGGAGACCCAGACTTCATCACCAACATCCACCTTCCACTTCATCCTCCCTAACCATCTCTTGTTCCACCACCACCCTCACTAGTTTTTTTGTCATTTTTTCATTGAAATTCCCCTAGATACATTGAGTGAATCTAGCCATATTTGATCTTGGGTATTGACTCCTGAGTTTTCCTAGACCTAACACCCCATCCCACTCATCACACACATTTTCCAAGATTACCAACACCTACAACCCCTCACAATTATCCCTTGTCCATATCCTATAGGTTGCCTGTAATTCCTACAGGATCATCCTGTAGGTTTCTAGTACATCATGTAGCATTTCCTGAAACAGCCTGTTTTGAGGCTGAATTGATGGGGAACTTTTAGGAAGTCACAAGAACCCTCCTAGGACCCTTCCACACCATCCAAATGCTCCATAAGTCTTTTATCCTTCCTCAATCACCTTCGATTCACCTGCCACATCCACAAGGACAATTAATTTGCATAATTGATTTTGCCAAAAAAATCTAAAAAAGTGAAAACAGATTTAGTTTAGTTTTCTTGCTTACACATTAGTATGGTTTGATGCTCTTTACTTCTGTAGCTTAGATAGAAGCATTAGGTTAGTGTTGATTTAGCAATTCTTCTTAGCATAGCTATTTAAATGTTTAATTAGGATGTGATGTGATTTTAGCATTACATGTTGTTTTCTTCATTACTACAGTAGAGTAGCTCTCTTAGAATAGATTTTCTCTTCTTCCATCAAAGAATCAAGCTTCCTCTAACTCTATAGAAGTCGGGCTTGGAACCCCTGGGGTCTCTCGATGGATGAACAATGACAACAGGCAGCACCTTCACTTTTACTTATGCATATAGCACTGTCACCTCCATGTTTTTACAAACCCCAGGTTGATAAGTAAACTGGTAGCCTAGGAGTTGCAACATCCTTGCTGCAATACTGGCGCTCATCAAAACCCAAGGTATATAAACCCTAAGTGGAGACAATTTGTCTCGTAATGTGAGATGACACCATGATTGGCCACAATTAACTATCGTTGGTTATGGTTTACCATGATTGATATCATAAACCCAAGTTAATAGTAAACCCAAGAGATTATGAACCCAAGGGAATAATATTAAACCCAAGGGACTAATATTAAAAACCAAACATTGGTAAACCCAAATATAAATATTACAAACACTAAAATAAACATGGTTTATTTTGATGGCGAGACAATCTCTGTCACAATGCGACATTGAACCATGCTTGACCACGGTTAGTTACGATGACATTGGTTAACCATCATTGATATTATAAACCTAAGTGAATAATAAACCCAACGGATTGATATTATAAACCCAAAGGAATAATAAAATGAAGGGATTAATACTAAAAACCGAAGGGATTATGAAACCAAGGGAATAATATTAATCCCAAGGTACTAATATTATAAACAAAGAATTGGTAAACCCAAGTATAAATATTACAAACACTAAAATAAACATGGATTATTTTCGCGGTGAGACAATCCTTGTTACAATGAACCATTCAAACATTGTTGACCATGGTTGGCAATGACTGAAAATGGTTGAGCATGATTGATATTATAAACCTAAGTGAATAATAAGCCTAGGGGATAGATATTATAAACGCAAAGGAATAATAAACACAAGGGATTAATACTAAAACCCCAAGGGCTTATGAACCCAAGGCAATAATACTGAACCCAAGGGAATAATATTATAAACCCAACATTGGTAAACCCAAATATAAATATTACAAACACTAAAATAAACATCATTTATTTTCATGGTGAGACAATTTTGTCACAATGCGACATTCAAACATGGTTGACCATGTTTGGCTATGATTGACAATGGTTGAAAATGATTGATACAATAAACCTAAGGGAATTGAGGGGTTATGAACCTAAGGGAATAATATTAAACCCAAGTAGTTAGTATTATAAACCCAAGGTATATAAACCCTTAGTGGAGAATATTTGTTTCGTAATGTGAGGTCTGACCATGATTTACCACAATTAACCATGGTTGGTTATGGTTTACCATGATTGACTAGTATTAAAAACCCAAAATTGGTAAACCCAAATATAGATATTACAAACACTAAAATAAACATGGTTTATTTTCATGGTGAGACAATCTTTATCAGAATACAACATTGAACCGTGGTTGACCATTGTTATTATGATGACAATGGTTGACCATCATTGATATTATAAACCTAATTGAATAATAAACACAATGGACTAATATTATAAACCCAAAGGAAGAATAAAACGAAGGGATTAATACTAAAATCCCAGGGGATTATTAACCCAAGGGAATAATATTCAACCCAAAGGACTAATATTATAAACAAAGCATTGGTAAAACCAAATATAAATATTACAAACACTAAAATAAACATGGTTTATTTTCAGGGTGAGACAATCCTTATCACAATGAAACATTCAAACATGGTTGACCATGAATGTTATAATAAACCTAAGGGAATAATAAGCCTAGGGGATTGATATTATAAACCCCAAGGGATAACAAACCCAAGGGATTAATACTAAAACCCCAAGGGCTTATGAACCCAAGGAAATAATATTTTTTTTTTCTCGGTAAAACTAGCTAATCTATTATATTATATTTACAAGTAAACTTTACATGCAGAGAGACAGGCCATCCAGGGCCAACTGTGGCACCTTGGATAGCTTAGCTTGACACAAAATGCTCCCTCGCAGGGGCAGCACCTCCAGAACATACCAAAACATAAGACAGTAATGACACGGCTATACCAGAACATAAAACAGTATTGAGCTCAGACAATAGAGATACGGCCCACGCAGGGGCTTCCAACAAAAAACTCATGGTAAACCTTGCCCAGACGCATGACCGCCATACACATGACATGATTAAGAACTGAAAATATACATACACAGTAACGTAGCATAATCCAAATACCCGCCGAGACCTTTGACTTAGACCATAGCCGAGAGAGAGAAGAGAAAGTCGGAGAGTGCCTCTGGGGATCAATCTTCAGGCTCTTCCTCAATGATGTAGCTCCAGCCTTGGCCTTCAGGGATGCCTGCCCACATTGCCATAGGATCCTTTGTAGTGGCCAGAGGTTCCTGCTCTGGAGGTTGGGGAGGGGATTGCTTGAGCTCTTTCCTAGAAGTTCCTTCTTGAATTGGTGGCTGCAGCACTGGACTTTCCTCACGATTGTCTTCTGGAAGTAGCTTAGCCGAAACTGGTAGCTTTCCATCTTCATTTTCCTCAGGAACCTTAGTAAAGAGAACTGAGATATGTGCACTGATGCCTGCATTATCCTTCGAGCTGCCCAAGGTGAAAACGACTGAGCCGAATGCTGGAAGCACGGGCTCTCCTCCACTGGAGCTGCCGACCTCCATGAACTGATTGGCCTGAATTGGGGTGGCTCTCGCCCTCCTGTGGCAGTAGCAGCAGCAGCAGTGATGGTGCACATCTGCTGCAGGGGGGCGTGAAGATGCACCTTGCCCCGGTCCCCTTCTGCTCGGTTGTCTTTCCTGCAATTGTGCCATAGAATCCATGTCTCCTTCAACTTGTTCCAGGACCGAGCTCGTGGGCTTGAAGTCCCTGTTGTGACTGCCAAAGGATTGCAGTACCCGGATTGATGCAGGGCAGAACTCAACTGCCCAAAGACCCCGCACATGAATAAAAAACACAGAGCGGACTTTGCCCGAGTGAGTGTCTTCACTTTTCGCCTCAAATTCACTCCAATTGCTTTTGGAGCTCTGTTCCCACCTGAGGCATTCACCAGAGTTGCAATGACGGATTGCAGTGGCTGCGTTTTGAGGGAGGAGAGTGCCCACCCATCCAGAATCCTTCCGAGCCTGCACCACCCAGGCCTTACCATGCAAATGAGCCTGCAGTGATCCGCCTTCCCTGTGAAATCTCGCAACATTCCCTCGATAAGAGCCCTCCATAACTGCTTTCTGCATCCACATCACTTCACCCTGCGTAGCATTGAATGCCAAGAGCTCGGGCGGCTGAACATTAAACCTCGGCAGTAGTGAGCCATTACTATGCATCGTTAGCATGGGGCGGCACATGCTGGGCATGTGGCTCGTCCCTGTCTGACGTGCCATCACCCGCATCCGGGGGAACCCAAGGAAATAATGTTAACCCAATGGACTAATATTATTAACCCAATATTGGTAAACCCAAATATAAATATTACAAACACTAAAATAAATATGGTTTATTTTCATGGTGAGACAATCCTTGTCAATACGAAATTTAACCATTGTTGACCATGGTTGGCTACGATTGGCAATGGTTGACCATGATTGATATTATAAACCTAAGGGAATAATAAACACAAAGGATTGATATGAGAAACCCAAAGGAATAATAAACCCAACTGATTAATACTACAACCGCAAGGGATTATTAACCTAAGGGAATAATATTAAACCCAAGGGACTAATATTATAAACCCAAGGTATTAATAAAACAAAGGGATTATTAATATTATAAACCTGAGGAATAAGAAACTGAAAGGATTAATACTAAAACCCCAAGGGATTCTAAAGCTAAGGGAATAATATTAAACCCAAGGGTCTAATATTATAAACCCAAAGTATATAAACCCTAGGTTGAGACAATATTTTCCATAACGTGAGATCAGACCATGATTTACCACAATTGACCCAGGTTGGTTATGGTTGACCATGATTAATATTATAAATCCAAGTTAATAATAAACCCAAGGGATTTGTATTATGAACCCAAGGGAAACATAAACCCAAGGGATTAATACTAAAACCCTAGGGATTATGAACCCAAGAGACTAATACTAAAACCCAACATTGGTAAACCAAAATATAAATATTACAAACACTAAAATAAACATGGTTTATTTTCATGGTGAGACAATCCTTGTGAAAATGTGACATTCAACCATGGTTCACCATGGTTGGCTATGATTGAAAATGTTTGACCATCATTGATATTATAAACCTAAGCAAATAATAAACCCAAGGGATTGATATTATAATCTGAAAGGAATAATAAACCCAAGGAGTTAATACTAAAATCCTAAGGGATTATGAACCGAGGGGAATAATATTAAACCCAAGGGCCTAATATTATAAACCCAACATTGGTAAACTCAAATATAAATACTAGAAACACTAAAATAAACATTGATTATTTTCATGGTGAGACAATCCTTATCACAATGCGACAATTCAACCATGGTTGGCTATGATTGACAATGGTTGACCATGATTGATATTATAAACCTAAGGGAATAATAAACCCAAGGGATTGATATTATAAACCCAAAGGAATAATAAACTAATATTAAAACCCGAAGGGATGATCAACCCAGGCGAATAATGTTAAACCCAAGGGACTAATATTACAAACACAACATTGGTAAACCCAAATATAAATATTACAAACACTAAAATAGACATGGTTTATTTTCATGGTGAGACAATCCTTGTCACAATGCAACATTCAACCATGGTTGACCATGGTTGGCTATGATTGATAATGGTTGACCATGATTGAAATTATAAACCTAAGGGAATAATATTATAAACCCAAGGTATACAAACCCTAAGATAAATATTAAAAATAGTAAAATAAACATGGTTGAATTAATAAACACTAAGAATTAATATTTTAAACTCAAGGAATTAATAAACCAAAGGGATTATTAATATTATAAACCAAAGGAACTGATAAACCCAATCGTTTAATATTAAAACCCAAAGAATTAGTGAACCCAAGGGATAAATGTTAAAAACCTAAGGGATTAAGAAATGTAAGGGATAGATGTTACAAAGAGAAGAGATTAATAAATCTCACCATGGTTGATATTATAAACCCAACCTAATAATACTCCCAAGGGATTAATATAAACCCCAAGGGATTATGAATCGAAGGGAGTAATATTAAACCTAAGAGACTAATAGTATAAACGAAACATTGGTAAACCCTAATATAGATATTACAAATACGAAAATAAACATGGTTTATTTTCATGGTGAGAGATCCCTTGTCACAATGTGACATTCAAGCATGGTTGACCATGGTTGGCTATGATTGAAAATGGTTGACCATGATTGATATTGTAAACCTAAGGGAATAATAAACCCAGGGGATTGATATTATAAACCCAAAGGAATAATGAACCGAATGGATTAACACTAAAACCCCGAGGGATTATGAACCCAAGGAAATCATATTAAACCCAAGGAACTAACATTATAAACCCAGGGGAATCATATTAAACCCAAGGGGTAAATCTTACAAATCCAAGGTATATAAACCACAAGGGATTAATAAACCCTATTGATTGTTCATATTATAAACCCAACCACATTTCTAAATATCGTCTAAAAGCATCGATAAGCATTAATAAACCTTATGAATATTATTACACCTTAGGAATACGAACCTGTTGATTAATAAAATGAAGGGATTGATATTATAAACCCATGATAGTAATAAACCCAACGTATTATAAACCCAAGGGAATAATATTACATCCAATGGATTAACATTATAAACCCAAGGTATATGAAACTTAAGATAAATATTACAAACCCTAGAATTATCATGGCTCACGATGGTTGATTTTCATATTGAAACAATCTTTGTGACAATGTGACGTTGAACCATGGTTGACTATGATTATAAACCCAATGGATTTATATTAAATTGTACAAGTAATATTATAAAACCTATGAATAATATTTCGCACTGAGACAATCTTTGCGAGAATGCGACATTGGACCATGGTTGACCATGAATGATTTTCATATGGATAAAATCTTTGCCACAATGCGACATTGGACCACGTTTGATTTTCATATTGATAAAATCTTTGTCACAATGTGACATTTGACCATGGATGACCATGATTATAAACCAAGGGGATTTATATTAGACCCAAGAATTAATATTATAAATCGTATGAATAACATGACACCTTAGGAATAACAAACCTTACATTAATAAACCTAAGGGATTGATATTATAAACCCAAGGTATATAAACCACAAGGGATTAATAAATCCTAGGAATTGTTAAAAAATTTAATTTGTTAAGCTTGCAAGGACCATTTCATTATCTATTAAACTTAGGCAGGTTTACACCACACAGATTTACCAGGTGGCCTAAACTTGCCTTGAAGGGAAAACAAGTCTGTTATCCACCTGTCCACATTGTAAGCCATCCAAAAACAATAAATTATTAATCTCTCTAACCAAGCTCGATATGTCTTTGTTTCATGTCCATACACTACATAACTATCTAAACTGATACTTGCAACACATAAATTAAAAGCTATCAGTATAAAAGCTATCCGTATGAGTCTTTTCCTTCTATTCCTTTGAGGCAGATTCAATAGGTGTTGGATCCTTGGTAGATGACCCATCCATGTTATTCAACTCCATTATGCAAGGGATGTGGCGATCAATTCTATCCAACTTGATATCTTGTTTATGCAAATGGAAGAGAATTTTCTGCAAATCCTTCGTATAACTCAGTATTTCCTCAATTCTCACTTCCATTCCCACGGAAATATGTTCCATTTCCTTGCCTAATAAACTCTTCATTAACCAGTAAAGGTAGAGAGTTTTCTTAAACTGTGTAATTCATCCTTGGGTGTTTCCCGGATCCGTGACTAAGGCCTTCTAGTTGTCAATTTATTTCATTTTATTTCTTGTTTTATTTCCTCCCACTGTTCTAACAATTTCTAGATTCCTGCATCTGTCCCCTCATAGTAATCCTCTATCGCATAAGTGATAAGGTGTTCTATCGACTTCTTTCCCTAGCGCGGTTCTGACGTGCTTGACTCCTTGTCTTTCCTAGGTGTCATGCATGTCCTACCATGACCATGTCCCCTCACAGCACAAGCCATGACCTGTTTGCCAGAGAACTCGTAACAACAATAGTTAGTTAAATTGAAACACAAAATTGCAATTATGTGCCACCCCGTGGTGACTCTATTCGGAATTTTTTTTCCATCGCTATGCACCATCCGCTTCTTCTCTTCTCTCCATGCTCTCACAGTTTCTTAGTTGGGGTGGTCCTGAGACCGTAGCCTGCAATGGGGAGCTCCTTAGACCAAACCCCTTGTCGCACCCCATTACTAGCGTTCACATGGAGGTCAGCCGACCCTTACCCAATCCATTCTCACAGACCCTTATTCTTTCCTACAGTTTTCTTGGAGCAGTTCACGTCCCTTTCCTCATCTGAATAGGGATTAGTGGCACTTCACCTCAATTCCAGCCAATTGGGTTCCACTTAGATTCTCTGGCCTTGCCATCGGTCCGATAAGAATTTTGGTTAACGCAACACTTGATTTGCATGTGTAGTGGGAATGGTTGCGCCCCTTACCTCCTACCAACTACTTCCCCCTTCCCCCTTCTACAATCTCCTACCCCTCATACACCCACCTTCCACAGTCAACCTCACCGCAAGAATTATTTAAAAAGATTGGTGCATCCAAACATAGTAGCATGCAATTGTCCCCCTGACGGTCGTAGGCATTACCCATTTGGTAGAGGGTATGGATAGAATTCCAGTCAATTGCAAGCAATTTTCTTCCCCATTGCCACCAACAGTTTTCTATCCTCCAGGCCCTCTTTCTATTTACTCTCCTCTCCCCCCCAAAAAACCCCAATCATAACATAATTACAGTGGTGGAGCAAACTATAATTACATACTCGAGATCAACAGGCGTTCATCATCGAGCTTGGGGTCTCTGGTTCTGTCATCCTCCTGCGACACTGCAATACAACCTTTCTCCACAAGCTGACAATGCAAGACTAAACTCCTTTACTTTCCTGCCGATATGCCTTTACTTACCTCCTCACCCGCCTCATTTCTCATCTCCCCAACATTCATTCATGCCGAGGGTCATTGCACCCACTCCCTTGATCATATGGGGGGCAACATTACTAATTGCTAGGGTATCGATCATTACTACAACCATTATATCCCAATTGTCCGTCCACATCCTGATCAAGGTCTTGAGTTATTGGGGTCTACTATCCCTGATGTGTTTGAGGTCTTGATCCAGAATTTTCCCCGGGTTTTTGAAGTTTTCATCCCAGGGTTGGACTAGCCATTATTTGTCTAATGTTTCATGTTGATGATTGCATCCCCAGCTGGCTAGAAAGTCTGCCCCTTTTTTCCCCTCCCTTTTGGCAAGTCTGACCTGGATGCAGTTGAACATAGGGATTATTTCTTCGATCTCTTGGATGAGTGTTACTGTCCTCCAGCTTTGTCTAAGCTTGTCCCACTTGGTGCCATTGTTTAGTTTTGCCAATGTGTTTATGACTAGGCTTGAGTCCCCTTCCACCTCTACGTTTCAGTATCCCATTTTGACAGCGATTAGGAGTCCCTATAGTGTTGCTCGAAACTTAGCCTCGTTATTACTCGATATCACACAAAATTCATCATAAAAGATTCAAGTCTTAGCCTAGAGGTGCTAGAAGAGGCCACCTAGCCTTGCCTCACCTGGGTTTCCTTTGGACTGTCCATCGAAATTAAGTTTCATGAATCCTTCTTGCAGAGGACTAAAATGGGACTAAGATGTTGAACCTGCCCTGTTTATTTTCCACGCTGTGGGGGCTATCATTTATGGGGATAGGTTGAGTTTCTGTAGGATACGAGCTTCTTGGGGGGGAACTTTCCAGTCTTCTTGATTGGATTATCTAACCTCATTTTTTATGTACCATGCTAATCCTTCCGCTGTAATGATGAACAAGAAGAGTGTTATAGGGTTCCCATGCCGAAGTCCTTGAGTTGGGTTGAATGTTGATGTAGGGGTGCCATTCAGCAGAATAGAGAAAACAGGGGAGGATATCATGGAAAAGATCTTGTTTATCCATCTTTGGGAAAATCCATAGGCTTTGAGGATGGTCGACAACTAACGCAAACTAAGCCTATCATGCGCCTTAGATAAGTCCAGTTTTATCATCATACCAGGGATCCTTTGGGCCTTGAGGGAGTGGAATACTTCCTGAGATGTGATGAAGTCAACAAGGATTTTCCTACCTTCTACAAATCCTATTTGTTTCAGATATATGAGGTTGGGCAAGAAAGGTTTTAGCGGTTATAGAGTAAGAGTAGCAATGATTTTGTAAATGACATTACATAAGGCTATGGGTTTGAAGCCTTGAGGATCTTCAAACTTCGAGGTTTTATGAATCAAAGCTTTTAAAGTAGAGTTCAAATTGCAGTGTGATTCATCAACAAACTCTAGGATCTCTTACCCCATGAATTTCTAGGTGGCTTGATACAATTCTGTAGTGAACCCATCAGGTCCAGGGGCTTTATTCTTCTACATTTTGTGGACTCTCTTCCACTTGTTCCATGGTAGTCCTATGCATTTGGGCCATTCTCTAGTCTCAAGTCATTATTTGGGGTATGTGCTCTGTCATTCTTTGTATAGCTCTCATTTTATTCATTGGGGGATTCGAGAGAAGGTCTTGGAAGTGTTGTACCAGGAGCTCTTCCATCTCTTCATGTTGAACTCTGTGCTACCCTTACTTCTCCTCTAAGGGGTATATTCTGTTGTGTTGATTCAAGTGCACCAGGGCTTTATTTAAGAATCTTGTATTTCATGGTCCTTCCCTTAACCAATGGACCCAAGATTTTTGTTTCTAGAGAATCTCTTCATTTTTTCTTCTTTCGTCCATCTTGTTTATCAACACTCCTTCTTCTTGGACCAGCTCTTCAGATCTCCCTTCCCTGATAATTTGTTGTTGGACATCCACAATACACTTTTTTATCTCCTTATGGTCCTTGATAATGTGTCCAAATTATTCTTTATTCCATTTCCTGAGTTTTTTCTTTAACTATTTAAGTTTCAACTGGAAGGTATGCATACAATTTTTTCCCTTCTATTCGCTCTCTTTCCACCATTCTTCTATTTTTTTAATGAGTCCTCGGTCTCTTAGCCAAAAGGATTCAAACCTGAAGGGGTGGTTCTTAGGTCTTTCCTTTAGGTACACCTGCAATTGTATTGGTTAGTGATCTGACCCCATGCATGGGAGGATCGAGGCTTCCAAGAAAATATCGGGACTTATCAACTTCTCTAAGAGAAGGAACCTGTCTAGTATAGATGCCATTTGGTGTACCCCCCTCTTCTGTTGTTCCAAGTGTGAACACCATTGACTGCTGGCATGTCAATGAGGCATAAACTTGCTATGGTTTCAATAAAGGCTTCCATATCCACATTTTCCATTCGAATTCGTCCATTTTTTTCAAGCTAGGGTTGTAACTATGTTAAAGTCACCTCCAACTACCCACAACTCCTCTGGGTACAGTTTCCTCTGGTTTTCCAACGATTGTAAGAAGGCTTCTCTTTCTCTAGGGATATGAGGAATTTATACCCCTATAAGAAGGATGCATTCATTGGAGCCTATATTTCGGAGTTTACCTAAGAGAATTCTTGGTAGGTTGCCCTAGTCTTCAAACTAGAACTCTTCAAGATTCCATAGGATTGGTAGTCCCCCTGCACTTCCATTAGCATCGTGGGCCACACCCTGATAATAAGGTTTAAAGTGTTCCATAATTTCTTTCAGTTTTCTTTCACTAATTGTCATTTCCTGCACTATCATAATACTGGCCTTATCTTTATTCAATCTTCTTTAAGGTACCTCTATTTGGCTCTTCTGCCAAGGCCTTTGATGTTGCAGGTTGTAATAATCATTTCCATAGTTTTAAGGGTTGTTGAAAGATTACTCACAATAGAACTACTCTTCTAGAATTTACAAGCAACTCATCGACCATCTAGATGGATTCATAGATCTTTCTCCTTCCTCTTTTTTTGCCTCCTTTTCCTTGTGTTTGTGTGCCTTTCCCTTGTCTGACTTGGGACCATAAATAGTTTGGTTCGATTATAATGGTTGAGACGAGTTTGTCAATATATTTTTGGAAGGTTTCCTTGTGGAGTTGTTTCTAGTCTTCAGGAATGAATCTTTCGTCCAAATGCCTCCATTCTTGTTGGAACCACTTCATTACTTTCTCTTCATCACTTAGGTCCTCTTTCGAGTTATTAATATCCATTAGGTTTGTTCAACCATTTGCATGGTATCCTCCTTTCCTTTATTCACTTTTTTCCTCTATATTCTTCACTTTATTTCCCTTCGATTCCTTGTCTTTTTGTATTCCTATTTCCCTGATGATGTTTCGCATGCGCTCTCCCATTCCACCCTTTTATAACACAACAAATTGGTTTTGGATTTTTTTCTTTCTCGTTTTGATTTTCTCTCTGGTTCATTGTCTATCTCTGATTCCTTTTTCACCATTGTACCTCCTGAAACCCTTCACCATCTTCCTTACCCATCGTTTCCCTTGTTGTTTTCTCCATAGAGTATTTCTCCTTCTGGTCAAGTGGGCATGCCCAATACAAGTGGCCATATTCATGGAATTGGCGACACCTGAAAGGTATATGTTCATAATCTAAAGGTTGTAGCCATATCTCATCATGTTATTCCAGTTCTATATAATATGAAGTGGCTCTGTGATATTCATGTAAACATCGATCCAGGCATAGGAAGTATATCTACCTTTTCTTGTCAAATCTACCAGTTTGAGAAAGGTTCTAGTAAAGTTCCCAATTCCTTCCAGGATTTCTCGATCGCAAAAATCCATTGGTAATTCAAATAGTCGTGCCCAGATTGGGGCAACCAAGAGCTTTTCCTGGTCTGAATTATAAAATCCCTCCCAATGCATACTGAAGAGTTATGCATTACTGGAAAAATACAACCCATGTTCGAAAACCCTCTCTTTGTCTTCCTAATTAGAGAAAATCAATGTGAAAAATCCCTTTGCCTCGATATTGAGATCAATGTGTCCTTTTGGCTGCCATCGTTGTTGAATCCATTTTATCAACTCTTTCTCTGTCGGCCATCCCTTGATGAACTTGCAGATTAGGACATGGTCCTTCATGTCTTTTCGATATTCCTCTAGTTTGTTGTTCACGATAACAAATCTTGGTTTCTTGGCAACTCTTGGCAAGTCGTTTCCTCCCAAAACTTCTTTCCATTTGGCTCCCAAGACCGGTATTCATTTTCCTCTTCCTCCATTGCTGTCGGTTGCTCCATGCTGACTCGATTCTCCTCTTGCAATGTTCCGATAGGAGGGGATCTCCCCCCCGTCATTCTGCTCATTTCTTCTCATCAATGTTCCACATGTTAGTTATGTAGTCCTTCGTTTGCTTGTATGCTCGCAGGGTTGTGAGGGCAGAGTAGTGGAAACCCTAGAAACCCTACTTTCTCATGCTACTTTCTTTCCCTCCGTCCTATTCCCAGACATGTTCTACAAAATTATTATTTTTAGGGATTGTTAATAATATAAACCCAACCAAATTAGTAAATATGGTTGAAAATGATTGGTAGGTGTTAATAATAAAACCCCAATGAATAAATTATTGACAATGATTGTCACATTGTTTGTCACATTGCGATGATTCTTGTCCCACTGCGACGTTGGATAGATTTTCGTACCATTCCGACATCACAATATTAAACCTAAGGGATTATTGATTATTAAACCTGAGGGATTAATGATATTTTAACGACAATGGGATTAATAAACCCAAGGGACTAATAATATTATGCACAAAAGGAATTAATATACTGAAGGGATAAATATTATAAACCGAAGGGATAATTAACCGATGAGAATAATATTACACCCAACAGATTAATATTATAAACCCAAGGTATATAAAACCTAAGATATATATTCCAAACCCTAGAATTATCATGGCTCAGCTTGATTGATTTTCATATTGAAACAATCTTTGTCACAATGTGACGTTGAACTATGATTGACCATGGTTAACAATATTTTATTTTCATATTGAGACAAAATATTTCATAATGTGACATTAGAACATGGTTGACCATGATTATAAACCCAAGGGATTTATATTAAACCATAGGAGTAATATTATAAACCCTATGAATAATATTTTGAACTCAGACAATATTTGTGAGAATGTGACATTCGACCATGGTTGAATTTCATATTGAGACAATATTTATCATAGTGTGACATTGCACTATGGTTGACCATGGTTGAGCATGAATTATTTTCATCTGGAAAAAATCTTTGCGACAATGCGACATTGGACCATGTTTTATTTTCATATTGAGAAAAACTTTGTCATAGTGTGATGTTTGACCATGGATGACCATGATTATAAACCAAGGAGATTTATATTAGACCCAAGAATTAATATTATAAATCATATGAATAACATTACACCTTAGGAATAACAACCCTTATATTAATAAACCCAAGGGATTGATATCATAAAACTAAGGGAATGATAAACCAAAAGGTTTAATACTAAAACCCAAAAAGATTATAAACACAAGGGAATAATGTTGAACCCAAGTGATAAATATTATAAACCCAAGGTATATAAACCCCAAGGGATTAATAATTCCTAGGGATTGTTAATATTATAAACCCAACCACATTAGTAAATATGGTTGAAAAACATCGATAAGTGTTAATGATATAAACACAATGAATAAATTGTTGACAATGATTGTCACATTTTTTGTCACATTGCAATGATGTGTGTCCCACTACGACGTTGGATAGATTTTCATACCATTCAAACATCACAGTATTAAACCTAAGGGATTATTGATTATTAAACCTGAGGGATTATTGATATTTTAAAACCAATGGGATTAAGAAGCCTAATGGACTAATAATATTATGAGCCAAAGGAATTAATTTACCCAAGGGATTAATATTATAAACCCTTGGGATAATGAACTGATGAGAATAATATTAAACCTGAGGATTTATATTACCAATCCAAGGGATTATGAACCCTAAGATCATTATTATAAATCCGAGGAATTAAAAACCCTAGGATTATTATTACAAATCTTACGATTATAAAATTTTAGATTATAAACCCTAAATCCAATATTATAAACTAGAATATTAAACTCTAATTTATTCAATGTCACAATGCAACATTGAATAACTTGCAGTGTAGTGTGTCATTGTGACAATGATTCCTACAATGTTTGTCACATTGTCATGATGCTTGTCACATTGTGATGTTTGATATATTTTCGTACCATTCTGATGTCACAATATTAAACCCAAGGGATTATAAATTCTTAAACCTAAGATATTATTGATATTTTAAACCCAACAAATTAATAAACCAATGGGACTAATAATATTATAAACTTAGGGGATTAATAAACACAAGGGATTGATATTATGAACCCAAAGGATAATGAACGATCGAAATAATATTAAATCAAGGATTTATATTATAAACCCAAGGGATTAAAAACCCTAGGATTAATATTATAAACTTTACGAAAATAAACATTAAGATTATAAAATTTAAACGCAATGAATTAATATTATGAACCAAAAGGATAACAAAACCATGGGAAAACTATTAAACCATAAGATTTATATTATAAACCTAAGGGATTATAAACCCTAAAAATAATATTATAAACCATACCATTATAAACCTTACGATTATAGACCCTAAGACAAATATTATAAAACATAATAAAACCAAATCCCTTAATACAATATAATAAATGAGAATATCAAACCGTAATTTATTCAATTTTACAATGTGACATTGAATAAAATGCTAACAATGATTGTCACATTGTGACAATGCTTATCACACTGCGACATTGGATATATTTTTATACGATTCCAACATCACAATATTAAACCTAAAGGATTATTGATTATTAAACCTAAGAGATTATTTATATTTTAAACCAGACGGATTAATAAACCCAAGAAATTAATATTATAAACCCATGAGATAATGAAGCCATGGGAATAATATAAAACCCTATGATTTACATCATCAATCCAAGGGATTATAAATCCTAGGATAAATATTATAAATTCAATGGATTAAAAACCCTAGGGATAATATTATAAACCTTAAGATTATAAACCATAAATGCAATATTATAAGTGAGAATATTAAAGCCTAATTTATTAACCACCACAATAAAACATTGAATAAATTAAAATTTAGTGTATAATTGTGACAATGAGTGTCACAGTGCTTGTCTTATTGGAATGATGCATGTCACTATGCTTGACTTATTGCGACGATGTTTGTGAGACTATGACATTGGATAAAGTTTCGTACCATTTGAACGTGAGGATATTAAACCTAACATATTAGTATACACAAGCGACTAATAATATTATAACTTCAATGGATTAATAAACCTAATGAATTAGTATTATAAACTGAAACGATAATGAACCCATTGTTTCACTATGGCTAAACAGAGTTGACTATATTTGTCCATGTTCTCCATGTCTAAACATCACAAACTATGTTTTAAGTATGGTTGACAATTATATGTTTATGGTTGACAATTGTGTGACTATGGCTTATCTTGATTGACCATGTTTGACCTACATTGCTAACAAGATTACCCATTGTTTCACACCATAATTTTCTATCATAGATTATGGTTGTGCATTTTGACAATGGTTTACCACATTCAATCATCAAATGCATTGGTCGATCATGTTAGGTCATTCTAGTCTTTAATATTATTATCATTAACCTTAATAACTTTATTATTGTTGTTAATCTTAATAATAATTAATATAAATTTTAATTGTTAAACTTTATTATAAACATCAATAAACCTTTAATAATAATAATAATAATATTAGGATTAATAAAAAAAATTGTTATATGACTATGAAATACTATAATTATTATTTATTATAATGTTAATATTAATATATTTCTAATATTTAATATTAACCCAATATACTAATATTACTATTTAATATAATAATATATTAAATATTTATTAATATTCACATACTAATATATATTTATCTCACTATTATATAACAAAGTATAATAATACTTAATACTTAACCAATTCATACTATGAGTACTATAATATTTAGTATAAATATTTATTAATATTTTCTGTAATACATATTATTATTATTATTGACAAATTTAATAGTAACTTTTATTATATATCAATATTAATCATAAGATTTAATTAGTATTAATATTAATAACATTTAATTAATATTAATATTAATATTAATATTAATAGTGACATTAATATTAATAATTATTAATATTAATTTTAATTAATGAATTTACGTTTCTGTGATCCATATCAATTTCGAGAAGAATTTTTGGCGAAAATCACATAGATAAAGTTTTGTCGACGTGTTTCGAACCAACCAAAATTTCTCGAAACGTGTCGACAAAATTTTTTCTACGTGATTTTCGACGAAGATCCTTCTCAAAATATTAACTTTAATAAGTATTATTACCATATGACTATGAATGATTATGTCTTACATTTGTTTCACCATGGTTGACCATAGTTGAGTATAGTTTTCCATGTTCACTTCATTTAAAAGTTGCTAACTATATTTTCACTATGGTTAATAATTGTATACTTATGGTTAACTATTGTTTGACTATGCTTGATTATGATTGATCGTTGTTGGCCTATATTTCCCATGGTTGAACACGAATACTCATTATCTCACATATTCTATAATGGTTGACCATACATTAATATAATAAATTATTATTGTGCATTTTGACAAAAGTTGATCACATTCAATCATAAATGCCTTTAGTTAATCATGTTAAAGCATTCTAACTTTTAATGTTTTTATTATCCATCTTAATACCTTTATTATTGTTATTATTAAACAAAAAACTTTAAAATTAACTTTAATAATTTTTTTTTATAATTAATAGTAATTAACATTAATATTAATTATTAAACTTTAATATTTAAATTAATATTAATTATTATTAAACCTTAATAAATATTATTATAATAAGATTATTATTATTAAATTGAGCATTGATTATCACATGATAATCTTTTAACATTTGAAGGAACCAATTGTGTTAATTTATGTTTTTGAAATTGATGACTACCATCTCACGAGCTAACTAAACTTCCAAATAATTAAATGTAAGTGCGCAGTTTCCATGATAAACTTGATTACTTGCTTCCTTCTCCAATTACTTATTGAATGTGCTTGATTTGACCTGTATTCGATGAGGGAATAATTCTTTTGTTAACGTCCCCAAGAACTTAACACATAAAATATTAGTAGATTAAACCTAATTTCATGATAATGGATATTAACATTTTTACTAAGTTTGCAAACCTAGATAAAAAAATGCTACAAATTCAATTGATGTCATGTTACATGACAGAATACCAAATAGCCCACTTGTGAGGAAGCATTGGGTTACAAGCCACAATACCACATAGCCAACTCCTCGGGAAACATTGGGAAGCTTTAAAATTTAACATCTTTGAAAATCAGAACATGACAAGTTGAAGCAATTTGGATGAAAGAAAGGACTTCATTTGTGTTCATACGTTTCGTCCGTAATTCATGCCCTTTCCATACTGGAAATCTGTATTTCACAACTGGTGGTCATTCGCTGGAGTCGATGCTACTCATCTCAATCAGGTAGTCAAGAAGACAATCAAATTTTGCTACATAAAATTGTAGGAATGAACTGGCAGGTTCGCTGAGTTCACATCACGGTCTCTGATTTCTCTGTTGCATTCACTGCTAATGCCCTGAGAGGTCGTGACCGTTGCCCTGTTTCTCTTTTATCACTGCTAATTGGCAATTGGACTCGTTCTTCAAAATATTTTTTTAAGGATAAATACAGGGTTCCTTGATAATGGCTACCATTCAATATCAACTTTTTAATCAAACTTCGAAGGGGACCCAAACCATGACCTCTCACTTTAGATTTCTACCATTTTAGATGTCGACGAATTAAAAGACAATCATGCTGGAAGTCGAAGCGTATCTCTATGCCAGTTCACTTCCACGCTCAAAAGCAAGGGATCAGATCATATAGATTACAAAGATACTATAAACTATGGGCTGAGAACTGAAAACAGTTGATGAGACATAGAATTTATTAATTGAATGTTTTAGCTCTCATATATTTCCTATAACATTATACATGGTATTTCCTTCTTTCCCAGTAAATTTTTTATGTCTGATATGAAGGGACAATTCTTCCCACATCACAGAGACCCACAATAAATACCTTCACTAAACTAATTATAATAATCAGGAAAAGGGTGTATGTAAAAGACCATTAATATTTTATTTATTTATGAGAAAATGAAACAAACTGGGGGAATCACAAGGGTATGGATAATCAATCTCCCACAATAGTGCGATCAAAAAACCCATCTCCAACTCAGAAAATAGTCTGATCAATCAACATCGATCAAAATAGTCTGATCAGAAAACCAATCTCTAGCTCCTTCGGCGATGGTCTGCAAGGGAAACAAAACATAAATATCTATTTTCATTGAAATACCAATCTCTAATTACGACTGCTATGGTTTACAAGAAAACAAGACTGCGATTAGAAAACAAATCTCCAACACCTCCTGTGATGGTCTGCAGCTAAAACATCAAAGTGACTAACAACATTCCGAATTGAATAAACATTGAATTGATAAATCATGGATGATTGAAAAACCAATGATTTCAACCTGGCTAACAATACTCCGAGAAAAAGATATTCTTATATCCTTTTCGCTGCATTAAAAAAAACGACATATATTCCTATATCATTTGTCACTATTTATTTTCCTACAGCTTCCATATTGAAACAATACAGACACCAAAATACCTTAGAGTCTCAACAAAATTAATTCTAGGCAGTTTGATCAAGATTCTAATGTAATTAAACCTGCTAAGCTCAAAATCCATAATGCATACACAGATGATTAATTTGGAAAGAAAATCAAACTTCCAAATTTAAAAATTAAAGTGAGTAATCAAACTTGGGCCATCCAAACATGAATAATGAAAATGTTTGTGTTCAAAATCATAATTCCATGGAGCTTCATCAAGAATCCAATGTAACTAAATCTGCAAAAATCAAAATCCATAAAAAAAAAAAAAAAAAAGAGTAATTTGAAAAACACTTCAGACATCCAAATTTCAAAATAAAGCTAAGTAATCAGCCATCCAAACATGATAAATGAAAACGTTTCTCTTGACAATGTGAATGGGAAAAAGTTTCATGTTTACCTGGACACTAGTTGGAAACGTTACAATATAAGAGCATCATTATAAACATGATAAATGAAACCGTTTCTCTTGATAATGTAAACGCGCAACAGTTTCTGGTTTACGTGGATGCGAGTTGGAAAGTAGATGTTTTATAGTTTAATGGTCCTTTTAACAATGGATACGTGTTTCAAAATAGGTTATGTACCCAGTTTTAATCAATGGAATCAAATTTGCATTAATCTCTATACCTGGTTAATAGGTTATGGAACAATAATTTTTTAATCATAATTTGGTAAAAAATAATTTAATATGAAAGGAAGTTCTCTCTGTCCATTTCATCCATTGATGTAGTGGCAACCATGAAAATATTGGAGCATGTTTTATTTCCAACTATCTGATAGGAATCTATCATTAAAAAAATGATTAAAGTGTCCAATTCGAAAGGGAGGGACCCTTATTGGCGTAATTATTGTATTTTTTGAGAAAAATAAATCATGAAAGTTTATTATGGTCACCTAAAAGGGTAATCCATTTTTTTTAAATGATATTTAATACTTGGTTTATAATTTTGATGCATATGTTAAATATTAAGTTCATTAACACAAATATTATCTTAAAATGAATTAATATTTCTAATTACAATTTAGTTAATTTAAGAATATAACTGAGGATTTACGCAATAAAATTTATCATTAAATTACCTTAATGCATATTAATTTGTATTTTTTATTTCTTATGTAATAAACATTTGAAACAACCTTAATAGTCAATATTACAATGTTACATCATTTTAACACATTACAAGAATTATAACATATTTACAATTTTCAATTCTTACTGAATTGTTCTGTAATTTATGTAATGATGTTAATCATGTAGCTATCTACATTCTCACTTAACATTTAAAATCTTAGCATGCCTCTGGTGAAAACTTCCTCCTTTTAGGAGGATTGAAAATGTTAACATTGTGCTAGACTATGGAGAGCACCTATGTTGGTACCTTGTGGCTGAACCCTAGGTCTCTACATAATTTTTTTCTGCTGACAATGATAAACTAAATAATGTACAATACTTTTACTAACGTATCCCATTTACTTTAGTTTCAGCATAAAGCATTGATGCTGACAATGATAAACTAAATAATGTACAATACTTTTACTAACGTATCCCATTTACTTTAGTTTCAGCATAAAGCATTGATACTAAGGTTTGCAACATTTTGCAAACTTTTATAACAATTGGGGTACATATGCATCAACATGAAGGTCATAGTTTCAATTTCAAAGTTGGATTGGGCTTATGAACTAATTACTACATTGACTTGATGGCTCTAACACAATTTTTTCTTCTATTTATGAAAAAGAAAAAAAATACAATAGAGTTATAAGTCTTTAAAGATTTAATAAATATGATAAAATAGATAAAGGAGAAAAAATGTATAAATGTTTATTACCATTATTGAGAGAATTTTAAGAGAATTGCAATGCTTTAGATTTTCCTTTTGCTAATGATATTTATAAATAGAGAATCATCTGATACGGTCCCAAGTTTGAATATAAATAATTTTGGTTGGAAAATTTGATATATTTTATCTTGAGGATTGTTAATATAAATATCTACTTATGTAGTGGTTTTATTTTGAGCAAAAATATACTGATTAGGTTGTGTTCATTAAGGATGACAAAGGAATATGGGTGAGTATCTAAACTTAGGTTGTGATTATTTAGATGGTACATTGAAAGTTTTTTGTTTTAATAAAATTTTCCTATAACCACATAAAAATGGCATAATCCATAAAACATAATTATGGAACTCATTATTTTCATAATATTTAAATGATATTAAGGAATATGATAAGATTTTTTTTTTGTTTATTGAAAAAATTAGTATTGTATTTTTAGATTAAAAAAGAAAAGAAAAAAGAAATCTTTAGCTTTGTCTAGTTTGGAATTTTGTTTATCTTACAATATCTTCTTATGATTCTTTATATTATTATATTCTGTAAATACCATTTACAAGTTAGGAATTTTTTTCGTAAAGTAGGTGTAAACTAGATAGCTAAGGATATCATTACATGTAAATTAAGTTATGGATTATTTTATTTTCATGTTCTTTTAATCTTGGCAATGTCCAATATATTATAGGGAATGTATTGAATCATTTAAAAATATAAGTTTAATTATTATTTTGAAATGTCACTTATATATAGGTATGAGCCAGTGATCTTTTCATAATTTTCACTTGGTCACTCCAAAAAAGGTAGGAAAATATTTCTTGTGTGTGTGCATGCGTGTGTGTGTGATGTTCTTTATTTCACCAGAACTATTTCCCAAGGAAAAGACAATACATCCAATTCATGATACTAAAATCTTGTTCACTTGCCCACAAAAATGAAATAAATCCAATTTATAATACCAAAATCTATACAGTTTCCCATGAAAAATTAAATACATGTAATTCATAATTGTAAAATACATTTTAGTTGCCCAATCAATATGAATGCATCTAATTCATAATACTAAAATCTAGTCCACATCCCCAAACGAATTGAAATACATGGGATTTATTATACTAAAATCCATTGAAATTGCCCAAACAAAATGAAATAAATCAAATTCATCCAATTCATAATACTAAAATCTATTGCAAATGACAAAACAAAATGAAATACATCTGCTTGAGAATACTAAAATCCAATCTCGTTGCCAAAAAAAAGGAATACTTCGAATTCATAATACTAAAATCCAGTTTGTAATACTAAAATTCAATGCAGTTGAGAAAACAAAATGAAATAGTCCAATTCCTTATACTAAAATCCATTGGAACCTAGTTACCCAGAAAATATTAAATACATCTAATTCATAGTTGGGAAATCTAGCCCAGTGCCCAATGAAAATGAAATAAACAAGATGTATCACATCTTAATACTAAAATCTAGTTTAGTTGCCCATACAATTGAAATAAGTGCAATTCATAATGATAAAATATTTTCAAATTAGATAAAATAATATTAAAAAAATAATTACCAATAGAAAATGAAATACATCCATTTCATAATACTAAATTCATGTCCAATTAAATAAAGACAATATTAAGAAAAACAAAAACAGAAAAAATGATTATCACATAAAATGAAATACATCCATTTCCTAATACAATTAAAATACATTTCAAACCTTACTTTTCTTTTTCAAATCAAATTTTTAAATAGGGTTGGAATTTAAAATATTGATATGAAATAGAATTCATAGTTAAAAAAGCAGTTTCATTTTTGGGAATGTCGTGTGTGAGGGAACAAATTGTTTGTTTCTTGATTAAGAAAACTACCATCATCCCTGACGTCAAGAAGTTTATCCTACCGACAAAACAAGGAGGGATATAAAACGGGGGCGTACTCAACAAATTGATAAGAATCACAATAATTGTTGAGATATTAATCTCACTATCAGTTAGTTGTTGGTTATGTGTCATCACATTTTATTCCATTGTCTGTTAGGTGTCATAAGCAGTTTAGTTTTACCAGAATTCTACTTCATAGGTGTCGAGTTTTACTTGAATCATTCACTATCGATGTATTACAATGTAACCTATTTAGTTTTTCAGAATATTTGATAAGAGAAATCTGCTCCACTTTTTGGTTTCATTCTCTGTGGTGGTATCAGAGCTTAGACTGTGTAAGGCTCTTTGAGAGAGAAATAGAATTAGAGTAAAGTTGTATAAGACTTGTTGAGAGCAGAATTTTATATGTGTGTATTCACAAGAAAAGAGAAGAGATCAGTGAAGCAACTATGAGACGCTTCGTACTGCAAAAAGGAAGGTTGTTGCGAATACATTGAAAGGTTTCTGTGAAGTCATTGACGAGAATAGCATTATTCTCCCAAAGTTAGATACAACTATATTTTTTTTTTGAGATTAACGCTTTTCCATTAGTCAAACCCGTGCATTAGTAACATCGCCAATGTTGAGCATTTAGAGGAGAAAGCTTGTCAATCAAGTTTCCTTGCATCGATTTTCAATTGAAGTGGGTTAGTGGTATTGGCCGGTGCGTTATACATCTACAGCGACACGAGCCACCAGAAAACAAAGGTACTCATCAACATTTTTTTCGAAAAGTCAAAGAGTTAAGTCTTTATTCGCATTACCTCCTTTTATAGTATTCGAAGGCGAAAGATTATTTTTTTTAGATTTCTTTTAAAGGTACGATGGTTTGTAGTTCTTTGAAAGGAGTATTAAAAACAATATTCAAAGGAGGTTTGTTATACCTTTTTAAAACAAGTTTTTTTTATATAAAAAACTTGGAAAGAAAAAGGGGGGTTGAGTTTGTAATTTTTAAAAAAAAAATTTTTTTTTATAAAAACCTAGAAAGTAAATGTAAAAAGATTTTTTTTAAGTTTTTTTTTTTAAATTAAAACTTGGAAAGGAAAAGGATTTTTAAAGGATATTTAAATGAAATATCGCATATTTTGCATTTAAAGAAATGGCTTTCTCTAGCGCTTTTCCACACACCCCGACTTTGTTTGGCAAAAATTATGATTTTTGGCTTTTGAGAATGAAGACTTCCATCATGCCCAAGAGTGTTGGGATACACTTCAAACTACATATGTAGAGCAAGCTCAAGAAGCATGGGTGGCCATGACTAATAATCAGAGGAATATAATCACTGAACTCAAAAGGAAAGAACACAAAGCCCAATGTTGGATTCAAAACTGAGTGGATAACTCTATTTTTCACAAGATAACTTGCGCATCAACAACACATGAAGGTTGGGAAATATTGAAAATTGTGTATCAAGGTAATGATATGTGAAGGCAATTAAATTAAATACATTGAGATCGCAGTTTGAAACCATAAAGATGATTGACACAGAAAATGTGGATCAGTTCATGACTAGATTCGTGGGAATAGTCAATCAAATCAAGCTGATCGATGAAAAAATTTCAGATGAGAAAATTGTTTAGAATGTCCTTCAAAGTCTGCCCAAGAAATATGACATGATTGTAACAACTATTTTCGAATGATTCCATGGTACAAGCATTCAAAGCACCTCTCTTTTGGTAGAGGCAGTGAAAAAGGATATAGAGGTGGCAACAGGAAAGGAAAAGGCTGAAGCAGAGGCAGATCACAACATCATTATACAATAGAGCAGTGGATACCTCCACAAAACCAAACTCAAAGAAGAAGACCTTGGAGAAAATATAGAGTGTAGTGTTATTACTAAAATAAATTTGGGCATTATGAACATGAATGAAAAAAGAAAGAGTCAGATCAACACAGAGGCAATGTCCATCTCTCCAACGATGTAGTTGAATCCTCTAAAACAATTTTTCTTTCATGCAATCATTCTGAAGACACTCATGAAAAGGATCTTTGGTTTTTGGACAGTGGCTGCAACAATCATATGAAAGGTAACACAAATATTTTTTCTTATCTTGACGCTTCCATAACATCATAAATTACTCTTGGAGATTGTTCTCGCATTAAGGCTAAAGGAAAAGGTATTGTTCCTATTCTTACTAAACAAAATCAACAGAAATACATTCCTGATGTTTATTATGTTCCAAATCTGAAGCATAACCTCATTAGTGTGGGACAACTGATGGAACATGGTTATGATGTAATATTTGAAGGGAACACTTGTTATATCTATAACAAACTGCCCAATATAAGAATAATAGCAAAGGTTGAAAAAACCAAGAACAGGATGTTTATTTTGACTCCTAGAAGTTGAAATCTTTAATAGTCTTTTGTACACAATGTGTCAAGAATATAAGAGTCTCACCTATGAAATTATAGATTTGGCCACATACCATTCAAAATTCTAAGTGAGCTTCAAAAACAATCAATCATCATTGGTATCCCTACTATGAATGAAAAAGATTGTAATTTTGCAATTTGTGTTCTTTCCGAGCATAAAGGAGACAAATTTCCCACTTCTTCCTCTAGAGAAAAAGAGTCTTTGGATCTTGTCCATACAAATATATGTGGCCCCATGCAGACACAATGTATTGGTGGTAGTCTTTATTTTCTGACATTCATTGATGATTATAGGAGGAAGACATGGGTGCATTTTCTCAAAAACTAATCAGATACATTCTCAAGGTTTAAAGAATTCAAGGCAGAAGTAGAAAAGCAGAGTGGAAATACTTTCAAGGTACTCAGATCCGACAGAGGAGGAGAGCACAACTCCAATCACTTCAATATTTTTGTCAAGAACAAGGAATAATAATGCATAACACAACAAGATATACTCCACAATAGAATGGAGTGGCAGAAATGAAAAATCAATCAATCATGAACATGGCTAGATGTATGCTTCGTGAGAAGAAGTTGTCAAACAATTATTGGGTTGAATCACTTTCGATAGTAGTGTATGTTGTCAATAGATCACCAATAAGCACTCTCCAATATACAATACCTCAAGAAACATGGGATGGTAAAAAGGTAAATCTATCTCACTTTAGAATTTTAGGATCACTAGCATTTTCACATGTTCCTGAGAAGCCAAGAAAGAAGCTTGATGATAGGAGTGAAAGATATATCTTCGTAGGCTATAGTGACTAGTCAAAGGCCTATAGACATTATAATCTAGTTACAAAGAAGTTTGTTTTAAGAAGAGATGTAAAAAAATTAGAAAATAAATCTTGGTCTGATCAAGTTGATGAAGGTTCAAGTCAGTCTTTTTATCCACCACAGCCACCAAGATTGCAAGTTGAATATGGTACATCTTCAAATAGTAAATTCACCAGTGATTCAACATCTTTAGAAGACAACCACAAAATAAGAAGCATTAGAGAAATATATGAGAATGAGCATGAGTCTGACCAACATAATATGTTTGCATTTATTTGATCTCAACCAACTCATTTTGAAGAAGAAGTTAAGGAAAATCATTGGGTAGAAGCAATGAACCAATAAATCATTGCCATAGAGAAGAATCTAACTTGGGAATTATTTGATCTGCCAAGAAACAAAACCAGAATTGGTGTAAAATGGGTATATAAGACCAAGCTAAATGAAAAATGAGAAATTGACAAACATAAGGCAAGGTTGGTTGCCAAAGGATTCTCACAATAGTTTGGTGTTGACTATGGTGAAGACATTGCTCTAGTAGTAAGGTTAGACACTTTCAGAACCATTTTGTCCATAGTAGCTCATCACCAATGGAAATTCTATTTTCTTGATGTAAAATTTGCTTTACTAAATGGTATATTATAGGAAGAACTTTGTGTAGAGCAATTTCCTAGTTTTGAAGTTTCAGGACAACAAGATAAGGTATATAGATTGAAGAAAGCCTTGTATGGTTTGAAACAAGCTCTAAGAGCTTTGTATAGTCGCATTGACACCTATCTCATCAAAAGTGATTTTTTGAGAAGCAACCATGAGCCAAATTTGTATACCAAAATGCATGAAGGTAAAATTATGATTGTATTCCTTTATGTAGATGGTCTTCTTTATACAGGAAATATGTTGTTAGAAGATTTCAAAGAAGAAATGCAAAAAGAGTTTGATATGACAGATCTAGGAGTCAAGAAATAATCCTTAGGCAATGAAATTCACCAATCCGCTAATGGAATTTTTGTTGGTCAGCAAAAATATGCCACTGATATCATCAAAAAGTTCATAATGACCAATTGCAAACCTTCAGATACACTAATTACTCAAGGAACAAAACTGAGCAAAGAAGATGTAGCACCACCAATTGATTCCGCACTGTATAAATTTGTAGTTGGTAGATTGTTATACCTCACTTCAACTAGACCTGATATTATGTTTCAGCAAGTTTTGTCTCCAAGTTTATGCACTCACCTAAGATTTCTAATTGGAAGGTTCCAAAAAGGATCTTAGGGATTATGCAGGGATTTTAGATGATCACAAAAGCACCTCAGGGTATGCTTTTCATCTTGGAACCAATATCATTCCATGGGCATCTAAGAAACAATCAAGCATTTCAATATATTCTGTAGATGAAGAATATGTAGCAGCAAATTTAGTAGCTTGTCAAGTTGTGCGGTTGAGAATATTGTTGAAATATATTTGAAATATTTACAAGGATCCAACTCGAGTCTACTTTGATAGCAATCCAACTATTAGTGTCGATACCTTCATCCCTCCATTAGTGACCAAATTCTCTTGTTGCATCGCATGTTAGGTGTCTCGTCTCATTAGCTGCATTCCATTGGGGTCATGGATCATATGATGGTAGTGGCATATTATAAATTTTCCCTCGTGATTTTACCTGCTGGCCCATTTTCATACATTTAGGTCATTTTGCAGTCATTTTTTGCCCTTAAATCTGCAAAAGTCATTTTTAGGGTTTTAGGTCTCATTAGGTCTAGGGTTTCATCAATAAGGTCTTGAAAATGCTCAATAATGGTCAGTTGGGGCATGAGGAGGTCAAATGAAGTCTCAGCAATTTTGAGGAAAAACAAAGTTTTTTATGTTTTATGTACAAATTCTCATGTAATTTAATTTTTCTATATGTAATAATTTCAAGAGGTAGCCCTCGTCACATTGCCAAGCCTCCACAACTCGAATTCCTACAAAATAAACAAAATGCCAAAGCCTTTAGTCCATCAAAGGCAAAAAGTAAGACAAATTGCCCAAAACAGAGTTTGAAAAAGCAAGTGAAAGTGAAACATTAGGAAAGTGGGTTTTCTTGAGTGAAAAATTAAAACCATAGTTATAAAAAGAGTTTTCATGTCAAAGGAGGCTCATTTGTGTCCAAAAGTGAATGAGAGCAAGTGTAAGCTACGTTTTCGAAGCATAGGAGTGATTTTCCAATCAAAACAGTGAAAGTTTGAAGCGCGGCGCACCTAGGTCAAGGTGCGGTGCACCTGGCCCACACGGTACACACAGAGTGTACTCTACGTTGTAATTTTTAACTGGTGCGACGCACTAAAGAGGCATGACGTGTTAGTCTTCAAGGCCAAAAATCATTCAAATCTTCCTCCAAAGCTCCCAAAAACGTAAATTCATCATTGCACAAGTAAGTCAACACTCCCATATGCCCAATGTATGAGTTTGCTTCAGTATTTATGGTGATTCAATAGGGAAAAATTTAAACCCTAGCTCCTTGCAGAGTTTGTTAAAAAAAAAACTTTCTAGGGTTTACAAATCACTGTTTTTGCTCTCTAAAACCCACCCCTTCCATCCCCACTTACCCTACAAACAACATTCCCAAACCCCCATTCACAGACCCTTCACTGTCCCCTCACCATTAATCTCTATGTTTTAGAAGCAAATACTCATTGACACTATAAAATCTCTTCACACTCATCTAAGAAGATCAAGCATTGGTAAACATGGAGTCAGATTCTTCTTATGACAGAAATGAGGAAACAATCAGTGACTCCTCTAAAGAAATTCATGCACCAAGGAGACCTCACAAGAGTGGAAACACAACCGAGAGGAAGCTACTTCACTTACTGAGTTGTTGGCCTGCCCTCTTGCTGTGACATGCTTCCAACATCAGTCTTGTTATCAATTTTGTGAGATGGTGGAAAGAGTCTTGAAATACCACCATGAACTTGCCAGACTGTTTGTGCTCCATCTTCACAATACTTAGGTCAATTTGGCAGGTGTGACATTCATTTTGACGCCAGAGACTATAGCTCAAGCAACTGGTATTCCAAATGTAGGTGAGCAGTGGAATAAGGTGCAGTTGGTTGACAGAGATCATTATAAGCCTTATATCAAGGCTGGTTTTCAGAGACATGTCAGTAGGGTCTTCCCTTTTAGGTACCTAAAGAACACATATGCTCCCCTTATGAAACTCATAATCAAATATTTTAGCTGTGAGGTAAGATTTTCTCGCTTATACACCAATCATATCAGGTTGTTGATGCATTTCACTAGGGTGAGGATGATGAACCTCCCCTAGTTTATTTGCCGGAATATTGAGAAGATGACCACATTGGTTGAAAGGAAGCCTCCTCATCAACAGTATAATAACATCTATCACTTTGCACTAATCAAGATTGTGGTTTTGCATTATCTCAGTTTACTGAATGTTCCATCGGAGGATTTCATTTTGCATAAGGTCTTTATTGGTCCTCAAGTGTCCCCATCATTTTTTCATGAGGCAGGAGAGCCCTCGCATCAGAAAGAGGTGCGTGAGACTCAAACCACTAGTGTGTCAGTGTTTGTCACTTACCAAAAAGGCATTAGAAGGTTGTTTGCAGCAGCAAAACGAGTATTATCTCCACCTGGGGTGGAAGGGGTCTTGTTTCCTCCAATAGCAGAGCAGGTACAGGACAAGGGTAAGTAGCCATTATGTGATGAGGGACCTTCAGGAGGTCATGAGACAAATTTCATTCTTATTCAAGATGATGACACTGATTTTAGCTCAAAGCTCAATGAGATAATTCGGGAGCAACAAGATGACATTCATGACTTGTCTCTCAACCTGGAAAGAGCCCAGTGGATAATCAACTATTTGGAGCAGAGAAAAAAATAGTTAGAGATCAGAAAACCATCATGAAGCTCCAAAACATAAGGGCAAATCGACAAGTTGCCAAGAGGGGGAAAATCAAGTTGACACCACTTGAACAAGAAATTGAAGCTGATCATGAATCTTGGCTTGAGAGGAGAAACATGCACTTGGAAAAGATTTTGGAGAAGGCCAACAGAGAGAAAAAGATGTTGAGGCACATGGCCTGCCACTACATGGCGAGAAACAAAGCCTGTAAAGCCAAAATTAGGACTTTGAAGGCCAAGTTGAAGAAAGCATTGAGGAAGAGAAAAGAGCAAGATAAACTATGAATCTTGGCTGAGGCTTCCTTAGCCCAACACAACACTTGATGAAGGACACTCAACCCAAATTTCAAGAAATTTCAGAAATGTTTTGCAAATTTTGAATTTTTGGACTAAAAAATAGGGTTTTCTGCCTAGTGCACCGCACCACCTGGCGCACGCTTTTTCTAGGGACCTCCTTTGGAGGAAAACTCGGCATTTTTGGACTCTTCATGAAAAAGTATCAATGCCCTCACATGGCCAAGAAATATTTACAAGTTTTGAGCTTCCAAAAAGGTCAAAAACACCTCAAAAATGACCTTTCTGGCCCTTTTTGGCCACACAGGGAGTAGTGTTGGGAGAACTCATTTTGGGAGGGGAAAATAGACACCAAATTCAGAAAATTTCACTTATTCGGGAATATAGATAGTAGACCTTTCCAACAAGCTCACTTGGAGCAAATTTGGTGCATGGGAAGGCCTCCAAAATTAGCTCCAAAGTAGCACAGCGCACATGCACAAGAGCGCGACGCACACAATGAAATTTTGTCATTTTGGCCAAAAAAATCTGTTTTTTGCCTATTTTTTTCTCAATTTGACTTTCCTCTCTCTAATAGTCAAACTCATGATGTAATTTGATGTGAATTGATGCATTTTGATGCAAATATGCTAGATTTTCAGTCATGGAGGTAGATAGATCATGAAAAGGTAGTTTGCAACTAAATGAATCAGTTTCGTAGGTTTTCGAGGCATGTTGTTCCACTGCCTACTTTTCAGTTCTTAGTTTAGATCTTGTCGAAACAGCTCCTAAACTCATGAATTCGACCCCTAAAGCCTAGCATGAGTTGTTTGTTGCCTATATCTAGTAGTTTTTCAGTCATTGGTAAAGGTTGGACTCTTGTGAATTCTTTGAGCATTATTGTACATCCATTTTTGCAGTTTGGCAAAGGAATACACGAGGGTTTGCAACACTTTATGGGATTCTTGTGGAAACTTGATTTTTTATTGTTTTTCCTTTTGTAATTTCAAGTTTACATGTGTTTATGTATTCCATCATCTCTCTCTGTTCATCTTAACTAAATGAAACAAGGATAAAGGTAGAATTCATTGAAGTTGCAGTGCTCTACCTAGGGTTTGTTTAGTTATTTATGTTTTTAGCTGTTTGAAGAGGATCCTTGAGACTTTCATGCCCTCTCCAACTCCTCACCAGTCTAAAAGCTCTCCATATCACTCAATTTGAATACTAAATCATTTGCCTACCTCGCCCCATAGAGATCTATACAAGACTGTATCCATTCCCCGGACCCAAATCTTCCTTTCACATTTGAGCTAGCAAAACAAAATTAAATTCATTCAAACTCCTATGAGAATATACCTAGCCTAAAATCAGTCTTTACATTAGGCATATCAAGCCTTAATGACCATATTCTTCAGAGATTGACAAGGAGAGAGCCCTCTCCCGACCTAGTAGGGCTAGCTACCAGGATAAGCGTGGTTTGATGTTACCTTAGATTATGCCTTTCTCAACCTGAGGTAGATTTAGACCCTAACATATTGGCGACCATACTAGGGAAGAAAGTTTATTATCATTGTTTTGCTTTGTAGACTACAGACAGAGCCTGAAGCTAGCTAGGTAGCCTTCGAAACTCTCTTTCTTTGTATTAGTGAAAGTAGATGAATGCTACTTCAGTCAATCGCTCGTCTAGTTTATAAACTAAACATCCGATCTAAACGTTTACCCTAGCATCATTAAGCAATTCTAGACTTTGGATGATGAGTTTAGAATTTCATAGGATGAACAAGTTGATAATTTTCGTTTGATTTTTGGGAATAATTCAACACACTGGTTTCCAGACGATACACGAGGGCCAATCTTGATCCTGATCCTCCTCCTATGTATGAAAACCCAAATCTCATCCAAAGAATTCTTCAACAAGAAAGTTCTCTGATTCCTATGTTCAAATCTCATTCATGTCCCATTGTTTTTGAATATCTTGAAGATCTTGAGTTTGATGAACGTTTTGATCTGTCCTTGTTTGAGACTAAATCTGAAATTGTTGTTGGTTCTACTGTCCTAAATTGGAGTTTGTTAAAGATCTTGAAACTAAAAGTGAAAATAGATCAATTGATAGTTACATCTTGAATCTTCAATCTTCCATTGTGGCTTCAAACATTCCCTAGTTCTTAGAATTTGCATCTGCAACTCTTGGTTCATTCGAAATTGCATCTGGTTTAGGAATTCCTACCGAACCTCCTTTCATTCCCACCATTCTCGTGCAGCCCACTATATCATATCAGAGACCTCCTGTCTCATCTCCTCCATCAACCCCATCAACACCTCAAACATCTCGTATTTCCTCTCCTCCTTCGATACCTCATACACCAATTACATCGTTAGATGCTATCATTGTTCTGACTCCTCCTACATCCCCAAGGCCAGTTGTGAATCCACCTAGAGCAATGGTTGCCCGATATGCACCCCTTGTGTTGCCTCAAAGTTTGGATGCCATTCCCGTTGACTACCAAAGAAAAATCCCATTGTTTGATGGTACTCCCCAAATTATCACAGTTCAGCAGCATGTGGACAGGATGACAGATTTCTTTGACCATCGTGAGATTGATGCCAAAAATGTGATAATGAGATTATTTGTGAAAACTTTTGGATGTGAAGTGTGGAAGTGGTTCAGAGTTTTGCCGACTACAAGTATCACTACATTGGCTGCTCTTCAGAGACAATTCTTGGATCACTGGGAGGTAAAGAAGAACCCTCTTCAAATTCTCTCCGAATATGAGAACATCAAGAGGAGTGTTGGTGAGAGTGTCCAAGAGTATTGTTTCAGATTCAATACTGTTTACAATGGAATTCCTGCTGATATAAAGCCACCTATGGGCTTGGCTTTGATTAAATTTCGTGATGGTTTCAATCCTGACATGGCATATCAATTGAGAGAAAGAGATCTGGCCACTTTGGAGGACATGCAGAAAATTGCAGTCAGTGTTGAGGCAAATCTGCTTGCGAAGAGAGCTAGAGCAAAGGCCAAAAAGAAGGTGACCATAAAGGAGGAAGTTTCTTCCTCTGATCATTTGCTTTGTAAGATCGAGAAAATGTTTGATAGGCTCACAATTGTTGATAAGCCTAAGACACCAGTAAGAAATCCAAACTTCCATGGTCAGCAACAACCACAATTCAGAATCAAGCAACGAGAGAAAAGAGCACAAGACCAAGCTGCACAACAGCAAGTAAAGACACCCCTAGAGTAGAATTTTATACATGGTCCGGAATCAGATGATGATGACAACATAATTGGTGAGGAGAATAATTTCTTTATACCTGATGATTTGCCCATTTATATGGCCGAAGATGAAGAGTATTCAGAAATCCCAGTTGTGCAAAAAGGTGAAGATTTCATCGTGGAAAATGAAACAATTCTTGAAGAAGAGTTTGATGAATATTATAGGGGATACATGAATGCTTTGATAGCCTAGCAGTGGAAATATTCACTGAGGAGTAGAGAAGTTCCCATCAATCCAATTCAGAAGAGGAAGGAACCGTCACCACCAAAGAACGATTATCCAACAGTGCAGAGAAAGGGAAAGGAGGCAACTGATCCTACCACTAGCAAAACACAATCAACAAATGAAAGATCAAATCAACCAATTGTATCAAAGGACAAGATTGAAAAGAAGGATGCTCCAGTCAAATAGGTAGATAAAACATTAGCATTTAGCTTAGAAAATGAAATTGCTAAGTTAAAAGTGTCAATTCCTTTGACTGAATTAGTGAAGAATAGCAGCTATAAAGGTTAGGTGTCGAAGATTTTGAATTTGGATCCATTATCTAGTATGGTAAATGTGGAGGATGATCAGCTCGAACTTATTTTTGGGCCAACATTAGAAGGACAATCTAAGGATAGTGATGTAGCTCCTTTTTACATCAGCCTTAGATTGCATGATTATGTATTGCACAATGCCATGTTTGATTGAGGAGCCTCTCATAATCTCATGCCTAAAGAAATCATGGAAAAATTCGGTTTAGATATCACTCACAAGTACCATGACTTATATTCCTTTGATTCCGGTAGGGTCAGGTGCATTGGGCTTATTAAAGATTGGCACTTTAGATCAGATTCCGGCAAAGAATTTTTTGATGGATGTGGTTGTGGTAGATATTCCTCCCAGATTAGGTATGCTTCTTTCTAGATCTTGGGAGAAAAACTCAAAGGGACATTGCAGCTTGATTTCTCCTATGCTACTATTCCCGTGTTTGGGTCAGTTGAGGAAATTATACTAGGAGAGAAAGATGAAGTACATGATCACTAGCAAGGAGAAACCTCTAAATCATCCAATCAATTATGTACATACTGATTTAGAATCTTTTGTTCTATATTATGATAGTTTTAATGATGTAAATAGCCAAGTAGTTGAAGTAGAAGATATTCCAGAGATCAATGAAAATTTCAGAGCTGTACTAGATCAAGAAAGACAAAAGCTTGATAGTACCGTTGAGCAATCAACCTTCTGACAACAGCAAAAAATTGATGGACAACAAGCAAAAGAAGAAGAGCAAACAGAATTTCAGCATTTGGAAGATGAAGTCGGTTTGTGGAGCATGGATTTTGATGGCGCAATAGGTAGGGAAGGTGCTGGAATTGGCATTTGCATACGCAGCCCTGCATTTCTTCCAAACAAAGTGCCAAGTAATGTCAGGGTTTGTTCATATAAATTAACTTTTGATTGTTCAAATAACGAGGCTGAATATGAGGCTTTAGTTGTTGGTTTGAGAATTCTTAAGAAGTTAAATGCAAAAAGAATTTCAGTATATGGTGACTCTGAGTTAGTTATCAAGCAAGTGAAAGGTGAATACCAAGAAAGGCATCCTCGCATGCGGGCTTATCATAATGTGGTACTAGATATTTTGAGATTGTTTCCAGATTACACTTTGACATGTGTCCCTCGTGTACAGAATGTTATTGCAGATTCTCTTGCAACAGCTGCAATTAATTTGAAAATTCCGATGAATTCAAACAATAAGTTTGAAATTCATGTGAAACATCGCCTTGTTGTCCCTGATAATCAAAGATATTGGCAGGTGTTTCAAGATGATAAAGAGATCGAAGAATTTCTGCAAAATGAAGGCAAATACAAAGACACTTGTATAGATGGAGAGCATGATGATGGTGAAGAAAATGTGGAAGTAAATCAGATGGGAGTTTTGCAGCGGAAGGACAATGTCATTCCTAAAGGTCTAATACCTTTAGAGGAGTTGTTTGATCAAGATGATGTAGCTCGGAAACCAAGCTTGGTGCCAACTGAGAAAGGAGTTGAGGATGTAAACATTGGATCAGCAGAAAATCCTAAAATGGTTAAGTTATCAAAGGCCTTGCCTCCACAAGTAAAGGAAAATACATCAGTTTATTGTCTTCATTTACTGATGTATTTGCTTGGGACTATTCAAATTTGAAGGCATATGATAAGAGCATAATTCAACACATCATTCCGATCAAGCCAAATCAAATTCCCTTTAAACAAAAGCTAAGAAGGATAAATCCAAAGCTGCTACCCTCAATAGAGAAGGAATTGAATCGATTATACAAAGATGGTATAATCATTTCGATAAGATTTTCAGATTGGATTTCTAATTTGTTGCCCGTGCAGAAGAAAACAGGTGAGATTCGATTATATATTGATTTTAGATATCTGAATCAAGTGTCTTTGAAAGATAACTATCCATTGCCCAAGACGGATCACATACTTCAAAGAGTAGTTGTAGCATCTCGCATGTCACTACTCGATGGGTATTCCAGTTATAACCAAATTCTCATCCATGAGGATGACAGAGACAAAACAACGTTCACCACTCCATGGGGAACTTTCTATTATGCCAAGATGCCATTCGGATTGAAGAATGCTGGTGCAACCTTTCACCGGGCTATGGATATCACATTTGCAAATGAGAAAGATGTATTTTTAGTTGTTTATCTTGATGATTTGACAATTTTTTCTAATTCAGATTAAGAGCACCTTTATCACTTGAAGATTGTATTTTGGCAGTGTAGAAAGTATGGCATATCTCTCAATCCAAAGAAGAGCTTGTTTGCCATGGACGAAGGCAATCTTCTTGGTCATATCAAATCCAAGGAGGGCATCTGCATCGATCCAACTTGAGTGGAAGCCATTCAGAGTATTGATTTTCCACGAAGTAAAAAGGAGATCCAAGCATTCAACGGTAAGATGAATTTCTTACGTTGTTTTGTGCCAAATCTTGCAGAACATTTAAGGGAAATCACAAACATGTTAAAGAAAGATAGTGTAGTGAAGTGGACCAAGGATGCCATCAAGTCTTTCAATTTGGTAAAGTTAGCCCTTTCTTCACCACCAATTTTGATCAGCTCGGATTATTCCCAAGATTTTATTTTGTTTTCATTTGCTCCAGATCATACTATGGCAATGGTTTTAATGCAGAAAAGAGATCAGCTTGAGAAACCAAATGATTTTTTCAGAAGAACAATAACGGATGTAGATTTAAAGTATAATATTATTGAAAAGCGAGCTCTTGCTTTGGTAAAGGCATTGAAAGATTTTCGAGTTTATATTTTGCATTCTCACATCCTTGCTTATGTCCCTAACATTGCTGTCAAAGATGTCTTAGTGCAAACAGATCTGGAAGGGAGACGAGGTAAATGGATCGCAGCTTTGTTAGAATATGATGTGGAGATCAAACCGACAAATCTCATCAAAGGAAAGGGGCTAGCCAAATTGATTGCAGAATCTAATTTGCATGCCTTGGACATGAATCTCATTGCTGCTATGTCCGAAGAAGATGAGGAAAGTTCACTTGTTCAGGTATCTGAAATGTTTCTTCTTTCTCCTTGGTCTTTGGATATTATTTATGCACTCCAACATCTTTCACTGCCACCTGGAATGGCTAAAAACAAAAGTGGGACCCTGAAATTAAAGGCTGCAAATTTTTGTATAATGAATAATGCACTCTATTGGAAAGATCCCGGTGGTGTCTTGTTGAATTGTTTGGTTGAAGAAGAAACAAAGCACGTCACGGATGATTTTCACAAACGAGATTGTGGAGGTCATCTATTTTGGAAGACAAAATCCAATAAAATTTTGAGAGCGGGATATTATTGGCCAACCCTCTTTTCTGATGTATACAAAACTGTTACAAGCTGCCATGAATGTTAAATTTTTAAAGGTAAGAGAAAATTACAGCCTTTGCCACTTAAACTGGTTGAAGTAAGTGCTTCATTTCAGCATTGGGGTTTAGATTTCATTGGTGAGATCCATCCTATTTCTTTAGAATAGCATAAGTGGATGCTTGCAGCGATAGACTACTTCACTAAATGGATTGAGGCGATTCCTACTCGGCAGGCCACTGATTTGGTAATAATTCAGTTTCTTGAGAACAATATTTTGTCACGTCTTGGTTGTCCTAATAAGTTGATTACAGATAATGCAGCAACCTTTTAATCTAAAAATATGATTTATTTTTGTAATTAATATCAAATTACCTTGGGGAACTCAACTGCATACTATCCACAAGGTAATGGATTGGTAGAATCCTCGAATAAATCTTTAGTCAACATTATCAAAAAGCTGCTGGAAACAAACAAGAAGAGCTATCACAAGAAATTGGTCAATGCACTATGGGTAGATAGAGTAAATTAGAAAAAATCAATAGGCATCTCCCCTTTCAAGATCGTGTATGGTGTTGACACGATTTTCCCTACATCTCTTGTAGTTCCGGTTGTTAAACTTCTGCAAGAAGTTGGCAGCGAGGAAGATTGTTTGCAACACAGGATCAATCAACTGATCCATTTACAGTAGACTAGAGAGGAGCTTTATTAGAATACCCTAAAGCTGCAAGAGAGAACCAAGAAAATATATGATCGAAAGGCAAAGGCGGACAAGTTTCAAATTGAAGACATAGTGCTGAAATGGGATGCCCGAAACGAAGACAGGTAAGCACGACAAGTTCAAGAACCTATGGAAAGGACCTTTCAGAATTGCTGCATACCAGGGTCAGAATTATTTCTTGCTGAAAGAAATGGATGAGGAATATTGTCCAGGTGGGTCGGTCAATGGTCAGCTGCTGAAACGGTACCATGTTTGAAATTTTTTCTGTTGTCATATGTATCATTGTACATACCATTTTATTTCCTTCATTGCAAGTGTGTACTATTATCATTCATTCAGTTTGGTGCACGAAGTGAAGGCTATAAAACTAAAAGTTTGATTTCAGTTTTGGTTTGGATTGTTTGAGTCAGTTTTCAGTATATTTCAGTCTTGAAATTGAGTCAGTTTTGAGTTGGATTTTAGTCTTGAAATTGAGTTAAAATATTGGTTTTGGTTTGTCGAAGTTATTGACTCCATAGCCCAATGGAAGAAGGCACTATCTGCTTTCCAGTGGTCTGTAGTTCTTGGCACCTCCAAGGAGCTACCATCCCCATTAGAGCCAATGTTAGTGTCAGTACCTTCATCCATCAATCAATGATCAAATTCTCTTGTTGCATTGCATGTTAGGTGTCTTGTCTGATCATATGCATTCCATTAGGGTCATGGATCATCTAATGGTAGTGACATTTTATAAATTTTCCCTCATGATTTTACCTGCTAGCCCATTTTCATACATTTAGGTCTTTTTGTAGTCATTTTTTGTCCTTAAATCTGCAAAAGTTATTTTTAGGGTTTTAGGTATCATTAGGTCTAGGGTTTCATCAATAAGGTCTTGAAAACACTCAATAATGGTCAGCAGGCACATGAGGAGGTCAAATAAGGTCTCAACAACAAAAATTTCAATAATCACATGCTCAGTGATTGATTTTTCCTCAAAACCTTGTTTTGAAGAAAAACAAAGTTTTTTATGTTTTATGTACAAAATCTCATGTAATTTCATTTTTATATATGTAATAATTTCAAGAGGTAGCCCTGGTCACCTTTCCAAGCCTCCACAACTCGAATTCCTGCAAAAGAAACAAAATGCCAAAGCATTTAGTCCGTCAAAGGCAAAAAGTAAGACAAACTGCCCAAAACAGAGTTTGAAAAAGCAAGTGAAAGTCAAACATAAGGAAAGTGGGTTTTCTTGAGTGAAAAATTAAAACCATTACTATATAAAGCATTTTCATGTCAGAGGAGGCTCATTTGTGTCCAAAAGTGAATGAGAGCAAGTGTAAGCTATGTTTTCGAAGCATAGGAGTGATTTTCCATTCAAAACAGTGAGAGTTTGAAGCGCGGCTCACCTAGGTCAAGGCGCGGCGCACATGGCCTGCGCGGCGGACACAGAGCACAGTCTACGTTGTAATTTTTAACTGGCGCAACGTACCAGAGAGGCACGACGCACCAGTCTTCAAGGCCGAAAATGATTCAAATCTTCCTCCAAAGCTCCCAAAATCGTAAATTCCTCATTGCACAAGTAGTTCAACACCCCCATATGCCCAATGTATGAGTTTGCTTCAGTATTTATGGTGACACAATAGGGAAAAATTTAAACCTTAGCTCCTTGCACAGTTTGTTAAAAAAAAACTGCCTAGGGTTTACAAATCATGGTTTTTGTTGTCTAAAACCCACCCCTTCCATCCCCACTTACCCTACAAACAACATTCCCAAACCCCCATTCACAGACCCTTCACTGTCCCCTCACCATTAATCCCTATCTTTTAGCAGCAAATACTTATTGACACATGGAGTCAGATTCTTCTTATGATAGAAATGAGGAAACAGTCAGTGACTCCTCCAAAGAAATTCATGCACCAAGGAGACCTCACAAGAGTGGAAAACATAACCGAGAGGAACCTACTTCACTTACTAATTTGTTGGCCTGCCCTCTTGCTATGACATGCTTCCAACATCAGTCTTGTTATCAATTTTGTGAGATGGTGGAAAGAGTCAAATACAACCATGAGCTTGCCAGACTATTTGTGCTCCATCTTCACAATGGCCAGGTCAATTTGGTAGGTGTGACATTCACTTTGACACCTAAGACTATAGCTCAAGCAACCGGTATTCCAAATGTAGGTGAGCAGTGGAATAAGGGGCAGATGGTTGACAAAGATCATTATGAGCCTTATATCAAGGTTGGTTTCCAGAGACATGTCAGTAGGGTCTTCCCTTTCAAGTACCTACAGGAAACATATGCTCCCCTTATGAAACTCATAATCAAATATTTTAGCTATGAGGGCAGATTTTATCGCTTATACACCTATCATATCAGGTTGTTAATGCATTTCACTAGGGTGAGGATGATGAACCTCCCCTATTTTATTTTCTGGAATATTGAGAATATGACCACATTTGTTCAAAGGAAGCCTCCTCATCAACAATATAACAACATCTATCACTTTGAACTAATCAAGATTGTTGTTTTGCATCAGCTCAGTTTACTGAATGTTTCATGGGAGGATTTCATTTCACATGAGGTCTTTACTGCTCCTCAAGTGCCCCCATCGGTTTTTCATGAGGCAAGAGAGCCCTCACATTAGCAAGAGGTGCATGAGATTCGAACCACTAGTGTGCCAGTGTTTGTCACTTACCAAAGGGGCACTAGAAGGTCGTCTGCAGCAGCAAAACAAGTACTATATCCACTCGAGGTGGAAGGGGTCTCATTTCCTCCAACAACAGAGTAGGTACAAGACAAGGGTAAGTAGCCATTGCATGATGAGGGACCTTCAGGAGGTCAAGAGAAATATTTCATTCTTATTGAGGATGATGACACTAATTTGAGCTCAAAGCTCAAGGAGATCATTCGGGAGCAGCAAGATGACATTCATGACTTGTCTCTCAACCTGGAAAGAGCCAAGTGGATAATCAACTATTTGGAGCAGAGAAATAAATAGTTAGAAGATCAACAAACCATCATGGAGCTCCAAAACATAAGGGCAAACCGCCAAGCTGCCAAGAGGAGGAAAATCAAGTTGACACCACTTGAACAAGAAATTGAACCTGATCATGAATCTTGGCTTGAGAGGACAAAGATGCACTTGGAAAAGATGCTGGAGAAGGCCAACAGAGAGAAAATATGTTAAGGCACATGGCCTACCACTACTTGGTGAGAAACAAAGCTTGAAAAGCGAGAATTAGGACTTTGAAGACCAAGTTGAATAAAGCATTGAAGAAGAGAAAAGAGCAAGATAAAATCCAGATCTTGGTTGAGGCTTCCTTAGCCCAACACAACACTTGATGAAGATCACACAGACCAAATTTCAAGAAATTTGGGAAAGATTTTGCAAATTTTGAATTTTTGGACTAAAATCAGGTTTTTTTGCCTGGTGTGCCGTGCCACATGGCGCACACCTTTTTTAGGGACCTCCTTTGGAGGAAAACTCAACATTTTTGGATTCCTCATGAAAAAATATGAACGCGCTCACATGTCCATGAAATTGTGACAAGTTTTGAGCTTCCAAAGGGGTCAAAAACACCTAAAAAATGACCTTTCTGCCCCTTTTTGGCCACACAGGAAGCAGTGTTGGGGGAACTCATTTTTGGAGGGGCAAATTGACACCAAATTTAGAAATTTCACTTGTTTTGGAATGTAGACAGGAAGACCTTTCTAACCAGCCCACTTGATGCAAATCTGGTGCACTAGAAGGCCTCCAAAATCAGCTGCCAAGTAGTGTCGCACACAGGGATAGGAGTGCGGCACACAGCATAAAATTTTGTCATTTTGGCCAAAAAGCACTATTTTTCACCTAGTTTTTTCTCAGTTTGACTTTTCTCTCTCTAATAGTCAAACTCATGATGTAATTTGATGTGACTTGATGGATTTTGATGTAAATATGCTAAATTTTCACTGATGAAGGTAGATACATCATGAAAATGTGGTTTGCAACTCAATGAATCAGTTTCCTAGGTTTTAGAGGCATGTTGTTCCATTGCCTACTTTTCAGTTCTTAGTTTAGATCTTATTGAAATGGCTCCTAAACTCATGAATTCGACCCCTAAAGCCTAGAATGAGTTGTTTTTTTCCTATATCTAGTATTTTTTCAGTCATTGGTAAAGGTTGGACTCTTGTGAATGCTTTGAGCATTATTATACATTCATTTCTGCAGTTTGGCAAGGGAATAGACCAGGGTTTGTAGCACTTTGTGGGATTCTTGTGGAAACTTGATTTGGTATTGTTTTTCCTTTTTTAATTGCAAGTTTACATGTTTTTATGTATGCCATCATCTCTCTCTGTTCATCTTAACTAAATGAAACAAGGATACAGGTAGAATTCATTGAAGTTGCAGTGCTCTACCTATGGTTTGTTTAGTTATTTATGTTTTCAGCTGTTTGAAGAGGATCCCTGAGACATTCATGCCCTCTCCAACTCCTCACCGGTCTAAAACCTCTCCATCTCACCAAATTTGATGTACTAAACCATTTGCCTAGCTCACCCCATAGAGATCTCTGCAAGACTTTGTCCATTCCCCGGACGCAAATCTGCCTTTCACATTTGAGCTAGCAAAACAAAATTAAATTCATTCAAACTCCTTCGAGCATATACCTAGCCTAAAATCAGTCTTTACATCAGTCATCTCAAGCCTTATTTACCATATTCTTCAAATATTGACAAGGAGAGAGCCCTTTCCCGACCCGGTAGGGCTAGCTACCAGGTTAAGCGTGGTTTGATGTTACCCTAGATTCTACCTTTCTCAACCTGAGGTAGATTTAGGCCCTAACACCAACTATTTCTTTATCAAAAAATCATGTTTTCCACAAAAAGATCAAGCACATTGACACTCATTTTCATTTCATCCATGGGATAGTGAATGATGGTGACAGAGTACTTGCTTTATGTGGTTCCAAGGGTCAACTAGGAGATATTTTCACAAAGCCATTGGGCAAGAATGTACTTGAATTTCAAAGAGAACAACTAGGCATTGTAAGTGTCACTACATGTAACAATTGAGATTAGGAGGAGATGTTGAGATATTAATCTCATTTTCAATTAATTGTTGGTTAGGTGTCATTACATTTTATTTTATTGTCTTCTAAGTGTCATAAGAAGTTTAGTTTTACTTGAGTTCTACTCCATAGGGGTCAAGTTTTGCTTCAATCATTTATTATTGATTTTTACAATGTAACCTATTTAGACTTTCAAAATATTGAGAAGAGCAATCTCTACTCCAGTTTTCGATTTCATTATTTGTCAATAACATTGTGTATTTGAACGGATTATTAGTTATTATTTCATTTGAGGTAAGCATGAGGGTATTAGATGCATTTGGTATCTCCCTATGTTGGTACTACTTCGAGTTGATGGAATACCGCCAGTATAGATCCATTTTAAATACAGATCTAATATGAGCGAAGAGGGGTCCAATTTCTTCACTTGCAATTTTTTTTATGATTGAACATTATTTAAATGTTTTGTATAGTTCTTTATTTTTATTTTTTTAGATTTAAAAAAAAATAATCGGTGGACATGAGCAAAAGTTTAATTTTTATGATAGAAGGAGAGTGTTACACATCATAGTACACTATAGAATGAGCCTCTATACTCAACCACTGATGGAAATTTTGAAATAGACCTGGATAGACATAATATATTTATAGATATCTCCTCTCATGCTAAAAAAATGTATTTCTCATAATGGATGGAATAGTCAGTGAGCTTAACTTGTGCATTGTTGGCATTGTTGGGGATGGGAAACATGCAGTCACGCAAGTTAGCAACACAGGGAAATACCAAATGAATATATTGGTTCAAATAAAACCCTAATAAATCTCTCATGTCTCTAGGATAGCCTCTTGCTATCTACCTCTTTTTCATGAAATGCATTGAAACCTCTACATAGAGAACATTGAACATTGCTTTGGGTTTGATCGTGAACTTCATCGAACTGTGCACTGGTTATGTTGGTCGTGGTCTACATGTAAATGTGGCATAAACATGCATTGATAAACTCTGAGCGCTAGAATGTGCATTAAGTCCTGGACTTCTGAGTATTTTGCAGCATAATGGTTGTGAGTCCCATACCTACTCATATTGTATGGTGTGTGTAGAGGACGTATGATATGATGGCACATTCATGGTGTGTTGCATTTCTTTACATGAGAGCATATGTTCATGTGTGAAGGCCGAGTTATATGTGCATTGTGCATTGGGTTTTCAAAAGGAGTCATATGGTCATCCTTATCATTAATGTTTGTTTAACTAGAATGGAGTAATAAGAGTAATAGTATATTATATGGAGTCATAATATATTATTTGGAATGAGAATAATAAAAGTAAACGTGACATATGAAATTCGTTGAGTTTTATGTGTTATATTTTATAAAAATACATATATGGAGTATATGGAAGTATTTAATATATATTTGATGAGTGGAGGTTTATAGATTCACATTAAACTATTAATTTTGTATAGTGAAGAGTAAATTTGGTAGTGAGGTTTTTAATTTGGTTTTGTAAGAAGGGAAAAAGTAAGGTTGTAATTATTTTGGAAATTAAAATTAAAAAGTATATTTTTTATGATGAATTCAATAATCTCTATTGTGGGAGTAGTTCTCTCTTGCAAATATAACTATCATCAGTGGTTCACGAAGATAAAACACATTTTTATTTTCAATGAGTTGTCTAAAGAAATTTCTGAAGGAGAATGAGACAATGCACCTGAAAATTCCACCTCACACAAGGTGCTTGCCATTTGGAAAAACAAGAAAAACAAAGCTTATTCCTTAATTGCAGCGTAAGTAAATGAAGAGGTTAGTCGACATATTTCACTATTTTCAAATTCCTTTGAAGCTTTAAAGAAGTTCAAGGAATTATATGACTCACACTCTGATCTTGAAGTTCTTTAATTGATGATCAAGTTGTTCAATATTGAGCTCAAAAATGATGATCCTCTTACATTAGAATCATAAATAAGAGCCATAATGAATGATATTGAATTCACTAGTGCTGAAATAGATGTTCCTCTCACAATCTTTGTCAAGGTACTATATCTGACTTATTCACATTATCTTGAGTCATTGCAACCAAGTGGAAAACTTAAGGAGATTTCCTTTGTCTCCCTTTAGAAGAAGTTTGTTGAAAGAGGGAAGGATTTTGGGAAGAAGAAAACTCCTCAATCTCTTGAAGAAGTTGTATGCCTTGCACAAAAGGATAAGAATCAAGGAAAATATTATTCGAGAGGAAGAAGTGGCTGAAGAGGACATGGAAAGAAGAATTTTAGAGGCAGGGGGGATGAAATTTCCAAGGAGAAAGATCTCATATTCATTACCTATGGTGTAACAGAAATGGACATGATGCTTCCACATGTAATATTCATTGTGAAAAAATTGAGTAGGGAAGAGATGAACAATAAGGTAAAACATGTGGTAAAGGAAAAAGAGAAGCACCCAGTCTGCTCATTCTGTTGTGGCACATTGCAACATTGGAGTAATTGAAGACTTATTTAATGCTTTAGTTGCTCCATGGAAAGATGTTTGTTGCTTGATTCAGGAGCAAATCTCCACTTAACTTTTAGAAGAGATTTCTTTGAAGAAATCACTAACAATGTTGACGCAGCGGTCTACTTTGTAGACAAGTAAAAAATCAAGCCATCAACGCTTCATACCATTAAGAGAAAACTGCCCAGTCTTCCAGAATTTCTCCCACATGATATTGTATACCTACCAACATTGAGGAGAAAATTATTGTCTTTGTTCAGGATCTGGTATTAAGGACACTACATTCACATATTTGATAGAAAGGTTTAGGTCATAAATGAGTCATCTCACTCACTTTTCATGACTAGTATAGAAGTGGAAAGACTTATGAAGCTACAAGGAACCTATGCCCGTGCACATAGATTTTCATACAATTCTCACTATGATGAAGGTACACTTCCATCAAATCTTTCATCGAAATTTGGACACTTCAACTAGGAAAACCTTTGTTTCCCAAAGAAAAATGGTTTTACGCATTTGCGTACAATTCCTGGTAAACTTAACCAATGTGATGCTAGTATATTAGGAAAGCACAATAATCAATCATATCATGATTCTCATTCCAGAGAACATATAAATCTTGAACTCATTAATTCTTATTTATGTGACCCAATTCTTGGTCCTTCTGCGAATGGTAATAAATATATGATGACATTTATTTATGAGCACACTAGAATATGTTGGGTTAATTTATTGAAGAACAAATCTGAAGCCTTTGATAGATTCAAGAACTTTCATGGATGGATTAAAAATGATGCACAGTTTCTTATTGACTCTATTTGTACTGATAATGCAAAATAATACACTACAAATGAATTTTAAAACTATCTTCATCAACATGGGATCAAACATAAAAAGCCTATTCCTTATAATCCCCAGTAGAATGGAGTATCTAAAAGAATTAAAATATGGTACATTCAATGATGTTTCTCAAGAATTTTAAGACGATTTTTTTGGGTTGATTCATTTCTAGTTGTTATATATATAAATAATAGGTGTCCATCTTGGGCTATAAAAAACAAGACTCCCTATGAAATGTTCTATTGTCACATTCCTTCGGTGAGGCATCTCACGGTCTTTGGTTCCAATTGTTATACTTTTATACGTAAGGAAAAATGTAATAAACTTGGTTGAAGGAGTCAAAAATGTATATTTTTGGGGTACTCAGATACCTCCAAATCATACCATATCCATCATGAAGTGAAGACGAAGTTTATAATATCAAGATATGTGATCTTTCTTGAATCTTCCATGACCAAAATTGTTGTTGAGTGGAAGCTTGACCGCTTGGATATATTCGGGCATGCAAAGTCTTTTCAAGAGTTTGATAATGAGATTCCACATCTTAGAGGGGGGATCACTATACTAGATCAATCCATGGAATGGCCTTTTAATGCAATCTCTCCTCCTTGTGAAGCTCCATCCACTAATCAAGAAGACACTTTGAGTAATGTGATTGAGAGGATTGGGAGGCTAAGTCTTGATTTGCACTCACCCTAGTCAACTAAACAACTTGGGCCATCTCAGAAAGGTCGTCCAAAATGACTCACAAAGACAATTGAATGTGCTCGTCCTGATGAGGATGGAAAGACAAGGAATAAGAAGCTCACTTAGGTAGGATGAAGGCGATGTAGATGATTCTAATTCACTTGTTGATATGGATGTTTCTTATGATTGTGAAATAATATTTTCTATAGATTTTGAACCAAATTCGCGCAAAGAATATTCTTATTGTGATGAATGGAAGGAAGACATGCATAAATAATATGATGATTTAATAAAGAATGACACTTGAAAGCTTCTTTCCCCTCCAATTAGAACCAAATTGATTTGCTGCAAGTTGGTCTTTAAGAAAAAATATAAAGTAGATAGGTCACTTGACAAGCTGTTATGAAATCAGCTCACAAAAAGATAGAAAAGAAATATCAACACCTTAGAATTCAGCCTCTTCGAGGGGGCAACCTCCTTTCTATATATAGGAGTCTAAGGGGTCATAATATAATTAGAGCCAACATAACAATAATAATGTAAAGGCACAATAATAACAATAGTGGGCTTCTATGGGGAATTATAACAACGATATGAGGTCTACATGGGCACAATAATATAATAAGGGGGTTGTACTAATAACAATAAGGGGTTACACTAGTAGAATAGGGATCTAACATGCCCCTCTCCTTCAAAAAGTGCTGTCCTCAACGCTTGAGTAGTTCTTGATGCTTCTGTATAAAATTCTTGTCCTCCGATGTGGAATCCTCAGTGGGTAAGTTCTTCCACTTGATGAGATACTCTGAAATTAATCGATTTCGTAGCTGTGGGGTTCTTGTTTATGTGATTTCTCTAGGTTCCAGTATGATTTTTCCTTCCAGTATGATTTGTTTGAACTACGATCTTCTGCAACTTTTGAATGAGTGGCCACACTTCTTCATCCTTCTTCCATTCATCCCTAGCTTCATTTATCCAATCTAGTTGGATAATATAAATAGCATAGAACAATTCTTCCACATCCTCATCCTTTCTTGAGAGTGCATCTTCAACGACATTTTGCTTCCCCTTTTTGTAGATGATTTCAAAGTCATAATCCAACATATTTGTGACACTTTTTTTCTTTTCTTCTAAAAGATAATCTTTGTTCTAAAAAGTATTTAAGAATATCATGATCCATTTTTACCTTGAAGTGTCTTCCCATTAGGTAAGGTTGCCATTTCTTATGCTCATGCAGTATTCCCAACATTTCCTTCTCATAAGTAGCTTTCTTGAGATGTAGGCGTAAAAATACCCAATCTCCTACATGAAAACTTATTTCACTTCAATGTTTATCTACTTGTTCTTTCATTTGATTCTGCACCAAAGTGGCATTATCCTTTAAAAGTTGGAGAAATTGTTGTTGATGCTCGATGTGATCTTTCACTACTTGAATCATTTTCTTCTTGATATGTCCTTCTATCTTAAGATTTTGAGGAGTGGTAATTTCTTCCAATGCATTACAGATTCGTTTCTTTATGCTCGATATGATGTTTCACTTCTTGAACATTTTTCTTATTGATATGTCCTTCTACCTTAATAGTTTGAGGAGTGGTAATTCGACCAATGCATTACAAGATATGGTCAGATTCATTTCTTCTTTCTCAATGTGATTTTTCACTTCTTGAACCTTTTTCTTCTTGGTATGTCCTTCTCTCTTGAGAGTTTGAGGATTGTCATTTCTTCCCAATTCTTTACAACGTATGGTCGGATTCATTTCTTATTTGTCTGGGCTTCGTTCCTAGTGTATATCCTCTTCTTTTAATGTTTCTTGATCCTTTTCTTCCTCCTCTTCACAACCAATGTAAAATAATTTCTTCTAAGCACACTTATGACCTTTAATGTATTTGTTATCACAATTGTAGCAACCCCCTTTTGCTGTTTTTTCTTCCAATTATTGTGGTGTCAACCTTGTAGGTTTTGGAAGGCTAGGAGAAGCAACACTTCCGTATTTATAGTTTTGAGGGGTAGACTTCCTCATTGCCATAACTTTTCTTTCAACTTTTCATTCCAACCTGAATGCATTCTCCAATGAATCAGGTTCCCAAAGATGAACCTCATATTGAATGTTATCCTTTAAAGTCCTTAGGGAGACATCAATCCTCTGCTTATATGGAATATCATTTTCTCTTATATTCAAATTTTTAAAGTCCTCAATTTGCTCTGCCATTGAACATTTTTGTTTGAGATTTATCAATTGGCTAAAGAAGGTGTTTCTCTTCGCATCCTCATAATTTTCTATCATTTCCTCGATGAAAATTGACCATGTAACAAGTGGTTTATGAGAAAAAATCCCTTTATACCATAAAAATTAATCTGGTTCTAAATATGAAGATGCAATACATACCTTTTGTAACAGTTGCACTTCATGTATATCAAAATATTTCTCCATCTGTAGTATCCAATTTACCGGATCATTTCCATCAAACCTACTCATATCACCTTCCCTTGATTTTAGGATCTCGATCTTGAAATGCCTATAACTCTGTACTTTATAACTCCAATTTCTAAAAGTGTCTTCTGAAGTAGACCTCTGAGTCCTCTTTCTAACGTCATAAGTCCGATCAGAACTTGATTCTCCAAGAAAGAGTTATGCCCAATCTCCTAAGATTACCTGATTATATAATGTTTAAGTAGAGCGAACTTGTATGATGTGCCACCTATCAATGTTTCAACCTTTGGATCTGAAAAATATACACAAAAAACTACAGTTTGTCTTCTTTTTGTAACTTCTTACAAAATTTCAATTTGTTGCTTAGAGAGAAAGTTATCACAATTTTTGCAAGGTCACCTTCTTAGAATGTAATTTGTGAGTCTACAAAAACCTTAAATTCCTCATATTATATCTTTGAACATATAGCAAGACAATATCTGAGATTTGGACCCGAGCTTCACCAAGATTTCTGCTCAAATGCGTTTTAATTTCAGAATCTGAACCTTTGTAGAAACAATATTATGGTGAAAATTCCACGATGCCTTGTTTGAGATGAAATTCTGGAGCTTGCAAAAACCCTAACTTCCTCATATCATAGCTCCGAGAATGTAGGGAGACAAGATCTGAAATTCAGACCTAAGGTTCTGACCGATTACTTCTCAAATGGGTGTATTTTTAGCTTCTGAAACTTCATAGAGAAAAAGTTATAGTGAAAATTCCATGATGACCTATTTGGAGTAGCAAAAGCGTAGAATCCAAAGCTCTCATACCAAATGTTATAAAACCAGCTCACGAAAAGATAGAAAAGAAAGATCAGTGCCTTAGAATTCAACCTCTTTGAGGGGGAAACCTCCTTTACATTACACAAATGAACAATTAGTGGATCACACAAATGACAAGACCTCCTTTCTATATATAGGAGTCTATGGGGTCATAATATAATCAAAGTCGACATAACAATAATAACAATAGTGGGCTTTGATGGGGCACAATAATAATAATATTTGGACTACATGGGCACAAAAATATAATAATGGGGTTGTACTCATAACAATAAGGGGTTACACTAGTAGTATAGGGACCTAACACAAGCATAGATCTAGGCTTGTGGAAAATGGTTTTGGATAGAAAGAAGTGGTCTATTATTAGGAGACCTTTTCCCCCATATAAAAATGGGCTACCATACAAACTTTCTTTGCCTTGGCAAATTAGAATGGTTGGAAATTCCATAAAATGGATGTAAAAAGCTATTTTCTTTAATTTAGATCTGAAAGAGAATGTTTCTATGTCCCATGAAGAAGGATTTTTTCTAATGGTCCAGGAACACAAAGTATGAAATCTTGTAAAATGTTATGAAACCAGCTCACAAAAAGATAGAAAAGAGAGATCAATGCCTTAGAATTCAACCTCTTCGAAGGGGCAACCTCCTTTACATTTCACAAATGAAAAATTCTTGGACGATTCAAATGACAAAACCTCCTTTCGATATATAGGAGTCTAAGGAGTCAAAATATAACCTAGCCGACCTAACAATAATAATATAAAGCCGTAAAAATAACAATAGAGGGATTCTATGGGGCACAGTAATAACAATATGGGGACAATAGCAGCACAACAATATTAATAAGGGATACAACTACAATAGTAATGGGGTAATCACTATTATTATAGGGACCCAACATGTCCCTCTCCTTCAAAAAAGTGTTGTCCTCAACGCTTGAGTAGATCTGGATGCTTCTGTATAAAATTCTCATCCTCCCATGTGGAATCTTCAGTAGATAAGTTCTTCCACTTGATAAGATACTCTGAAATTGATTGATTTCGTAACTGTCAAGTTCTTGTTTCTGTGACTACTTCTGGTTCCAATATAATTTTTCCTTCCTCGTCAAGTTCTGGCAATATTGTTTGAACTGGGAGCTTGTTTCCTATAACCTTCTTTAAACATGAAACATGGAAAACTGGGTGCAATCAAGAAGCTGTAGGAAGCTCCAATTTGTATGCCATAGTACCAATCTTTTGCAACACCTTGTATGGACCATAATACTTTCGTGATAATTTATTATCCTTCTTAGCTTTCTTGAGGGACATTTTCTTATATGGTTGTAGTCGTAGGAATACCCAATCACCTACATCAAAACTTCTTCCACTGCGATGTTGACCTGCCTGTTCTTTCATTCTATTCTATGCCAAGACGAGGTTATTCTTTAAGAGTTGGAGGACTTGTTGTTGATGTTCGATGTGATGTTCCACTGCTTGAACCTTAGAATTTTCTCTTAAATATGATGTGATGGATGGTGGCTGATATCCATAAAGTGCCATAAATGGGGCCATTTTTGTTGTTGTGTGCAAGGAAGTGTTATACCACCATTCATCTAGAGGCAACCATTTGACCCATTGTGTCTATTTATCAGATACAAAGAAATGAAGATATCCTTCCAAACATTTCTTTACTATCTCAGTTTTCCCATTAGATTGAGGATGATAAGATGAGCTATGAGCTAATTGAGTACCAAGAGAAGAAAATAATTCTGTCCAAAAATTTCCAGTGAAAATGGGATCTCTGTCACTTACAATAATCTTTGGGTTTCCATGTAGCTTTTGAATTGTTTCCATAAATGCAGTAGAAAATGTACTGGCTTTAAATGGATGTGATAATGCACAAAAGTGTGCATACTTGGTAAGTCTGTCAACTACCACCATGATGACACTCCTTCCCTCAGACTTGGGTGAACCTGTGATAAAATCCATTGAAACCTCCTCCCAACGTTGGCTTGGAATGGATAAAGGTTGTAATAGACCCGGTGTCTTAATTGTTTCAACTTTATTTTGTTGGCAAACCAAACATTCTGCCACAAACTTTTGAATATCTGATTTAAGACCCTCCAAAAAAAATTCCTTCTTAACCTTGTGGTAAGTTTTTAAAAATCCTGAGTGGCCTCCTAAGGGAGAAGTGTGCAATTCCATAAGAATATTTTGTTTTAGCTGGGAATTCTTATAGAGGTATAAGAAATCTTTCTACCATAATGAATCATTTTGCCAGCTAAATGTATCAAATGTACTGGAGTCTTGTTGTAAATGTCGAATAAGTGACCACACTTCTTCGTCATTCTTCCATTCGTCCCTTGCTTCGTTTATCCAATCTGGTTGGATAATAGAAATGGTGCACAACAATGCTTCCACATCCTCGTCCTTTCTTGAGAGTGCATCTGCCACCACATTTTGCTTCCCTTTTTTGTAGATGATTTCAAAGTCATAACCCAACATTTTTGTGACCCACTTTTGTTGCTCTTCAGAGGATAATATTTGTTCTAGAAAGTATTTAAGGCTATCATGATCTGTTCTTACCTTGAAGTGTCTTCCCATTAGGTAGGGTCACCATTTCTTAAGTGCATGGAGTATTTCCAACATTTCCTTCTCATAAATAGCTTTGTGTAAAATATTTCCCTTGATTGGATGACTTTCAAAAGCAATGGGTCTTTCATCTTGCATTAAAAGAGCACCAATTCCATTTCCTGAAGCATCACATTCCACAATAAAGGTTTTTGTGAAGTCTGGTGTAGCTAAGACTGATGCTTGGCACATTGCCTCTTTAAGATGCTTGAAGGCCTTTGTTGCTTCTGGAGTCCTTGAAAATGCATCTTTCTTCAATAATGTTGTTAGAGGTGTTGCTATTCTCCCATAATTCTTATCAAACTTGTGATAATACCCTGTCAAACCGAGAAATCCTCGCAGATGCTTTATGGATGTGGGGATTTTCCATTCCTTAATGGCTTTAATTTTGCTAGGGTCTACCTTAACTCCTTCATGAGATACAATATGACCCAGCTATTTCACCTCTTGTACTCCAAAGAAACATTTGGATCTATTTGCATATAATTGTTTCTCCTCCAATAGTTGTAGCACCCTGTCAACATGTTCAAAATGATCCTTCCAAGTCTTGCTGTAGATTAGTATATCATCAAAAAATACTAACACAAATTTTCTAAGGAATGGTTTGAAAATGGAATTCATCAAACCTTGAAATGTTGAAGGTGCATTGGTAAGGCCAAAAGGCATGACCAAAAATTCATAATGACCCTCATGAGTTCAAAATGCTATTTTCAGAATGTCTTCAGTATTCATTATGATTTTATGATATCCTGAACGAAGATCCAACTTGGTGAAGTAAATTGATCCATGCAATTCATCCAGTAACTCATCAATGACAGGAATGGGAAACTTATCTTTAATAGTGAGCTTATTGATCTCCCTATAATCCGGACACATGTGGCATGATCCATCCCTCTTGTGCACCAATACTACTGGAGCAGAGAAATAACTTTGATTCAGTTGAATTATACCAGCCTCTAGCATTTCTGCAAACATACATTCAATTTCACTCTTTTGGGCAAAGGGATATCTGTACGGCCTAATGTTTGGAGGAACACTTCCTAGAATCAGATGAACAGCATGATCATGATCACAAATAGGTGGGAGACCTTTGGGAATCTCAAATACCTTGGAATGATTGTCCAAGAATTTTTGGAGATCTGGAGAAATAGACGATTCCAATGTGGAAACTTCTAGGGAACATAATTGTGCAATTACACCTCTTTGTTCCCTTTTTAGAATCTTTGCCATACCGTTAGAGGTAATTATCTTTCCCGGTTTCCCTGCAATACCCCTTAATTCAACTTCTTTTCCTTCCACAGAAAATTTCATGAAAATTTCTTGAAGATTAAGAGCTATTGTACCCAAGGATTGTAGCCATTGGACTCCTAGTACAACATCAGCACCTCCCATTGGAATGGAAAGCATTGGGCTAGTCAATACATATTCTCCCATGGAAAGCTTGATATTATGGCACTTTCCAAAGCAATTTATTGCTCCTCCATTTCCAACCATCACTTGACACTCTAGTGCTAGATATAAGAAGCAATTCAATTCGTTTGCTACCTTACAATGAATAAAATTGTGGGTACTTCCTAAATCAATAAAAACTATTACCTTTTTCTTCTTGATTTTTCCTTATACCTTGATGGTTTGAGGAGTGGTAATTCCCACCAATGCATTACAAGATATGGTCCGATTCATTTCTTCTTTACCTAGGCTTTTTTTTTGGAGTATATCCTCTTCTTTTGACCTTTCTTGCTCCTTTTCTTCTTCCTCTTCATAGTCTATGTAGAATAATTTCTTCTCAGCACACTTATGACCTTTAGTGTATTTTCTATTCCAACTGTAACAAAGCCCTTTTTCTCTTTTTTCTTCCAATTGTTATGGTGTCAACCTTATATGTTGTGGAAGACTAGGAGCAACAACACTTCCATCTTTATAGTTGTGAGTGGTATGCTTCCTGGTTTCCATAATTTTTCTTTCCATTTTTCTTGCTAACTTGAATGCCTTCTCTAATGAATTAGGTTCCCAAAGGCAAACATCATGTTGGATATTATCCTTTAAAGTCCCTATGAACACATCAATCCTATGCTCCTCTGGAATATTTTTTACCCTTATGTTCAATTTTTGGAACTCCTCAATGTGCTCCATTATTGAACCCTTTTGTTCGAGGCTTATCAATTAGCTAAAAAAAGTGTTGCTTTTTGTATCCTCATAATATGCTGTCAATTCTTCCGTAAAAATTGCCCAAGTGATAATTTGTTTACGACAGCAAAGCCATTGATACCATACAAACTGATTTGGTTCCGAATATAAAGTTACAATATGTACCTTTTGTGTGTTTTTCACATTATTGAGATCAAAAAATTGCTCCATCTATAATATCCATGTTGCGGGATCCTTGCCATTAAACTTCCCCATATCGATTTTTGGAATATGGTGGGTCTTCGATCCAACATTACAGTTTATGGAATCATGATTAACATTTCTTTTGTTGTCATCATGAGTTTCATTTACTACCCTTTCACCATTAGTGACCATTTCTTGTAGCAATTTATTCATATTTATCTTCAATTCTTCCATCTTATCATCCATGCCATCAATTTTAGTGTCCATGCCATTAATCTTAGCTTCCATGCCATCCATATTAGCTTCTACGCCTTTCTTTAAACAATCCATCTTAGCTTCTACACCTTTCTTTACACCATCCATCTTAGCTTCTACATATTTCCTTAAACCATCCATCTTAGATTCTGTTGTTTTTTGTGTAAGCAACACTTGTTGCACTTGGTCTCATAACTTTGATATATCATGGTGCATTTCTTCCTCTTCCTCATGATTCATGCTAGATATTTCAGGTTGTTTATGAGGTGTTTGCATTTTCTTTCCTCGGGGCATCAATTACCAATTCAAACTAATTTTTCAAACCAAGCTTATGCAAAAATTTAAAAAGAACTACACACCTTTTTTCACTTTGTAGAAGCTTGATATTGAATCTGATGTATCTTTGTAATTTCGGATCATCTAGTTCTGAAATTGCGACCTGCAGTTGCCCTCTATGTCCTCTTTCCAATTCCACCAGTCTTATCCAAATTGGATTCTCCAAGGAAGAGTTGTGCACAATCTCCCAAGATGACTTGATTATAGACTAGTTCAGTAGAGCAAACTTGTACGATGTGCCGTGAGTCACTGTTTTGACCTTTGGCTCTGAAAAATATATACAAGAAGCTACAGTCCGTCCTCTTTTTGTAACCTCTTACAAAATTTCAATCTGATTCTCAAAAAGAAAGCTATGACGATTTTCCCCAGGTCACCTGTTTGGAATGTAATTGAGGAGTCTCCAGAAAGACCAACTTCCTCAGATTATAGCTCCACAAATATAGCATAAAATGCTCTAAAATTTGGAGCCAAGATTCAGCGTGATTTCTTCTCAAATGGGTTTTTTTTTATCTTCTAAAACGTCGCAAAAAAAAAGTTATAGTGAAAATGCCAGGATGACCTGTTTGGAGCAGCGAAACCCTAGAATCCAAAGCTCTGATACCAAATGTTATGAAACCAGCTCACAAAAAGATAGAAAAGAGAGATCAATGCCTTAGAATTCAGCCTATTCGAGGGGATAACCTCCTTTACATTACACAAATGAACAATTCTTGGATGATTCAAGTGAAAAATCCTCCTTTCTATATATAGGAGTCTAAGGAGTCACAATATAACCCAGCTGACCTAACAATAATAATATAAAGCCACAAAAATAACAATAGAGGGATTCTATGGGGCACAGTAATAACAATATGGGGACAATAGGGGCACAAAAATATTAATAAGGGATACAACTACAATAGTAATGGGGTAATCACTAGTATTATAGGGAGACAACATAAAATCCTTTTATGGTGTCAAGAAAGCAACATGAGCCTGATATGAGAAATTGAATAAGCATGTTCTGAAACTCAACTTCAAACACTATGATATTGCTGATGCAACCTTGTTTGTCAATAAAGTTTGAAAAATAGTTATATATCTTGTGGTGTATATAGATAATCTTATGATGACAAGGGAAAATGAGAATTACATTGCATCGATCAAGAAATAATTGAGGAAAGGTTTTCAAATGAAAGATTTGGGATAGGTTCACTATTATATTGGTATTGAAGTAACCCAACATCTAAATTTTATTACTCTCTCTCATAAAAATTACTTTAGAGATCTGTTGAGCATGTTGGCATGGTTTACTACAGTCCTTTGAGAACTACAATGGAACATAATTTAAAGCACACATCTGCTATATATACTCAATAGATAAAGATGGAAGAAATAGAGAAATGCTAAAGAGCTGAAAGATTAATTATTAATATTAAAAAGAAAGGAACAAGAAAGAGCCTACGCTACCATAGATTACATAAAGCATCTATCTGTTGTTACCCAGAAAATCATGTAAAATATAATTTCGAATAAAAAAAACTCATGATTTTCAATTAGTAAATAAGATAAAACTTAAAAATTAATTCAATTATATTGTTATTGAAGCTAAAGAAATGAGTATGGTCAATTATGTTGAATGCATGATGATTTAGTTAAATTTTATGATTCTTTTTTATATGGGTAATGTGAGATGTATAATGGGGTAAGTGTTTTGATGCTTATCATGGATTAATGTGTATACAAGTCATTTAATTTATATGGATGCAAAAAATTATAGACACCTCTTAGGAAGTCTAAACTACTTGACTACTACCACACTAGACATTTTATTTATTGTCAGAATCTTCTCTACGTTAATGTAGAAGCATTGTGAGGATCAATTGTCTACTGCAAAAAACGTCCTAAATACTTGAATGGAGCTCAAGAATTTGGAATCAAATATAGATAGGTGGACGACTTTAGTTTGATTAGATACTCTGATTAAGACTTTGATGGAGATAAATAAACTGGAATGTCTACTTTAGGTTATGTTATGAGTCTTGGATCACGAGCTGTCTCCTGGAGATCAAGCAAACAATTAGTTCCAATAGATTCCACAACTAAGGCAGAATATGTGGCAGGAGATGAAGCAACAAAGGAAATTGTTTGGATACAAAAAAATTTGTAGGATTCGCACGAGAAACAAGTGCATGCAACTCCTTTTTTATTGAAAGCACTTATGTAATAAAGTTGGCCAAGGACCCAAAGTTCTATGATCGAACAAAGCACATCAATACACAATATCATCTAATTTGACATCATGTTGAGGCAAAGACAATCAACCTGCAACTTTTCTCCCAAAATCACGTGATTGCAAACATCTCCACTGAAGTGCTTAGAACAGAAAAGTTTGAAATATTAAGAATGATGCTTGTACTCAAAAACACCCCTTAAGATGAAGGGAGGGAATTTTGAAACCTAATATTTGGGATTAAGAAATATAATGTAAATATTTTGAATAAAAAATAAAGAACATATGATGATGAGGAGGCATTGGGAGATGAATGCCAATAATATCCATATCCTTGTATATAAGCATGTCTTCTCTTAATGCAAAAACATAATTTATTCATGGAGTTACTCTTCGCTTTACAAATTGAGTTATTTATTTATATTCATCACATGTTGTGCTATTTTTATATTTACATACACATCCCCCACCATGGGTAGTATCGAATATTTTATTATTTTATAATGAACAATGGGTTTTTCTTTTAGAAATAGATTTTTCCTTATTATGTTAGTTTCAAAGTTAGTTGATTTAGTTTTATGTTTATACACAAATTTCATATCATACTTAGTATGAGATATTTAGTTAATTTAAAATGAATGATGAATGGTTTCAGAGACTAATATTATTTACATCATTTGGGGTGTTGCAAAGTCATTTTATTACACAAAGTGAGTTTTTAGAGAATTTTTGGATTACACATAAGTCAAGATTCATCTTATCCCTAAATATATGATAGTGCCAAGAAGTTCAAATCTCTCAAAATATAGGCTTTCTCTGAAGTACAAAACATAAAAAGTGATTGCAGATCCATGTAAGGCTTACACCTCGAAATATTTTCTCCCTCAATGTGCTTATAGACTGAGCATTGTAATGGATTTATGCCTATTCTTTCAATATATGTGAGTTTATACACCATCTTCCAACTTAATACTCACCATAGAAGTAATTACAGATGACCAACACACTAATATAATGTTTTAACCAAAACTATTTCCAATTATTTTATATAGGTATGCCTATGGTGTTTCTTTCTCACAATATACCTTCGATAATTTTCATTTAATTATCAATAATTATTAAGTGGATGGTAAATGTTTAACCTCCATTTAATATGCCAAAATTCCTATTACTATTGACATATCAAGTGTTAAGGTTTATCGCTAATATAGTTATGCTATTTTTATTAATTATTCTCAAATTAATTAACTAAATAGAATACCATATCAACACTTGTTCATGTGGCATTAATAAGCCACAATATTCACTTATGTTATTGCAACAAAAACTATTTACATGTTAAAAATTTCCACAAGTGTCAATGAATCACCACGATTAAGAATATTGTTACATATTTACCTCATATGTTAATTTCTTTTATAATTAATAACAATAATAGATTAAAAACTTTATAATTAATTAAGTTTTATGATTTTTCCAATGTGGGAAATATTACATGTGTTATGGCTTAAGTGTTTGGATGCTTTTCTTGTATTTAGGTCTATCTGTTTTTACCACCATTTGATTTAGATACTTACCCCATTGAAATATTTTATTTATGACAACTTTAAGTATATTAATATATATGACATTGATATTGATATATATGTGTTAGAATGGACATTCAAATATTTTATTGAATAATAACAATAAAATATTTCTAAAAATGTATAAAATTACACATCTCAGATTAAATATATAAATATCATAGTTATGTCATCAACTCAAAAATTTATTTTACATGTAATCCCTACAACTCTAAAAATTTTAGTGGATACAACACTTCTCTATAAATAGATGGCCAATTCAAGCTGGTATTCACCTTCGCTCAAACCCCATTCTTGAGATATCACTACTTTTAACTCATTAGTTGCGAATGGGTGATGGAACCAGAAGGAAAAAGGTAGAATAAATTCCAAATGTGGAGGTTTTATAACCTGAGTTAAAAGCATGAGCTATGCAACAAGGTGAACATAGCTTAGTAGGAAAATTCATGTTGATGTGTCCCTCCCTACATTTTGTGAGGTTTTGGGTTGAAAAATATTGGACTTTTATCATCAAGTATTTTTCAGTTTTCATTTCTACATGAATTGTTTTTTCACCTACTTTTTCAAGAACAAGAATGATCACGACTTAATCTTTTGGAGAAAACTTTACTTCATGAGGGCCCAAGGGATATATTTGGATTAATGGAGCCCATATCATAACCCTAAAAGTGATGTCTATTCTATCATCCCTATCTGGGTAAATCTCCTTTTTCTTCCTTGCACTTTTCAAATGATATTACATTTTGAAATATTGACGACGCACCTGAGAAATACATTGATCTATCCAAGCCACTATAGGAGTTCTTTTCTTGTGCAAGGATATGTGTGGCAAAATGTTTTGGTGAGGGCCTCCAAGAAGTAATAACACTAAATCAGGATAGTTGGATGCATATTCAAGAGGTTGAGTATGATCAAAATCCTTTTAAATGTAAGGTTTTCCATTAATATCGCCACTTTTTGTCAAGATGAAAAATGAAGCAAGAGGAGTAGACAAAAAAAGGGAACACACGAGAATAGTCACAACAACAAAAGAGGAAAGGGGGCTTATCTAAACAAAAAACAATTTGTCAAAGTAGCTAGATAATAATGGGAACAAATAGATAGGACTAGCTTCCGATAAGTGATACATTTAGGGGTGAGGGGAATGATCTAGTAAAGGAAAAAATGACAAAAATAATAACTCTGAGGTTCTCAATGTGGTGACTAGAAAATGGGGAACTTTCTAAACCAATGTGAAAGAATATGTACAAAATTTAGGACGAGGGCGTGAACTATAGAAAAATATTTCCTTAATGCTATGATTAGAATATGATACAATAGTAGAGTAGAAAGCACTAGAATTAGCCTCAAGAGAGAAAGAATTCCTATCTCCTAAAAGTTGTGAATTGGGGCCTCGATTTTCAAGCTAAAATCATGATAATTCGGAATAAGAGAAGAGATACAAATTAGAAAGGCTCGAATGGAATGCTGGTTAGTAGACTAATAGAAAGGTAAGGCACAAAAAGGTAGAGAAGGTTAAGGAATGGAAACACATTCAATATTAGATCGAAATATAAAAAGATATAAAAAAACCAAAACGGAGGTAACTCAGCCCCTCACTAAGGGACTACTCATACAATAGATAAGTAATGAGGGTTACCTCCTAGAATTGTAGCTCATTGGGGTCACCAAAATAGATGGAGGAACTGAAACATATGATCAAGAAATAAATATCCTTAGTACTCTTGGTTTTGGATATAAATATGGCTGACCAATATACCCTCCAAAATTACCACAGTGTTTTGAATGGTAGTGGGATTCTCTCCATTATTGCAAGAGGTGCTTTAAGCAATATGTCCACCATGTGGTCTCGATCATCACTCAAGTTTGTAGAACGTTGTTTATCATATCATTGTTTAGCTACCGATTTTCTACATATTATTGTTTAATTGAAAGAAAAATTCCATTGTTGGAATTCCTTAGTTGCCCTTGGGGACAATAGTTTTGGATCAAAATGCATATTGGATAGCGACTTGACTCTTCAATATAAACCCTGCATTAATGGAAGAAAAATGGGGGATATCACATTTGATATCGATTCCAAGAACATTTAGAATACCTTATACATAAAATAAATTTTTCATATATAAAGCCTTCCACAAACAAATTGACTTGGAGCAATAAGTAAATTGGACCAAGACATATTGTTGCCTAGGTAAATAAATTTTTAATTTAAGATTCAACCATATCCAAGAAAGGATTGGTTAGTTTAAAAATCCTCCCTTGGATTAGCTTAGATAACAAGCCCATTGCTATTGATACCTCAGAAATATTGACATTGAGCTACTACCCTTTTGTTATTTTCTGATTTTGGAAGGCTCACCAAATTTCGATGATTTGGTGAAGAGGGTTTGAAGTGAGGGGTTACTAGGAAGGCTAGTTATGATGTGGTATAAATCTATCAAGTGCGTGAAAATTTCATTAAAATAATGATCTCATTACCAACTGTTAGAAAAATAGGGAAATATATAGGCATGTGACAAAAACTGGAAATTATAGAGGGTAAGATGGGCCACAGATTCGTAACACATGATCTACTACAAGAAGAAAGAGAAGAATTTGTAGCATATCATAAATCCATCAAAGAGGAAAAAGAGATTTGGAGATTAAAATGCCATAACACTTAGTGAAAGGTTTTAGATATGAACATGAAATTTTTTCACTTGAAAGCAAAAACTTGATTTTGGGAAAAAAATATTAGAGAGGTTGATGTAAAAGGTAGCCAAATTTTAGATTTTGCATCACAGAAAGAGGAGGTGATATTTCACTTCACCAATTTGTATAGTGCCAGATTCCTTGACTTCCCTGGCATGGAACATTAAATGCGGGATGATATTCCCAGTTTTATTTCACAACATGAAAATGAATTGTGTACAAATAACTCTCTAAAAAATAAATCCTCCAAGATGCCTCTTCCTTCAATATAGACAAAATATCGACATTGGTTCGAGTATCTACCAATTTTTACAACCAGTTTTGGGAGGTAGTAAAATTTGATTTTTTCACAATGGTGGGTTGTATTTTAAAGAAACATTGTTTGAGAGGATGAATTAATTATTCCTTTTTATCTATGATCACAAAAGATATAAATCTTATTTCCTTCTTCTCGTTCCAACCAATATCACTTTGTAATATCTTTTATCAAGTGATCTTAAAGATATTGACCAAAAGGCTCAAGCCTATTTCTATTAATACTATGTCAGAAAGTCAAGGAGAATTTGTGGATGAGAGATAGATATTTCATAATATTATCTTGGTTTAAGAGTCAATAACCCATCCAAAATTAGAAAGGAAAAGGTGATCACCAAAACAAATATGGAAAATTCCTTTATGAAGGTAAGTCATGAATTCCACTTCAAGGTAATTTTTTTTTTTTGCTTTAACGCTAAATTTACTTGATGTGTTTCCTTATGTGTTACAACACCATGAATTTCCCCATTGGATAATGTAAGAGTGTTTAGTTTTTTCTTATCCTCTTAAGGGATTCATTAAGGATTCCTTCTATCCCTTTTCTTGTAAATTTTCTTGGCAAATTATCTTAGACACAAGTTGGAATATGAAAGGAGATGAGCAAGCCTCTGAATAATTATATTTTCAAGATCTATGAAATACATCAGCGTCTGAATCTGTTAATGACATAATCTTATTGGGGATGCCTCGATACTAATAGCTATAAGGTTTTCAAACAAAATTGAATTCATTTCTTGAAGCCCTTGGAGGAAAAATGGACTCACAGAAATCTCATTTTTGTACATGAAATATATCATTAACAAGGAAAAGGCAAATTAGAAGAATTTTTTGTTTTCAAATAGTTTAGTGATGCAATGTATTCAAAAATCATGGAATTCCAAAAAATGGAAAAATCACATTCATCTCATGCATGGGAAGGGATACTAGAAAAACTTCCTCTAAGTCAGTTTGATGGCTCAACATTGTTGGGTGTGCTGTTCTATTCAATTTATTTCTTTCTATTATTCCTTTATACCAATTATTCAGTCTCCTAGCTCTGTCTAACATCCTTTTATCTTTAGCATAAGAGGATCGCAAATTCCTACAAATATGTGGTAGGGAAAGCTTTGTTGGCCTCCAATTTTGGCTTTTTTTTACCTTCTATATTTCATCATTTACCACCCTTTCACACTACTTTATCATCATGTTCACCTCATTGTTCCTCTTTCATGCACATCAAGGTAGTCAAACTATGTCTTTAAATTATTTTGGTGTTTGAATTAAAATTAAAATCAGACAAAACTCGAACATCTTGTAATGGCTCGTTTAAAGTCATGGTTACAAGACACGTGGGCTCAAACCAAATGCATATATGGAAATTATAGGAACCAAGGATGGATGGATACCTTTCGGATCACATCAAATAAACTACATTTTCATCGGTCAACGCACGTCAAACTTGACCAGTCATTCAGAAAATCCCCTGAATCAGGGGTAGTTTTATGATTTTGTGGGATTCATCCTTATTTTGTGTAGCAAACATATAATTTCGACCTTCTGAGGTGGATTAGGATTACTATTTTATGTTGCAACCATTTTATCTTATATTTTTATGATTTTTGTCTATTTAAGAAAGACATTCATAGTTAGAAGGTGTGTGAAAAACTAGAGATTATTACTTTCTAAAGATAATTGAAAAGAGATATTTTCTTTATCATTTTCTGGTGTATGTTATATGATTTGAATGGAGTGTTGCAGTTTCTTGTTTAAACAGTGTACCATCTAGGGAGGAGGGCCCCCATACCAAGCTAAGTACACTTTGTTGTAGAGTAATGTTGATAGTTGTGAATATGCTAGTTTAATTCTCTATATTCATCTCATTTCTTTGTTGTATATATTTGCAGATGTTTACAGTATCAATTAATTTTATGGCCATATTTTATTAAAAGAAGATTGATTTCCTTTCCAAAATTAGTTTAAATGTTGAATGACAACCAAGACTCTTAGAAAAGAGCCTCTTCTCTGTGAGCTAGGACTAAACTAGAGCAAGATTCACTTTCTCATATGATTTCCTAGACTAAATTTATGTGCTTTCATAGTTACATTCTCTCATCATTTCTTAGATGTCTGGAAATGTTATTGTACGAGTAATGTGGGAGGACAACCCAAGACTCTTACAAGGATTCTTAGAAAAGAGCCTCTTCTCCATCTTCTAAAATAGACTAATCTCATTGAGCAATTATTTTTATGCTTTCATAAAGTAGATTTGAATGATTCCTTTACTTCCTTTTCAAAATATTTGTCTTGTTATCTTTAAGATTCTGGCACGCATTCAAATTTTCACAATCTAAACAATGGTTTATTGAGTTAATTCGATCTGAAATCCATATATTTTGGCATGTTTCTAATTTTACTGATCCATGTTGATAATTAAATATATGTTCTAATTTAGTTTCATAAATTAGACTTACAAGCTCCAAAAACTTTCATTTTCTTAAATTCACATTGGTGGAGGCACCTAAAAATCATGGGAGTTTAGGAATACATATCCATTTCTAATGAATAAGGTAGTGGGATAAAAACAAGTTTGGATATTTTTCCCCCAAGAGGAGTATCGATGGAAAGCAATCTTGAAGGAAAAATGTGTTCAAGGACAAAAAATTTGATGCCTAGAATCCATCGAGATAATGACAATATTTTTCTCTATGTTGAAATTATTTGTTTCATAATCCCCACTCATCTACTCAAGGTTGTATTGCAATGGCAGAAATGTTAGGAATATTGATATATGGATTGATAATATTATGGACCAAAGGCCTCCTATGAAATTTCTTGAATTTCTTCCCCTGTAGTAATATTTTTGTGTTCAAAGGAAATTTAATTAGTTGGGATCTGTAATTGGGATGAGGATTATAATTGGATGATTTATAATATAAGGAATGTTTCACCATATCTCCAGTCATTGGTTGCCAAGATCAGTCAATGATGATAGGTTTTGTTCCTTGGAGAGACAAGGATTAAGATCAAAAATGGCATGCTTGCAATTATTTAGTCAATTAAGGCTATGCATATTTTCTCTTTCTGTCGAGTTTTCCTCTTAGGATCCACATATATGAAAAATTATGGAAGACTAATGCTAATAAAAATCTGAATTCCTTAAATTGGATCCTTACACTTAAAAAAATATTGACATCTAAGAATCTTAGAAAGAGAGGAATCCATGGCCTCTCAAGATGCTCATATGCAAGAAGCAAGTTTAAGTCGTCTCTCATATATTTTTGGAATATGTGTATATGAAAAATGTATGAATAGAGACAAAATCTCCTCTCAATAAAAAAATAAAATGGCCCTCTTCTTTATAGTAGCTCTTTCCCTCTTGGGAAAAAAAAACTACAAAGGGTGTCTGATGGAAACCTCTTCTCAAAATGTATTGGGAAGCCCTTCTCTAATTTATATGCTAGAAATTTTCAGTTTCTAGGAACAATGCTTCTTTAATATTGTTAGAAATTAATTAAAAGAGCAATGGAACATATAAAATATTGGAGGAGAAAAACACATAAAAACATAAAACAAGGGAGACATGAATATATGTGGTTCACCAAATTTGGGCTAGGTCCATGAAGAAACAAGAAGTCCTTCTGTTTATATTATCCAGCAAAATGAAGAGATACAAGCTACCACAAATCCACTATAATTTCTTCTTCACTCTTAGATAGTCTCTCCTGTTTTTTTCATGCACAAAATAATACATAGTCATAATAAAATTCCCTCATATAAACTAAAAGTTTCCTTCTAGTAAAAGAAAACATAAATTAACATACCTTCTATCATCAAATATTCCGCCTATTGAAACTCCGATATTTAGTACAAAATTACAACATTTTACGAGCCAAATTTTAATCTAATTTTTCACTTCGGTGGCATTTCCCCTGAACCCTGTTTTGCAGGGTATCCAAAGAACTAGAACATGCTAATTTTATATAATAATGGTATGTTTTGTGCTTAGAGCAATTTTTCCTCAATTTCTTTATTAGTCCAATATCAATATCCAGTCTAGAAATCACATCATCATGATACTAATATGCAGATAGAACAGAAACAATAATACTATAAGACAAGCCAAGACAAGAGGACATGAGATATGGCATCATCCATGGACAAACACCAATGTGGGGAAACCCCTGATCAATTATCCTTATAATTCTTGACAAGTTTAGCAGAGAGAGAGTACAATATACAATATTCGCTTGCCCATTCATAGTGAAATCTGATCAATCAAACAACAAAACAAAAATCCCTAACCAGAAAGTCAACGTTGGTCAACAGGGTAGATTTTTACCTCCAAAATAGCTCAGACAATCTCGGTAAACATAGTCTCCAAAAACTAGTCAAATTAGCCTTAAAATAGGCCAAAAAAGCCTATTCAAATCTGGTCAACAAATGTCAACATTGCAGCAAGCCTTCCATAGTCAGAATTGGTCAAACAACATTAGTTTTTGTGCCCAAAACTACAGCCTACCCAAACAGAGATACCCCACACAAAACCACAATGAAAACTGGTCAACATTGGTCAAAACAATGTTCTATAATTTTTGGTCAACAATGGTCAACGTAGGGACATAAAAAATATATTCCTTTCTTCGCACGTGTGGAGAGAGAGAAACTTCATAAATCTATACCCAATCAATGAGAGAGAGATGTGTGATCGAGTGAAGTCCCAAAATGAGGAGGAGGAGTCTTGAATTTATATTCAACATTGAGGTGCAAATTAGATGATTGGCTGACCTTGGCAATTTGTCCATAATAAAAATAAATTCATAATTCCATTTGTACAGGTCAGAATGGGATGATCTTCAGATCAATCCTACACCTCTCAGAGAGAGGAATCCAATAAAAATATCAGTTGCCTCATATGAGCTATCCAAGGTGAATTTTGGCCTTAGTTTCCAAATTTAACACTTCCTCTCAACTAGGGAGAACCTCACCTACCAAACTCTATAACAATATGTACCATCCCTGTTTCTACTCTACTTTGCTCTGTTGAAAAATGAAGAAAGAATAAATGATCGAGAATGTATCATACCATTCTCCACTGACCCGAAGATAGTCTCCAATAATAGAGAGTGTATCATACCACTCTTAACTGACTCGGAGTCAATTTCCATTGATCCCATACCAATATCAAAACCCTAGCATAGGGAGTATGGTAGTACATGATGCGTCCATAAATTTTACTGTGGTCCCTATCATCTTTTCCCTACTCATTGGATAGATGAGAAGTACTTCCCATGAGTCATTGACTGCATGGGTAGGATGTGCCACTAGGACAAGGTGAACCGCTCATCCTGTTCATATGCCATAGGAGCAGGTGAACCACTTGACCTATGCATATGTCACCATGGGGTATCACAGGGGAATGTGAACCACTCACCATGTACACTACACACCATTAGGGGAAGGTGAACCACCCATCGTATGGTCACTCATCGCTCCAACAAGTACCCCAAGCCCCCGAAGCTCCCAAAGCTCAACATCCATCTGATACAGGACCCTCATATGAGGGCCTCTCCACTACTCCAATTCATTCATGGAAGGTTAAGAATTTGACCTTCGCAAGGGGCTTCATAAGAATATCGGAGACTTGATCATAAGTCCTAATGTGTTGGAGCCATATTTCTCCCCATTCTACCATATCATGGATAAGGTGGTACCTAATATCAATATGTTTGGAGTAATCATAAAACATGAGATTCTCTTAAAGATGAATCCAACTTTGTTTATCTTAGAAGAGAACGATGGTATCTAGTACATGTCCGAACAACTCACTAAAGAGCTTCCTCAACCAAACAACTTCACATGATGCCATACTAGTAGTAATGTATTCATCCTTAGTGCTGCTTAATGAAACTAACTTCTGCTTCCTTCTCATCCGTGATATTGAGGTAGAACCCAGAGAGAAGCGACATCGAAATGTGCTTTTACGATTCACCACATTTCCAGCCCAGTCTGCATCAGAGTAACAATGGAGCCTAACATTTCTGGTAGTGTATCTCAATCCATAAGTGATTGCACCTGAAGACATCTCAAGAGATTCTTGGCAGCAATCCAATATATGTCATGAGGGTCGACCATAAACTAAATCAATATATTCACTACAAAACATATGTCGAGATGGGAGTTCACCAAGAACATCAGGGCCCCCATGAGTTGACAATACTTAGAAGGATTTCCCAAATCTACCCCAGTAGCACTTCGATATATCTTCCTCAAGTTAAGTTCCATTAGAGTAGTCATAGACTTTCAGTCCACCATCCCAAATATTTCAAGTATCTTCACAATATATTTTCCTTGAGAAAGGAAAATATCACCTTCCTTTTTGCATCCCTTTAATCCTAGGAAGTAGTGCATCAATCCTAGGTCCTCCATCTTGAATTCGGAAGACAACTCGCTCTTAAATTGATGAATAAGAGTGCCTGCACCTGTCATAAATTGATCATCCACATAAAGTACCAAGATGAGAGGTCTATCATTTTCAACCTTAAAATAAAGTTTCATATCAACTTCACTTCTCGTAACTCCCAAATTCAATAAATAGATATCGATTCGCTCATACCAAGCCGAGGGTGCTTTTTTCAACCCATAAAGTCCTTTATTCAAACTGCATACATGCGTCCAATGATCTTCAACTTTGAACCCATTTGTTTGTTCTACATAGAATTCCTCCTTAACTCAACCATGTAAGAAGCCAATCTTGACATCCATTTGGTTAGATTCTGTCCTTGCAAGGTAGTAAGTGCTATAATCGAATGAGTGGTGGGGTAGTGGGCAACTGGTGCAAATATCTCATCATAATATACACCTTCCTTTTTAGAGAATCCTCAAGCAACGAATCTGGCCTTGAGCTTTTCATCAATTCCATCATCTCCATGCTTGATCTTCTAGAGCCATTTTGAGGTGACAATAAATTTGTCCTTGGGTCTAGGGACCACATCCATGAAAGCATTCTTCACAATCGACTCATACTTTTTGTTCATTGAATCCTTCCAAACTTAGTTCTTTGCTTCTTCTTTGAATTGAAAGGCTCAAATTGAACATTGGTGCTCATTACAGTTAAGTACCCTTGGTACCTATTTCGCCTCTTTCTTTCATGAAATGCCCCCGTAGGTGCAATATATCTCTAGGAATCTTTGAGAGTCTCGCTAAGCCATGAGGGTCTCCTTTTTGAGTAGGAGGGATCACGAGGGGGTGGATCAATGGGATCCATTGGTCCTTCAACATCACACATTGGCTCATCCTATGGTTCTCCATACTTTCCTGGCTCTACTTATTTGTCCTTCCTTGGTCGAGCAAGGTTACTAATCCTCCCAAGGGAAACATCATCATCAAAGTTGACATCATGAATTATCTCCACTTCTCCTTTACCATGGACATAGATTCTATATTCCTTAGAAGTTTCATTGTAGCCCACACATGTTCGTTTTGTCCTAGAAGCATCTAATTTGCTTCTCTTTTCCTTCGACGCATGAGAATATACGAGACTACAAAAAATTCTAATGTGAGAAACATCAAGCTTCTTAACATTCAAAACTTTGTTGTGAGTTTTGGAGTCCAGCGCTTCATGAGGGAATCTATTTTGAACATACGTGACGGTGCTTGCAACTTTGTCCCATAAGAACTTCAGAAGGCTTTGATCATGAAGCATGACATGAGTGGCTTCTATGGTAGAATAATTATTCCTTTTAGAAACACCTCTCTTCTCAGGAGTATATGTGGTATTAGTCTCCCACTTAATGCCAGCTTATCCATAATAATTATTGAACTCATCTAATTTATATTTGGTTCCATTATCGGTGCTCAATATTTTGATCTTCTTCCCTGTTTGATTTTTGACCAAAGCTTTCAAAGAAAAGAATGATGAGAATACTTCATCCTTCTTCTTCAAGAAATATATCTAAGTCTTGCGAGAGAAATCATCCATAATATAAATATCCTCCTAATGAGTTCACGAACAACATATGAGATAGATTAGAATGAACCAATTGCAATATGTTGGTAGTCTTGCTATCACTTGAGGGAAATGGTCCCCTTGTATTCTTTCCCTCAACAAAGCCCTAAAAAGCACCTTCATGTTCTACTTTAAATTCCACCATACCTGTCACCATCTTCCTCACATTGGTTAGATCCTTATAATGAAGATGAGAAAACCTCTAGTGCCATAGTTCGGATTGAAGTGATGTGTCACAAGACATAGCTCCCAATGGACTTCCTCCAACTCTATATATGATATCAACCCTTAATCTGAGTGTATATGCATCTTTGAAATTTTTATTCCACACATGTACCTTTCCATTGATGAATTTGATCTTGAATCTGTTGCTCTGCATCGCCAAGATAGATATTAGGTTCTTTTTTAGATCGGGTACATATATTACTTATTGTAAATGAATGGTATTGCCTTGATTCCATTGAAGAGTAACATTCCCAACTCCCTTCATGGGATAGGTGGCATTGCCTCCAAGGATAACTTCCAAATTTGTATCCTTTTCAATCGGATTTGAAAGTGATTCCCTATATCATGTGAAGTGCCTTGGGGTACCACTATCAATCAACCAATTTCCTACAATGTTCAGAAGAGATGAAGTGGAGAGTGTTATATAAGATAAAATTATATTTTCTTGTTATCAGCAACATTAGATTCATCATACTTAGTGTTTCTTAATCTCATGGGAGAGAGACCATTTCCTTGTTGACAAGTGGAAGCATTCCTTTTTCCTTGGTTATTGAATCTATCATTCCTTGGATTGTTGCTACCTTAAAATGGTTGTTGTTGTCGTTGTCATGATCATGAGGTGTATCCCTTCTATGAGGACACTCTCCAGCATAGTGTTCAAACTTGTTGCAAATGAAGCATCTTCCCTTCCATTTTTGAAACCCAACCTTCCTTGACATTGGTTGTTTGAACCTACATTGTTGTTCTTTCTAGCATGAGCACAGAATGTAGTAGGGTAATTCCTATTTGAAGGCATATCTAGTCCCATCATCCTTCTTTCTTCTTGAGAACATCTAGTCAACAATTATTCAAAACCTGGAATCCTGTCATTGTTAAGAATAGTTGTATTGAACATGTGTCATTAATTAGGGAGTCATTCAAGGGAAATTAGAGTAAGCTCACTATCAACAATAACTTATCCAACCGAAGGAATATTATTTTTATATCAGTAATCTTGATGAAGTAGGATTGAGTATCTTCATTTCTTCCCTTATTTATATCCTTCATCTTGTTCTTAAGAAAAAGAACTCAGTTTTCATTGCTAGAATTGAACATGCGAAATAAGTTGTCTTATATCTCTTTGGATGTGTTCAAATCGGAGATGTAAGAAACTAAATTCTTATGAATAGAATCCATGACTATCTTCTTTCCTTAACTTCACCCTTCTTGTAGTTCATCATAGAAGGAGCCGATACATTTGAAGGAGGTTCTAAAACCTTTCCCCGCACATAATCCATAACATGTTTCACTTCTAAAGTCAAATCAAGAAACATCTTCCATGCATGATAATCAGACTTTTGATCAAGATTTTCATCAGAATTGAAGTAGGATGTGAAGACCATTGAATCTTTTCCTTGTTTAATGATTTCTCCTCTTAGTCATTTCACTTCTCACTCTTGCTTAGGCTTTGTCTTCACCTCAACTTTGATACCATGTTAATTTTAGATAACAATGTTATGTTCTATGCTTAGAGAATTTTTACTTCGATTTCTTCACTATACCAATTCCAATATCATGCTTAGCAATCACATCATCATGATAGTAAAATGCATATAGAACATAAACAATAGCAATAGAAGAGAAGCCAAGACAGGACAACAAAAGATATGGCAATAGACAGGGACAAACTACGACCATGATACTGGTGCTCGAAAGGACCCAATGGTCATACTCACATGCCACTAAGGAATCCGAACATAGGTTAAAGTATAATTATGTTGCACAGAAAGCCTTGCAAGTTGAAACTAATCGAATACAAATCTTACAAACAAACTAAACCCTTTACTCAACATATATTTGGCTCAAGTCCTGCACCAAACCCAACCTATCTTTTCCTCCTGGTGAATCTTCCCATGAATAACAACATACCCTCAACTTCATCAACACCAAACAATATACAACAGCAGTAAGAAATCTAACCTAAAAGTTAAATTGGTAGAAGACCAATAATGTTAAATGACCTTAATTGCCTGTGAATTTCAACCATGAGAATAAATCCCACCCTCCCTCCAACACTATGTTGAACCCAATTTTTCACCCTAAGCCCAATTTGTCGATAAGAATCCCTTCTACCTAGATAAACACCTAATAGGACTTGTGGTAGGAAATACTAGAAAATAGGCATATACAAACCCACGGAAAAAATATTAAAATTTAGAGATGCCTATAAATTTTGTTATTCATCTCATAATAACTATGTACAATACTAGAAGCACCTAGGGTTTCCCAAATAACAAAGACATCTTCTTCATTGGAAATCATAAAGAGGTGATCACCATCGACAACGATATCAAAAATTGAGCCACCATTCAATTTCCTTAGAGTGGACGTTAAAACACAATTAGGGCTACAAAACACATACGCACTGCCATTCTTCGAAGAGAAGACCTAATTATCTTATGCAACAAGATTTGAATAGTATCTCTCCTCGTTGTCAAGTGTCTTCTCGAGCTAATTCTGGTGGCACCACCAGACACTTTGATAAGTGCCTCATATTAATAAACCCGAAATTTTCATACAGATTCACAACATAGATAATATTATAGACTTCCATGAAATCTACATCAAAAACCACATTGTCATTCAATGCAATCCAGGGAGCCTCCAAATCCATCCAAGACCAGACAATTTTTCTCTCTTGGAACTTAAGGGGGCCTATGAAACTATCGTCATAGAGTGGGTAGAGTGTTGTAACACACAATAAGCAGTTTTCTAGTAACCACTGCAGCTTTCATGTGTCACCCAGTGACTAGCCTTTGGTCACTTGGTACAAGAAATTGACTTGGCGACCTAAGGCTTGGTCCCATACTTTGAAACCATCCTCTCTGTTGTGCCCATGACAGCTAGCAGACATGTGACAATCATCCTTGGCAAGTGGCCCGACTGTGAAGTTCTTTTGTTGGTTGTCATGGGAGACTTGGAACTTGAATTAGGGCTTCCCCATTTGAGTATCAAAGACCGTGATGCCTCTTCCACCCTTGTCGATGTGCTCACAAGTGTATATGACCAAGTGATAGGAGTTCACCAAGACAACATCTTTAACAACATGATAGTCCAGAGTCAAGGGAAGTTGTTCCTCCAAATTCGAGTCTTAAATATGCACCATGCTCCCATGGGAAACACAACAGCACCCTCGGGAGATGCCAAGATCACTCTAACATCATCGACTGTGCACCTGTTGGTTGAGGCTGAGAGCTCCACCTGGTTATCATCAATTGGTCCCCATTCCACCCCACAGAGGTGGTCCATGATGTTGTAGTGAAGATCCTCCCTTTACAGTGCATGCTTTGACATCCTCGACCGAACAGGAAGTTCGTCTCTGTGCACTAGGTCTAGCAACACTGAGAAATATGAGGGTTTCCAAAATATGAAGATGTTTTCAATGTCATTTCCATAGCCTGACGTGAAGATCTTCCAGGTTTCTATGAAAATGCATTAAATCACTTGAAACAAATCTCGTACAAATCTTTCTATGTACAAATCTTTCTTTGTACATCATACAAATCTCACTCTATACATACGTGATGACAACCCTTGGTCGATGTAGATGGGCATGCGGTCGCACGAGGACATAAAAAAAAAAATATACGAAAAACCAATGCTAAGATTGTAGAACCACAAAAAATTTTGAATTTTTTTTCATACGGAAAAAATAATTATTTCAACCCATCACTATATGCCAGACAGTAACATAATAATTAAATCGAATATTAAAATATTCATTCTATAGCATTTAAACAACCTAGATCCATCTTAACTGTGGATCTATTAAGCGCTAAGAGGGATCAAATATCTCGATGTGAAAACCTCATTTTTAAGTGAAAAACATGAGGAAAGGTTTGCACCTCGAGAGATTTGAGCCCTCTCGGTGCTTAATAGATCTGGAGTTAAGATGGATCTAGTTTGGTTTTAGTCATGTGTGGTCATACAAAATTTGCTGAACATCTAATTATTTCGATCATTTTGAATATGCTAAATATGTCTAAGATTTATTTGGTCAATTTAATTTAAAATTTTCTTAGTTACCTCAATTTTTTGAGATTAGACACTGTTAGTAACTTGAAAGATGAAAAATGATGAAATAAAATTTTTGATGCAAAGTGTCAATGTAACGATTTTAATTGATAGAAAATGTGAATAGTAAGAATATAGTCAATTACAAACAATATTCATTGCGATCAATATAAAATTATTTTCTTCTAATTTTCTTATTGTCATACCTATTAGTTTTTCCATTTTCTCATATCGATCATATGAAAAGAGTGGTTGGAATCTAAAACTATTTTCTTCTACTGTTCCTATTGTCACACGTATTAGTTTTTCCATTTTCTCATATCGATCATATGAAAAGAGTAGATGGAATCATAGACCACTCAAATATCTAACTCAAGCTACTGTAGTAAAAAACATACCATGTCTCTATTACTCTCCAATATTAATTGTAGCTTTCTGCTCTCCAATATTAATAGTAGTTTTCTCCAAAATCAATTGTTGTGACTTATGGTGTCTTAAACCCCAAATAATTTTCAATGGTAGTTATTTTCTATTACCGCGTTTGAATGTAAAGTAATTAACAATTTTGAATGATGGAAAATGGGAATAATAAGAATGTAGCCAATTATAAGTAGTTTATAGTTTCAAGAAGCAAACATTTAACATTTTATTTACAATGAAAATTCAAGTATTGTATTTATGGTTGAATTATTATAACACATAATTCAATGCATGTCATGAATAATTTGTATTTGCTTACAATGAGAGAGAGAGTTTATGTTTTGGGGGTGAGAAGGAGAGATAAGGAGAGATAGAGATAAATATGTGGAGGAGAGAGGGGAGAAGAGACAGGCTAAGACAAGGAGGGAGAAAGGGATATAAATATGGAGAGAAAAATGTTAGATAGAGAGAGAAGGGGAAGAGAGGGAGAGAGGGAGGGGAAAGGGAGGGAGCGAGAGAGAGATAGATAGATATGGAGAGATAGTGTGTTTTTTTAGGTGGTGAGATAGAAAGATAGAGAAAGAGAGACAATGGGAGATAGAGATATAGATGGAGGAGGCAGAGATGTGCTTACACTGAAATCAAAGGACATTATTAATATAATTAATTTGAAATTAATGTACATCATACATCTAGTTGCACCAAATTGGAAATGAACATCTACACTAGAATAAATGCATCTCGTGCAAACAATAAAAAAGGATTAGAAATCAAAATCTATACTGAAATCAATGCATCTAGTGCAAGCAATCAAATAGAATTATAGATCAATATATACACCAAAATAAATGCATTTAGTGTAAGGTATTAAATAGGATTAGAAATCGACATCTCCACTTAAATCAATGCATCTAGTGCAAGTAATCGAATAGGATAAGAAATCAATATCTACACTAATACCAATGTATCTTGTGCAAGAAATCAAATAGGAGTAGAAATCAACATCAACATTGAAATCAATGCATCTAGTGTAAGGTATTAAATAGGACTATAAATCAACATTTACATTGAAATCAATGCATATAGTGCATGTGATCAAATAGGATTAGAAATCAACAACTACATTGAAATAAATACATCTATTTGAGTGAAAATCCAAAATATTCATGACTTTGTAGATCTAACTTCTATGTTTGTATTTTCCTTTATGTGTCTCTTTCTTCTTCCCTCTCTCCACCTTCCATTCTGTGTCTATCTCCCTCCCCCTGTCCTTTTCTATGTTACCCTCCCTCTCTCCCCCATCTATCTCTATATTCCTCACCCTGCCATCTATATCTAGACCTCCCTCCATCTCTCCTTATTTGTCTCTCTATCCCAGTCCCCTAAACACATCTCTCTCTCTCTCTCTCTGTCTCTCTCTCTCTCTCTCTCTCTATATATATATATATATATATATATATATATGTCTCCTATCTATCTCTCTTCCTCACTCCTTGTCTTTTCCTCTCTTTTATACCCTCTCCCCTACTCGATCTATATCTCTCTCTCCCCTTCTCACCGCAAAAAATACACGCTCTCTCTTCATATCTATCTATCTCTCTCTCCCTCCCTCTCTCTCTTCACCCTCTCTCTCTCTCTCTCTCTCTCTCTCTCTCTCTCTCTCTCTCTCTCTCTCTCTCTCTTTTGATCTTCTCTCTCCCTCACTGACCCTCCATCTCTCCCTTACCACTCCCTCTCCACATTTATCTCTCTATGTCCTTCTTCCCCTTCCAACTCCATCTTTCTCTCTCCCCCTCTCTCTCTCCTCACTCTCAAGTCCTCTCTCCTTTTCCTTCCTCTCTCTCCCCTTCTCTCCCACCTCCCTCCATCATATACACTTTCTCTCTCCACCCTCCAACTCTATCACTATCTCCCTCCCTCTCTCCTTCTCTCTCTCGCTCTCTCTACCCCCTCACTATCTATGTCCCCATGTCTCTCTGTTCCCCTTCTTTCCCTATATATATCCTCTCCTTTTCTCTTTCTTCCATCATCTCCTCTCTCCATCGTTCCATCTTCATCTCTCCCTTTCCACTGCCTCTCTCTCTCCACCTCTATCTCTCAATGTCTTTGTTCTTACCTCCTTCTCTTTCTCCCTCGAAATCCATCCCTCTCCCTCCCTCTCTCCCCCTCCTCTCTCCTTTCCTTTCTCTCTCTCACTATCTCTCCCACCTATATGCCTCTTTCCTCAACTCTATTCCCCCTTCCATATCACTCTCTTTCTTAAATATGATCCAATTGCGTTGTATTTAAGAAAGTATCTAAATTAAAAAATAAAATTGGTTGTAAATTATGAAACCTATATTTTGCACCAATCATGTTAAAGAAAATAAAATAATAAAAAAATTAAAATAATCATGCACTATCTTTCCTCTATCATTGTTAATCACTTTTCTTTCTCACTTCTTTCCTTATAACATTATTTATATTATATAAATTTCACATATACCTCAAAAGTAATTATAACCTTTCTTGTCTTAGATTTACTTAAAAAATGTTATAAAATTAAATTAAAATAAAGTATTTGTAAAATATTTTGATTTTGAAATAAGTTATGGTTTTTGGCCATGTGATATTGATAAGCCATGGTATTGGCCCATGGCACTGTAACATAATAATTAAAACCCTAGATCCTTAACATAATAATCAAAAGTCTAGATAGCACCTCGTATTGATAAACCATGGTAGTATCCCATCGTATTATAATATTATTCCCTCCTCTCGCGATGTTAATAATATCCATGATTAAAATTCTTGTCATACTGTAAATATTAAGCTTTTATTATTAATTAAATTTATAGATGGAACACATCTATTTTAATTATTACAGATATATTTATTACAATTGAGCCGACATTACAAATGTTTACTTATATTACATCTACACATGTGCCCTATATTGGGCTATAGAGCGACTGCATTGGGTGAGGAGAAATATTAAATAAAGTATAATATTACAATATTATATGTTACACAATATTTATAACCACCCCCACCTAATAAATAGTGTCATAGGTGGCGGGAAATACTAATTAAAATGTGATATTATTAAATTTTACCTAATATTAGGGCACACCCCACTCTAAATATTACATTCTATTCAACATTTCCCCTCACTCCTACTAATTTTATAGTTGAGTTTGTTTACTTTTAATTACCAATATAAAGAAAAATTACTATCCAATATAACTTAGTAAAAAGTGAATGGAGATAGGAAAAAATATTAGATAAAATGTAATAATTACATTTTTCCTAATATTTCCCACCTCTACAAACAAGTGCCCAGTGCCAACATATCCATAATTTTTGTTTTCCTTTATAATCTACATGGATTCATCGCCATAATTTTCTACAACTAATTATGTCTCTAAATATAACATCATACTAACATGAATATAGGCTAGTTTAATCCCCCCTTAAATAGATTATATTCCACATGAATTCCATGAGTCAATACCATGGATTTTAAAACCATGTGTCAATACCATGGATTTTAAAACCATGCGTCAATACCATGAGTCATTTTTATTTTTTTTATTATTTAATTTTTATAGGGTTCTTTTTTATTTTTTTATTATATTATTTTAATTTTATTTTCACCACGTTACAATGTTTACATTACATTAAGTTACACATCTCTACCACATTTTAATTTTATTTTGACCATCTCGGCTCAATGAAGAAATCACATCTATCTCTCATACCAAAAAGTTTTTTTTTTTTAATTACTTTATCTCATTATAAAAAGTTTCATGTAAAGTAAACTTGAAAATTCAAGTGTTTAAAAATGGCTAACATTTATTTTGAAAGTAACGTTATTAATTTTTACGAGAAGAGTCTTCAACAAAAATCACATCATAAATTATATTGTCGACGTTATTAATTTTTTTTAATGTAACTTTCCGCATAACATCTATTGCATATCTATATATTAAAATAATGTTACACACAACATCTCTTGCATATACATATATTAGCTGACACACACACACACACACACACACACACACACACACACACACACATATATATATATTTTATGTAACTTTACATGATAACATCTCTCATATACGAAAATATAGAATGTCTCTCAACACAATAAATTTTAAAATACTTGAATGGAAATCATATTACTCTTGTATGAAACAATTCAACCACATGATACTAAAATCTCGTGGGTAGCGATTAGATTGAAGGAAAAAATGGCGCAGTTCATGCATAAGGAGTGAATGTTGTATCCAAAATGATTTTTTTTTGTGATGGGCAGTGTGACACAAAACCACCATCATCATTGACGTCATGGAGGTTATTTGCTCTGGCTATAAAACAAGGGCCATTTGAGAAGGATTGTAATAACGTTTGCCATTGGAAGGAAATTATTAGAGGTGATATTGTTTCATTTGCTATTTGAACAGATTATTGTTATTATTATTATAGGTGATATTATTAGCACAACCACATTTACCAATGTAGTTGATAAAATGTGGTTGATATAGGCCGATAGGCTTATATCAACCACATTAATAATTTTTATGGGTATTTTTTTAAATACCAAATAATTAGGATTATTAATGACTATATAAATATTAACAACCAGATTATTTATAGATATTATTATATTAATATTATAATAATAATATAAACTCCTAATAATATTAGTAATATTAATTAATAATAAAAATAGCTCATGGTAATATTAGATTATCATTGTATTCTTAAAAAAATACAATAATATAATTATAATTATATTATTGTAATAATAATATAAAATTATAAAAATAATAATACCAATTATATTGTATTATTAATATAATAATAAAATAACCATTAGTGAACCTAGCGCGCGCGCTCCTGCTGCTGTCGCCACCGGCAACTGATCGATGCACGCGAGCCCGCTTGTTCTTCCCTTGGATCGCTCCGCAGCTGCTCAGATGGCCCCTCCGGAGGCTCCACCGGAGGAGGCAGCTCAACAACAAGCATTTTCTGCACTAATAAACTCCTTACCGCCCCAACGAGCTCGCCCTGTGATTTCCAAGTTCGTTAAAAAAATCGAGGGGTTACAGGAAGTTTCTCTCCCCCCTACTTTGCCCAGAATGGCTGCTCTTGCTCTGGCAGAAAAGGGACTGATAGGGCAATTTACAGGTCTCTGGCCCTCACCAAAAACTGTTCAGAGGTGGGTGGAAAGGAACTGGATAGATAAAATTCAAGGGAAAATTTCTATTAGATTCTGTGGGAAGGGATACTTCACTTTTCACTTTGAGACAAAGGAAGACAAGGATTTGATATTTCGCAATGGCCCTTACTTCATGGATTCCTGAGGTTTGTACTTAAACAAATGGACACCGGACTTCGACCCAGAGCTAGATATCCCTAATGCGGTTCCTGTTTAGGTTCGTCTCCCTCATCTCCCATTGCATTGCTGGGGAGATGAATCAGTGCGCGCCATTGGAAATGCAGTCGAAAATACATTGATCGGAGCGAGCCAAGAGATAATATGCAGGCATGTGCCTGTATCTGTGTCGACGATGATCTAGGTAAAGGTCTTCCAGAAGCCATCAAGCTCAAGGTTGACGACTGGTCGCACATACAACAACTCGACTATGAGCAGATCCCTTTCAAGTGTAAGGTATGTCACGAGTACGGTCATTTTGCTAACCGCTGCACTAGGATTTCTAATGTTGATAATAATATGCAAGAAGAGAAATGGGAAGTGGTCAAAAAGAAAAAAACAGCCCCTGGCCTCAAACTGCCCAATGAAGTTCGACCCTCCACTCATCCCCCTCCCTCCTCTCATAACCCTTCCCCCCCACCCTCGTCCCCTCTTCCTTCTTCTCCTCATCTGCCCCAATCCTCTGACATGTTGAAACCTCTTCTATCTCCTCCTTCCTCCAACCCCTTCCACGTCCTCTCCCTCCCCGAAGATGATCCTACTCCTTTGAATCATTCTGAACCCCCCTCTTCCCCCCATTCTGTGACCATTCCCTCCCACCTATTATTAGATCCCGTCCCTCCTAGAATTACTCATACCAACTCCAAGGATCAGGGATCCTCTCTAGATGGTCAAAACAAGCCGAGAAGAAAGACTTCCAAACAGCATAGGGATGAGAACGCACAAAAAGATATAGCTCTAGGACTCCAGAATCCTATAGAATCTTACATTCAGGGCACAAAAGATAAAGAAATAGCAAGAAAAGACAAGGGAGGCAGAGCACCTCCTCGAATCAGAGTTTCAAAATGATTAAAATCCTTTCATGGAATAGTAGGGGACTCGAGCACCCCTCCAAAACCAACGCCCTAAAAGATCTTATAACTCAGGAGAAACCATCCATTATCTTATTACAGGAAACAAAACAAAGAGAGTCATAAATCAATAAGATTATTGATCGTCATAAGTATTTTAAAGGAAGTACTTGTAAAGCCAGAGGGGCCTTTGGCAGAATTACTACCATCTGGAGTCAGGAAGAGTGGAATAGTGAAGCTGAACTAATAGAACAACATTGGATAAAGACAGTGTTGAGGAACAGCATGAGCAAACAACAGATTGTCATTTTTAATGTTTACGCCCCTAACCACTACAGGGACAAAGAAGTTTGCTGGGATTCTCTCAGCAAAAACATAATGGAAGAAGACAGCAGCAACATCATCTTAGGAGGTGATTTCAACTTAATTTTACATGCCAATGAAAAGCGTGGGGGAAGATTTATGCCAGATCCATTCAGAAATCAGCTGGAAAACATAATGCAAAATGGTGACCTAATAGATATCATTCCAAAAAATCGAAAATATACATGGAGTAATCGCAGATTGGGTAGTAGCAATATAATGGAGAGACTGGATCGGTTCCTGGTAAATATCTCCTTTCTTTCTTCCTTTTCAGTTGTCAACTCTTCCATTTTGCCCTTTGCAGTCTCAGATCACTACCCAATTACATTAGCCATGGATATGCACTGCCCCCTTGGGCCTCTTCCATTCAAATACAATCACATATGGAGTGATTACCAAGCAGCTCAAAATATCATCCAGCAAACCTGGGGTCAGCATATTGAAGGATCTCCAGGCTTTATATGGGTGAACAAGTTAAGAAATGTGCAAAAAGTGCTCAAAAATTGGGCCAAAATGCAGTACAATGAACCTGAAGAAAAAAAACGTGAGCTGAAATCCAAAATTGAAGACCTCCAATGCGTAATAGAACATCAGGAGTACTGTCAGAATGAAAAGGCTCAAGAAGAAAAACTATACAATCAGTTGTGCAGAATCAAAAGAGAGGAGGAAGAAAAATGGCGCATAAAGTCTAGGCAAATCTGGTTGAAAAGCGGAGATAAGAATACCTCATTTTTTCACAAACAAGCCACTGGACGGGAAATAAAAAATAACATAACAGTCATCGTAGACAGTGCAGGGACTCAACATATTGAACAAACAGATATCAAAGGGGCTGCCACAGACCATTTCAAGGAGATCTTAACTGAAACAGGGGAGGAAGAACTCTATGATGACCTCATGCAGCACTTGCCAACCAAGGTCACATCAGATTTAAACAAAAATTTGATAGAAGAGATACAAGTGAAAAAAATACTGGAAATAATTTGGATCCATCATCCTAACAAGGCACCTGGATTGAATGGATTCCCAATATGCTTTTATAGAGAATATTGGGATTTTATAAAAAAGGATCTCATTAAATACTTCAAGTGGATTCAGAGAAAAGAAAAAACAAGAGGTTATACAAACTCTACTCATCTGGCCCTCATTCCAAAGGAGAACCACCCTTCCAATTTCTCCTGCTTCAGGCCAATATCATTATGCAACTCTTCCTACAAAATCTTCACTAAAATCCTAGCCTCACACCTCAAACCCCTCTTACCGATGCTAATTTTTGAAAATCAAGGAGGCTTTATGGCTAATAGATAAATCTCAGACTCTATTCTCTTGGTTCAGGAATCCATACATTCAAGCCATTCAAGGAACGAAAAAGGCTTTATTTTGAAATTAGACTTGGCCAATGCCTTTGACAGGGTAAGGCATTCTTTCCTCTTTGTGCTTCTCTAGAAAATGGGCTTATCTCCTTTCTTTCTTAACATCATAAGAGCATGTATCTCTGGCCCATGGATTGCTCCCCTTATCAACGGTAGACCTGGACCCTCCTTCCAATCCGCAAGAGGATTAAGACAAGGCTGCCCCTTATCTCCATATCTTTTTATCTTAATGGCAGATTCATTTAGCTATACACTTGATCATAAGAGGCAAGCAAGCCTCATCACTGGCATTAAATTTGAAGTTGGAATAAAAAATATCAACCACTCTCAATTTGATGATGATACTCTATTGTTTGGTGGGGCGACTACCATTATAGCTCGAAGATTTAAATCCTTGCTAGATAAATTCATGAGATACTCAGGGGGTCAGATCAACCATCTCAAAAGTTGCATTTACGGATGGAATGCTTCAACTCAAACAATCCACAGTATTGCTAACATTTTTGGTGTCCCTTGTAAGTTAAACTGGGACTATTACAGTTACTTGGGAATGCCGGTGAGTATAGGGAATGCAAGGGCAAATGTCTGGGATCTAACTTTAGACAAGATGAAAAGAAAAGTTTAGAAATGGGGAACTTCTTGGCACAATCTAGCTGGGTGACTGGTGCTTCTCAAATCGAGCCTTTCCTCTCTTCCCCTCTATCAATTTTCCCTGGCTCAAGCTCCAACATCCTTTCTTCGCAAAATGGACAATGTTCTCAGATTCCTTCTCTGGCCGGGAGGGAAGAACGAGAAGAAAAAATTCAACCTAGTGGGGTGGAAACAAGTCATCCAAAACCAAGAAAAAGGAGGCCTTGGCATTAGATCTCCAACACTCATGAATTTAGCCTTTGGTGGAAAGATGATATGGAGACTTATGGAAAATCAAACAGCCTGGTAGAAAAAAGTCTTGGAGGCAAAATACCTCAATCAGCCAAGGCTACATCTGCTTACGACTGAGATCCCCAACAGAAATTGTACAAAGATCTGAAAGCTTTGTAAAAAAGTCATTACATTCATGGCACAAAATGTTTCCAAAGTGCCAAAAGGAGGTATGAATGTCAACATCGGCTCTGATAAAATCATGGGAAACCCGCCCATCAATAGCCTCCCAGGTATGGATTCCATAATTCTCTATTTCCAAAGTAAAGGTATATGTAATTTAGGCCAAATCTCTCAATGGGATGCAATAACCCATGTTTGGATGAGATGGAAATTTCCTCCCATTCCTCATCATCTCAAAGGCAGCGTTGACATTTTTTGCAATCATCTACATAGTATTGCACCCACCTTCAAAAACGACAAGGATGATTTTTGATGGGACCCTACAGGAACCAGCTATTCAATCAAAGCAGACTACGATTACATAAGCAACAAGGAACACCCAACGCCAACATGGATACACTGGAAGATTTTAAAGAAAGCAGAAGCAATTCCAAAGATTAAATTCTTCATGTGGACTCTCTTGAAAGGAAAAATTCTCACTGTAGAGAATCTCAAGAAAAGAGGCATTGTTGGACCCTCCAGATGCCCTAACTGCAAAGAAGCAGAGAAGTCCATACAACATCTTTTTATCTCCTGTCCCTTTGCAGTCTCATGCTGGAACAACATCAACCCCTCCACGCCTTCCATCTAGAACTCTCAAGACTTCATTGACGAAGCTCTGAATAGCTAGAAAAGGAACTACCCTTGGTAATCCATGAAGCATAATCCAACTGAAAGAGTGTGGGATGCCCTCCCATTTTCTCTTTTATGGAGGATTTGGATTGGTCTGAACAGCGTGATATTTAGAGACAAGGAGACCTCGATCAGGCACCTTTACATCAAGGCAAAAAGTCTGGCGACCAAAACTATAGCTTCCAAGATCACCAAAAAAATTCATATCACTAGTATCTGGACTGAGGAAAGAGACTTCATAAGAAATCTACTTGACAAGATCAGTATCCCTTCAACAGTGAAAATATGCAGTAACCCGGGCAAAGAAAACAATCTCAGTTGGAAAATTCGCCTAAAACAGGACGATTCAGCAACTGGTTCCACTCAAGTAACTCTCATTCCTTATTTTTCGATGGAGCTTCTAAATCAAACCCAGGAGCTGCGGGAGCAGTGGGCATCATCAATAACCCCTCATGTGAACCGTTAACCTCCTATGAATGGTGATTGGGAATCCTCTCTAATAACAGAGCTGAAGCTCTGGGCCTCTACCAAGACATTATTCAATTACAGGCCCAGGGGATCAAAAAATCCCTCATCTTTGGCAACTTTGCCATCATAATAAGCTTAATGAACAGCAGATGGCAAGCATCCAATTTTTTTTTGAAACAAAACATCAGTCGATGTAAAATCCTAAATCTCATGACTAGGAGTACCACTTCTATCATGTCCTCCATTCCAATAATCAAGAAGCTGACAAAAGGGCCAGTCAAGCTTGCTCACGGCCTAAAGGAAGCATCCTATGCAACAATGAGGTCCTACACCAATTCATCCCATGATATCTATGATTGTTTCTAGCTATTTTTTTCCAATGAATCGCGCTTTTGTAAAAAAGTACCCTGATCAAATCCACAGTAAATCTGATGTATATTGTCGCAAATCGCCGATAATCCATTCGTATCACACCGCAGGATATGCTGCTCCTCTGAACCTAAACTTTGTCTGCAATATCCGTGATCGCCCATGCCTCTACCACGTGATCCGGTACTCCTCAAGTCTCTGCCCGCCTATTATTTATCTCAGGAAGCCTCCCCTTCATTTTCAAGCCCCAATCTCCATGTTCGTTGCTTTCTTCGCCTCCTCTGCAGTGGCTATCAGTTGGCTATCGATCTCTATTATTGGTCTCGCCTCCTTCTTCAGGCTCCCTAATGCCCGACCCCTCCTAATCGCTTTAATAAGGTCTGCCTCTTTGCCTCACTGCACCCCTGTTCTGGTCATTAGCGCTTCCTATTGCCCGGTTTCAGCTTCTGAATCCAAGTCTGATATCTCCTTCAGACCTGTTCCCAGTTTTTCCGCAACAGCTGGTGAGAGTCCTCTTCCAGCGCCACTCCAAGCCAGCTTTGAAGCTTTTTTGATGGATCGAAGTGAGGATTGCCTGCATTGTCGTGATCTTCAAGCTGAACTTGAACAAGTCAGAACGCATCAACATCTTCTGGACGAAAAAATCGATGCTGCTACAAGGATTATCACAGCCAAATATGAGGCTGATCTCAACCTCTTTTTTCACCGCAGGAGCAATTCAACACTCTTTCAAATACCTATGCGCACATTCAGGAGTCTGTTGAGATTCTCAAGTTTATGATGGACAAGCTCAATGCCCCAAGCACCAGTTCCTCTAATGCAAAAGTTGTAGAAGCTGATAGCCACTCGGAGGATTCCACTACTCGACCGATCAGTCACATAAGTATAGACTAGATGTATTATAAAGTTAGCTTGCTTCTGTCCCAATTTATCAGAATCTACACTTGTGCTAGAATCTTTCAATTGGTTTATAAAAGAATTCCAGTGAAATGTCACAATGTAACTCAGCTGCAAGCTCATACTGTGAGCTCTTCCAATTTAACACCAGAGCTTAGTCTCCCCCTCCTTTTTTGAATACATCTAGCAACCGACTTTGTAAAAAAAAAAAAATTAATAATAAAATATATTTATTATTATATTATTATAATAACAATATTAGATTATATAATAATATTATATTATCATTATATTATTATAATAATATATAAATATAATTATATAATAATAATAATAATAATAATAATAACTAAGCTTTAATAATTCAACCATGTTTATTTTCATATTTTTAATATTTATCTTAGGGTTTGTATACATTGGGTTTATAATATTAGTCCCTTTTGTTTATTATTACCCAAGGGATTAATACTAAAATCCTAAGGGATTATGAACCAACAGGAATAATATTAAACAAAACGGTCTAATATTATAAACCCAAGGAACTAATAAACCCAAGGAATTAGTGAAGCGAACGGATAAATATTAGAAACCTAAGGGATCAAGAAGTGCAAGGAATTGACATTAGAAACACAAGAGATTAATAAAGATGACCATGATTGATATAATAAACCCAATTTAACAATAAACCCAAATGATTAATACTAAAATCCCAAGGGATTATGAACCCAAGGAAATAATATTAAACACAAGGGACTCATATTATGAACCCAACATTGGTAAACCCTAATATAGATATTAGAAATACTAAAATAAACATGGTTTATTTTCATGGTGAGACTATTTTTGTCACAATGTGACATTCAACTATGGTTGGTTATTATTGACAATGGCTGACCATGATTGATATTATAAACATAAGGGAATAATAAACCCAAGGGATTGATATTATAAACCTAAAGGAATAATAAAACTAAGGGATTAATACTAAAACCCTAAGGGATTATGAACCCAACATTGTTAAACCCAAATATAAACACTAAAAACACTAAAATAAACATGGTTTATTTTGATGGTGAGAAAATTGTTCTCACAATGTGACATTCAAACATGGTTGACCATGAGTGATATTATAAACCCAAAGGAATATTAAAATGAAGGGATAAATACTAAGACCCCAAGGGATTATGAACCGAAGGGAATAATATTAAACCCATGGGATTAATATTATAAACCTAACATTGGTAAGCCCAAATATAATTACTACAAACACTAAGATAAACATTTTATTTTGATGGTGAGACAATTCTTGTCACAATACGACACTCAAACATGGTTGACCATGTTTGGCTACGATTTATATTATAAACCTAAAGGAATAAAAAACCCAAAGGTTTGATATTATAAACCAAAATGAATAATAAACCCAAGGGATTAATACTAAAGCCCCAAGGGATTATGAACCCAAGGGAATAATATTAATCCCAAGGGACCAATATTAGAAACCCAACATTCGTAAACCCAAATATAAATATTACAAACACTAAAATAAACATGGTTTATTTTCATGGTGAGACAATCTTTGTCAAAATGCGACATTCAACTATGGGACTAACATTATAAACCCAAAATAGGTAAAACCAAATATAAATACTACAAACACTAAAATAAACATGGTTTGTTTTGATTGTGAGACAATTCTTGTCACAAAGAGACATTCAACCATGGTTGACCATGTTTGGATATGATTGACAATGGTTTACCATGATTGATATTATAAACCAAAGGGAATAATAAACCCAAGGGATTGATATATAAACCAAAATAAATAATAAACCCAATGGATTGATACTAAAACCCAAGGGATTGATATATAAACCAAAATAAATAATAAACCCAATGGATTAATACTAAAACCCAAGGGATTATGAACCCAAGGGAATAATATTAAACCAAAGGGACTAATATTATAAACCCAACATTCGTAAAACCAAATATAAATATTACAAATTCTAAGATAAACATAATTTATTTTCATGTTGAGACAATCCTTTTGACAATGTAAAATTCAGCCATGGTTGACCATGATTGATAATATATAGCTCAGGGAATAATAAACCCAGGCGATTGATAGTAAAACCAAAGGTATCAATACTAAAACCCCAAGGGATTATGAACCCAAGGGAATAATATTAAACACAAGGGACTAATATTATAGACCCAACATTCGTAAACCCAAATGTAAATATTACAAAGACCAAAATAAACATGATTTATTTTCATGGCGAGACAATATTTGAAAAAATGAGAAATTCAACCATGGGACTAATATGGTAAACCCAAATATAACTATTACAAACACTAAAATAAACATGGTTTATTTTCATGGTGAGGCAATCTTTGTCAAAATGTGGCATTCAACCATGGGACTCATATTATAAACCCAACATTGGTAAACCCAAATATGAATACTACAAACACTAAAATAAACATGATTTATTTTGATGGTGAGACAATACTTATCACAATGCAACATTCAACCATGGTTGACCATGATTGATATTATAAACCTAAGTTAATAATAAACCCAAGGGATTGATATTATGAACCCAAATGAATAATAAACCCAACGGATTAATACTAAAACCCCAAGCGATTGTGAACCCAAAGGGATAATATTAAATCCAAGAGAATAATATTAAATCCAAAGGACTAATACTAAACCTAAGGGATTAATATTATAAACCCAACATTCATAAACCCAAATATAAATATTACAAAGACTAAAATAAACATGATCTATTTTCATGGTGAGACAATCCTTGTCACAATGTGACACTTAGCCATGGTTGACCATGGTTGGCTATGACTGACAATGGTTGACCATAATAAACCTAAGGTAATAATAAGCCCAAGGTATTGATACTATAAACCCAAAGGAATAATAAAACTAAGGGATTAATACTAAAACCCCAATGGATTATGAACCGAAGGGAATAATATTAAACCCATGGGACTAATATTATAAACCCAATATTGATAAACCCAAATATAAATACTACATACACTAAAATAAACATGGCTTATTTTGATGGTGAAACAATCCTTGTCACAATGCAATATTCAAACATGGTTGACCATGGTTGGCTATGATTGACAATGGTTGACCATGATTGATATTATAAACCAAAGGGAATAACAAACCCAAGTTATTTACATTATAAACCTAAATGGATAATGAACACAAGGGATTAATACTAAAACCCCAAGGGATTATGAACCCAAGGGAATAATATTAAGCCCAATGGACTAATATTATAAACCCAACATTTGTAAACCCAAATATAAATATTACAAAGACTAAAATAAACATGATTTATTCATGGCGAGACGATCCTTGTGACAATGTGCCATTCAGCCATGGTCGACCATGATTGATATTATAAACCTGAGGGAATAATAAATCCAAGGGATTGATATTATAAGGCCAAATGAATAATAAACTGAAGGGATTAATACTAAAACCCCAAGGGATTATGAAGCCAAGGGAATAACATTAAACCCAAGGGACTAATATTATAAACCCAACATGCCTAAGCCGAAATATAGATATTACAAACACTAAAATAAACATGATTTATTCTCATGGTGAGACAATCCTTGTCACAATGTTACATTCAAGCATGGTTGACCATGGTTGGCTATGATTGAAAATGGTTTACCATGATTGATATTATAAACCTAAGGGAATAATAAACCCAAGGGATTAATATGAGAAAGCCAAAGGAACAATAAAATGAAGGGATTAATACTAAAACCCCAAGGGATTATGAACCCAAGGGAATAATATTAAACCCAAGGGACTAATATTATAAACCCAATGTATATAAACCCTAAGACAAATATTATAAACATTAAAATAATCATGATCGACCATCATTGATTTTTATATTGAGACAATCCTTATGACAATTCCATGTTGGACCATGGTCGACATCATAATAAACCATGTTTGAATCGGGAATAATAAACCCCAAGCGATTGATATTATAAACACAAGGGATTAATACTAAAGCCCCAAGGGATTATGAAACAAAGGGAATACTATTAAACAAAAGGAACTAATAATATAAAGAAAAGGTAATAATAAACCCAAGCGATTGATATAATAAACCCAAAGGAATAATAAACCCAAGGGATTATTATTTATTTTCATGGTCAGATAATCCTTGTCACAATGTGACATTCAAGCATGGCTTACCATGGTTCACTATGATTGATAATGGTTTACCATGATTGATATTATAAACCTAAGGGAATAATAAACCCGAGGGATTAATATGAGAAACCCAAAGGAATAATAAAACGAACGGATTAATACTAAAACCCCAAGGGATTATGAACTCAGGGGAATAATATTAAGTCCAAGAGACTAATATTATAAACCCAATGTATATAAACCCTAATACAAATATTATAAACATTAAAACAAACATGATTGACCATCATTGATTTTCATATTGAGACAATCCTTATCACGATTCCATGTTGGACCATGGTCGACATTACAATAAACCATGTTTGACTTGGGAATAATAAACCCAAGCGATTGATATTATAAACGCAAGGGATTAATAGTAAAACCCCGAGGGATTATGAACTTAAGGGAATACTATTAAACTAAAGGGACTAATAATATAAACCAAAGGGAATAATAAACCCAAAGGAATAGTAAACCCAAGGGATTAACACTAAAACCTAAAGGGATTATGAACCCAAGGAATTATTAATATTAAAATTTTGAAGAATGAAGAAACCCAAGAATTTGATATTATAAACCTAAGGAATTAATAAATCCAAGGGAAAAATATTAGAAACGAAAGGGATCAAAAATGGCAAGGGATCAATATTAAAAACAGAAGGGATTAATAGGAATTAATTTTTTAAACCCAATGGATTGATCAACCCACGTGACTATGAATATTATAAACCTAAGGGATCAATAAACCCTAGGGATTGTGAATATTATGACAGAAATGCATTAATAAATTGAAGGGATAAACATTGTAAATGTAAGGGATTAATATTAAACCTTAGGACTATTATTTAAACCTTAATATTGGGGATTAATAAACCAAAGGGAATAAATGATAAACCGAAGGAAATATTAATATTACAAATTTAAAGAACAAATAAACATAATCATTTAATATTATAAACCCAAGGAAATAGTGAACCGAACCTAAGCCCTAAATCCATGGCATCAATATTATAAACATAAATAATGCTATAACACAAAACAATAATAAGAAACCAAAACCAAAACCAATATAAGAACCACATTGCAAACCATAAAGCATTAAGACATGATAAATCATCTTTACATTAATAATAACACATTTATATCGCTACATTATAAATAATAAATAAATTGTAATCCATAAATACATTGATATCAATACATGAATGTATTAATAGAATAAATCTCAAGAATGTTGATAGAAACACCTAGAACATGAAATCCCAACAATAATATTATAAATGTAAAAAATATTTTCATTTATGAAAGACATGAACAAAGTGAAGGGATCCACATGAAAGACCACATCAATCACAAATACAAGAGAAATATATAAAATAGTAACACTGCCATTAAAGCAAGGAAACATAAATGAAAAAAACACATCTAATTTGCACACATTGGATTTAAAGAAGAACCACATAATAGGACATTTTAAGACCATAGCAATACATTTTTTTACATAAAAACAACATTAGTGTTTAAAAGGAAAGCAATTTAACCAACATTGCAACCACAGAAAGAACATTGAGTCTTAACATATATTTTTTGTTTTTTTTACATCAAATAATTCCACTACATAATCGAACTTGAAACAATGTTCCAAAAGTCATCTATGGAGCAGCCTCTTCCAAAACACAACCAGACTGATGACAAAAGTAGCACCAATTCAAATCAACAGGATAATGATCATGATACTTAACACTTTCCAACCAATTCCTTCTTGTTCTCCTCCCAGACTCCCTCTGGTGCACATGTTTCAAGTATTTTACATGTGTTTTTGTTTGATCTAGCTCACGAATATGATCATCAATAAATGCAGGATGGAACCCATGTTTTCTATCAAACTTGTTCCGAAGATAGGAAAGAAAGCTTATAGCTCCAACAATATCGCGTATTGTTCTGGAATAATAGATGACATCATTATTACCCATATGTGCATTTGAAAGACACAAAAACAAAAGCACAATCAATAAAGACACGCACAAATAAATAAGCACACAGACACACACAGACACACACATAGATATATATAACAACCCATTTCTATTTATGTTAAAAAACTTAATGTTATAGTGTTACATGAAAAAAAATCTAGTGTTACATGAACCAAATGATATAAAAAATTCTACAAATATAAGCCTCATTTCAAATTACAATAGGAAATTTTGTGGAAATAGAATAAAACCGTGGCAAATATTCAAAACCTCCATTTTTTCATTTCATGATGTAATATTAATCCACAATATTAATATCAATATGAACTAGTTATAAAAATGATTTTGAATGATTGGTTCATATAACTCATCGTTTATGTTTTAATGGTCTGTTGCAAAGAAAAGAGTAATATGCACTTTAAAAAAAATAAGTAAATTGAAGAACATGAAAAGAAATGTATACAACTTTCTCAAATATTACGATTAATATGATGAATTTAATAATCTAATAAATATTTGAAAATGATTATTATATTAGAAGTAAATCAAGAGGATAACAAAAGCAATTAAAAAACATACAATAAAGAAGGTCACAATGTTACTAGTTGTATGTCATAGTGATATGGACTTCAATTACTCCTCTTCCTTCTTCCTAATTGTAACATATGTGATATCTTTCATCTTGGTATAACGTTGAAAAGAAAAAGGTGGTGCAATACGTAAACCATCTATTGATTTCACTCTTGATATGGCTATGAAGGTAAGGACTTGCTGCTCTTTATTCCCGATATCACCTGACGGTCGTTCTAAAGTCAATCCTTGTGACTTGTGGATTGTAAGAGCCGATTCCATCTTCAAAGGAATTTGTTTTCGATTTCCTCTTATCATTGGTGTGATAGGGACAATGTTTGGATTGTTTGCATCAAATGGAATACCAACATATTTATCAGAAACAACAGTTGTGAACATTGGAAGTTGAGGAGGATTAGAGGTACGCGGATAAAATATATCCTTAACATAACCAAGTGCACCATTCACCAAGCCAACTTCAACCCATAAATTACATGTCAACATAACACGCTGACCACAACACAACAAAACTTTACGGTCCAATTCATCATCATCAACACCACTGATTTCTGAACGCCTTGAATGCTCAGCAACACATCATGCAATTGGAGAATTTAATGATTTTAACATATGCCTATTATAGAAGGAGACAAAATTATTTGTTGGAAATATGTGAGCTACTGCAGTAAATAAATCCCTTTCTCTAGGATGCGACCTCATATGAGCCTGTGACATAAGAAAGTCCCAATCTTCAAGAAAAGGTTCTACATTTCTTATGTTATTGAGGACTCTATGAAAACAAGATTGTTTCTCATTGTTCCCTTGTTGGCAAAAGATTGTGTCAAGAGTGACAACAATGTTGAATTTGTTGTACAATACTTTCCACAATGTATTACCGGCATACAAAGGCTTATATCTCACAGGAGGCAATTGGCCAAGGTCACCCACAAGGGTACTCGAGGGTACTCGATAACATTCTCGATTTTCATATGATGCTCATTTGAAGAACGAGAATGTGAATGTATGGGCATGAGGTTATGCAACTACGACCACTTTGTGTCAGTTCCACTCAAAGTGAAAAATAAAGATGGACGTCCTAATCGAGTAATCATGTTCGTGAATTCAGATCAACACTTAGTCGAGTATGCCCTTGTACCACTTAGAGAAGAACCAAACCACATAAGATGCTCAGCCAACTTATTATCTGGTAAATCAGATAGTTGGTGGCGCAACTCTTCAATTGTTGTAGGTGAGTTATCATGTAACTGTTTCTTTGCAAAAACTGCAGCAGTTGCTTGGTTGCAATGCCGCATTATCATGTTTAATAGGTAATATCAAAAGGGAGGATGGCTTCCAAATCTCTGATCATAGCACCTAAGAAGATGCAATACATACTCATGAAATTCAACACTACAAATATGTGGTTGCAACCAACCAGCATCACCAGTTGGGAACAATTCTTTGAATGCCATATCTAATAACCCCTTAGTATTATATTCATTCAATGGAGGGGTTCCAATACTGGGCTAATCCATGTCTTGAACATGTGAAGAATCAACATTATCAAGAAATTCTCTAATTTCTTCCACTTCTCTTCATTCGTTTGGTAGGAAAGCAAGAAAAGAAGAAGGATGAGAGGGAAAATGCTCAGTAGGAAACCCTTGATTATTAGTTTCATTCATCTTAGATACAATATCACAATCAACAAATTTAAGCCCGGAGGAGACATCTGTTGATCTTTTGGGAAGAGCATTCACTGAATCTTAATCAATTACAACATCTCTATCATATTGATCATGTTGGATTTTGAAAAGCAATGCATCCATCACTCGAGATCTTTTGACATAACATTCACAATATTTAGACTGAGCGGCATGAATCCTTACAATTAGAAAGTAAATATTTTCAGCATGTCGAGGAAAGCTTTGTACAATTGTAGAAATATCTTAAGGAAAGCTAATTGTATGACCACTATACTTATATTGCCCACCTCGAGCATGTGTCACTTGCAAAATAGTATTCATACGTGCTATTAGCATTTCTTAAACTTGAGTAAGAACTCTGGATTTAAGACCTCTGTGGTACATTATTTTCGAATTAGTCACCGAAGAATCCACAGTAAGAACCATTTTCTGCCAACGTTTCAAATCCCAACCGGGATCCATCATCAGGACAACTTGAATTCTTGATAGAAGAAGAGCAGAATAGAAATGAGGAGAGAAAAGAGGGGAAGGTCGGCTCTCAATTTTTGAGAAGTCGGCTGCCTCTGATTTAATTGATTAATTTAATTAATAATTTTTTTATTTTTTTATATATATTTATTATTGTTAAAATAATTGAAATGATTATTATTACTTTAATTATTATTATTAATATAATAATTAGTAATTAGTAATATTAATTAATATATATTATTATTGAAATTAATTGAAATGATTATAATTATTTTTAATTATTATTATTAATATAATAATTAGTAATTAGAAATATTAATTGTAATGATCAAAATTAATGATTATTATTACTTTAATTATTATTATTAATATAATAATTAGTAATTAGTAATATTAATTATAATATCAAATCAATAATATATATTATTATTAAAATTAATTGAAATGATTATAATTATTTTAATTATTATTATTAATATAATAATTAGTAATTAGAAATATTAATTATAATGATCAAAATTAATGATTATTATTATTTATTTATTTATTTTTATTTTTATTTTTATTATTATTATTATTATTATTATTATTATTATTATTATTATTATTTTATGTTATAGCTTTAGAAAGGAAATTAATAAAGAAATAATTACTAATATAAAATATTATTGTTATTAAAAATTATTATTAATTAATCTAATAATAATAATAAAGAAATAATTATTAATAGAAATATTATTGTTATTAATAATTATTATTAATTGATCTAATAATAATAATTAGAATTAATGATATTAAATAATGATTAAATAAATCCTAGAATTTTGTATTAAGGGTAATGCTGAAATTATTAATCCTAGCATATAGAAATTAGAATTTAATATTTAATATTTATTATAATATATTATTAATTATTATTATTATTATTATTATTATTATTTATTTTCTTTTTTTTATTTTTTATTTTTTATCTGTGAGTACCATGATAATTATATTCTTAATTAGAATAATTATAAAATTAAAAATGGTTAAATTTTTTAATTATTTTGAAAGAATAAATATTTAATGATTATTATTATTATATTAAAATAGATATTTTTAATAATAGGAAATTAATAAGGGTGATTAAATTAAATACTTAATTAATTAATATTGTAAATGTTTAATTGAGAGTTATTATTATTATTATTATTATTATTATAATTATTATTATTATTATTATTATTATTATTATTATACTGATATCGGGTTAATTTTTCTGATTAGGGGAAACCAGCTTCCACTAATCTCCATACCATTGTCTCTGTTGAGATTATGCGGGTGTTTGATAATTTCAAGAGCTTCTCTGAGCTTCTTTGAGTAAGAACTCTTAAAATATGAGGTTTCTCACCAGGATCCATGCAATTATATTGACAAAAATGATGGGCTCCTCTTTCACTCTTACATTGTCTGCAAATGGGCCCTTCATTAATGTTTCACAACATGAATTCCAGGATATGATTCTTGGAAAATGTGGCACATTTGGACAAGTCACAAGCTATTTATCTTTGATTGAAATCTTTTATGCACTCCAATCACATTTTCATCAAAGTGAATATGATCTCTACTGGTTGAACCATGTTGAAGACCATTTGGAAGAGTAAAATTTCTTCTAACATGTACTTCATCTTCAAGAACATGAGATTCCCTTCACAAATTTGAAGCATGTGGAATGGATATATGAGAATGTCTTTCCAAATTTGTGGTGCGCATTGTGCAAACCTGAGACGATGTAAAGGTATCCTTTTCATTAAAGACTTAAGAATTTAATTTTCAACTAATTATAAATGAAAAAAATGAAAAAAAATGAAAAAGAATCAAATGCATTCAAAATTTACATTTGTGTCTTCATGTGGATGAGGGTTATGAGATTATTTCTCTTGGATTCTAATATTGGTGGATGGAACATGTTGGGATGTATTTTCTATGCCTCTATTCAAATGAGTGTTTCTTGTTTCAACAAAATAAAATACGTTATAAAGCTAAATGTCCAAAAAAGAAAGATTGAAAAAATGAAAATAAATCAAATACATTGAACATCTACATTAGTTTTACAATTTGATGTTTTGAATTCCATTTCTCCAACCTAATGAGATGAGATCATGGTTTCTCCATAAAAGGTTACAAAATACAATTTGCAGGCAATTGTAAATAAAAAAAAGAGAAAAATATCAAATGCAGTCAACATTTACATTTGTTTGGCGATGTGGATGAACACTATGAGATGCTTCCTCTTCACTTCTAACATCAATACATGGAACATCTACGAAGTTAATTTGTATGCCTCTGTTGAAAGGACTTGTGTCCTATTCAAAGAAAATAAAATACGCCATAAAATTCAATTTCCAAGCAACTAGAAATTTAAAAAATGAAAAACAATTCAAAAATATTGAAAATTTACATTAGTTTGGCAATGTGATCGTCGAGGAAAATTCACAAGAAGGTTATGGCATGCTTCATCTTCACTTCTCATATTAGTAGATGGAACACTTTGAGAGTTAATTTCTAGACCTCTATTAAAACAACTTGTATCCTATTTGAATAGAATAAAATAACATAAGTTTAGTAAACAAAAATTTGTAACTATAGGAATGTAATAAAACAACCATTATTGCAGTGAAAATCAAAATATAATTGTTCTACCTCCATTCTCCATGCGAAATGCTATCAGGGATGACTGATTTTCTTGGTGGGACCACATTACTTTGATAAGCGAGATTTGAAGATCTGATGTTTCGAGCAACTGGATCCAAATTATCAAACAAATGGCCAAGTAAACTATCATCCAAATCATCACACAAAATGTCATCATTACGTGCACCATGGATGTCTTGTGACCTTTGGCCACGAAAACATGCAATTGGACACACGGAAGGGTTAGGGCGGACATTTGCATCCACAATATCAATATGGCGTTCTTTGCGATTGGAAGATGTTTCCCCAATGTTATGAACATTTCTACGAGAGAATCAAACAACAAGATTATCTTGACGAGCAGCATATCCTGATAATGAACTATATGTTCTTTCCATTATATCATCCATAGTACGATACTTATGAGGAATTATAAAATTATTTTCAAGAGTGGTTTCACTTTTTTTTGTATTATATATAGCTCTCCTATGCTCATTTATGGTATCCTTATTTTGTTGATACCATAAATGACGACTTTCATTAGACCTCTCAGGTTATTTTGGTGAGAAATTTTGTTTTCTTGTACACTTTCTTTTGCCTTCAGATGAAATTTCTATAATGAATAATAAAATATTCATTATGGAATCATAAACATGGAACATAACAAATATCTAATATAAACAAACAAAAAGAATGAAGAAGGCACAAGTTTTTTTTTTTGGAAATCATAAAAAACATAAAAAGTGTATATGTTAATTTTTTCCAACCATATAAACTTATCAAAATGTATAAGGCGTTTTCCAAATGGTTAAAAACAAAAATAGAAAAATTCAAAATGGCAGAAAACAGAAATGAATTCTTCCAAATGGCTTAAACAAAAAAGTCTAAATTTCCATGTATCATATTAGAATCAAAATGAAACCCATACTATTGGGACAAAATACTCTAAGAATTATATGAATTGGATGTATATCTAAAAATATGGAACTATATACTATCAAAATATATATGTAAATATTAAAATGAACATAAAAATATAACATTGTTTGAGAATCAATGACAAAAACCAATACAAATAATATGTATAACATAACTCATAGAAATTATAATTATACAAACAAAGAAAAATTCATAACAACGAGAAACATTTACATGTAAATAAGAAAAAATTAGGGGAAACAATATGAAATATTTTACATCACAAAGATCGATACAAACATAATTTTAAAATATTACCATAAAGACCCATAATATGTATAGAGACAAAAATGGAAATATTTTCAACAACCATAGAGAGTATATAAAATGGAAATATTTGTAAGAACTCCTAAGAATACTAATATCCTAAGAATCTATATCCATATCCAATGGTGGAATCTCATCAATAGAATCCATACAGGGAGCAATTGAAGAAACATTTCCATACTCAATCAAATCATTGCAATCCTCCAATGCTGGGTACCAAAACTGATACATCTCCTCATTATTTGAATTATCAATATCTATCAGGAAACAAAAGAGAGTCATCATGTCATACAATGGGAAAGGAAATTCACTGCAATTGCACATAAGAACCAGACCATGGACTGTTCAAAACAGAAGATAACGAGGACATTTGTTGTTTATATCTGCAAAAATTTCTTCCAACAACTTCCATCTGAAACCCCAATCATCATCACAGTAGTCAACTCTTCGTTCAACACACGGTTGACCAAATTGGAAATGATCTAAGTCTTCAATTGACCATACAGAAGTGGAGCCATCATTGACAAGGCATGTCAATTGATTCATGTATATTTCTAACGACATACACCATATGTAACTGATTGCAACAAATGAAGAACCCCACTCATTTTATATTATGTCAAACCATTATATTGTATACTCGTATCGAGGATAATCTTCGTACTCCATGTCGAGATACAACCAAAGCAATTTACTTTTATAAAACACTAAATTCTTAAGGGGTGTAGAGCCACCAAATTGAACAACAACCCTTTTCCATACCCTATCAAGACTACTACAAACATAAAATTTAGACTGCATTCTGTCATACATATGTTTTAGAACAACCCATTCATATTTTCTTCTTCTTACATTTTCCAATAATGAAAAGAATCTCCAGTCTCCATTTCGTATTAGCCATATGTTTTTAAATGCCTTTTCAAATGGATTCATCACAAAATAGTTCTGTGTTTGGGAGAATTTTGTTGGTAAGGATAAAACCACAATTGGTCCAACAATACACTCTACTATGTATCTTGAATCTATGAATCACAAACGAAATTGAGATATGTGGGCATTCTGATTAAGGTATTGAGAAGAAAAACAATTGTCTTCACTATCGAGGAAAGGGACGAGAAATCCAAATTCGTTCGTAGAGACATTCTTGCAATATAAAAAGAAAGAAGGTTTTTACAAAGTATACTTCCACTTTTTTCAAATAGTGCTAAACTTTATCACAACCGATAAAGGGATCCACAGGAAGACTTATCGGTTTTAGAGGAAGACAAGTTCAAGAACTTCGAATGGAATACAACTTCATATAGCTAGATCCATGATGAAGCAATGAAATCATTAATCACCTAACAGTAAAAAAAAACACATTTGATATCAACAAAAAATTTAATGTGAATAAAATGAAAAGTAGCATACATACATAATTTACCATACACAATTTTCCATTTTGTTAAGGATAAAAAATGTTAATGGTTGTGTAAGAGTTAAATTTTAACTAATAAAAAATAGTTGGTGAACAACCTGATTTTTTTTCTAGATTCAAGATCACATGGCTACCTGTTTTGTATAGTAGTGAATTTATTTTAGTTATGTGTTTTATTTATGTATGTAATGTGAATCACCTAAATAATGTCTGGTTGGAATTTGACAATTTTTTTTTTGACTAAATCATAATAAATTCAAAAATATCAAATTAAAATTATATTACTAAATTTCTAAAACAACACATTGGTATATATATATATATATATATCTATATATATATATATATATATATATATATATATATATATATATATATATATATATATAGATATTCATATTTAGAATTAATCTAAAAACATTTTACTTATTTATTAATAAAACAATAGATTTTTAATATCATAAGATAATCCTTGTAATGCACTGCATTGATAGCACAACTTAAGCATTATAATGGACTACATTAATATTCACATGATTATCATTATGTGGTTAATGGAGGTTAAATTAATAAATATTAGGAAATTTAAACAATAAAAAATGTAATATGTTTTAAGTTTGTGAGATTTTTCAACATAATTTTATATATTTATAACTTTTTTTAATTATTTGAATTTATTAATATTTATTAAAATAGTATTTCTTATTTAATAATGTAATTTTTAATCACACACTAATCATAATAATTATAATTTAAATGTTATTAACCTTTAAGAAAATGTGTTTCTAAAACAATTAATTCTATATGTCTCCATTGTTTTAAAAAAATAATGATATATAACTCGATCTTAATCTTTAAACTTAATTATTATTTTTATTTTATGTGTTTATAAATATTTTTAATGGGTTGCCTAACACCTAGATGTTCAAGAATTCTTGGTTGGAACTAACTACATTTTTTGTTGACTCAATCTTAGTCTTTATTGTTTACTCAAGTTTACTTATAATTCCAAACAATCTTTGCCAAATTTACTTGTAATTCCAAACAGTCTTTACTCAAATTTACTTGTAATTTTTATATTTATTTTTGTTGAATCAAATCTATTTGTAATTCCACAATCTTTCCCAAATTATAAACACCAGAAAATCTAAAAACACATGAATTTAAACATATATTAAGCAAGGTGTTTAAAGTTTCTTTAAAAAAAATTCAAAAGATTTGTTTTATTGAATTATTATATTCTTATACATATTTTTATTATACAATGGCTTTTTTGTAATTATAATTTATGAAAGAAATAAAAAGAAAAACTGTTTAAATTTTTTCTAAAAAAAATTGAAAACATTTGTTTTATTTAATTAATCTATTCTTATAAATATTTTTATTATACATTGTATTTTTTGTAATTATAATTTATGAAAGAAAAAAAAAAGGTTACAGTAAGAGATTTAATATAACTTTTTATAATATAATTTTATAAAATCCATATCTTATTTTTCTAACATATTGTAATACTTATGTAATATAATCACAAGAGATTTTTCATTATTCACTTATATAATTATATTATTCTATTTCTTTAAAAAAAAAATGTTTAAACAATTCTCAATAACATATTAAATACATTTAATTATTTAAATTAATACATTCTAGCTAAAGACATATACATTATACAAATTCCTATAATATTAATAACAACCAATTACATTACCCATATTACACATATACATCATTGAAATTCCTACAATATTAATGACAACCAGTTACATTTAAAACCCATATTTGTTCATTAGTCAATGAAATTTGTATTCATTAATACACGTGTAAATATTCATAATTATACCTCACACCCTTTTATTGAATCCAACAAAATTTCCTCAATGAAGCAACCACACACACACAAGATTTGACATTATCAATTAGTAGGAAACTTTCAATTTCTTTATCCACTTGATTATGATTATGGGGTATCTAGAGGTTAAATTGAAATATATTGATGGCTTGCTAATAGATGCAATGTGATATTTTCAGGAGTAAGACATCCATCCAATTGAATAGAATAGTGTTTAAGAGCTATATCTAATTTTTTCAAAAAAATATTTTACAAGGCTTTGAAACAAGTAGAAAAATGTGTGACATTCTTTACAATGAACAGTTAATAGAACAACATATTCCACTTGTTTAGGTTCCAAAGTTAATTTATAGTACCACATAGTTAAATTATAGTAGAAAATTAATTTAGGGTAATTATGAGTAATTTAAATTAATGAATAATTATGATTAATTATAAGTAACTATGGTTTATTTAGGTTTATGAGTAATTGACTAATTTTATGTTTCAGTTTTTATGTTTATCAGTAATTTATAGTAATTCACGTATATGAGTAAACATGTTATTTAATAAATAGTTATGATTTAAATATTTATTAATTATTTGTGATTTAAACAATTTCTCATTTAATAAATATTGTTTTAATCATTATTGCAAAACTTATCTGATTTCATTAGTATAAACCATAAGATCATTGTCAAATAAAATCTTAAATTATAAGTAACTTAGATTTATGATTAATTATCATTAATTATGAATTATTTAGCTTATGAGTAAGTGACTAATTTTATGTTTTAATTTTGAGGTTTAGGAGTAATTTATGGTAATTTAGGTATGTGAATAAACAATTTCTGATTTAATAAATAATTTTGATGTAAATATTTATTAATTATTTAGAATTTAAACAATTTCTTATTTAATAAATATTTTTTTAACCATTATTACAAAGCTTAATTAATTTCATTAAAAATAGTATAAATAAATGAGACCTAGTATTACAAAGATGATATTTTTTTCCTTTCTTAGATGTAATGAATTTTTAATCACGATAGATTTATCTTGAATGCACATCTAAAGTGTGGAGAAAGATTCAATTTCTTGAGAAGAATCCAATTTCTTGAGGTATAATTTTTTGTATGAGTCTACCTGTCACATACCGGTGCCCGCATCAATAATAATAAAAAAAAAATTATATATATGTCAAAACTCATGGTAAAAATATCTCACCATCCGCTGGCTTGATTATGCATGGTTATATATTTTGATTACATATAATTATACATTGAAGACTTTCCGCTGACTTAAGTTATGCCTAGATAGATATATTGTTTTACCTATGCGATTATAACTGGAGCGCACATATATATATACTATGGCACAACCCTTCTGCTAACGGTTGACTTGTTATTGTATCCGTGAGTCATTATGGTTTGGCACTTTAGAATCGATAAAGTCTATGGATAATTTTTGGTTGATTATGGAATGAACCTCGGCCTTGCTAATTGAGCCACCCGAGAGCTGCCGCCGGCATTATTCATGGTGACAGGCGTACGCGGCATTCACTCCACCGATCCGATCACGTGAAGGCAGATGGCGGTCATTAAATTTCTGTCCAACCCTTACCACCTTAATCAAGGGTGGAGATGTTTCGAGGAGGATCTAAGGGCGGAGACGCCTCCAGATGTCCCTCCCGAAGCGTTGAAGGTATAAGGGTCGCCATTCTCGACTGTTTCAGTTATTGTTCTTCCATTCTCCGCGCCATTTCGTTTCAGTCGGAGCGCTGCTGGAATTTTCCTGCGCCGAGCGCTTCTTCCTCCGCTGAGTGAGCCTGCTGGCGCCGAGCTGCTGCTCCGTTCAGCTTATACATTCCACCGCAAGTGTTGAGGTGAGACACAGTGGTCATACCGTCGGTTCCTTTCTCTGTTTCGTTGCTCCGTTTCATTCTGATTCCTTCGTTCTTCGAATCGTTGAATGTATCTTTTCATGAATGAAACTAATGGTTGTCTTACTGTGGGTGTGTGCATGCAGCAGATTTTGGCTCTGGTTCGCTGCGGATAAGGAGGTCCACCTACGAGACCCTGGTGCTTTCGGCCTTACCACAGGTGTGTCTCTCGCAGATTCTTGGTGCGCGGTTTGGTTAAGATTGTTATTGTTCTCTGTTTGATCTTCTGGCAGAGGGTTTCCCCTGCGCCTAGCCGTAGCCCACCCTTAACCCCACTGTGGTTGATCGCAGGTGGCCACGGAAGGCTTCCCACTGTCTCATTCTGTGACTATTCCGTGCCGGCTATGGGTCCTATCAAACCCTAGCGCTTCCAGTGCTGAGACTGGGGAATTTTCTGGGAAGAAGGAACTGTATTCACATAATTGTTAATTTGAAAATTGAACTGTTATTTTATTTGCATGTTTGAGGGCATTTCGGCCACGGCCCTGCTGGATACAATATTGGGCACCGACCCCTTATGTTTTCTTTTTAAAAGTTGTTACAGCCTTGCGGCTTCTGCCATTTTGGCAATATAACTTATTTACTATTTCATGTTTGAGTTCCAGTTTTCTTTGTATTACTGTCTCATGTTTAGAATACCAGTTTTTCTTTATATTAAAGGTTTGGGTTCTGTCGACCCGGACGCGGCGTAATCTAGCAATACGAGCTCTGTTCAACATTGTGCTGATATTTAATTTATTGTAAGGGTTTTATGTATATATTTTGGCAAACCAATGTAACTCCTGTTACTGTTTGTATGGTTGTACCATGACTGTTCCATAGGCAGAGTAGACGGCTCGGTTACCCGACCATATGTCCGCTCTGTATAAGGAAACTGGTCTGATATTTTGCTCGTATCAAGAGCCAAAGTATGGTTTCCCGGGTTTCATAACTCGGTGGTTCTGTGCATCAACTCCGTGACGGTAATCTAATACCGCTTGGTTTATTTCTAAGTTGTATATGTTAGATGCCGATATTCAATCTATAAGATTGCATGTTAGATATAAATGATTCACAGGTATCGGCGCTTCTTCTATGAGAATGCATGTTATCGTGATACCCAGATGTTCACCATATGTATCTATTCTTGGGATGTATTCGTGTTACAGGGTAACCTGCACCGCAGGGGTTATATTTCTTCTTTATCTTCTGTGTATATAATCTATTTCGTGAATGCAAAGCTAACTCAAGATTAACTGTGCTAGTCCGGCATTAAGTCGTCGTTGATGTTTCTTTTTGCTTCGTTGCATAACCCTGTCATTTCTTAAATTTGACCGATTCTCTCCCGTTTTGCGACTCAGGAAGGTAATGCCACTATCAGCTCTGCTACTCATTTTACTTACCCTGGTGCCTGTTGTCCTAACAGCGAGACCCTAACTGGTCTGTTCGGTATCTGCCCAGAATCCGGATGCAAGTCCCTATGCTTATGAGCTCGGATTTCTGTCCACAATTCAGGACGCAGATTCCTAAACGTGTATGCTAACTTGTACTATTCAACTATTGCATCACCCAAGTAACAGTGGTAATTTCAACAACTTAATCGTTTGTCTTACAGGTATCTATGGTGTTTAACTAGAATGACTTGTAGACACTTGCAGAAAAGTAAGGGTTCAGTCTTACTTACCTGGTTGCTGCCAGCCCTTAAGTCCTCAGTAGATCACCTGCAAGCTCATGCATATCTTTTTAGCCGCCCATCCGTGAGACTCATCTTTCGAGACCAGAGCCTCCCCCCTAGCTTCCTCTTGCCGGATCTCTATCCTCAGCAAGGGTGCACTGTGTGCTCGACTATCTGGTCCTTACCAGACTTAGTCCTTCATTCACTTTCTTTTTTCTTTCAATTCTCTTTTTCTCTGCCTGTCTCTACAGCGCAGACTTTTTGTCATCCCCCCTCCCTTTTCCCCTGGGAACTTCCAGTTAGGGAGGGTGGTTAAAGTCAGTTCCAATAACTAACTTTTCTTGCCAACTCCCTCCCAAGAGTTGCCAATACTATCATGAGTATTCTTTTTTTTTCAAAAAAAACATTTAAATGCATTCATAAAATAAAAGAAATACTCTTAAGATTTTCTTTTAACAATCAATAAAATAGTCTTGCAATGTCATTTTTAATTTAGTCTTTTACCGTAGTGAGATCTAAATATTTACATTCTCCTGGGGTCATCACACTACCTTATTGAAATGTTTTGTATAGTTATTTATGTATTTTTATTTTGACAGATATGAACAAAATTTCAAGTTTGATGACCTAGAGGTTACACATCATAGTGGGTTGTAAAATGAGTCGCATATGTTGCAATGACATGGAGGCACTTGCCACAATGTATTGAGAGACGGGGTCGCACTTGCCCAACACATTTTATTGAGAGACAAGCACGGTATAATATACAATGCAAGCAAAGATTAGCTTCTCATTCCCAAATGGTGAGAAATTTGACGTTGTTTATTTAATTAAATGAACTAGGTGATTTCATTCGCATTTTGATTTAGTTTCTTATTTTTATTTGATTTAATATATTTTTTATTTGATGTATTGTTATCTTTCATAATATTTAAGAGATACAATAGTTTTAATTAAATGTTTATATCTTTCTTATTAAAAAAATAATATATATCATAAATTAAATTAATTTAAATATTTTTTTATAAAATATTTAAATTTTTATAAGATATTTTTAAGATATTTATAATTTTGAAAAAAACTCGTATTTTTATTATTTAAATTATAATATTAAAAGATTTATTAAAAGCAAAAAGATGATAATTTAATTTTTTTTTTAAATCAATAATTATATATTTTTTGACTTGGAAAACAAAATTGAATAAATTTAAAAATATTTGATAGTAAATCATTTTCTCTTTTAAAAAAAATATTGGTACCATATTAGTTTAGCTATTAAGATTGAAATTAGTTTAATTATATAAATCAAATACTTAATAATTTTTTTTTTCAAAATCTTTTAATTTTAAAATATTTTTATTATATTTTATTTTAATAACTTAATAACATATCAAAATCATAAAACTACATATTTACTATCATAAATTTATTAAAAAATTTCAACAATACACCTCATAAATTGTAAATAAAAATCTTTCGTGAGTTTGTAAAAAAAATTACATATCCGTTCTCATAAATATATACTTTTATTAAAATATTAAATTGAAATGCTTCGAATAAATTAAATAGTCATTTAAGTTTTCCCTCACTTTAAAAATAAAGCAAGTGCAGACGGCATTCGTCCGAACAATGAACCAAGAACAAGTCTCTGGAAAATTGTTTGACAACATAGTTTGCGTTAATGGGCGTTTTCAAAAAAACTCAATGATAATCTTCTTCTTTTTTTTTAATCAATAATTATATATATTTTTTGAGTTGGAAAACAAAATTAAATAAATTTAAAAATATTTGATAGTAAATCATTTTCTCTTTAAAAAAAATTAATTGGTATCATATTAATTTAATTATTAAGATTGAAATTAATTTAATTATATAAAGCAAATACTTTTAATTCTAAAATATTTTAATATATTTTATTTTAATAATTTATTAACTTATCAAAACCATACAATTAATACAATTACTATCATAAATTTATTAAAAAATTTCAACAATACACCTCATAAATTGTAAATAAAAAACCTTCATTAATTTGTAAAAAAAATTATATATCCCTTTTCATAAATATATAATTTTATTGAAATATTAAATTGAAATTCTCCAATAAATTAAATTCATTCAAGTTTTCATTACTTTAAAAATAAAACAATTGCAAATGGTATTCGACCGAACAATTAACCAAAAACAAGTCACATGGAAATTTTTTTGACTACTGAGTTTGCGTTAATGGGCGTAACTAGAAATTGCTACAATACCTAACCAATGGTCATTGTTCCTGGTTTCCATCTTATCATCTTGCGGAGCACTCGGTGAGAGTCTAGACCCTTCCCTCTCTACACCTGCTCACCATTTTCTTCTAGAAATAGAGAGCATTTTCTTAGGAGCTTGTAGTTTAATTTTTTATATAATTTTGATAGTAATATTGATTTTAATGAAGCATTGTCATTTTTCAATGCTATTTTAAACGAAATATTAAATCAAATAATATTAAAAATAATTTTAATATATATTAAAAATAATTTTAATATATGAATTTAGGTTCCTAACAAAGGCTTATTGTTAAATAAAAACAATCTTGTTACACCTTAGAAAGCCAATACTTAATTATGAGAAAGTTGTAGAGTTAGAAACTGTGGAGTCTGATCAATTAAGAACTAAAGATTGTGTAGCTAAGGAAAAAAAGTGCAGCGAAGGTTCTCTGAGCTTCATAAAAGAATGGTAGCCATGTCGAGAACCTTACGGTTGTAGTCTGAACATAAGCCAAAGGATTAAAGGTATTAAAGGTGACGTATATGTTGCAATGACATGGATGCACTTGGCCAGCACATTGTATTGATGCCATTTTTTTTAAACAAGGTAAGATGTTGATGTGAAAGACACGGGGTAATAAACAGGAAAGCAAGAGGCTAATGGACACACTGTATAATATACAACGCAAGTGGAGATCAGCTTCTCATTCCCAAATGGTGAGAAATTTGAGGTTGTTAAGGAATCATGGCGCGACATCATGTGTGCATACAATCCGGTCAAAAGTGGCTAGCTATGTTTAGGGTTAGGTTTTTTTTTTTTAATATGAACAATGGATGTCATAAATATATATATATATATATATATATATATATATATATATATATATATATATATATATATTATTTATTTTTTGTATGGACTCTTCAACAAGACTTCAATAGAAATGAACAAAGCCATTCTACACTAGAGTAATGACAAATCTAGTTAACAGTAGCCACTGAAAACAAATATAGGTAACAAGTTATGCACCTTTCTTAGGAGATAGAAGCAGAGAGAAGCCCCTTCAAATAGTTCGAGTAATCCTTGAACCAATCCTTCCAGTAATCCTTCAACAATTCTAACAACCCAATCACTAAGAAAGGGTTCCTCCAATGCATCTTGAGGGAAACCTGAAAAAATACTAGGCAGAGAACATGAAGACTATGAAAGATTTTTCACCTTTTTTTAGTAGATAGAAGCTGAGAGAAGCCCTTCAAATCTTTAGAGTAATCTTTCCAAGAGAGGCCTTTCAAATAATTATAGTAATCCTTCTAGCATTCTAGTAATCCCTGAACAATTCCAACAACCCAAGTTCTATGAAAGAAATGCATGCATCCACTGAGCCTTTGATTATAATAGATGAAATGGTAATGAATAATAAGTACAATAAATATTTAATGACAATTTGAAACGTTCAAGATGGAGTGGCGATGTTATTCTATTATTGCTTAAGGTTACAATCGGGCATGGAGTGGAGTGGGAGTGTTATTCTATTAATGCTCAAGGTTAGAATCAAACATGGAGTTGAAGAGTTATTCTATTATTCCTCCATGTTACAGTTACAGATGGAATGGAAAAGTTATTATTAAGAGCATGAATGGTGAAATTGATGGACACCTGTTTTTTGGAGCTATAGAGACACCTGTTCTTTGGAATTATTATTAAGAGCATGAAACAGTGAAATTTATGTAGAATTTAATGAAACCACAGACAACTGTTATTTTGAATTGGACAGTTCACCAATTGTTTGAAACGAATGATGATCTGATTGCGAGATAATTAAATAATAAAAAAAAAACATATACTATACTTTCATATCTAATTGTTGAAATGGTAGAAAAATCTTTATCACTATCACTATCATTATCACTATCCGTCTTATCACTCAAAATTTTTAAATAATTAATAATATACACATTATCCCTCTTATCCCTCAATTTTTTTAAATAACTAAAAATATACACACTATTAACTTTAACTTTTGTTCTCATTTAATCTTACCCTAAATTAAAAAAAGAAAAGTGTTATGAAGGTGCAATTCGTTGGAGGAGTGGTGTATATTCATGTCCGAAGCAACAACAAAAATATCATATCATTGGAAAAACAAAACTAAAATTATCGAAATTCTCATTTCTAGAAAATTAGTTAAGGTTGTAAAGCAAATCAACTGAAGTATAAAAACAATTATCATGCAAGTGAATAAAGTTTATTGAATTACATAGAGCATTTAAACTGCCAAAATTTTATATATATATATATATATATATATAGTAGAATAAAAGAAAATAAAGTGATATATATTAAGTGGAAGTAAGAGAAGTAAAGAAAAAAAATGAATTATTTAATCAAAGAATATAAAGGGGTTTTGAAGTATAAAATGGAGAATTAAAAAATGACATAATAGAGAATCTTCTATGAGGCTTTTCCAATAGCACATTGTAGACTAATTACATTAAAGGGGAATATCTAAGGAAAATCAATTAATCGGCAAACTAATTGTCATATATCCAAAAACAATTATATATATATATATATATATATATATATATATATATATATATATATATATATATATATGGTTCACCAATATATACATATACATATTCTTTTATAAGGTTGATATTCATATATTCTGTTCCCCTTAAGTACACCCACATAATGACTAATATTTAAAGCCTGCAAAGAATCTAGTCCTATAACTTTAATTCCACACAATCGTTCGGATAAACCCGTGTTGGTTTCCACGCATAATTCTTTTTATGATTTGACCCTGTTGGGGTTGGCACGAATCCCGTCCGTTTGATTCATGTAATCCAACAGGTGTATTAAGGTTGACAGTGTTATAATTTGGTAGTCTTTATTTACGTTGATTTGATGACTCGAGAGTATTAAATGTGCATTGATCTGTCTGTCCCACCCCGGTACGTGGCGTGGGCAGGCTACAACTGCCACCTCAGGATCCCTCATGCACCAATGGCTACGAGACTCAGATGATGATCCAACGGTTGCAATGGAGGCCCTCCGACTTACTCTACCCTTGGTGCCGAAAAGCAGTCCCATTCTCTCGTGGAAGGGCCTGGAACTTGCTCTGCCTCCTGTCTCGGCCACGGGCTTTGGCAGCCTCTGTTCTAGGGTTTGGTTGCTAAGAGAAGGGCGCGCGAGGCTTCAAAAACTGATCCCTGATACCAGATTTTTACTGCCGGGTAATCGCATGGCGGATTTCTTTCCTATACCATCTACTTTTGTCAGTTCTGCAATCATTTTTTTAGCAGTTAACTCACTTATGTTACAAGTTAGGGTATCTACACATTTCTTTAACCATATGGATCTGTTTGCTTGCAGGTTTCTTTCTGCCACAAATCCTGGTTTATGGATGGCACTGGGTGGAGAGGTGCCACTCTCGAGCTGATGTGCCTTCTAGGTTTCCACCTGTATGAGGAATTTTCCACTTGTTATTGGTTATTTTTTTGTTGGAGGTTGTACTAGGGTCTACAGACCTCTATGCCAGGGTTCTATACTTACAGTTCGCATGAGCTCGTTGTTTGATGACCCAGTTTCGGGTCCCGATGGCCAATCCAGTGAAGGACTTCTGTTATACCTGAACTTAAGTGATTATGAGGCTTTTCAATTCCTCACTTGTTTTACTGAGCCACTCTGGTTGTACATGTAATTTATCTGTTAATTTATATCAGGTCCTCTCTTATGTTAACGTATGAATCTGCTCTGGCTATACATGTAATTTATCTGCTAATATATATCAGTTCCTCTCTTATGTTAACTTATGAATCTTCTCTGGCTTCTCTATTTATTTCATGTCTCCAGCCTTTTGTAAAATAACAAGTAATGTCTGTCTATTTTATTCGTCCTTCACTCTTGGACTGTACATGGCAATTTTTGATTGAACTAGAATATGTAATGATGCTCTTCTTATCAATGGTTGTTCACTCAGATTTTGTTTTATCTAGCCGTTCAATGCTGTCACAGCTTAACAAGATTCGTTGGCTCTATTCTCCATAGTGTTATTGCTCAGTTCTCAATTTACATTATCAACTGGAAAAATCTACTTCACTGCTTAGCAGTATCATTTATTCAATTCTCAGTTTATTTCGAAGTTTGTTAGAATTATTGTTGTTTAGGTACTTGAGGGTTTGCCTATGAGTAGAGGTTCGGGGCTTCATTTCCTGTGCTAGGAGTGGAATTACCTCCCCCTAACAGTTATAACCCATCCCTTATGTTGACTCTATATGTCTACCTGTCAGAAACCCGAGACCCCTGTCTCAAGATTCCAACAACCCTCTTATTTAGGCTTTTCCATGTAAGGGTTCATGAAGGAAAGATTCACGGAACTAGGACCTCACCTGTTCCTAACATTGAGGGGTTTCTCCTCCGAATGGTGGTTTTCTACTCAAAGTCTGAGTTGCTTTTTTTTTTTAAATTAATGGATTCTCTTATTTCCATCCTTGTTTCATGGCATTGGGTTTTATATCATTCCATGCTTCACAGACCCCTGTTAATTTATATACCGAATCTTGAATAATTCCAGTTTTGTAATTTATGTATGTCAGAGGGCGTTAATAGTTTGTTTGTCCAATAGATCCTTCGCTATATAGTCCACCTATATTTGTGTATAGTCTGACTATGGTATACTGTTATTGTTGTTCAATGACATCAAATATAAATTTCTCACCTGCATAGAGGGTTTCAGGTGTTACCGCTACTATTCTCTTTCTTCTTTTAATAAAAATAATAGACAGCAGGAGAAATTATGTTCCATTTGTTTTTTTCCTCCAGTTAACACAAAACACTGTAACCCTAGCAAGTTCCTGGGTTTACTTACAGTAGATTTTAGTTTAATATAGTACATTTATTCTACGTAATTCACTTGCAGAATTGTCTAAAAGTGTTCTTCCACTTACTTGCACTGTTGTAACTTACAAGTGCTCCAGAAGCTGGGCCTTCACTATTTCTCTCGCTTCCAATCTACCACCCAACCTTGGGATTCATCTTTCGAGACCGGAATCTTCACCTAGCTCTCTTGTCGGACCACTATCCTCAGCAAGTCGCTGGGACCTTCGTGCTTGGCTATCTGGTCATCATCAGACTTAGCCCTTTTGTCTCTCACTCTCTTCCTCTGCCCATCTCTACAGCGCAGCGTTGCCTAACTCTCTTTTCCACCAAAAAAACCTTCCAAATAGGAAACAGTTAGGGCTTTTGGGAAAACAACAACTGCCTTCCTGAGAGGTTGCCAGCTCTTAAAGAAACATTTCCTTAAGCAGAAAATATTATTAAATCCAAACAGATAATAATAATCAATTCAGTTTATCATTTACCACACTAAAGTCAAATATTTACGTTTATCCTGGGGAATTACATCTCCCCCCCCCCCTGAAAGTAGACATTGTCCCCATGTCTTCTGGCCATGAAAAACCCTGGATAAGCGTTTTTGATGAGCATTTCATCTTCCCAGGTAGCCTCATCAGGCCCAAAGTGCTGCCACTACACTTTAACTTGGGTATTATCTCGCTTCGGCAACAGTACTTCTCTCCGGTCGATGATGTTTAGCGGCTTGACCAAGATTTCTCCTTCCGGTTTGACCTGCACATGCAACATCATAAGTCAATTTTTCTTTTAAAAGGAAACATTTGGACTAATTAATCCGGGATAACTTCTCACGTGTATATCCTGCCATCTGATTATATGTTTGGGATCATAAACATATTTTTTTAACACAGAAACATGGAAGACATTGTGGACCCGTATGTGACTGGGCAGAGTGAGCTGGTAAGCTACCGGCCCAACTCTTGCTAAGACTTGGAAGGGTCCGCAAAATCTAGGTGCCAACTTAGCACACCCGCTCCACTGTAATGTGCTCTTTTTTTCTCGAATCCTCACATATACATGATCACCGACTTGATATTCTTTAAACTTTCATTTCTGGTCCATAAAACTCTTTTGCCTATCTTTAGATGCCTTTAAATTGACTCTCATTTTCTTAACCATTTCCTCCATTTCCTTAAGCATGTCTGGACCCAACATCAATCTTCTTCTGGCCCACCCCAGCTTGAGGGTGTGCGACACTTCCGCCCATATAGTACTTCAAATGGGCTCATTTGCAATGATGTATGATAACCATTATTATATGTGAACTCGACCAGGTGCAAATAATCTTCCCACTTGGTCAGTTGCTGCATTACATATGCCCGTAACATGTCTTCCACCACCTGGTTCACCCGTTTTGTTTGTCCGTCTGTCTGAGGGTGGTAAACTGTACTGAAATTCAACTGAGTTCCTAATTCTCCAAATAGTGCTCTCCAAAAGGCCGAGGTAAATTTTACGTCATGCTCTGAAATTATTGTTTTAGGTAACCCATGCAACTTAAATATATTCTACATGAAGATATGGGCAATTTGCACAGCTCTATAGGTAGATTGCATAGGTATAAAATGTACTGATTTACTTAATTTGTCCACCGCCACCATGATGGAATTGTTATTTCACTTGGTTTTTGGCAAACGCATGATAAAATCCATGGAGATGGTTTCCCACTTCCATTCTGGAATGGGTAATGGTTGTAGTAACGCCGCAAGATGTTGATGCTCTGCCTTAATTTGTTGGCACTCCAAAAAACGTGCCAGGTATTCAACCACATCCCTCTTCATTCCTGGCCAATAGTACTCCTTCTGGAGTTATGTGATCATTCTCTGATATCCTGGGTGACCGGCATAGTGACTTTTATGAAATTCATCGAGAAGTAAGTTTTTAATGCTGCTTGGATTGGGCACATACAACCTTTTCTTGTAACATAGCATTCCAGTAACATCTACTCAATATCCTTGCTGATTTTCTCTGTTGGTTGAATGTTGTACTTGTTGTTTTAGTTTTTGATATACAATATCTTTCTCTGCTGCTTTTTTAATCATCTCTTCGAAGGGGATTTTCCATTCACTACAAGAAATCTCATATAAACATTGTGATTTCTGACTCAGAGCGTCCACCACCCGATTTTCTTTCCCCTTCAAATGCTTGATCTTGAAATCAAAACCACCTAGAAAATCCACCCACCGTGCTTGCCTGGCATTTAGGGTGGGCTGGCTAAAATAATTTGTTAGACTGTGGTGGTCTGCCAACAGTAAAAAATTTCTACCCATAAGGTAATGTCGCCACATTTTTAAGGTGTGAATAAGGACTGCCAATTCTTGATCATAAGCAGAATATTTTTGCTCATGTTCTTTCAGTTTCCTGGACTTGTATGTAATTACCTTCCCTTCTTGCATCAACACGCCTCCCACACCCTCTTTGCTCGAGTCAGTGCACACCACATAATCCTTATTAAGATCAGTTGTGCTCAGAATGGGTCCGGTGGTGAGCAGATGCTTAAGCTGCTCAAAACTTTTTTGGCTTTTCGTGGTCCATCTAAAAGCTCTTCCTTTTTTTTGTAAGGAAGTGATAGGGTACGCTACTCTTGAGAATCCTTCTACAAATCATCTATAATAGCCAGTTAATCCCATGAAGGATTGGATGTCTACCACATCCCTTGGTACAGGCCAATCCATTATGGTCTTTATCCTTTCAGGGTCCACCGCAATCCCTTCTTTCGTGGTTATATGCCCCAAATACTATATTTCCTCCTTAAAGAAGTCACACTTGCTAAAATTGGCATATAATTGGTGTTCTTGGAGGGTTTGCAACACCAACCTAAGGTGCTCCTTGTGTTCTTCCATAGTGAAAGAATATATCAGTATATTATCAATGAAGATCAACACAATCTATACAAATATTGATGAAATATGATGTTCATTAAACACATAAAGGTCGCAGGGGCGTTAGTTAACCAAAGGGTAGCACCAAAAACTCGTGATGTCCATACCTTGTTCTAAAAGAATTCTTAGCTATGTCTTCCTCCATAATCCTGATTTGGTAATAACCCAATCACAAATCGATCTTGGAAAATACTGTTGCTCCCTTTACTTGGTCAAAAAGTTCATTGATTCGGGGTAAAGGATACTTGTTTTTGATGGTTAATTTATTCAACTCACGATAATCTATACACATGTGAAGAGTCCAATCCTTTTTCTTTACAAACAGTACTAGAGCTCCCCAGGGACACACGCTAGGGCGAATGTAGTTTTTGTCCAGCAGTTCCTATAACTGCATTTTCAATTCTATCAACTCGGGTGTACTCATTCTGTAAGGTGCTCGGGATACCGGGGCTTCCCCTAGTACGAATTTGATAGTAAAGTCTATATCTCTCTTAGGGGGTAGTCCGGGAATCTCCTCTGGAAACACATCAGCAAATTCTTGTATCATAGGGATGTTGTTCAATGTGGTTGTTTTATCTTTCGAGTTAGCATAGCCTACTTAGATTGCACAAATTTGACACCATTTCCTAATGCATTTTTCTAAGTGAGAGGCAGTTATTGGTCGAATCTGCATAGGTCACTTAATCCCTTGCATCTCTTGCCTTACTCCAAGTTCATCCCTGTAATAGATAGGCTTTGTTTTACAGTTGACGAGGGACCAATGTTTTTCTAACCAATCCATACCAAATAGAACTTAATATGAGCCAAGCGGAAGCACATTTAAACCCGCTAGCACTGGCTATCCTGCAATCTTTAAAGGGAAGTCATTGACCTTTGCAAGCACTCGTCTCTTGGCCCCTGTAGCCAGTTGTACTAGCCAAGGGTTCTTGAATTTAACAGGTTGCAGTTTACAACGCTCTACAACCTTAGGACTAATATAACTTAATGTGGCTCGAGGATCAATTAAAACAGTTACAGTAAGATCTGAAATTTTACCTTTGAATTCCACCATGGTCGGCTGGTACTTCGCCTGATGATCTTCCAGGGCAGCATTAATCCTTGGCAGACTACGTCCTATGTCAACGATTATCAATGCTTCATGGATCTAGGAAATTTGTTCGGTCCCCTTTCGTTGAGGGTAGTTTTTGGCGTAATGAGGTACACCACAGCCCCAACACTGCGGAGGAGGCCTTTTTGTCCTTTCGCTATCTAATTTTTGAGGTGGTTCACTGATCCTTGACTCACTGGTTGGCTTTGACCTGAGGGAGTTTTTCTGTAAATTTCTATTGTTTTTCCCTTTGGCAAGGCCCTTGTTACCTCCACCTCAATTTCCTTTATTATTCCCAGCTAATTTGTTGTTTCTCTTGTCAGTCCATATTTTACCCAGAACCTCTCCCTTCTATTTACTCTGCTAGTAACAAATTCTGGCTTTGCATATTACTTCATCCATTGTTTTTGGATTGTCAAACTCAATCCTTTCCCTCATATTTGAGGGTAAGCTGCTGACAAACCTCTGTACTTTAGCCTTTTCCTCTCTAATATAAGGTACATAATGAAGTAATGATGTAAAACGAGTAATAAATTCGTCCATGGTCTGTTGTCCCAAGTGCAAGTCATGGAATTCCCTCGCCTTTTCATCATAGAAGTGTTCTGTCACGTACCTTTCCTTGAAATATTTTTGAATTTGTCCCGGGTAATATTCTGCTCACTTACTCCTCTCACAATCTTAACTTCCTCCAACCACACAGTGGCTTTCCCTTGTAATTGGAAAATGGCTAACCGTGACTTGAGGTGGTGATCATATTCATATAGTTGGAAATATTTGTTCATATTAATCAAACATGCCTCAGCTGCTTCCTCTTTTTCTCCATCAAAGTGTGGCGATTTGATCTTGCGGAATTCCCCTTGCAGCTCTATCTATTGGCTTTTTGATGTCTGCTGCACGGAAGTGTTATCAGATCGTTCTTCCCATTCTTCATGCTTTTCTCCACACTCCTCTGGTTCTGTGTGGTGATTTTGTTCCTCCGACGCTCTTCGCTGCTTAGCACTGGGATTTAGCGGGTGCTGATTCTGCTTGTCTGGTAGGCTCTCTAAAATCCTTTCCTGCTCCATGGTTAACCTTGCGTTGTCCTCCTGTAATCGAGCCATTTCATTTTTCAGTTCCCGTGATGACTCTAATATTGCAAGGCTCGTATTGTGAGTCTCCTCTCCAAGTTGTACCCATAATTCTGGGTTATTTCTAGGGCTTGTTGTAGGTCCCTGGACTGCCGCAAACTTATGTGGAGCACTACCTGCCCTTCGCATACTGGTTGTCTTCTATTTTTTCCCCAGTCTGAGCTTAAGAATAGAACCAAAAGAAGGGTTAACACATTAACTGCTTTCCTTTAAATATAAGTAGATTTCCAATTGCAAAATATGAAATGATTTTGACTTCATCTGTTCTTTTTTTCCTGGTGTTTACCCTAGGGGCCATAGTCTCGAAACTGGGCTTTGATACCACTTGTCATATATCCTGAAATAATTTATTTTTTTATATATATGGTTCACCAATATATACATATACATAATATTTTATAAGGTTGATATTCATATATTTCTTTCCCCTTAAGTACACCAACATAATGACTAATATTTAAAGCCTCCAAAGAATCTAGTCCTATAACTTTAATTCCACACAATTGGTCGGATAAAGCCGTGTTGGTTTCCACGAAGAGTTCATTTTATGACTTGACCCTGTTGGGGTTGGCACGAATCCCATCCGTTTGATTCATGTAATCCTACAGGTGTATCAAGGTTGACAATGTTGTAATTTGGTAGTCTTCATTTACGTTGATTTGGTGATTGGATAGTATTAAATGTCCATTGATCTGTCTGTCCCACCCCAGTATGTGGTGTGGGTAGGCTACAATTTCCACCTCAGGATCCCTCATGCATCAACAACTACGAGACTTAGATGATGATCCAACGGTTTCAATGGAGGCCCGCCGACTTACTCTACCCTTGGTGCCGAAAAGCAGTCCCATTCTCTCGTGGAATGGCCTGGAACTTGCTCCACCTCCTGTCTCAGCCACGGGCTTTGGCAGTCTCTGTTCTAAGGTTTGGTTGCTGAGAGAAGGGCACACGAGGCTTCAAAACTAATCCCTGCTACCATATTTTTACTCCCAGGTAATCGCGTGGCAAATTTCTTTTCCTATACCATCTACTTTCATCAGTTCTGCAATCATTTGTTTAGCAGTTAACTCACTTATGTTACAGGTTAGGGTATCTACACATTTCTTTAACCATATGGCTCCATTCGCTCGTAGGTTTCTTTCTGCCATAAATCCTAGTTTGCAGATGGTAGTGGATGGAGAGGTGCCACTCTCAAGTTGATGTGCCTTCTGGGTTTCCATCGGTATGAGGAATTTTCCACTTGTTATTGGTTAATTTTTTGTTGGAGGCTGGACCCAGTTTCGGGTCCTGGTGGCCAATCCCGTGAAGGACTTCTATTATAACTGAACTTAAGTGATTATGAGGCTTTAAAATTCCTTGTGTGTTTTACTGAGCTGCTCTAGCTGTACATGTAATTATCTGTTAATTTATACGAGGTCCTCTCTTATGTTAACTTATGAATCTACTCTTGCTTTACATGTAATTTATCTGCTAATTTATATCAGGTCGTCTCTTATGTTAACTTATGAATCTGCTCTGGCTTCTCTATTTATTTCATGTCTCCAGCCTTTTGTAAAATAACAATTAATGTCTGTCTAATTTATTCGTCCTTCACTTTGGGACTATACATGGCAGTTTTTGATTGAACTGGAATATGTAATGATGCTCTTCTTATCAATGGTTTTTCACTCGGATTTTGTTTTATCTAGCCGTTCAATGTTGTCACAGCTTAATAAGATTCGTTGGCTCTGTTCTCAATAGTGTTATTGCTCAGTTCTCAATTTACGTTATCAACTGGAAGAATCTACTTCGCTGTTTAGCAGTGTCATTTATTCAGTTCTCAGTTTATTTTGAAGTCTGTTAGAATTATTGTTGTTTAACTGCTTGAGGGTTTGCCTCTGAGTAGAGGTTCAGGGTTTCATTTCATGTGCTAGGAGTGGAATTTCCTCCCCCTAACAATTATAACACATCCCTTTATGTTGACTCTATATGTCTACCTGTCCGAATTCCGAGACCCATGTCTCAAGATTCCTACAACCCTCTTATTTAGGATTTTCCATGTAAGGATTCATGAAGGAAAAATTCATGGAACGAGGACCTCACCTGTTCCTAACATTGAGGGGTTTCTCCTCCGAATGGTGGTTTTCTACTCAAAGTCTGAGTTTTTTTTTTTTTTTAATTAATGATTCCATGCTTCACAGACCCCTGTTAATTTTATATGCTGAATCTTGAATAATTCTAGTTTTTTAGTTTATGTATGTCAAAGGGCGTTAACAGTTTGTTTGTCCAATAGATCCTTCGCTATATAGTCCACCTATATTTGTGTATAGTCTAACTACAGTATACTATTATTGCTATTCAGTGACATCAATAATAAATTGCTCACCTGCATAGAGGGTTTTAGGTGTTACCCCTACTATTCTCTTTCTTCTTTTTAAAAAAATAATAGACAGCAGGAGAAATTATGTTCCATTTGTTTCTTTTCCTCTAATTAACACAAAGAATTGTAACCCTAGCAAGTTCCTGGGTTTACTTATAGTAGATTTTAGTTTAACACAGTACATTTATTCTACCTAATTGACTTGCAAACTTGTCTAAAAGTGTTCTTCCAGTTACCTGCACTGCTGTAACTTACAAGTGCTCCAGAAGTTGGGCCTTCACTATTTCTCCTGCTTCCAATCTGCCACCCAACCTTGAGCTTCGTCTTTCGAGAGCAGAATCTCCCCGTAGCTCTCTTGCTGGACCACTGTCCTCAGCAAGTCGTTGGCACCTTTGTGCTTGGCTATTTGGTCATCGCCAGACTTAACCCTTTTTTCTCTCACTCTCTTCCTCTGCCTGTCTCTATAGCGCAACCCTGCCTAACTCTCTTTTCCTCCGGAAAAACCTTCTAGTGAGGAAAGAGTTAGGTCTTTTGGGAAAACAACAATTGCCTTCCTGAGAGGTTGCCAGCTCTTAAAGAAACATTTTTTTTAAACAGAAAATATTATTAAATCCAAACACATAGTAATAGTCAATTCAGTTTATCATTCACCACAGTAAAATCAAATTATTACATTATCCCAGGGCATTACACTAATTATTAATTGAAAGGAAAGTAAGATATTTATCTTTATTTATTAATATATTAGTTGATCCATAAACTCAAAAATTAATTTAAAAAATTAATTTGTCCTTCCTTTAAATTAAATTTTCTAACAACTTAAAAACTTCATAATCATTAAATTATTATATATTGACATCTCATTATATATCAATATCTACATATGCATATTCAACACATTTCTTCATTATTTTATTCCAATATCTATCTATTCACAATATTTCGTCATTAGTTTATCTCAATATCTAATTATATTTTATATTATATTTGTAGCAATTTTATAATTACATAATTTATATGCTACAAATCATTTTATTATAGAGTAAATTATGAGAAAATATTGAAATCTTCCTATATGTGGATAAAGAAAGAATGTTTTCAAGATAGGTACAAAAATATACAATAAAATAGCTTGTAATAGCTGGTACAACAAAAAATATAAGTCAACAGAAAATAAATTATTAAATGTCAATAGAAATGAGGAGATTGATAAAATGAGTGAATGCCAAAAAACTCATGCATGCTGGGAATAATCTTTTTTTGTTGAAGCAAGAGTCGTACCTTCTATTTCATTATAACTATAAACAACTTGCATAATTTACAACATTCCCATAGGAATTTTGGGCCAAAGAAAACCCAACCGCTTACAGCCAGCCTCGGTCCCCAAGAAAAACTACCATTACCTCAAAATACAAACAAAGTCGAAACCGTTCGAGCTGGAGACAACAAATAATTTAAAATTTAGAACACCACTAAAAGGATTTCGAGTCTGGAAGGGGGAAAGCCCTCGTGCATGTAGAGCGAGCGAAAGCCACCAATTACCACCAAGGCACGAAACCTGCCTGGAACAGTGCCATTATCCTTGACCATCGATCATCCATGCCAGATCCAACGGCGCAGGATAATATTGCAATACCAAGTAGCTCGGCAATTAACCACATGATAGCCATCTCGGACCCACCAACATGCTCAATTGTTCCTGACCGTTGATCTGTCTTGCCTGATCCAACGGTTGAGATGCATGTCGCACGGGCCTAACATACAAAAGATTATTGCGTGATGACGGCGGTATTCCTTCCCCATAGAATGCCACGTGTTTCTTGATGAGTGGAATCACTCCCAACTCCGCAAAACCACTTCCCGCGTGAAAGGCCTGCGATGGATGGTAAACCATCTCCCAAACGGTATTGCATCTACAAAAAGGAAGACAGAGGTTTTAAGGCTACTAGGAAAGCCGGAATTCCAACCCCACCTACCATCTCTTCCCTGCCACTTACCATCTCTTCTTCGCGAACTCATGTACCCGTGCTGAATGAAAATCAATCTTTTCGGCCAATTTTTGGTAGAACTGCGCACCAACTCCATGCATACTGGGAATAATCATTCTTAAAAGAAAATACAAATTAATTGGCATTGTAAATTTTCAACCTAAAAAAATGTGAATATAGTTACATTCAGAAAGTCTATTGCTGGGAAAAAATTAAATATTAGATGATAACATATGTTTTCTAGCTTAATAAGAAATAGATTAAGGAAAATTTCTCCTTTCTAACTAAATGTATAATAGGTTATTTTACAAGGAAATTTAAAGGAGTGTTAAACATGTTGTTAGGAGAAAACCCTTTATCTTCCTAAGATAGTTTTTAACTTACTCACCCATGTTTTTTAGAATTGGACACACGGTACCAATGGTTTGGAACAGATGATCATCTTATTTGGAAGTACACATTTCCACTACTATGCCAAGTGTATGTGTAAGGTGTCTTACATTTTGTAATCTTCCCATTATGGTTAATCCTGATAGGTGTCAATTAACAAATGGCATGGTAAATTTTAGTGGATCTTTGTAAAAAATTAATATAAACAAGGTTTAATCATGTGATTTAGATATGCACTGAAGTTTAGTGGTGTAAATTCAATCCATTGATATTGTGACAACGACGAGAATACACTAGCATCTTTAAATTGAAACTGTCATGTCAATGTTTTTTATTAGTAAAATTCTTAAAGTGCCCAACTCCAATAGAAATGACACTGTCAGCCTAATTATACTTGTCAACACAGGCAGGTTTTTATTGTAATCTGCATCCTCAGAATTTGTTATGAAGTCAACTATGGTCCAATATGGAATTGTGATAAGGATTGTCTCAATATGAAAATAAAAGATGGTCAATCAAGTTTATTCTAGCGTTTATCATATTTATCTTAGGGTTTATATACATTGGGTTTATAATATTAGTCCCTTGGGTTTAATATTATTCCCTTGGGTTCATAATCCCTTGGGGTTATAGTATTAATCCCTTGGGTTTATTATTCCTTTGGGTTTATAATATCAATCCCTTGGGTTTCTTTTGCCCTTAGGTTTATAATATCAATCATGATCAACTATTGCCAATCATATCCAACCATGGCCAGCCATGGTTGAGTGTCGCATTGTGACAAGGATTGTTTCACAATGAAAATAAACCATGTTTATTTTAGAGTTTGTAATATTTATATTAGGGTTTCAAATATTAGGTTTCTAATATTGTGTTTAATATTAGATTTATTATTTTAGAGTTTAATATTGGGATTATAATATTAGGGTTTTTATTATTGGGTTTAATATTAATCCTAAGGTTTTAGTATAAATCCCTTGGGTTTATTGTTCCTTTGTGTTTATAATATCAATTGCTTGGGTGTATTATTCCCTGGCCAACCATGGTTTGTTATGAAGTCAACTATGGTCCAATATGGAATTGTGATAAGGATTGTCTCAATATGAAAATCAACGATGGTCAATCAAGTTTATTCTAGCGTTTATCATATTTATCTTAGGATTTATATACATTAGGTTTATAATATTAGTCCCTTGGGTTTAATATTATTCCCTTGGGTTCATAATCCCTTGGGGTTATAGTATTAATCCCTTGGGTTTATTATTCCTTTGGGTTTATAATATCAATCCATTGGGTTTCTTTTGCCCTTAGGTTTATAATATCAATCATGATCAACTATTGCCAATCATATCCAACCATGGCCAGCCATGGTTGACTGTTGCATTGTGACAAGGATTGTTTCACAATGAAAATAAACCATGTTTATTTTAGAGTTTGTAATATTTATATTATGGTTTCAAATATTAGGTTTCTAATATTGTGTTTAATATTAGATTTGTTATTCTAGAGTTTAATATTGGGATTATAATATTAGGGTTTTTATTACTGGCTTTAATATTAATCCTGAGGTTTTAGTATAAATCCCTTGGGTTTATTGTTCCTTTATGTTTATAATATCAATTGTCTGGGCGTATTATTCCTTGGCCAACCATGGTTTGTTATGAAGTCAACCATGGTCCAATATGGAATTGTGATAAGGATTGTCTCAATATGAAAATCAATGATGGTCAATCATGTTTATTTTAGTGTTTATAATAATTATCTTAGGGTTTATATACGTTGGGTTTATAATATTTGTCCCTTGGGTTTAATATTACTCCCTTGGGTTCATAATCCCTTAGGGTTTTAGTATTAATCCCTTGGGTTTATTATTCCTTTGGGTTTATAATATCAATCCCTTGGGTTTATTTTTCCCTTAGGTTTATAATATCAATCATGATCAGCCATTGCCAATCATATCCAACCATGGCGAACCATGGTTGAATGTCGCATTGTGACAAACATTGTCTCACCATGAAAATAAACCATGTTTATTTTAGAGTTTGTAATATTTATATTAGGGTTTACCAATGTTGGGTTTATAATATTACTGTATTGGGTTTAATATTATTGCCTTGGGTTCATAATCCCTTGGGGTTTTAGTACTAATCACTTAGGTTTATTACTAACTTGGGCTTATAATATCAATCAAGGTAAGCTTCATTAATCTCTTGTGTTTGTAATATCGATCACTTGCGCTTCTTGATCCCTTAGGTTTTTAATATTTATCCCTTGGGCTCACTAATTCCTTGGGTTTATAATATTGAACGGTTGAGTTTATTAGTTCCTAGGGTTTATAATATTAATAATCCCTTTGGTTTACTAATCCTTTGAGTTTAAAATATTAATTCTTAGGGTTTATTAATTCAACCATCTTTATTTTAGTATTAATCCCTTGGGTTTATTATTCCTTTCGGTTTATAATATCAATCCTTTGGGTTTATTATTCTCTTAGGTTTATAATATCAATCATGGTCAACCATTGTCAATCATAGCCAACCATGGTCAACCATGGTTGAATGTCGCATTGTGATAAGGATTGTGTGACTATGAAAATAAACCATGTTTATTTTAGTGTTTGTAATATTTACATTATGGTTTACCAATGTTGGGTTTATAATATTAGTCCCTTTGATTTAATATCATTCTCTTATGTTCATAATCTCTTGGGGTTTTAGTATTCATCCCTTGGGTTCATCATATCAATCCCTTAGGTTTATTATTAACTTGGGTTTGTAATATCAATCATAGTCAACCATGGTCAACCATAACCAACCATGGCCAATTGTTGTAAATAATGGCTTGATCTCGTATTATGACAAAAGTTGTCTCCACATAGGGTTTATATACCTTGGATTTATAATACTAGCCCCTTGGGTTTAATATTATTCCCTTAGGTTCATAATCCCTTCGGGTTGTAGTATCAATCCCTTAGCTTTATTGTTGATTTAGCTTTATTATTCCTCGGTCAACCATGGTCCAACATGGAAATGTGATAAGGATTGTCTGAACATAAAAATCAACGATGGTGAATCATGTTTATTTTAGTGTTTATAGTATTTATCTTAAGGTTTATATACATTGAGTTTATAATATTAGTCCCTTGGGTTTAACATTATTCTATTCGGTTTTTATTATTAATCCCTTGGGTTTATTATTCACTTATCACAATTCTAATTATTATTGGACCATGGGTTGTTATTATGCGTTAACAATAATAATAATAGCTAGTATATTATTACTATGTTATGATGAATCACACTTGTTGGTTTGAAATGCGTAGGCCAAAAGATTCTCCCATGTGATTTCTACTGAAAGACTTTGTTTAATTCATTATGGATCACACAAGCTTGAAACAGAAATATAATAATAATATATTATATTATTACTATAATAATTATATTAAATTATTATTATAATAATAATATAATGATAATATAATATTATTATCCATTATTATTATTACTAATTAATATTAATATTATAATATTAATACAATAATCATAAGAATATGGTTGTCATTATTTATAAAAATTGAGATGGTGAATCATGTTTATTTTAGTGTTTATAATATTTATCTTGGGGTTTATATACATTGGGTTTATAATATTAAGCTCTTTTGTTTAATACTATTCCATTGGGTTTTAGTATTAATCCCTTGGGTTTATTATTCACTTATCACAATTCTAATTATTATTGGACCATGGGTTGTTATGGGTTGTTATTATGAATTAATAATAATAATAATAAAAATAATACAATTGCTATTATATTGTTATTATAATAATATAATAATAATTATATTATATTATTATTATTATAATAATATAATGTAACATAATATTATTATTATAATATTATTATCCATTATTATTATTACTAATTAGTATTAATATTATAATATTAATATAATAATAATATAATAATATATGGTAAATATATAAGAATATGGTTGTATTATTTATATAGTGATTAATAATCATCAATAGTTGGTGTTTAAAAAAATACACATAATAAGTATTAATGTCCTTCATACAAGCCTATGGACTTATATAATCACACTAGAAAATGTGGTTGTATATATGCTTCATATACGACTATTGGCGTATATCAACCATATTGATAATACCTTATTGATGAAGTTAGCTATGTACTAGTAGGGAAGCGACTTCCGACTAAATATACCCACTTACTTTTCTCTGAATAATCCAGAAACATATCTATAACATCTACCAAGTGCCCCACCCAAAACACAGCCTGTCACAAAATTTTCTATCATATTTCCATTAATATGGACAAAATTGCTAATAGGAGTTCGCCTATATTACGGAAAAAATTTCTGAATTCGCATAGCTACTCTTCTGTCATACCGCCTATACATTCCATAAAATTTAATATTTCGGTGGTCAAACAGAATCAGATTTTCGAGTTAGTAAAATACATGGGTTCATGTACTCATAGTACCTTTGTACCAATGTCAATTCCACAAACTAAAACCTCTTATTATATTCATGGATTCTACAGAAATTGTTTGTATCGATGACGAGCATAATAATAAACTTTTATTTAACATTTTATTGTACAAAACATGTTACTCTACGACGAAGGAATAACCAACATATTTGTTTACATTTATTAATCGTATAGTAATGCACAACATACTATTTTTTAAGTAAATAAACCGTTATCCATCATATGCATTTGAAATTGTATCAATTAATGTACCACTCTAGGCAACATAATAAAGTACTACACTTAATGGATATAAAAAAAAGTTATCATAAACCAAACGAGAGACTTTAAGATATTGGCTACACGGAAACTTGCACGAGAAGACACTATCCTCCCAACCCTGAACTGCTTCCGTTTTCTCCGGAGTCAGTTTGATTGTATGCTCCAAAGAACCAACAACTTCTTGGTGATCTCATTAAAGGTATTTGATTCTCTTTTTCATGATAATGTTTCCCATTCAAGGGCGTCCAGCTTTTGTAAGCTTTATTGCTTTTTGCCTAAGTTTTTCCTTTTAAATCCAAGTGCTTTAAAAAAAAACTTTTTCTCCATCTGAGCCCTTCTAAGGGATTTTATCTCTATCCCTTTTCTAAGAGACTTTATCTCTATCCTTTGATCTTATCTAAAATCTTTAAAAAATTTAATCATAAAAACTTTACAATCTTTCTAAGGGACTTTATCTCACTCCCTTGATCTTATCTAGAATCTTTGAAAAAATCTAATCATGAAAACTTTACAATCTTATCTCGAATGTCTTAAGTGTATGCATAATTTCTTCAATTAATTATTTCTTTTATAAATCAATTATTTACCATAATCAATCCAAATGTTTGAATCTATTGACATTTATTACACATATAAAGTAACAGCATTTACTAGGGATGTCACATTTGTCCTGCCAGACATTACAGTTCTGGATAACATAGTATACCCACCCCTTGGCTGAAGCTGTTACCGTATAGTCGACCAACTGAATCACCATTGAGCTTTTGTCTAAAATACGTGTGATAGGTTTTTTGGTTTCACATCCGCTGAAATAAGAGAAATTGACGTTATAAGAATGAATGTTATGGGCATTGCCAAATATATTTTTTTGGAGTTAAGGACATGGAATTTTGCGTTGGCGTTTCGATGTATGGAGTTCTTGCCAGAAGCTGCAAATAATTGTATGCATAAAGATGGTGTCGTTACTCTGTTTTCAAAGGTGAAGTGGATTTTTTAATTTCATAAATCGCATTCAAGTGGACTACGATCTCGATGGCAATTTCTGAGTTTCAACCGGCGGTGGCCTAAATCCGAGAGGCTGAATGATGAGGAAAGGAAAGGAATAGTCGATGGTTTCAAAGAGATGAATTCTAAGGTGGATTTCTTGTTGGATGGTAAAAGCTCAATTTTTAACCTAATTATAGATTCTAATTTTATATATGAGTGCATTATGTTTAAATTAAATGGCAGAATTAGTAAAATGGCCATGTGAGTAATCTAGAAAGTGGAAAAGATTTTCTTTAATGAAGAGATGCCCCATAAAATCTAAACTGTATAGTATTAGTCATGGTGATATGGGAAAGTTTAAATTTTTTTTGAGTCCAACAAGTTACTATGTTATGTAAAATTATATAAATTTATTTTAGACAAAGTTTGAAGCTGTGAAGATACCAAATTATGAAGTTGTGAATGTAATGGACTTATTAAAATGGTGAAATCTTGCCTTAAAAAAAAATAAAAAGAAAAGGAGAGTGAACCAATCTTAATGTTTATGATATAAAGTGAATGCCTAATCAAAATTAAGTTAGAGTCAAAGACATTAATGTATTGTATCCTATTTATTAATATAAATTATAAAAAATAAACAATATTTATTTAATAAATAATAATAATATAACAACCATATTTATTAATTAATTATAAAAAATTTAATACCTAATAATAATTTATTAATTAAAAATAAATAAATTATTAACTAATTATTAATAATTAATAATAATTAATTATTGAATTTTTTTTTAAATGAAAATGTACAATTTTTTTTATATGGTGTTTAATGTTTCTGGTGGACTCTCTATCTATCATTAACGACAACATATAAAATCTTATACACAATTTCATCTCTAAAATTCTCCAAATATAAATAGATATAAAATCATTTAGTATATCAATAATTAATATAAAATAATAATAACAATAATTTTATTAAAATAAGTATTTTTGTAATAATGTTACTATTTAAATTATCATATATTTGTTAATATAATATTAATATTAACATTATATTTTTCAACTACATTTGTTAATAAATATAATTGTGCACTCTATGAAAACCTATATCAACCATATTACTCTTTGTAATAAAATGAATGAAAAATCCAATAAAATTGGATTCAAAATGGTTAGTTCCGTGTCTGACCAAGCATGACAAAACCACCATAATTGATGACGTCACGGAGGTTATCCTACGCACTGTAACGCACAAAACCATATGCATCCTCAGCACATTGATCAGGATCGACATAACACTGGCCATCCTAAGACGATTTTTAGAGGTGATATTGTTTCATTTGCCATTTGAAGGAATTATTGTTATAATTATTAGTGATATTATTTCGTTCGAGATGATGACGTCTTTTTCCATCTGATGGGCTATAAAATTGATGGCGATCGCAATAAAGGTGGCCATTCGAGGGGATTGTTAGAGGTGATACTGTTTCATTTCCCATTGGAACGCGGTGTCAGCAACATTATTATTATTATTAGCCGTGCTATTATTTTATTTGCGGCAGCCATGATGATCAGACATTTTCCTGTGCTTTACCTTTAATATTACTACTCGAAGTGGTGAGCGCGCATGCAAATGCAAAGTGGAATCCTATTCTACGGTACTGTCGGAAAGCTACTCGTAATTCTGGAATAATAAACGGCCCAAGTCGACGTTCGTAGACTCAACCATACCCATAGCTGCATAGGGGAATGCAATCTGCACTACACTGACTACAAACACGCTGGCACTTTTGCAGCAATGCCATCGTTGTGGAATACTGTGACCACTGTCCCTTTCTCTACTCTATTCTTCGATCCTCTACTCCGTGACCACTACACTCTGTTGTTATTGTAGTATGCTTACGTTAGGTTGAATTCTTACGGTAAATTATATCTGAATGGAGTCATTATATAAGGAACATGGTTCCTTGCCATATGGACATGTCCTTACTTTGGTTTGCTCTTAGTTAAATAATATGAATTAAATTAGCAGAACCATATTTACTAATGTAGTTGATATAAGCTTATATATAAAATGAATCATATATACAATTACATTTTCCAATGTGATTGATATACGGAAATAAACTTAACCACATTAATAATAATTAAATAATTAGACTATTTTTTCAAACACCAACTATTTATTATGATTAATAACTATATAAATAATAACAATCATATTTTCATATATTTATTATAATAATAATAATAATAATATTATTATTATTATTATTATAATATTAATCCTAACAATATAATATTATATTATCATCATAATAATACAATAATATAATTATTATTATATTATTATAACAATAATATAAAATAATAAAAACAATTATATTATTATAATAATAATATTATACTTTTTTTTCCAGAAGTAAAATCATAATTTTATTAATGAAAACAAAATTACATGTTGTAGATGCTAAGATGCATTCATAAGCGAGTCAATGACTGTTGACTAGAAGTTGCAAAAAAATAATTTACCTATGGGGAGAAAAATCATGCTTTCCTCCCCTTTTTCTTCTCAACCTTGTGTCACTCCTCTTGAGTCGACATAGAAGATACAAGTGCAAGCCAAGTATTAATCTCAGGTCGAGGGTTTTCCTTATCTGAATGAGAGTTGTCTTATGTATGTAGTCGTCTAGATCCACTGATATCCATTGTGTCTTGTATCTTTACTAGTTGTGAGTCCATCAGAAATTGTGGATGTAATTCCTATGCTTCTGGTTCTTTGTTCATCTGATTGTCCTTGTTGGGTATGGGATGTTCCACATCAGCTTCCTCCTCCTCATCAGAGACTCGTGGGGAGAATTTCCATCCTTTGACTTGTTTCCCTATTTTCTTCTTTCTTCGGTTATCTTTTTTGGATTTAAGGCACATATTTTGTAGTTTTTCTATTTGTTAACAGATTCTGCATCTAAATGGTATATTTTCATAATCTAGTATCTATGTCCAACACCGTTTTTGTTCTTCAGTTGTATGCGGTCTCGCCAGCCTTTGCTGAGATATAATTCCACACAAATTCGTATGAATGTGAAAGTTTGTTCCTCTGTTATTTTTATGTCCATTTTAATGTATCGCCCAATAGTATTGCCAATGCCTGCAAGGACTTGCTGGTTCCAAAGATGTAATGGGATATTGTGCAAATGAACCCAAACTCGCATCCTAGAAACAACCATAGTATTTGCATCAAATTCCGGAAATCATGGTGTGATGAAGAGATGCGTTGATCCCTAGAAACATGGTCCTTCCTGTAATATAATGTCCCCAACCTCTGTTGAAGGGAAATTCACAATGAAGAACCCCTTGGAAGAGAGGTGAATATCATAGTGAGTAGTCCAATTTTACAAAATTCCAATGAAAGTGCTCAATGGGTTTTGGCTAGTAATAGTCTAATCGACAGATAATAGCTTGTTTTTCAAAAATATTACAATTCTCATCTGTTTCTGGTATATCTATGTTTAATTCTGGGATATGATTCAATTGCTCCACAATATATGGACTGGGTTCGGTTCCGGCTTGCGTTGTTGTCCTTGATGGTGTATTTTTCCCTTGGAGGATGTTCTTGAAATATAGGCCTCCATTCTTGCGCTTTTGATTTGTTTCTGTATTTTTTGTTGAACTTCTCCAAAAGCCTCCTCCTATATGAGTCGTCTTGTTGTAGTCTGTTGCACCTCCTCTCAGCCTCAGATTGAGTATTATAGTAGGCACACATAAAATATTGTAGTCTGTGAGAGGTATGGGTTCCTGGAGTGCTCTGCCCCCGAAAATCAAATATTTTAATCCAGTAGCGTATCCAAAATGATGGGAGATAAGGTTCTTCAAATGAAACATACAATCTATTGCATTAACCCAAAGTAATAGTGACATCCTTGAATGCGTTTTAATAAAAATTTGAAATCGAAGCGAATTTACCAATGGTGAGAGTTCTGATTCTGTCCGGAGGAGGCTAGGCCAAGTAGTGTCATGGGTGCCACATTGCATTAGTGTCTTTGCAGAATCCTCTAGGAATCTATTACCTTGCTCCCTATAGCCAGTATCCTTCTTCGCTTTCTCTGCGACCTCATAAGTTATCCTGGGATAGGCTTCAACGCAGCCTTTGGAGAAACAATCTTAGTGGCTGCAACTGGTTCCTTGGCATTGAGAGCTACCGCCATTGGCGCCATGGGTTTCACAACAGTGTTTGGAGATGTATCTTTTTTTGGGGCCATAGCCATGGAATTCTTTGGAGCCTTGGGAGGGGCCTTTGTAGAAGCCTGGGCAACATGTGCATTAGGCTTCTTCGATGCAGGTTTCTTTTCTGTCTTGGGCTTGGGTACATTATGCTTCTTTTCTTTCTCGGCAAGATTATAAGAGCCTTTCTCTTTGATTAGCTTGCTGGGATTTGTCAACTTCCGAAGCTTGACCTCATATTTATGTTTTTCGTTCATGAACTTCACTATCACATATGGGCCAAAACCACTGTGCTCCTTGAGGTCCGTGACGGCTTCAGAGATCATCTGTAAATGAGGGGGCTATGCAGGTGGGGGTTCCGAACCCTTGTGAGCTGTCGACTTCTTTTCCATTCTGGATTCCCCCCTATTCCCCTTCGACGCCTTCATGAGATTTTTTGTAGTGGCTATGGCATCTTCATTTGCCACAGGCTCATCCAAGGTGTAACCTGCAATAGGATCAGTCGAAGCCATGGACCAATCGTGTCCAAACCCTCACAGGGTTTAGTCATTCATTCTTGTTCACCTCTTCACAATCTTATATTATTATTATTATTATTATTATTATTATATTAACTCATAATAAGAACCATGATCCAATAATAACTAGAATTGTGATAAGGGAATTATTATATGTTTGTTTTTAAAGACCAACTATTTATCATTATTAATAACTATATAAATAATAACATCGATATTCTTATATAATTATATATTTACAATTATTATATTAATATTATAATAATAATACTAGTAATATTAACTAATAACAATAATAATAGATAATAATATTATAATAATAATAATATATTATTTTATCTTGACGATGAACCAAACTTTATAGTTTGAAACGCGTCGATAAAGGAATTTTGATGTGATTATCACAGAAAACCTATCTAAAAAATAATTAGAATTGTGATAAGGGAATTATTATGTGTATTTTTTTAAAGACCAACTATTTATGATTATCAATAACTACATAAATAATAACAATGTTATTCTTGCATATTTATATACTGATGATTATTATATGAATAATATAATAATAATATTAATACTAATAATAATAATAATAAGAGATAATAATAATATTATAATAATAATATATTATCTTATGCTCACGATGAACTACACTTGCTAGTTCAAAATGCATGGACAAATGAATTTTGATGTGATTATCGCCGAAGACATGTCTCAAAAATTTGATATGTATCACAGAAGCCTCAATTCAAATAATAGTTATTATATTAGTAATAATAATAATAATAATAATATATTATTATTATTATTATTATAATATATTATTATTATTATTATTATAATATATTATTATTATTATTATTATTATAACAATTATATTGTATTATTATTATTATTATAATATTATATTATTATTACCCAAGGGATTATGAACCCCAGGGAATAATATTAAACAGAAGGGACTAATATTATAAACCCAAGATATATAAACCGTAAGATAAATATTAAAAATACTAAAATAAACATGGTTGAATTAATAAATCCTAAGAATTAATATTTTAAAATCAAGGGTATAATAAACCAAAGAAATTATTAATATTATACACTCAAGGAACTAATGAACCAAAATATTTAATATTATAAACCCAATGAATTAGTGAACCCAAGGGATAAATATTAAAAACCAAAGGGATCAAGAAGTGCAAGGGATCAATATTACAAACACAAGAGATTAACAAAGCTAACCATGATTGATATTATAAACCCAAGTTAATAATAAACCTAAGGGATTAATACTAAAACCCCAAAGAATGATGAACCCAAAGCAATAATATTAAACCCAAGAGACTAATATTATAAAACCAACATACGTAAACCCTAATATAAATATTATAAATAGTAAAACAAACATGGTTTATTTTCATGGTAAGACAATCCTTGTCACAATGCGGCATTGAGCTATGGCAAACCACGGTTGGCTATGATTGACCATGGTTTACCATGATTGATATTATAAACCTAAGGGAATAAGAAACCCAAGGGATTGATATTATAAACCCAAAGGAATAACAAACCCAACGGATTAATACTAGAACCGTCGGGATTATGAACCCAAGGGAATAATATTAAACACAAGTGACGAATATTATAAACCCAATCTATATAAACCCTAAGATAAATATTATAAACACTGACCATGGTTAATTGTTGACAATGGTTGACCATGATTGATATTATAAACCTAAGGGAATAATAATCCTAAGGGATTGATATTATAAACCCAAAGGAATAATAAACCCAAGGGATTAATAGTAAAATCCCAAGGGATTATGAATGGAAGGGAATAATATTAAACCCAAGGGCCTAATATTATAAACCCAACATTGGTAAACCCAAATATAAATACTAGAAACACTGAAATAGACATTGTTTATTTTCATGGTGAGACAATCCTTGTCACAATGTGATATTCAACCATGGTTGGCTATGATTGATAATGGTTTACCATGATTGATATTATAAACCTAAGGGAATAATAAACCCAAGGGGTTAATATTAAAACCCTAAGGGATTATGATCCCAAGCAAATAATATTAAACCCAAGGGACTAATATTACAGACACAACATTGGTAAACCCAAATGAAAATATTACAAACACTAAAATAGACATGGTTTATTTTCATGGCGACACAATCCTTGTCACAATGCAACATTCAACCATGGTTGACCATGGTTGGCTATGATTGACAATGGTTGACCACGATTGAAATTATAAACCTAAGGGAATAATAAACCCAACAGATTGATATCAGAAACCCAAAGGAATAATAAACCCAATGGATTAATACTAAAAACCTAAGGGATTATGAACCCAAGTGAATAATATTACACCAAAGGGACTAATATTATTAACACAATGTATATAAACCCCAAGATAAATATTATAAACACTAAAATAAACATGATTGGCCATCACTAATTTTCGTATTAAGACAATCCTTATCATAATTCCATGTTTGACAGTGGTTGACCATGGTTGACATCATAATAAACCATGGTTGACTCGGGAATAATAAACCCAAGGGATTGATGTTATAAACTCAAAGGAACAATAAACCCAAGGGATTAATACTAAAAACCCAAGGGACTATGAACCTAAGGGAAATAAACCCAAGGTATACAAACCCTAAGATAAATATTAAAAATAGTAAAATAAACATGGTCGAATTAATAAACACTAAAAATTAATATTTTAAACTCAATGAATTAATAAACCAAAGTGATTACTAATATTATAAACCGAAGGAATTAATAAACTCAACCGATTAATATTAAAAACCCAATGAATTAGTGAACCCAAGGGATAAATATTAAAAGCTTAAGGGATTAAGAAGTGTAAGGGATCAATATTACAAAGACAAGAGATTAATAAAAATCACCATGATTGGTATTATAAACCGAACCTAATAATAAGCCCAAGGGATGGATACTAAAACCACAAGGGATTATGAACCCAACGGAGTAATATTAAACCTAAGAGACTAATAGTATAAAGAAAACATTGGTGAACTGTAATATAGATATTACAAACACTAAAACAAACATGGTTTATTTTCATGGTGAGACATCTCTTGTTAGAATGTGACATTCAACCATGGTTGAGAATGGTTGGATATGATCGAAAATGGTTGACCATGATTGATATTGTAAACCTAAGGTAATAATAAACCCAAGGGATTGATATTATAAACCCAAAGGAATAATATACCAAAGGGATTAACACTAAACCCCAAGGGATTATGAACAGAAGGGAATAATATTAAACCCAAGGGACTAATATTATAAACCCAACATATATCAACCCAATGGAATCATATTAAACCCAAGGGATAGATCTTACAAATCCAAGGTATGCAAACCCCAAGGGGTTAATAAACCATATTGATTGTAAATATTATAAACCCAACCACATTACTAAATCTTGTCTAAAAGCATCGATAAACATTAATAAAGCTTATGAATGTTATTATACCCTAGGAATATGAACTTGTAGATTAATAAGATGAAGGGATTGATGTTATAAACCCATGATAATAATAAACCCAAGCAATTAATACTAAAAAACCAAGGGATTATAAACCCAAGGGAATAATATTACACCTAACGGATTAATATTATAAACCCAAGGTATATAAAACCTTCGATAAATATTGCAAACCCTAGAATTATCATGGCTCACCATGGTTGATTTTCATATTGAAACAATCTTTTTCACAACATGAGGTTGAACAATGGTTGGCCATGATTATAAACCCAATGGATTTATATTAAACCTTAGGAGTAATATTATAAACCCTATGAATAATATTTCGCATTGAGACAACCTTTGTGAGAATGTGACGTTGGACCATGGTTGACCATGGTTGACCATGAATGATTTTCATATGGATACAAACTTTGCCACAATGCGACATTCAACCATGTTTGATTTCATATTGAGAAAAACTTTGTTAGAGAGTGATGTTCGACCATGTATGATCATGATTATAAACCAAGGGGATTTATATTAGACCCAAGAATTAATATTATAAATCATATTAATAACATTACACCTTAGGAATAACAAACCTTACATTAATAAACCCAATGGATTTATATTATAAACCTAATGGAATAACAAACCAAAAGGTTTAATACTAAGAACTAGGAAGATTATAAACACAAGGGAATAATGGTAAACCCAAGGGATAAATATTATAAACCCAAGATATATAAACCAAAGGGGATTAATAAATCCTAGGGATTGTTAATAATTTTTTTTTCTTAAGCTTGCGAAGGCCATTCTATTTTCTATTAAACATAAGCAAGTTTACACCACATAGATTGACGTGGTGGCCTCAACTTGCCCTGAAGGGAAACTAGGTCTGTTATCCACTTGTCCCCATTGTAAGCCATCTAAAAACAATAAAGTTTTAATATCTCTAACCAAGCTCTATATGTCTCTATTTCACGTCCATAGACTACATAAATATCTAAACTGATACTTGCAACACAAAAATTAAAAGCTATTCACATAAAACAAAAATATGCATGTTTAAGAGTCTATTCCTTCTGTTCCTCTGAGGCAGATTCAACAGGTGTTGGATCCTTGGTGGATGACCCATGCATGTCATTCAACTCCAGTATGCAAGGGATGTGGTGGTCAATTATATCCAACTTGATATCTTGTTTATGCAAATGGAAGAGGAGTTTATTCAAATCCTGCTTATAACTCAACCTTCCTTGAAGTGTCACTTCCATTCCCATAGAAATATGTTCCATTTCCTTGCCTAATAAACTCTTCATTAACGAGTAATGGTACACAGTTTGCTTAAACTGCGTAATTTTTCCTTCGTTGTTTCCTGATTCCGGGACTAAGGTCCTCTAGTTATCCATTTCTTCCATTATCTTGCTGCCTTGTTTTATTTCCACCTCCCACTCTCCTAACAACTTTTGGATTCCTGCATCTGTCCCCTCACAGTAAGCCTCTATCACATCAGTGATAAGATGTTCTAATAAATTCCTGCCCCTGCATAGATTCTGACGTGCTCAAATGCTTGTCTTTCCTAGGTGTCATGCCTGTCCTGCCATGACCACATCCCCTCGCAGCACAAGCCATGACCTGCTTGCCAGAGCACTTGTAACAACAATAGTTAGTTAAATTGAAACACAACATTACAATTATTTTCCACCCCCTGGTGACTCTATTCTGAATTGTTTTTCCATCATTATGCACCATCCCCTACTTCTCCTCTCAGCCTCCTCTCATGGTTTCTAAGCTGGGGTGGTCCTGAGACCGCAACCTGCAATGGGGAGGTCCATAGACCAAATCCCCTGTCGCACCCCATTACTAGCATTTGCATGCAGGTCAACCGACCCTTGCCTAATCCATTCTCGCAGACCCTTCTTCCTTCTTATAGTTTTCTCAGAGTGGTTCAGGTCCCTTTCACTCTATGACTAGGGATTAGTGGCGCTGCCCCTCAATTCCATGCAATTGGGCTCCACTTGGATTCTCTGGCCTTGCCATCTGTCTGATAGGAATTTTGGTTAACCCAACACTTTCATTGCATGTAGTGGGAATGGTTGTGCCCCATGCCTCCTACCAACTTCTTCCCCCTACGCCCTTCTACCATCTCCTGCCCCTCATACACACGCTTTCCATAGACAACCTCACCCTAAGAATTATTTAAGGAGCGTAGTGCATACAAACACAGTAGCATGCAATTGATCCCTCGATGGTCATAGGCATTACCCATCTGGTAGAGGGTATGGATAGAAAACTAGGCAATCATAAGAAATTTCCTTCCTGATTTCCACCAATAGTTTTCCGTCCCCCAGACCCTCTTTCTATTTACCCTCCTCTCCCCTCGACAAAACACCAACCATAACATAATTACAGTGGTGGATCAAAGAGGAATTACATACTCGAGATCAGCAAGTGTTCATCGTCAAGCTTGGCGTCTCTCATTTTGTCATCCTCCTGTGACACTGTGATACAACCTTTCTCCACAAGTTGACTCTCCAACACTGAATGCATCCTTTACTCACTTGTCGATATGCCTTTCCTTACCTACTCACCTGCCACCTTTCTCATCTCCCCAACATGCATTCATGCCAAGGGTCACTGCACCCACTCCCTTGATCATGTGGGGGGCAACAGTACTCATTGGCAGGGTACCAATCAGTACTACAATCATCCTATCCCAAATGTCTCTCCACATCCTTATCGGGGTCTTGAGTTACTAGGGATCTACTATCCCTGATGTGTCTAAGGTCTTGATCCAGAATTTTCCCCAGGGTTTTGAAGTTTTCATCCCATGGTTGGACTGGCCACTGTTTTTCTAACATTTCATGTTGATGATTGCATCCCTAGTTGGCCAGAAAGTCCGCCCCCTTATTCCCCTATCTTTTGGCATGTTTGAGCTGGATGTAGTTGAAGTTAGGGATTATTTCTTGATCTCTTGGATGAGTCTTGTTGTCCTCTAGCTTTGGCTGAGCTTGTCCCACTCGGTGCCATTGTTTAGTTTTGCCAACGTGTTTATGACTAGGCGTGAATCCCCTTACACCTCTATGTTTCGGTATCCCATTCTGACTATAATTAGGAGTCCTTGTTGCATTGCTACAAACTTAGCCTCATTGTTACTAGCTATCTCACAAAATTCAGCATAAATGATTCAAGTCTTAGCCTGAAGCTGCCAGAAGAGGCCACCTAGCCTTGCCTCAACTAGGTTCCCTTTGGAATCTCAATCAAAATTAAGTTTCATGAAACCCTTTTTCGGAGGAGTAAAATAAGACCGAGATGTTGAACCTGCCTTGTCTATTTTCCATGTTGTGGGGGCTATCATTTCTGGGGATAGGTTAAGTTTCTGTAGGATATAGGCTTCTTGGGGGGGCACTTGCCAATCTTCTTGATTCCATTGCTCATCTAGAATTGTTTCCCTAATGTTCTAGACTATTCCATCCCATACTTTCTCCTTGGTAGTTGCTTTATTCTTAAATATTATATGGTTTCATTCCTTCGAAATCCCCCAAAGATTAAATCCTAGGGCCATACCCCAGGATCAATTTACTACCGGACTTGAGAAAGTATGATTTATCCAAAGAAGAATTGTTTCTTTGATGCTATTTTGGTCTTGGTCCATTATTTCAAAAAATCCTTGCATTTGCCTCCACTTTTGCACCACAAACAGGCATGTGTTTTGTTGGGTTGTGTTATATTATTTCCACGACTATACCACGTAGTTAACCGGGGGTTTAGAGGGGGTGCGGAGCCCCCCCTTTAACTGTGTTGATTACGTAGTGGGGGGGTCACAGGGGGTTTGAGAGGCGCAAGTAGCCCCCCTCTATGGGGTTTGGGGCAATGCCCCAGAAAATTTTGTTTTCGGGACCCTATGTTAGGTTGGGCAGACCTACTTATGGTTTTGTGCATGATTTTCACACATCGTTTTGGATGCGATGATTTTCAGTCCACGGTTTTGGACACAATGGTTCTCGGTCCATGGTATTGGATGCTTCAACATGTATTAATATATATTGTAACATTGAAAGGAAAATAATGAAAAATCAAGCTGGTAGTCCCGGTTTTGGGTTCTAGGGGAAAATATCTGTTTATATGTGTTTTATGTGTTATGCTCTCGCATTGTTTACTTTATGTGTTTTAGAATTCGTATCCAGGTAATTTCTATACAGGGTTAAAACCTACATTTGGTATGAGAGCTTTTTTTGGCTTCAAGATGACACCTTTGTTGCTGAGGGGTTTCACTTGGGCCTATGGTGGACCTTGTTCATTGGGAGATCTGCGAGATCAATTTTGGTGGTGAAAGAATATGGCGAGGAGTGGAAAGATAGATATCGAGAAAATTAATGGTCAAAGTTTTGAGTTGTGGAAACTCAAGATGGAGGATCTGTTGGTGGGTAAAGATCAGTGGATCACAGTAGATCTGAGTACTAAACCAACGAGAGTGTCCAATGAAGAGTGGAAGAAGTTAGATCGGAAGGCAAAGAGCAGAATATGATTGTGTGTCTCAGACTCAGTATTTTTGAATCTATCAGGGGAAGCTACGACGAAGGCTTTGTGGGACAAGTTAGAGACTTTGTACCAATGTAAGTCTTTGGTGAATAAACTATTCCTACGGAAAACGTTCTATAACCTAAGGATGAAAGATGGAGACTCAGTGACAGAGCATCTGAACACATTTAATATTGTGGTAAGTCAGTTATTATCTATTGATATTAAAATTTTAGATGAAGATAAGTGCATTAGTTTGTTGTGATCTCCACCAGGTTCGTGGGATAGTCTGGTTATTGCAATAGGTAGAAATGCAATTGCCTTGCATTTTGATGAAATAGCCTCATCCTTGCTAGCGGAGGAAATGAGATGGAAAAATATGGAGAGCCATAATGTTGATGCCTTGTCTATACGAGGACAGTCCCAAAACAGAAACAAAAATAAGTCATCCAGTAAGAGATATAAATCTAGAGGAATATCTAAATCTCTAGGAGAACCTGTAAAGGTGGTGTGTTGGAAATGTGAAAAGGAAGAGCACTACAAAAGGTACTCTAAATCTAAAGCTCCTAATAAAGGAAATGGATATGATGATGCTCCTTCTGCAAAGGTGAAAACAACCTCAGATGAAGGTGGGGATGTGTACTTTGCTTCTTCAAGTATACATGTAGATCATGAGGCATGGTTGATTGACTCAAGTGCATGCTTTCACTTCACTCCCCCTAGAGAGTGGTTCTGCAAGTATGAGAAATATGATGGTCGTGATGTCTTCTTGGGGGATGACAGGCAGGCTATAATCATTGGTCATGGAAAAGTAAAGTTGAAGTTGCAAGGTGGAAGGGTTAGAACACTTCCGGGTGTTTTGTATATTCTTGCATTGGCCGTAAATTTGATTTCTATAAGCAATATGGATGATGTAGTTGTAAAAACAATGTTTGAGAAGGATACTTGCAAGATGGTTTGGGGAACATTGATATTGATGTGGGGAGTTCAAATTGGAACTCCGTACAAGCTGCAAGGTAGCACTATTATTGATGGGTGCAACAAATCTATGATTCCTAAAAGTGGAGCAGAAAATCTAGTGGTCTCTGGAGAGAAGACCATGCTCTGGCATCAAAGGCTTGGACATATTGGAGATAAGGGCCTTTGGCTACTTCATGGTAAAGCTATGGTAGAAGGTATGAATAATAACTCTCTGGATTTTGATTTCTATAAAAATTATGTATATGGGAAGTAGAATCGGGTGAGTTTCCCCTTTGGTAGTAAAAGGGAAAAACAAATATTAGAGCTTGCGCATAGTGATGCGTTTGGAATGGTGAAGGTTCCATCACTAGGTAAGTCTATGTACTATGTATCATTTGTAAATGACTTCTCAAGGAATACATAGATATATTTCCTTAAGAAGAAATCTGAAGTCTTTGATAGGTTTAAAGAATTTAAGGCTCTATTTTAAAATGAGACAGAGAAGAAGATAAAGGTGTTGAGGACAGATAACTATGGAGAGTTTTTCAGCAAGGAATTTGAAGAATTCTGTAAGAAGTGTGGTATAGCACGATGGAAGACTGCTCCACACACACCTTAGCAAAGATGGAGTTGTAGAAAGAATGAGCAAGACATTGATGGAAATGGCAAGAAGCATGCTTAGTGGTGCTGAGTTAGGACACTAATTCTGGGCAGAGGTGGTGTAGACAACATGTTACCTGGTCAACATATCACCTACATCAGCATTGGAGGATAAGACTACACAAGAGGTATGGACTGGTAAGAAACCATCTCTTTCACATCTAAGGGTATTTGGATGTGATGCATATGTACATGTTCCAAAGGAGAAAAGAACCAAGTTTGATAGTAAATCTGAAATGTGCATCTTTATTAGGAATAAGGATGGCTTAAAGGGTTATAAGCTTTAGAATCCAGTAACAAGGAACGTTGTGTACAACCGAGATGTGGTGTTCAGAGAGGTGAAAGATGTTATTAAACATGAAGTCCAACCAAAGGAACCTGATAAGATAGAGTTTGAGCTTAAGGAGGAAGAATTAGAAGATGAAGAGCCGCAAACTCTGGGTGTGAGAAGATGAGTTCAAGAAAGAAGGTAGGAGGAAAGGTATAGTCCATCTACTTTCCGTTCAAATTTTTCTTTATCTGTTACCGATGATGATCCTATAAATGTGAAGGAAGTAGTAGATTCAGAGGATGGAAAACTCTGGAAAGAAGCCATGGTTGATGAAATGAGATCTTTACACAAAAATGAGGTTGGGGATCTAGTAGAGTTGCAAGCTGGAAGGAAACCCATTGGCAGCAAATGGGTGTTCAAGAAGAAGACAAATGCAGAAGGAAAGGTGGAGAAATACAAAGCTCAGTTGGCAGAAAAATGTTATTCCCAGGTGTTGGGAATTGATTTTGGTGATATTTTTTCTTCTGTTTCCAAGGTGACTTCTATTATATTACTTTTATCTGTTGCTACTGCTTTTTATTTTGAGGTAGAATAGATGGATGTGAAGACAACATTACTTCATGGGGATCTGCAAGAGGAGATCTACATGAAGCAACCTGAAGGTTTTGTAGTGAATGGTAAGAACAATCTGATATGCAAGTTAAAGAAGTCCCTGCATGGGTTAAAACAGTTACCAAGAATGTGGTATCATAAATTCGATACATTTATATGGGGACATGGCTTCACTAGAGGAAAAGCAGATCACTGTGTGTATTTTAAATTAATTGGTGATAATGTTATTTATTTGGTCTTGTATTTTCATGATATGTTGTTGGTTAGAAATGACAAAGAAATTATCCAGGATTTGAAGACCCAATTGTCCTCCAAATTTGACATCAAAGATCTTGGTGTTGTAAACTATATTTTGGGCATGGAAATTAAAAGAGATCAAGCAAAGAGGAAGCTCTGGTTAAACTAGAGGAAGTATGTTGAGACAATATTGTACAGATTTAATATGTAGGATAGTAAACCGTGAAGGTTCTTATTCCTGTATGTGTAATGTTATTTGCTAAATAGTGTCCCAAGACACAAGAAGAGGAAGAGGACATGTCATGTGTTCCATATGCAAGTGCAGTCAATAGCCTCATGTATGCAATGGCCTGTACTAGACCAGACATTGCACATGCAATGGGAGTATTGAGAAAGTTTATGTCAAAACCAAAAGAGGAGAATTTCACAACAGTGAAGCGGGTTTTCAGGTATTTGTGTGGCACTAGTGATTATGGTTTTTGCTACCAATGCAGACTAGGATTAGAGAGAGTGTTGGATATCTGTGGCTTTGTTGATGCAGACTGGGCTGGAGATCTTCACCAAAGAAGATCTACAAGTGGGTATGTGTTTAACCTATTCGGAGGTGTAGTTAGCTGGATGATTAAGAAACAAACTGTAGTGGCACTATCAACTATAGAGGAAAAATACATGGCAACCACTCATGCAAGAAGGGAATCAGTTTGGTTGCAGAGATTGTGTTCAGCTATGGGGTTACTACAGGGAGTTATAAGGATATATTGTGATAGCCAAAGTTAAATATATCCAACATTTTAGAGCACACTCCTTTAGAGGCAGCCATACCTAAAAGTTGGTAGATAGGTATCGACTCGAGCACACCTTTGAGAAGGACTGTTCTGCCAGTTATGTTAAGAAATATAAGAGCATAGCAATTAAATTTTCCTTGTTATTTTTTGGAGGATGTTCTACCAACATGAAATTTTTAAGGGGTTATCTGAAAGTGGCATGCTCAAATATTTGGACAGGATATTTCTATTGCTAAACCAAAGGATTCTAGCTAGATGGTTCTTAACATTTCCTTGGGTATTGAATAAAAAAATAAAGGGTTTTTCATTGTTTATCACAGTCCCCGACGCTTCTGTGATGGTGCTTAGGATTTCCTTAACTCGACAGGCTTCCTTCAAGGAGACATGATAGAACAGAATGATATCATCTAAAAACTATTGGTGGGTGATGGTTAAATCATTACCCCATATCCTTAGGCCTCGAAGTCAGGATTCTCTAACCTCATTTTTTATGTAATATCCTAATCCTTCCGCTACAATGAAGAACAAGAAGAGAGATATAGGGTTCCCTTGCCAATGTCTCCGGGTTGGGTTGAACATTGATGTAGGGGTCTCATTTAGCAGAATAGAGAAAACAAGGGAGGATATCATGGAAAGGCTCCATTTTATCCATCTTTGGGAAAAACCATAAGATTTGAGGATACCCAACAGCTAACCCCAATTGAGCCTATCATGCACCTTAGATAAGTCTAGTTTTATCATCATACCAGGGATCCTTTGGGCCTTGAGGGAGTAGAATACATCCTAATATGTGATGAAGCCATCAAGGATTTGCCTAACTTCTACAAATCATGTTCGTTCCAGAGATATGAGGTTGGGTAGGAAAGGTTTTATCCGTTATACAATAATAGTAGAAATGATTTTATAAATGGCACTACATAAGCCTATGGGTTTGAAGCCTCAAGGATCTTAAAACTTCGAGGTTTTAGGAATCAAATCTTTTAAAGTAGAGTTCAAATTGGGACATACTTTTTGGTTACAACACAATTCCTCAACAAACTCTAGGATCTCTTGCCCAATGAATTTCCAAGTGGCTTGATAGAATTTTGCAGTGAACCTATTAGGTCCAGGGGCTTTATTCTTCTATTCTATGGACTATCACTTCCACTTCTTCCAGGGTAGTTGCATGAATTTGGGCCATGTTATGGTCTCAAGTTATTATTTGGGGTATGTGCTCTATGATTCTTTATATGGCTCCCATTCTGTTCTCTGGGTGATCAGAGAGAAGGTCTTGGAAGTGGTGTACTAGGAGCTCTTCCATCTCTTCATTTTGAACTCTGTGTTGCCCTTCATTATCTTTTAAGGAGTATATTCTATTGTGTTGAAGGTGGTGCACCATGGCTTTATTCAAGAATATTGTATTTCATGGTCCTTCCCTCAACCAATGGACCCAAGATTTCTTTTTCTAGCGAATCTCTTTATGTTTTCTTGTTTCCTCCATCTTGTTTATCATCACTCCTTCTTCTTGGACTAGCTCTTCAGATCTCCCTTCCTGGATAACTTTTTTTTTGACTTCCATGATACACTTGTTTATCTCGTTCTGATCCTTGATAATGTATCCAAATTCTTCTTTACTCCATTTCTTGAGTTTCTTATTTAACTCTTTAAGTTTCAGTTGGAAGGTATGCATGTAGTTTTTGCCCTGTTGTTCACTCTCTTTCCACCATTCCTCTATTTTTTTAATGAGTCATGGGTCTCTCAGCCAAAAGGATTCAAACCTAAAGGGGTAGTTCTTAGGTCTTGCCTTTAGTTCCACCTCCAGTTGCATTGGCTAGTGATCTGACCCCAAACATGGGAGGATCGAGGCTTCCAAGAAAATATCAAGTCTTATCAACTGCTCCTAGAGAAGGAACTTGTCCAGTATAGATGCTACATGGTTTACCCCCCTCTTTTGTTGTTCCAAGTGTGAACACCATTGATTGTTGGCATGTCAACGAGGCATAAATTTGCTATTGTTTAAATAAAGGCTTCCATATCCACATCTTCCCTTCGCATTCCTCCATTTTTTTTGTGCTAGGGTTGTAATTATGTTAAAGTCACCTCCAACTACCCACAATTCCTCTGGGTAGAGGTTCCTTAGGTTTTCCAACTGTTGTAAGAAGGCTCCTCTTTCTCTAGGGATATGAGGACAATATACCCCTATAAGAAGGTCCCATTCATTAGAGCCTATATTTTAGAGATTTCCTGAGAAAATTCTTGGTACGTTGACCTAGTCTTCAAACTAGACCTCTTAACGATTCCATAAGATTTCCATTCCCCTTTCACTGCCATTAGCATCCTCAGCCAGGCCCTGATATTGAGGTTTAAAATGTTCCATAATTTATTTCAGTTTTCTTTCACTGAGTTTGGTTTCCTATAGTATCATAATACTGGGATTATCTTTCTTCAATCTCTCTCTAAGGTACCTCTGTTTGCCTCTTCTGTTGAGCCCTCTTATGTTCCAGGTTATAATAATCATTTCCATAGTTTTAAATGTTGTTGAAATATTTCTGACAATGGAACTAATGTTCCATAATTTACATCCAACTCGCCAACCATCTGGATGGATTCATTCATCATTCTGCTTCCTCTTTTTTTTCCTCCTTTTCCTTGTGTTCCTGTGTCTTTCCCTTGTCTGACTTGGGACCCTAAATAGTCTGGTTGGCTTATAATTGTTGAGCCTTGTTTGTCTCTATGTTGTTGGAAGGTTTCCTTGTGGAGTTGTTTCTAGTCTTTAGGAATGAATATTTCATCCAATTTCCTCCATTCCTATAGCAACCACTTCACTACTTGCTCTTCAACACTTAGGTCCACTTTCCAGTTATCAATATCCATTAGGTTTTGTTCCACCATTTGCATGGTATCCTCCTTTCCTTTATTCACTATTACCTTGATATTGTTTAGTTTATTGCCCTTTAGTTCCTTGTCTTTTTGGCTTCCTATTTCCCTGATGTTGTTTGGAATGCGCTCTCCCATTTCATCCTCCTGTAACATAGCAAATCGGTGTTGGATTCTTTTTTCTTTCTCATTTTTATTTGCTCTCTAGTTCATTGTCTATCTCTGATTCCTTTTTCACAATTGCACCTCCTGAAACCCTTCACCATCTTTATTGGCCATCGTTTCCCCTGTCCTTTTCTCCATAAATGGGTTTTTCTTCTAGTTAAGCGAGCATGCCCAATACAAGTGGCCATATTCATTGTATTGGCGGCACTTGCAAGGTATATGTCCATAATCTAAAGGTTGTAGCCATATCTCATCATGTTGTTCTAGTTCTATATAATCTGGGAGCGGCTCCATGATATTCATGTAAACACAGATCTGGTCATAGGATGTATATATACATTTTCTTGTCGAATTTGCCACTTTGAAAAAGGTTCCAATAGAGTTATAGATTCCTTTTAGGATTTTTGGATCCCAAAAATCCATTGGTAATCCAAATAGTCATGCCCAGGTTAGGGCAGCCAGGAGTTTTTATTGGTGTGGATTGTAACATCCCTCCCAATGCCTAATGAATAGTTATGCATTATTGGAAAAATACAACCCATCTTCAAAAATCATCTCTTTGTGTTTCCGATTAGAGAAAATCACTGTGAAAAATCCCTTTGCCTCGATATTGAGATCGATGTGTCCTTTTGGCTGCCATCATTGTTGAATCCATTTTATCAGCTCTTTCTTTGTCAGCCATGCCCTGATGAACTTGCAGATTAGGACATGGTCCTTCATGTCTTTTCGATATTCCTATAGTTTTTTCTTCGGGATAACAAATATTGGTTTTTTGGCAACTCTTGGCAAGTATTTTCCTCCCAAACCTGCTTTCGATTTGGCTCCCAATATTGGTATTCATTTTCCTCTTCCTCCATTGTTGTCGATTGCTCCATGCTGACTCCATTCTCCACTTGCAATGTTCTGATAGGAGGGGATCTCTTCCCCCCTATCATTCTGCTCATTTCTTCTCAGAAGTGCTCCGCATGTCAGTTTTGTAGTCCTTCGTTTGGTTGTACGCTCATAGGGTAGTCAACACAAAGCCGTGGAAACCCTAAAAACCCTAGAAACCCTACTTTCTCATTCTAGATTCCCTCCATCCAATTTTGAGACATGTTCTAAAAAATTATTATTTTCAAGGATTGTTAATATTATAAACCCAACCATATTATTAAATATGGTTGAAAATGATTGATAAGTGTTAATGATAAGACCCTAATGAATAAATTGTTGACAATGATTGTCACATTGTTTGTCACATTGCAATGATGCTTGTTCCACTGCAACAATGGATATATTTTCGTACCATTCCAACATCACAATATTAAACCTAAGGGATTATTGATTATTAAACCTGAGGGATTACTGATATTTTAAAAACATTGGGAATAATAATACAAACCGAAGGGATAATGAATCGATGAGAATAATATTACACCCAGTGGATTAATATTATAAACCTAAGGTATATAAAACCTAAGATACATATTCCAAACCAAAGAATTATCATGGCTCACCATGGTTGATTTTCATATTGAAATAATATTTCTCAAAGTGTGACGTTGAACTATGATTGACCATGGTTAACAATATTTTATTTTCATATTGAGAAAAACTTTTTCATAATGTGACATTGGAACATGGTTGACCATGATTATAAACCCAAGGGATTTATATTAAGCCATAGGAGTAATATTATAAACCCTATGAATAATATTTTTCACTGAGACAATCTTTGTGAGAATGTGACGTTGGACCATGGTTGACCATGGTTGATTTTCATATTGAGATATCTTTATAATAGTGTGACGTTGTGCCATGGTTGACCATGAATGATTTTCATATGGAAACAATCTTTACCACAATATGACATTGGACCATGTTTGATTTTCATATTGAGAAAAATGTCATCACAGTGTGACGTTCGACAATGGATGACCATGATTATAAACCAATGGAATTTAAATTGGACCCAAGAATTAATATTATAGATCATATGAAAAACATTACACCTTAGGAATAACAACCGTTAGATTAATAAACCCAAATGATTGATATGATAAACCTAAGGGAATGATAAACCAAAAGGTTTAATACTAAAAACCAAAAAGATTATAAACACAAGGGAATAATTTTATACCCAAGTGATAAATATTATAAACCCAAGGTATATAAACCTGAAGGGGTTAATAAATTCTACGGATTTTTAATATTATAAACCCAACCACAGTAGTAAATATAGTTGAAAAACATCGATAAGTATTAATGATATAAACCCAATGAATAAATTGTTGACAATGATTGCCACATTTTTTATCACATTGCAATGGTGCATGTCCCACTGTGATGTTGGATAGATTTTCATGCCATTCCAACATCACAATATTAAACCTTAGGGATTATTGATTATTAAAAATGAGGGATTATTGATATTTTAAAACCAATGGGATTAAGAAACCCAAGGGACTTATAATATTATGAACAAAAGGAATTAATTTAACCAAGGGATTAATGTTATAAACCCAAGGGATAATGAATTGATGAGAATAATATTAAACATTAGGATTTATATTACCAATCCAAGGGATTATAAACCCTAGGATCAATATCATAAATTTGATAAATTAAAAACCCTATGATTATTATTATAAATCTTATGACTATAAAATTTTAGATTATAACCCCTAAATCCAATATTATAAGCTGGAATATTAAACTCTAATTTATTCAACATCACAATGCGACATTGACTAACTTGTAGTGTAGTGTGTCATTGTGACAATGATTCCTACAATGTTTGTCACATTGTCATGATGCTTGTCACATTGTGACGTTCGATAGATTTTTTTACGATTCTAATGTCACAATATTAAACCCAAGCGATTATAAATTCTTAAACCTAAGATATTATTGATACTTAAAATCCAACAGATTAATAAACCCATGGCACTGGAAGGGAAGATGGCGCGGAGCTATCGACGAGGGTTAGGCTAGCGTAGCAGCAGGCGCGATCTAAACCGCAGGAGCCGCAGGTCATCGGACACATTGCCGCTAGGTTCGGGGCTACGGTTTAGGGCTAGACATTAGCTGCAGGAGATACAGGTTCACGGAAGTCTCGCCGACCGGACAGCGCAAGAGCCGGATTGGAGGAAGCGGCGATCTGGAAGCCCGGGTATCCGACAGCTGACAGGGATTGCGGTTAACAAACAGTTGACTGGGATGGAGAATACCGAGGAAATGGAGCTGGTTGATTATTCGGCGGACCCACTTGAAGACTTCGCCATTTTTGGTAACCCTAAACAGCCTCCTGCACCAGCTGCTGCAAGCACCGCCGCTCAGCACTCTACTCCTGTGGTTTCACTGCAAAACTCGCCCACTCAGCCCGCATTGGAGGCACCTCCCCTCTCTCCTGGTACCGCCCTCCTCTTATCATCCTTCCTGCCAGATGAATTCGCTATCAATTTCACCTCACCGGCCCGTAGCAATGAACCCTCCGTTCCATTGATAGTTAGGGTTGAGGAAATCCCTCCTATTGCTTCAGTAGATATCCTTCCTGTCGCCGATCTTGCGGGGATTAGGGCCGATGAATACCATCTCTCAGCTCATGCATCAATTCCCTCTGGTGCTGATCTGTTAAATCATCCCTGGGAAAGTAGGCCATCGGGGCAAATCCCCTTGAGTACTGCTGATAGCAGGCCCTCAGGCAGCTTTAGCACTCCAGCCATTCACCCCCATCCTGTTAAACCCTCCGTGGGGGTTGGGTCATCAAATCCGCTCGTGGATCACCCCACAGCTCCTCACTCAAAGAAGACTAATTGTATGAGAGAAATCGCAAAGGACATCTCAGTTTCATTTGGTGATCCATCCAATTTTGAAGAGACCATGGCTCTGGCTCAAACGACTCTGGTAGGCCATGTGAGAGGGCGAATCTTCACGGCGGAAAGACTGAAATCTTGGGTAAAAGAAATTTGGGGAGAAATGTTCACGGAGTTGCCAGAGGTACAAAGGCATCCTAGAGGCTGGTTCTCACTTCATTTCGCAAAAGAGGAGCACACGAACACCGTTCTAGCACAGTACTGGCACATAGAATTGGCACCAGTACTTTTGAAAAGATGGAGTCCTCTATTTGACCCGGAACGTGAGCAGATCGGTGCAGGACCCATATGGGTTCGATTGCCAGGGCTTCCTCTACAATACTGGACGGAGGAGGCATTCATCAAGATTGGGAATGCACTGGGAACATATCTAGACCACGACCGATCATACAAGGAGTCAAATGACCAGCTTATGGCCAGAATTCTGGTACATCTGGATACCAGGGAAGGACTCATGGGTAAAATGACCCTGAGATGGGGGAAATTCAGCAGAACTTAGATATTGGATTATGAAGGAGTTCCCTTCAGATGCAACTGCTGTCACCAAGTTGGTCATGTTTACAAGGATTGCCCATTAATCATCAGTCAGAATGGATCACCTCAACAAGCACAACTGGACTCGGTCAGGGCTCCCCCATTTTCGCCGCACCCACCAAGGAATAATGCTCCTCCACCAAATCCTCGTTCGCCAAAGAACAGCGCGGAGCCCCGAGGAACTCCTGCAAAAGTGATTGAGCATCCAAAAGGTCCGATAGCACCTCCATTGACCCGGGCGCGGGCGGCAGCAGCGGCAGCAAGGGATCCGGGTAATATTCCTATCTCTCATTCTGCATCATCTGATATCTCTCTTGTGTCAAATGATTCATCTGCTTGCACTATGGTACATTGTGATATCCCTCCTCCACCACCGACGATCTCACCTGCTCCGCCTACCCTGGCCTTCTCTTCTCCACCCCTCTCGCCCATATCACCTCGGTCGAATTCATCTCACCCTTACTCCCTTCGTCCGCGGGCTCCCCGCCCGGTGGCATCTGAACCCATTGCTGGCCTGGGTATTGTCCCCCTTGATGTTGGGTACCATTCCTCCCGGGGTCGTAAATCAAACCTCAATAAAGCCATTAGACATGCGGGCGCAGAAGTTGCTGCTGGGCGTCAAGCCACCATTTTAGGGGTCCTTAGAGCTACAAATCCCCCTAAGGTTGGACCACCATGAAGTACATCTCCTTCAATTGTAGGGGGATGGCAAGCGCCCCAAAAAAGCTAGCCCTTAAACGACTTTTTGAGGTCGAGTCACCGGATATCATTATGTTACAAGAAACCCTTGGATCGGCAGAACATTGTTCTCGCACACTAGCCTCTGTAGGGGCTCGATGGAATTTCATAGCCATGGATGCCATGGGAAGATCGGGAGGTCTGGCGCTCGGTATTAACCCCAGCACGATTAAACTGGTATCATCCTGGGGCGGACAGGGATTCCTAGGAGCAGACATCATTTCCATCGAACTCGGGCTTCCCCTCCAAATAATCAATATATATGGTCCTTGTCATCAGAGGGAAGAATTCTGGAGAAAACTGCTCAGCTGCAACCTTTTATCACTCGAGCACACCATCATCGGGGGAGACCTGAATTTCTCCCTGGGCTTCAATGAGTCTTGGGGGGAGGCGGCTTAGATTGATCCCATCACAAATTACATGAGACAATTATTGGAGCAGCACGATCTCATTGATATCTCTGTTCAGAAGCTGCAGCCTACTTGGAGAAATAGAAGAACAGGGGAGGCAGCCTTGGCCAGAAGATTGGATAGATTCCTCATGAAAGAACCTCTGATTAACCGGCTGCATTCATACAAACAGTGGGTAAGTAGTGGAGGCATCTCAGATCACTCTCCTATAGTTCTGGAAATCCGAGGACCGGAACAGAAACCAAAGGCGCCTTATAAATTCAACCATCTGTGGCTACAAGACCCTAGATTCATCAACCTGATCACATCATACTGGAGGGCTCATCCCATTGATAGAGAATCATCATTGGCAAGGGGATTCATAAAAAACCTCACAGAGCTAAAACATTTAGTGATCAACTGGGCCAAAGAGAAAAAGAAGACTGAAGATGAGCAGCTTATCAAGGTGGAGGACGAATTGAAGGGCCTTCTGGACGAGAGAAATATAGGGTTCCTAACACAGAATGACAAGGCCCGACTGGTGGATCTGGAAAATCAGAAGAATGTAATCCTAAAGGGAAGGGAGGAATCTATCAGACTCCGCAGTAGAGCTATATGGCTGAAAGCTGGAGATGAGAACTCCAGATTCTTCCATAACTTCGCCAAAGGAAGGAAAGTGGCAAATACCATTTGGAATCTCCCCCTCCCCGAGGGAGGCCAAGCTGATACATTCAACAAGCTATCCAACTTGGGCACCACACACTTCAGAAACCTATACAAGAGCCCTGTGGGCGCAAATCTGGCGGAAATCATCAATGTGGCCTCCAAATTCCCAAGATTTGTAGAAGACGAAGATTTAGAGGATCTGGAAGCTCCAGTCACCATGGCAGAATTGGAAAGCACCATAAAATGGTTCAAGAAGGAGAAGAGTCCGGGACCGGATGGTTGGACTATAGAGTTCTACTCTGCATTTTTTGAACTTCTGGGAGGTGATATCCTCAAAGTTGTTGAGGAGAGCAGGACCTCGGGAAGTATCTATCATGCCATTAACTCTACATTTATTGCCCTCATCCCTAAATCCGACAATCCATCATCCTTCGATGATTTCCGCCCCATATCCCTCTCTAATGTGCTCTACAAGATTATATCTAAGGTCATTACTAACAGGATCAAGCCCATCCTCTCCAGGCATATCTCTCCTCAACAATTTGCCTTTCTAGAGAATCGTCAGATACATGAAGCCATAGGATCTGCACAGGAAGCAATCCACTCCATCTGGACCAAACACCTCAAATGTATTCTGCTGAAAATTGATCTCTCCAAGGCATTTGATCGTGCTAGCTGGTTGTACATCAAAATGATCCTCATTCATATTGGCTTCCCTCATTCATTAATAAATTGGATAATGGCATGCATCACCTCCCCCACCTTCAGTATTCTGATCAATGGATCTGCCTCCCACTTCTTTCACTCTGAAAGAGGACTCCGTCAGGGCTGCCCACTCTCGCCATTGCTCTTTCTCTTGGTAATTGAAGCACTTAGTAGGCTCCTGATTACTGCTAACAGGGAGGGTACTATTCGGGGCCTTAAAATATCAGACATCTGCTACCTTACTCATCTCCTTTTTGTGGATGATGTCCTGATATTATTGGATGGAAGTTTACAGGACACGACAGCATTCTCTCGCCTGCTCGATCTGTTCTCAAAAGCAACAGGGATGGAAGTAAACAGATCAAAATCCACCATCACTATGGTTGACACCACTGTAAATGAATCTCATGCTGCTAGAACGGCTTTTCCATATACCCCTCAGCCTTTGGATAGAGGGCTCAAATACCTGGGGTACTGGCTCAAACCGACAAGTCAGAAGATTGCTGATTGGGTATGGCTCGTGGCGAAAATAGAAAAAAGATTAACATGCTGGAGTCACAGATATCTCTCAAGGGCCGGGAGACTAATCCTGATAAAAGCTGTTCTGGAAGCAACCCCTGTATTCTGGATGGCTATGGCATGGATACCCCGGAACATATTGGCAAAACTGCAACAATTATGCAATCGATACCTATGGGCAGGGAATCAAGACAAACGAATCTTCGCATGGATCGGATGGAATAAGATAGCCCTGCCGAAGAAGTGGGGAGGTTGGGGGCTGAAGGATCTCCCGATATTTGCAAAAGCTCTGGCCGGAAAAATGGGATGGGCTCTCCTAACTTCCCACAGCCTATGGACAAATATCACTTTCCATAAATATATCTGGCCTCACAGCATCATAGATTGGGCTAGATTGCCTTCCTGGAACAAAACAGGTATATCATCGATTTGGAAAGCCCTTCTGCACTCCTTACCACTCATCAGGGACAACCTAATATGGCGCATCAGAGATGGTAACAATGCAAGAATTGGACTGGAACCTTGGACCGGAAGTGGTGGCAAACATACACTCCCTCAAGAGCTAATTGCATTTCTAGCAGCACAAAACATAAAGGTCATCTCGCAGATAGCAGACCCAGCTCAATCTGACATATTTCATCAAGCATGGAAATCGGCAAATCAATTAAATATCCCGAGAAGATGGCATACCATATGGGATGAGTACAGAGATGCATTAACGGAAGCACATATCCGCATCTCGGAGGGGCCGGATGAACTTGTATGGCATCGAGCAGAGCACAGGGTATACACACCAAAGGAAGGCTATATATACCTCATCGAACATCGAAAGCCTGGAGAAATCGTAAGTTGGTGGCAGAACATATGGAAATTCGCTGCCTCCCCCTGATCGAAATTATTCATTTGGTGCATTCTCAGGAACAAAGTTCCCACAGGTGAACAGCTTGCGAAAAGAGCCATACACGGACCCACTTGGTGCGTGCTTTGCAAGGAAGCATCGGAATCGATAGAACATATATTCATGAGATGCCGAGCAACATTAGACCTGTGGCGAAATCTCAGGGCGCATATAAATTACACAGGAGAATGGGAGGGACAGGATATCACTAGTGCATGGAATGATTGGGAAAAGAAAAACAAAGGGACCAAAGTGATAAACCTCCCTATCATTATTAACTGGGCTATTTGGAAATCAAGAAACCGAGCCATTTTTGATGAGAAGCCCATCCACTGGCCCTTACTCGAAGCTAGCATTGTTGCTGCCCTGAAGGAGCTGCCCGATCCTACCCCTCCGCCTTCTCGACATCCTGCTCCGCCTCCACCCATCGACCCAAGCATGCCTTGGGCTTTCTTTGACGGTGCTGCAAACCAACAAAGCTGCGGAGGAGGTTTCATACTCCATGTAACAGAAAACCATCATTACAACATCAAGGCTGGCCTGGGAGTCGGAACAAACAACTATGCTGAACTGATTACACTTCGACACCTTCTACACTTTGCATTAAGACACCATTGCATTAACATCAATATTTATGGAGATTCTCAGATCATTGTTAATTGGATTAATGGCACAACTATATGTCACATGCACTCTCTCAGCACTATTCTACAAGAAGCACTTGATCTCAAAGCAGCTTTTAACCATATTTCTATCTCTCATATATACAGGGAACACAATAAGGGTGCCGACAAACTTTCCAAGGAGGCAGCGCTGATGGACAGAGGACTATGGGAGATTACAGAGATTATTGATCAACAGGAGCAAAAATTCTATCATCGGCCTTACATAGATCCAGGATACCCAACCCTGGATCCACAAATAGCTCACTAAATATATTTATGTTTTGACAGCCCTCTACAGACAATACTGTTATTTTGGTATTTTGTTAAGATGAACAGCATAATAGAATGAACTGATAGCATGCCCTGCGTGGTACTGCACAGACAGCTTTTGAAGAAACTCTGTATTTAACAGACTCTTATGTAAAACTGCTTATTAATGAAATATATATTGATTTTTCCAGAGGAAAAAAAAATAAACCCATGGTACTAATAATATTATAAACTTAGGGGATTAATACACACAATGGATTGATTTTATAAAGCCAAAGGATAATGGACCCATGGGAATAATATTAAATAAAGGATTTATATTATAAACCCAAGGGATTGTAAACCATAGGGTTTATATTTAAACACAAGGGATTAAAAACCCTAGGATTAATATTATAAATCTTACGATAATAAACATTAAGATTATAAAATTTAAGCCTAATGGATTAATATTATGAACCCAAAGGATAACAAAACTATGGGAATACTATTAAACTGTAAGACTTATATTATAAACCTAAGGGATTATAAACCCTAGGACTAATATTATACACTGAAGGGATTATAAACTGTAAAAATAATATTATAAACCATACTATTGTAAACCTTAAGATTATAGACCCTAAAACCAATATTATAAAACATAATAAACCATAATCTCTTAGTCAAATATAATAAATGATAATATTAAACCGTAATTTATTCAATGTTTCAATGCGACATTGAATAAATTGCTAGCAATGATTGTCACATTGTGACAATTCTTATCACACTGTGACATTGGATATATTTCCATACCATTCTAGCATCACAATATTAAACCTAAACAAATTATTTATTATTAAACCTAAGGGATTATTTATATTTAAAACCCAAGGGATTAATAAACCCAAGAAATTAAAATTATAAACCCATGAGATAACGAAGCCATGAGAATAATATAAAACCCTATGATTTACATTATAAACCCAAGGGATTATAAATCCTAGGATAAATATTATAAATTCAATGGATTAAAAACCCTAGGAATAATATTATAAACCTTAAGATTATAAATCCTAAACGTATTATTATAAGTGAGAATATTAAAGCCTAACTCATTAACCATTGCAATCAAACATTGAATAAATTACAATTTAATGTATAATTGTGACAATGAGTATCATAGTGCTTGTCTTATTGCAATGATGCATATCACTATGCTTGACTTATTGCGACGATGATTGTGAGACTATGACATTGGATAAATTTTCGTACCATTCCAATGTGAGAATATTAAACCTAACATTTTAGTAAACACAAGAGACTAATAATATTATAAATTCAAGGGATTAATAAACCTAAGGGGTTAGTATTATAAACCAAAAGGATAATGAACCCATTGTTTCACTATGGCTAACCATAATTGACTATATTTGTCCATGTTGACCATGTCTAAACATCACAAACTATGTTTTAAGTATGGTTGACAATTATCTGTCTATGGTTGACAATTTTGGGACTATGGTTGATCTTGATTGACCATGTTTGACCTACATTTTCCATCCCTAACACGATTACCCATTGTTTCACACCGTAATTTTCAATCATAGATTATGATTGTGCATTTTGACAATGGTTTACCACATTCAATCATAAAATACATTGGTTGATCTTAATATGTCATTCTAATCTTTAATATTATTATCATTAAACTTAATAACTTTATTATTATTGTTAGTTTTAATAATAATTTATATAAATTTTAATTGTTGAACTTTATTATAAACATCAATAATAATACTAATAATAAAAACTTTAACTTTAATAAAAAAATATTATTATATGACTATGGAATACTATTATTATTATTAATTATAATGTTAATATTAATATATTTCTAATATTTAATATTAATACAAATACTAATATTACTATTTAATATAATATTATATTAAATATTTATTAACATTCACATACTAATATATATTAAATGTTAAATGCTAATATGAACTATTAGTACATGAATATTTATGTAACTATATTAATATTTAATATAAATATTTATTAATATTAACTTTAATAAATATTATTATTATTATTAGCAAATTTAATAGTAATTATTACTATATATCAATATTAATCATAAGATTTAATTAGTATTAATATTGATAACATTTAATTAATATTAATATTAATAGTCACATTAATATTAATAGTTCTTAATATTAATTTTAATAGCAATATTAAAATTTATTATTAATGTTAATAAATCCCCATTATTATTATGATTTTTGCCACTGGAAAAATCGTGATCTTTCATTATTTTTGAAAAATTACATGTTGTAGATGCCTTTCGGCAAATGCTACATTTGCCTTTTCCCTTCACTGTAAACATATTTCAAAAATGGTGTTCAAAGAATGAATGCATAGATCCTTCATCACCACGCAGGGTGTATGGATTTCAGAAAATAAACATGAAAACAATATAAAGTATAGGCGGGGAAAAGTCAAAATTTTCTCCCTTTCTTCTTCCCAACCTTTCTCCAACCCCTCTGTGACTCTATTGGCATTATGAGTGCTAGCGCTCTTTCAGCCAAATGTTGTGGATTGTCTTTATCAGAGTCTGATGTGTATGATATGTGTTGTCTTTTAGTTCTGCCCATATCCATAGTATCTGATATCGTTACCAATGCTCAGTTTATATGTTCTTGTTGATTTGTGTCCTCTATCGCTGATTCTTTGTTCATATGATTGGTCTCATTGGGGTTTACCAATTCCATCTCTTCTTCCTCCTCATCATCCGAGGGAGGTGGAGGAAATTGCCACCCCTTTACTTGTTTTCCCATTTTCTTCTTTCTGCGGTTGTCTTTTTTAATAGTTGGACACGTGCTTTGTAGGTGTCCTATTTGTCGGCAGATTCGGCATCTGAATGCAGTATTTTCATAATTTATAACCCGAGTCCAACTCCTTTGTCTATGCTTCCGCTGAATTTGGTCTCACAGTCCCTTGCTGAGATCTACTTCCACACATATTCGTACAAAAGTATAAATTCTTTCCTCTATTCGTTGGATGTCCATTTTGATGTATCACCCAATAGTATTTCTAATTTCGGCTAGTACTTGATGATTCCAAAGATGTATTGGGAGATTGTGTAGCTACACCCAAGCTTTCATCTTAGAGACAACCATTGTATTTGCATCAAAATCTAGGAACCATGGTGTGATGAAGAGTCCTGTGGATCCCCAGAACCAAGGTCCATCCTATATTACTATGTCTCTGTATATTGCTAATAGAAATTTTACTATGAAGAAACCCTTGGAACAGAGGTGTATTTCACATTGCGTGGTCCAGTTCGTGAAGATCCAATGAAAAAGGTGAGCCGGTTTGGGCCAAAAGTAGTTAAATATGCATATTATTACTTGCCTTTCATATATAGTGTAGTGCTAATCTATTTTTGGTGTATCAATGTTGTATTCTGGGGTATGATTTAGCTATTCCATAATGTATGGCCTAGCGACCATACCTGATTGATTTTGTGTTGCTCCTTCTTTGTTTTTCCCTTGTTGAATGTTCTTGAAGGAAATGCTGCTTGGTTTTTTCCCTATTGTACCAGTGCCACTTCCTTCAACCTTGTGAGGATTTCTGATGTTGATGGATGCACCCCCTCCTATTCTTAGATTGAGAATGATTGTTGACAGGGGTGCAATTTTGTATTCCCAGAGGTATTTTGTGTCTTGTAGCACTCTGCCCCCATGTATCAGATTTTGTGATCTGATAGGGTATCCTAGCTGTTGCATTACAATTTCTTGCATTTGCTTAATAGAATCTGTCTCTTTTACCCATATTAGTTTTGATTTTCTTTCCCAAGGTTTTTACAAATACTTGAAAACTATAAGCTCTCACCAGGGATCTAGATCTTGTTTTGAGCAGTGCGAGATTTTTCCTGTCCGGCGTTTTAAGTTGTGGAGCTTTCTGCATTAGATCTGACCCTGAGGTTCTGCTTTGTGTCCTTAACTCACAGTTGATCAACCTGCCTTTCCTTCTTTCTCCAGTGCTATTGCCCCAGGTGCCATATGGGTGGTGTATCGTGGCCCTTATGGTCACCCAGATCTGCATTCTGAGCATCCGATAATTTAGATTGCATACAGATCTGCAATATTTTGCACCGTCCTTTGAATGTCTGGTAACCCGAGATCCGTTCAATCGTAGAACGAGTCCATATTCAGACTTATGCATAATGAAAATTGGGGGCGTGTGATTTCTTACCTACAGATCTGAATCGTTCTTGATCGTTGTTGCTGCCATTACCATTGTTGTAGACAACATAGTTCCCATAATCATGTACCTGTATTATCGTTGATTCGCTGGTTTCGGTATCCTCCCTATTGCTTTAGTCGGTGCTTCATAGTTTTTTCCAGTTTGGCATTCTCTGTGAGCCAGATCTGTCGGATCGATGGCGGGTTTTTGTATTGGGTAATCGATCTGTAGGGCAGCAGTGGCGATCCCATATGCTAAGGCTCTGTCTACTGCTCCAAGGTCTAGATTACCCCCGGATTCAGTGTATCCCTCCTCTTCCTTGTTGTGATAACGAGAATCCAGCCGCTTGAATCCTTTCTTCTCCCTTCCGCTGGTCTGCTTCACCTTTGCGATCAAGTCCTAGGGTTTGTAGATCCGGTCGATTCCGGATGAGGATGGGGAAACTGTAGGCGCGGCGGCCATTATTCCTGGAATCGAACCCTCAGAGATCTTCCTCTCTAAAAACCCCCTTTTTTCTTTTATATATACCATTATTATTAGTAGTAGTATTAACTTTAATAAGTATTATTATTATATGACAATAAATGATTATGTCTTACAATTGTTTCACTATGATTGGCCATAGTTGACTATGGTTTTCCATGTTCAATTCATTTAAAAGTTGCTAACTATGTTTTTACTATGGTTAGTAAATGTATATTTATGGTTAATCATTGTTTGACTATGGTTGATTATGATTGATCATTGTTGACCAACATTTCCCATGGTTGAACACTAATGGTCATTATTTCACATATTTTGTAATGGTTCACCATACATTTCTATAATAAATTATTGTTGTGCATTTTGACAAAGGTTGATTACATTCAATAATAAATGTCTTTAGTTAATCATGTTAAAGCATTCTAACCTTTAATGTTTTTATTATCAATATTAATAGCTTTATCATTATTGTTATTATTATTAATAAACAACCAGCTTTAAAATTAATTTTAATAAATTTTATTATTATTATTAATTAACATTAATATTAGTTATTAAACATTAATATTAATTATTATTAAACTTTAATAAATAGTATTATAATAAGATTATTATTATTAATTTGAAGGAACCAATTGTGTTAATTTATGTTTTTGAAGTTGATGACTACCATCTCACGAATAAACTAAACTTCCAAATAATTAAATGTAAGTGCACAATTTCCATGATAAACTTGATTACTTGCTTCCTTATCCAATTACTTATTGAATGTGCTTGATTTGACCTTATTCGATGAGGGAATAATTATTTCGTTAACGTCCCCAAGAACTTAACACATAAAATATTAGTAGATTAAACCTAATTTCATGATAATGGATATTAACAGTTTTACTAAGTTTGCAAACCTAGATACAAAAGCGATACAAATTCAATTGTTATCATGTTACATGACACAATACCACAGCCCACTCGTGAGAAAGCATTGGGTTACAAAACACAGTACCACATAGCCAACTCCTCGGGCAACATTGGGAAGCTTTAAAATTTAACATCTTTGAAAATCAGAACGTGACAAGTTGAAGCAATTTGGCTGAAAGAAAGGACTTCATTTATGTTCATACGTTTCATCCATAATTCATGCCCTTGCCAGCCTAGAAATCTGTATTTCACAAATGGTGGTCATTTGCTGGAGTCGATGCTACTCATCTCAACCGGGTACTCAAGAAGACAATCAAGTTTTGCTCCATAAAATTGTAGGAATGAACTAGTAGGTTCACTGAGTTCACGTCATGGTCTCTTATTTATCTGTTGCATTCACCGCTATTGCCCTGAGATCTCGTGACCATTTCCGTGTTTCTCTTTTATCATGGCTAATTGGCAATTGGACTCATTCTTCAAAATATTTTTTTTTAAGGATAAATACAGGGTTTCTTGACAAAGGCTACAATTCAATATCAACTTTGTAATCAAACTGCGAAGGGAATTCAAATCATGGCCTCTCACTTTAGATTTCTGCCATTTTAGATGTCGACGAATTAAAAGACAATCATGCTGGAAGTGGAAGCGTATCTCTAAGCCAGTTCACTTCCACGCTCAAAAGAAAGTGATCAGATCATCTACATTACAAAAATATTCTAAACTAAGGGGTGAGACCTGAAAACAGTTGATGAGACATAGAATTTATTAATTAAATGTTTCAGCTCTCATATATTTCCTATAATCTTATACATAGTATTTCCTTCTTTCCCAGGAAGATTTCAGCGTCTGATATGAAGGGACAATTCTTCCAACATCACAGAGACCCACAATAAATATATTCACTAAACTAATAATAATAATCAAGGAAAAGTGTGTACGTAAAAAGCCATTAATATTTTTATTTATTTATGAAAAAATGAAACAAACTTGTGGAATCACAAGGGTATGGATAATCAATCTCCCACGATAGTGCGATAGAAAAACCTATCTCCAATTCCTTTAGCGCAATCAACATCGATCAACTTAGTGTGATCAAAAAACCAATCTCTATCTCCTTCGGCGATGGTCTAGAAGTGAAAGAAAACATAAATATATATTTTCATTTGAAATACCAATCTCTAACTATGACTGCTATGGTTTACCAGAAAAACAACACTGCGATCAGAAAACAAAGCTCCAACTCCTCCTGCAATGATATGCAACTAAAACATCAAAGTGACTAACAACACTCCGAATTGAATAAACAATGCATTGATAAATCACGTATGATTGAAAACCCAATGATTTCAACCCTCATGGCTAGCAATACTTTGACAAAAGGATATTCTTATATCTTTTTCACTGGATAAAAACTACAGACATATATTCTTATATCATTGGTCACTATTTATTTTCCTACAACTTCCAAAATACCTTAGAGCCTTAACAAAATTAATTCCAGGTATATTGATCGAGATTCTAATGTAATTAAGTCTGCAAAACTCAAAATCCATAATGCATTTAAAAAAATGATTAATTTGAAAATAAAACCAAACTTCCAAATTTAAAAATGAAAGTGAGTAATAAAACTTGGGCCATCCAAACATGAATAATGGAAATGTTTGTCTTTAGAATCATAATTCCAGAGAGGTTCACCCAGAACCCAATTACAAAAATCAAAATCCACACAAAAATTGAGTAATTTGAAAAAAACTTCAGAGATCTAAAATTGAAAATAAAGTTAAGTAATGAAAATTGGGCCATCCAAACATGGTAAAAGAAAACATTTCTCTTGAGAATTCGAAGGGGAAAAATTTTCATTTTTACCTAGACACGAGTTGGAAACGTTACACTATAAGCGCTTCATTATAAACATGATAAATGAAACCGTTCCTCTTGATAATGTAAACGCACAACAGTTTCTGGTTTACATGGATGCGAGATGGAAACATTACAATATAAGTGCTTAATTATAAACTGTAATGGACATGTGGTTGGAGTAGACGTTTCAGGTCCTTTCAACAATGGATAAGTGTTTCAAAATATGTTATCTACTTAGTTTCAATCAATGGAATCAAATTTGCATTAATCTCTATACTTGTTGATATGTTATGGAAGAGTATAATTTTAATCATAATTTGGTAAAAAATAATTTAAACAAGGTTTAATCACTAGATTTAGATATGCAACGAAGTTCTCTCTATCCATTTCATCCATTGATGTAGTGGCAACTACGAAATATTTGAGCATCTTTTATTTCCAATTATCTGATTGGAACCTATCATTAACAAAATGATTAAAGTACCCAATTCCAATAAGACCCACACCAATTAAGGTAATTATTGTATTTTTGAGGCAAATAAATCATAGTTACCAAGTTTGAATTCGAATTCGGATTCGAATTTGATATGATAAAAATTCGACTAGAAAAATTTCAATTCGGAAAAAATTCGATAGTATATATCTTAAACATCTAAATATATATACTCTTCTTCTTGTAACAACAATGCGTTCAATTTTTCCCCATTCATTTTGAAATTTAAATAATTTTAATCAATATAGACAATTTTAAAATTAGAGTTTACTTACTAAAACTATAACCACATTTGTCTTAGCTCCAAGATCTCTCTTCTTTTCAAAATTCAAAACTTCCCTCTTACTTTCAAATCTTATTTAAAAATATTTTATGATTAATATTTATTTAAAAATTAAATATTCTAAACTCAGAACTACTTTTCCTTAATTTCAAATTTTATCTAAAATCTTTTATAATTAATATATATTTAAAAATTAAACATTCAAAAATATGTTTATAAGATTTCTCTTAATATAACTATATTATATTTAGAAAATCAACTAATTATTATAAAATTTACTCTTCAAAATTTTGCTTCTTTCTTTCTTATCTAAACCCTTTGAAGCAATACTCAAATTAAAAATAAGAAATTTTCTCCACTCAAAATTTGTTTCCATTTCCTACTTGCAATTCGGTGGCCTTTCCATTTCCTACTGCAATAAGGCAGCTATCTATTTTATGCTTAAGGATTACTACTTTACTATTTTCAAAAACTCAAATTAATAAAGATCACTAAACTTACTATTATCTGAGAGAAAAATTAACAAATCCGTGCAATAATTTATAATAAACTATAAATAATGAATTTTCTGTTATCCAAATGAAGTTACCATGAACCGAATCCAATTTTCATCAAATTATTCGATGTTCGAATCGAATTGCCGAATTTCGTACTTTTTCTCTGATATGGGCGTATTTGGTAGCTATGAAATAAATCACGAGAGTTTATTCTTGTCACCGAAAAGGGTAATGCATTTTTTTTTAAATGATATTTAAGACGGTTTATAATTTTGATGCATTTGTTAAATATTAATTTCATTAATACAAATATTATTTTACAATGAATTAATATTTCTAATTACAGTTTCATTAATCTAAAAATGTAATTGAGGATTTACGCAATAAAATTTATCAATAAATTATATTATTGCATATTAATTTGTATTTTTTATTTCTTATGTAATAAACATTTGAAACAACATTAATAGTCAAGATTACAATGTTACATAATTTTAATACATTAAAAGAATTATAACATATTTACAGTTTTCAATTCTTACGGACTATTGTGCAATTTATATGATGATGTTAATCTAGATTCTCACTTAACATTTAAAATCTTGGCACGCCTCAGGTGAGAAATTCCTCCATTTAGGAGGATTGAAAATGTTAACATTGTGGTAGACTATGGAGAGCACCTATGTTGGCAGCTTGTGGCTAAACCCTAGGTCTCTACATCAATTTTTTTTGGCTGACAATGATAAACTAAATAATCTACAATACTTTTACTAATGGATCCCACTTACTTTAGTTTGAGCATAAAGAACTGATACTAAGGTTTGCAACATTTTGCACACTTTTATAATAATTGGGGTACGTATGCATCAACATGAAGGTTATAGTTTCAAGTTCAAAGTTCAATAAAGTTGCAAGTCTTTAAATATTTAATAAATATGATAAAATAGATAAAGGAGAAAAATGGTATAAATGTTTCTCACCATTATCGTGGGAATTTTAAGAGAATTGCAATGCTTTAGATTTCATTTCTTGCTAATTATATTTATAAATAGAGAAACACTATCCTAATTATGTTTAAAAAACAAAATCGTATGATGCAAATTCAATGGTACATTTTGAAACACAAAGAGTTTCATAATTCTAACCATTTTCATTCCTAGTTCCATGAACAGTCCCAAGTTTTAACAATATTTGTAGTTTTAGCTAAATTATTTTGGTTCGAAAAATTGATATATCTTAACCGGAGGATTCTTAATATAAATATCTACTTATGTAGTAGTTTTATTTTTAGAAACAACATACTAATTAGGTATTGTTCATTAACGATGACTGAAGAATATAAAGAATATGGGTGAGAATATGGGTGAGTATCTAAACTTATGTTGTGATTATTTAGATGGTACATTGAAGTTTTTTGTTTTAATAAAATTTTCCTATAACGATATAGGAATGACATACTCCATATACTCCATAAACCTTAACTATGGAACTTATTATTTTGAGAATATTTAAATGATATTAAGGAATATGATAAGGGGTTTTTTTATTCTCATTTTTGTTTTTTAATATTGAAAAAATTACTAATATATTTTTAGATAAAAAAGGAAAAAAGAAATCCTTAGCTTTGTCTACTTTGAAGTTGTGTTTATCTTACAATATCTTCTTATAATTCTTTATATTATTATATTTTGTAAATACCGTTTATAAGTTAGGAATTTCCTTGGTAAAGTAGGTGTAAACGAGATAGCTAAGGATATTGTTACATGTAAATTAAGTTATAGATTATTTTATTTTCATGTTCTTTTAATCTTGGCAATGTCCAATCTATTATAGTGAATGGATTGATTCATTTAAAAATATAACTTTAATTATTATTTTGAAATGTCACTTATATATGTGTATGAGGCTGTGATCTTTTCATAATTTTCAATTGGTCACTCCAAAAAAGATAGGAAAATATTTCTTGTGTGTGTTGTTCTTTATTTCACCAGAACCATTTCCCAAGGAAAATACAACAGATCCAACTCATGAGACTAAAATCTAGTTTACTTGCCCATAAAAATGAAATATATCGAATTTGTAATACCATAATCTTTATAGTTTCCCATGAAAAATGAAATACATGTAATTCCCAGTACTAAAATCCAGTCCATATTCCCAAATGAATTGAAATACATGGGATTCATTATACTAAAATCCATTGAAATTTCCCAAAGAAAATGAAATAAATTAAATTCATCCAATTCATAATACTAAAATCTAGTGCAAATGACAAAATAAAATGAAAGGCATCCACTTCATGATACTAAAATTAAATATTATTTCATGAAGAAAATGAAATACATCCAATTCATAATACTAAAATCAAGTGCAATTACCGAAACTAAAATAAATACATCTAATTCAAAATACTAAAATCCAATTTCTTTTCCCAAAAGAAAGGAATACTTCGAATCCATAATACTAAAATCCAATGCAGTTGAGCAAACAAAATGAAATATTCTAATTCATTACACTAAAATCCATTGGAATCGAGTTACCCAAAAAATATTAAATACATCCAATTCATGGTACTAAAATCTAGGCAAAGAAGATGAAATAAATAAGATACATCACATCTTAATACTAAAATCTATTTTAGTTTCCCATACAAATAAAACTCATGCAATTCATAATGATAAAATATTGTCAAAATAAGTAAAATAATATTAAAAAAATAATTACCAATACAAAATGAAAAACAAACTGAAAAACATCGATTTCATAATGCTAAATTCATGTCCAATTAAATAAAAACAATATTAAGAAAAACAAAAAGAAAAAAATGATTATCATATAAAATGAAATATATCCATTTCCTAATACAATTAAAATACATTTCAACCATTAATTTTATTTTTCAAATCAAATTTTTAAATGTGGTTGGAATTTAAAATATTGATATGAAATAGAATTCATTGTTAAAAAAGTAGTTTCATTTTTGGGAATGTCGTGCGTGTAAGGAAGCAAATTGCTTGTTTCTCGATTGAGAAAACTACCATCATCCCTGATGTCACGAAGGTTATCCTACCCACAAAACACAGAGGGATATAGAACGGGGCCTTCTCAACAAATTGATAAGAATCACAGCAATTGTTGAGATATTAATCTCAGTGTAAGTTAGTTGATAGTTATTTGTCCTCGCATTTTATTGTATTGTCTACTAGGTGTTATAAGAATTTTAGTTTTTCTTGAGTTTTATTTTATAGGTGAATTTTACTTCAGTTATTTATTATTGATGTTTACAATGTAATTTAAACTTTTAGAATATTGAGAAGAGCAATTTGGTTCACTTTTTAGTTTCATTCTTTGACATGGTATCAAAGCTTACACTGTGTAAAGCTCTTTGAGAGAGAATTAGAGTTAAAGTAAAGTTACATAAAACTTGTTGGCAGCAGAATTTCATATTTGTTTATTCACAAGAAAAGAACAGAGATCAGTGAAGCAACTGTGAGAAGCTTCGTACTGTAAAAGGGAAGGTTGTTGTGAATACGTTGAAAGGTTTCTATGAAGTCATTGAAAAGAATAACATTATTCTCCCGAAGTTAAATAAAATCATATATATATATATATATTTTATGGAGATTAACGCTTTCCATTAGTCAAACCTGTCCGTTAGTGACACCACTAATGCTGAGGAGTCAGAGGAGAAAGCTCGTTATTCAAGTTTCCTTGCATCAATTTTCAATCGATGCGGGTTAGTGGTATTGGCTGGTGTGTTATACATCTATCACTAGCCATTCAAAAGCAAAGGCACTCATCGATTTCTTTTTTCGAAAAGCCAAAGAGTTAAGTCTTTATTCGTATTACCTCCTTTTATAGTATTCGAAGGTGAAAGGTTTTTTTTAAGATTTATTTTAAAGTTAAGATGGTTCGTAGTGCCTTAAAAGGAGTATTAAAAAGAGTATTCAAAGGAGGGTTTGTTATATTTTTTTGAAACAAGGTTTTTTTTGTTGAACTGAGGTTTCTGTGATCTATAATATTTTTGTAAGAAGAGTTTCGGCGTAAATCACATGTAGAAAATTTTTGTCGATGCATTTCCAATCAGTTAGTGTGGTTCATCGTTAGGACAAGTTGAGGACACATGTAGAAAACCTTTGTCGACGCGTTTCAAACCAACTAGTGTGGTTCATCATTAGGAAAAGTTGAGGAGTCAGATCGGCTAGGTTGACTAGGTTGACCATCAACAGCTATATAAAAGGACTAGATTATATAATAATAATAATTTAAAATGTTAATAAGTCAAAGGTAATAACTTATAGTAATAGAATAATATTATAATTATAGTAAATAATTTTTTTCTAATAACTAATTATAATATATTAGTTATTCTATTTTATTTTATTAATATATTTTTCTTAGGTTATTAAATTAATTAATTTAATTCCTTTTTAATTTATTTAATCATATAACTACTAGGGATAAGTAAAGGGGTTTATTATATACTAGAATGTAATACTATTTTATTTTATTTATATATTAAATTACCCAATTCTAATTTATTTAATCAATTGAATCACTAGGGATAATTAAAGGGGGTTTACATATTAGAAATACATAATTTTATTTTATTTATTTATTTACCCTTTTTTATATTAATTTATTTAATTACTTGCTAATATATTTAATCTTTTAAATCCCTAGGGTTAAGTAAAGTGTTTTTAATAATAATTATTTAATGGGATTAATAAATTATTTATGAGTATTGGTTAAAATTAATTTATATTTTTATTTTTATTTTACCTATATGGGAAAGGTAGAAGCTTAGTAACAAATAGGAATAATAATATTAATAAAATCTGAAAAGGAAATAGTAATAAAAATTAGAATAAGCGACATTTTTTTTTTCTTTTTTTCTTTTTAAATACAAGAAGGACAAGAACATGACAATTAGCAAGAAACTTAAGCAAAAGGAAAAACTCTAGGAGGATGGAAAACACAGCTCTAAGGAGAAGGAACCGGGAATATTTGGGGAAACCTCGGCAAGACTAAGAAGAAAGGGCAGGGATCCAACAACTACTGATCTTCCAGCCATCATCTCTATTGAGATTGTTAGGCCTTTTTTCAATTTCAATCGCTTCCTTAAATTTACGGTGATGGAACTGTGCAACGTTGGTAATAACCTTCGCCTCCTCAATACAAACATGATGCTTGCTATTTTCTGCATGCTCTGTTAACGCTGAAGACTTGGTTCTCCCATGTCTTGGGTCAACTGCATGTTCATTTACCCTTTGATGGATGGAGCACCCAGTTTCCCTGATATAGGAGTGTTGAGTTTGTAATTAAAAAAAAAAAAAAATTATAAAAACCTTAGAAAGTAAATGTAAAATGATATTTTTTTAAGTTTTTTCTTTAAGTTAAAACTTGGAAAGGAAAAGGATTTTTAAAGCATATTTAAAAGAAATATCACACATTTTGCATTCAAAGAAATGGCTTCCTCTAGTGCGTTGTCACAGACCCCGACTTTGTTTGGCAAAATTATGATTTTTGGTTTTTGAGAATGAATACGTTCCATCAAGCCCAAGAGTGTTGGGATACACTTCAAACTACATATGTAGAGCCGACTCAAGAAGCATGGGCTTCCATGACTAATAATCAGAGGAATGAAGCGACTGAACTCAAAAAGAAAGAACACAGAGCCAAATGTTGGATTCAAAACTGAGTCGATGACTCTATTTTTGACAAGATAACTAGCGCATCCACAACACATGAAGGTTGGGAAATATTGAAAGTTGTGTATCAAGGTAATGATATAGTGAAGTCAGTTAAATTAGATACATTGTGATGATAGTTTGAAACCTTAAAGATGACTGACATAGAAAATGTGGATGATTACATGACTAGAGTCGTGGGAAGAGTCAATAAAGTCAAGCTCATCGATGATAAAATTTCAGATGAGAAAATTGTTTAGGAAGTCCTTCGAAGTTTGCCCATGAAATATGACATGATTGTAACAACCAGTTTGGAATCCAAAGATCTTACAACTTCCTCAATAGAAAATTTCACTGGATCACTTCTGGCACACGAAACAAGACTCAATGTGACAGATGATTCCATGGAACAAGCATTCAAAGCACATCTATTTTGGCAGAGGAAATGACGGAGGATATAGAGGTGGAAACAAGAAATGAAATGGCCGAAGCAGAGGCAGGTCACAACATCGTCATACAACAGAGCAGTGGATACCTCAACAAAACCAAACTCAAAGAAGAATACCTTGGAGAAAATATAATGTCTAGTGTTATTAATGCAATACATATTGACATTATGAACATGAATGAAAAAAGAAATAGTCAGATCAGCATAGAGGCAATGTCCATCTCTCCAACAATGTAGGAGAATCCTCTAAAACAGTGTCTCTTTCATGTAATCTTTCTCAAGACACTCACGAAAAGGAGCTTTGGTTTCTTGATAGTGGCTGCAACAATCATATGAAAGGTAACAAAAATCTTCTTTCTTATCTTCACACTTCCATACCATCATAAATTACTCTTGGAGATTGTTCTTGCATTAAAGCTAAATGAAAATGTATTATTCCTATTCTTACTAAACAAGATCAGAAGAAATACATTGCTGATGTTTATTATGTTCCAAATCTTAAGCATAACCTCATTAGTGTAGGACAACTGATGTAACATGGTTATGATGTAATATTTCAAGAGAACACATGTTATATCTATAACAAACCGCAGAATAGAAGACTGATAGCAAAGGTTGAAGAAACTAATAATAGGATGTTTCCTTTGATTCCTAGAAGTTGAAATCTTTCACAGTATTTTGTACGCAATGTGTCAAGAATAGATGAGTCTCAACTATGGCATTGTAGATATGGCCACATACCATTCAAATTTCTAAGTGAGCTTCAAAAACAGTCAATCGTCATTGGTATCCCTACTATGAATGAAAAATATTGTTATTGTGAAATTTTTGTTCTATCCAAGCATAAAAGACAAAAATTTCTCACATCTTCCTCTAGAGAAAAAGGGCCTTTAGAGCTTGTCCATACAAATATATGTGGCCCCATACAGACACAATCTATTGGTGGTAGTCTTTATTTTCTGACATTCGTTGATGATTATAGCACGAAGACATTGGTGTATTTTCTGAAAAACAAATCAGATATATTCTCAAGGTTCAAAGAATTCAAGGCATAAGTAGAAAAGCAGAGTGGAAATCCTTTCAAGGTACTTAGATCCAATAGAGGAGGAGAGTACAACTCCAATCATTTCAATATTTTTGTCAAGAACAAGGAATCATAATGAATAACACAACAAGATGTAATCCAATCATTTCAATATTTTTGTCAAGAACAAGGAATCATAATGAATAACACAACAAGATGTAATCCACAACAGAATGGGGTGGCAGAAATGAAAAATTAATCAGTCATGAACAAGGCTAGATGTATGCTTCGTGAGAAGAAGTTGTCAAACAATTATTGGGCTGAAGCACTTTCGACAATAGTGTATGTTGTCAACAGATCACCAACACAGGGCAATACCAAATGAATATCTCAATTCAAACAAAACCATAAGGAACATCTCATGTCTCTAGGATAGCTTGTTGTTATCTACTTCATTTTCATGAATATAAGTAAGTCATGTACTACTATAATGTGTGGGGTTAGTGTAGTTTTCTAATTTAAGATTGGGTTATAGTTAAATAGAATTCATTATCTTCAAATTGTTTTGGTAGATTTTTATAAAATTTTGTGTATTTAAAATACAAATGTAAATTAATAAAATATTATTTTCTTGCTTCTGCTTTTCATTTTTTTCCATGTTATGGTTATTTACTTCTTCTTCACAATAATATATTATTTTCTTATTTTTTATATTTTTTGTTATGTTTTTGGTATCAACATATTGTTGACAAATAAACAAACTATTTTGCAGTCATCTATCTATTTTATTTACATGATATGACTTCTTTTGTTTTCATTCTATCAAAATAAATTGCAATTACTTTGAAATTTAAATAAATTGATTTTTGTGGGGTTTAATGAAGATAAAATTGAAACATGACAAAGCAGAGATGAACATAACTTACTTTTAAGTGTAGTTATATTTAGTTTCTGGCTTTCTTCTTGGATGTCTTGTTCTATTTTGGTGGTAAACCGGTAACATTGTAAAATCCCTTTAATTTAATTTTATTACTAAAGTAACTGTAAAATCCCTTGGAGCTGAATGTGAGTGCTGGTTTTGGTTTTGCAGTGCATTCAAAGCTTTTCCTCAGTCTGGTCGAATCTCTTGAGACAGTGATCGTGACTTAACTTCTGACGAGTGCTAAAGGCTATGCATTGAATCCTCTACATACAGAACATTGAACGCTGCTTTGTGTTTGACCGTGAACTTCATCGAACTGTGCACTAGTTATGTTGGTCGTGGTCTACGTGTAAATGTGGCGTAAATGGTACGGCTGTTCGATGCATTGATAAACTGTGAGCGCTGGAATGTGCATCAAATCCTGGATTTCTGAGTATTTTGCAACAGAATTGTGGTAAGTCCGATACCTACTCATATTGTATGGTGGCTTAACCTTTGTTTTCTTTTAAGACCGTGCGGCCCTGGTGTGCGTCGGCTTTAACTCCATGCTGTGTTGTTCGTATGTTAAAAAAGAAGGGGACGTACGGTATGATGGCGTATTCATGGTGTGCTGCATTTCATTACATGAAATCATATGTTCATGTGTGAAGGCCGAGTTTTATGCGAATTGGGTTTTCAAAAGGCGTAGTATGGTCATCCTTATCATTAATGTGGGTTTGATTAGAATGGAGTAATAAGAGTAATAGTATATTATATGGAGTCATAATATATTATTTGCAATGAGAATAATAAAAATAAACGTGACATATGAAATTCGTTGAGTTTTATGTGTTATATTTTATAAAAATACATATATGAAGTATAGGGAAGTATTTAATATATATTTTATGAGTGAAGGTTTATATAGTCACATTAAACTATTAATTTTGTACAATGAAGACTCAAAGTTGGTAGTGAGGTTTTTAAATTGGTTTGGTAAGAAGGGAAAAAGTAAGGTTGTAATTATTTTTGAAATTAAAGGTAAATAGTATATTTTTTATGATGAATTCATTAATCTCTATTGTGGGAGTAGTTCTCTCTTGTAAATAGAATTATTGTGAGTGGTTCACAAAGATAAAACACATTTTGATTTTCAATGAGTTTTCCAAAGGAATTTCTGAAGGAGAATGAGACAATGCACCTGAAAAGTCCACCTCACACAAGGTGCTTGCCATTTGGAAAAACAAGAAAAACAAAACTTATTCCTTAATTCCACCATAACTAAATGAAGAGGTTAGTTGACATATATCACTATTTTCAAATGCTTTTGAATCTTTAAAGAAGTTCAAGGAATTATATGACACACTCTAATCTTGAAGTTCTTTAATTGATGATCAAGTTTTTTAATATTGGCTGAAAAATGATGACCCTCTTTCTTTAGAATAAAAAATAAGAGCCATAATGGATGATATTGAAGTCACTAGTGCTGAAATATATGTTCTTCTCACAATCTTTGTCAAGGTACTATATCCGACTTATTCACATTATCTTGAGTCATTGCAAGCAAGTGGAAAACTTAAGGAGATTTGCTTTGACTCCCTTGAGAAGAAGTTTGTTGAAAGAAAGAAGGAATTTTGGAAGAAGAAAAGCCCTCAATCTCTTGAAGAGGTTCTATGCCTTGCAAAAAAAGAGAAGAATCAAGGAAAAGATTATTCAAGAGGAAGAAGTGGTCGAAGACAACGTGGAAAGAAGAATTTTAGAGGCAGGGGGGATGAAATTCCCAAGGAGAAAGATCTCCTCTTAATTACCTATGGTGTAACAGAAATCGACATGATGCTCAACATGTAATATTCCTTCAAACAAAATCGAGTAGGGAAGAAATGAAAAAAAAGGTAAAACACATGCTAAAGGGAAAAGAGAAGCACCTCAGTGTGCTCATTATGTTGTGGCACATTGCAACATTGGAGTAATTTAAGTCCTATTTAATGCTTCGGTTGCTTCATGGAAAGATGCTTGTTGCTTGATTCAGGAGCAACTTTGCACTTAAATTTTATAAGATATTTCTTTGAATAAATCACTAACAATGTTGACACAGTGGTCTACTTTGTAGACAAGACAAAAATCAAGCCATCAATGTTTCACACCACTAAGAGAAAATTGCCTGGTCTTCCAAACTTTCTTCTACATGATATTATATACCTTCCGAGGTTGAGGAGAAACTTATTGTCTTTGGTCAACATCTGCTAGTAAGGACACTCCATTCACATATTTGATGGAAAGGTTGAGGTCATAAATGAATCATCTCACTCACTTGTCATGACTATGATAAAATAGGAAAGACTTTTGAAGCTGCAAGGAACCTATGCCCGTGCACATAAATTTTCATACAATTCTCATTATGATGAAGGTACACTTCCATCAAATATTTCATGAAAATTTGGACACTTCAACTAAGAAAACATTCATTTGCCGAAGAAAAATGGTGTTACTCGTTTGCGTACAATTCCTGGTAAGCTTAACCAATGTGATGCTTGTATAGTAGGAAAGCACAATAATCAATCATATCATGATTCTCATTCTAGAGAACATATAAAACTTGAACTAATTCGTTCTTATTTCTGTGACCCAATCCTTGTTCCTTTTGCAAATGGTAATAAATATATGATTACATTTATTTATGCCTACACCAGAATATGTTGGGTTTATTTATTGAAGAACAAATATGAAGCCTTTGATAGATTCAAGAACTTTCATGCATGTATTAAAAATGATGCACAATTTCATATTGACTCTATTTGTACTGATAATGCAAAATAATACACTTCAAATGAATTTTAAAACTATCTCCGTCAAAATGGGATCACACATAAAAAAAACTATTCCTTATAATCCCCAGTAGAATAAAGTAGCTAAAAGAATGAAAATATGGTACATTCAATGATGTTTTTCAAGAATTTTAAGCCGATTTTTTTGGGTTGATTCATTTCTAGATATAGGTGTCCATCTCATGCTATAAAAAAGAAGACTCCTTATGAAATGTTGTATGGCCACATTCCTTTGGTGAGGCATCTCAAGGTGTTTGGTTCCACTTGTTATGCTTTGATACGTAAGGAAAAACGAAATAAACTCAGTTTAAGGAGTAAAAAATGTATATTTTTGGGGTACTAAGATACCTCCAAGTCATACCATCTCCATGCTGAAGTGAATATGAAGTTTATAATATCAAGATATGTGATCTTTCTTGAATCTTCGAAGACCAAAATTTTTGTTGAGTGCAAGCTTGATTGCTTGGATATATTCGGGCATGCAAAGTCTTTTAAAGAGTTTGATAATGAGATTCCACATCTTGGAGGGGTAATCACTATACTAGATCAATCTGCGGAATGACATTTTGAAGCACTCTCTCCCCCTTGTGAAGCTCCATCCACTAATGAAGAAGTCACTTTGAGTAACGTGATTGAGATAATTGGGAGGCTAAATCTTGATTCAAACTCACCCCAGTCAACTAAACAACTTGGGCCATCTCAGAAAGGTCATCCAAAATGACTCACAAAGAAAATTGAAAGTGCTCGTTGTGATGAGGACAGAAAGACAAGGAACATGAAGCTCTTTTAGGTAGGATGAAGCTGATGTAGATGATTCTAATTCACCTATTGATATGGATGTTTCTTATGATTGTGAAATAATTTTTTCTATAGATTTTGAACCAAATTCCCGCAAAGAATCTTCTTCTCGTGATGAATCGAAATAAGTGATGCATAAAGAATATGATTCTTTGATAAAGAATTCCACTTGAAAGTTTCTTGACCCTCCAATTAGAACTAAGGTAATTGGTTGCAAGTTGGTCTTTAAGAAAAATTATAAAGTAGATAGCTCACTTAACAAGCATAAATGTACGCTTGTGGACAACAGTTTTGGATAGAAAGAAGGGGTCTATTATGAGGAGACCTTTTCTCCCATAAAAAATGGGCTACCATACAAGCTCTCTTTGCCTTGGCAAGTTAGAATGGTTGGAAATTCCATAAAATGGATAAAAAAGCTTTTTTCTTTAATTGATATCTCGAAGAGAATGTTTTATGTCCCATCAAGAACAATTTTTTATAATGGTTCAGGAACACAGAGTATGCAAGATTGTAAAATCCTTGTGTGGCCTCAAGAAAGCAACGTGAGTCTGATATGAGAAATTGAATATGCATGTTCTGAATCTCAACTTCAAACACTATGATATTGATGATGCAAACTTGTTTATCAATAAAGTTTAAAAAATAGTTATATATCTTGTGGTGTATATAGATGATCTTTCGTTGAAAAGAAATAATTAGAATTACATTGCATCCATAAAGAAATAATCGAGGAAAGGTTTTGAAACGACAAACTTGGGATAGGTTCACTACTATCTTGGTATTGAAGTAACCCAATATCTAAATTTTATATTTCTCTCTCACAAAAATTACTTTGGAGATTTTTTTAACATGTTTGCCATGGTTTACTACAATCCTTTGACCACTACAGTGGAACAAAATTTAAAGCATAGACCCACTAAAGGAAAAGAATTTGAGTATGCAACAAAGTATAGACAACCCGTAGGATGTCTAAACTACCTTACTAATACCACACCAGAGATTTCATTTATTGTCGGAATCCTCTCTACGTTAGTGCAGAAGCCTTGTGAGGATTAGTTGTCTACTACAAAAAAAGTTCTAAGGGAATTGAATGGAACTTAAGGCTTTGGACTCAGATATAGATAGATGGATGACTTCATTTTTATTAGATACTTTGATTAAAATTTTGATTGAGATAAATAAACTAGAATCTCTACTTCAGGTTCTGTTATGAGTTTTGGATCACGAGCTCTCTCCTGGAGGTCATGCAAACAATTAGCTCCAATATATTCCATAACTGAGGCATAATATGTGGCAGGAGATGAAGCAACAAAGGAAATTCTGTGGATCAAAATAGAATTGTAGGATTTGCACGAAAAACAAGTGCATTCAACTCATTTTTTTATTGAGAACACTTATGTAATAAAGTTCGCAAAGGGCCCAAAGTTCTATGATCAAACCAAGCACATCAATACACAATATCATATGATTGAACCAAGCACATCAATACACAATATCATCTGAGTTGACATCATGTTGAGGCAAAGACAATCAACCTACAACATTTCTCCACAAATCACGTGATTGCAAACATCTTCACCGAAGAACTTGGAAGGGAAAAGCTTGAAATATTAAGAATGATGCTTGTACTAAAAAAAACCCCTTAATATTAAGAGGGGGGGGGGTTGGGGCGGATGTTGAAACCTAATATTTGGGATTAAGAAAAATAATGTAAATATTTTGAATACAAAATAAAGAACATTGGAAGATGAGGAGGCATTGGGAGATGAATCCCAATAATATCCCTATCCTTGTATATAACCATGTTTTCTCTTAATGAAAAAACTCAATTTATTCGTGGCGTTACTCTTGGCTTTACAAATTGAGTTATTTGTTTATATTCATCACATGTCATTCTAGTTTTATATTTATATACACATCCCCCATCATGGGTAGTATCGAATATTTTATTATTTTATAATGAACAATGGATTTTTATTTTAGAAATAGGGTTTTCCTTAATATGCTAGTTTCAATGTTAGTTGATTTAGTTTTGTGTTTATATAAAAATTTCATAACATAATTAGTATGAGATATTCGGTTAATTTAAAACCAATGATGAATTTTTTCGGAGACTAATATTATTTACATCATTTTGGGTGTTGCAAAGTTGTTTTATTATGAAAAGTGATTTTTTAGAGAATTTTTTGATTACACATAAGCAAGATTCATCTTATCCCTAAATATATGATAGTGCCAAGAAGTTCAAATCTGTCAAAATATAGACTTTCTCTAAAGTACAAAACATAAAAAAAAGGTTGCAGATCCATGTAAGGCTTACACTTCAAAAGATTTTATCCCTCAATGTGCTTATAGACCAAGCATTGTAATGGATTTGTGCCCATTATTTCAATATATGTGAATTTATACACCATCTTTCAACTTAAGGCTCACCATAGAAGTAATTACAGATGACCAACACACTAATATAATGTTTTAACCATAATTTTTTTTCAATTATTTTGTATAACTATGCCTACGATGTTTCTTTTTGACAATATACCTTCGATAATTTTCATTTAATTATCTTTAATTATTAAGTGGATGGTAAATATTTAACCTCCATTGAATATGCCAAAATTCCTAATACTATTCACATATCGAGTGTTAAGATTTATCGCTAATATAGTTATGCTATTTTTTTAATTTATCTCAAATTAGTTAACTAAATAGAATACCATATCAACACTTGTGCATGTGGCATTAATAAGCCACGATATTCACTTATGTTATTGCAACAAAAACTATTTACATGTTAAGAATTTCCATAAGTGTCGATGAATCACCATGATTAAGAAAATTGTTACATATTTTTAGAATGGTATATATATTTACCTCATATGTTAATTTATTTTATAATTAATAACAATAACAGATTGAAAAATTTATAACTAATTAAGTTTTATGATTTTTCCAATGTGGGAAATATTACATGTGTCATGGCTTAAGTGTTTAGATGCTAATCATGTATTTAGGTCTATCTATTTTTACCACCATTTAATTTATATAGTTGCCCTATTGAAATATTTTACTCGGTATTGAAATATTTTATTTATGATCAACTTTAAATATATTAATATATATGAAATTGATATTGAAATATATGTGTTAAAATGGGCATTCAAATATTTTATTTAAGAATAACATTAAAATATTTTTAAAAATTAACACAATTACACATCTTAGATTAAATATATAAATATTATAGTTATGTCATCAACTCAATAATTTATTTTACATCTAATCCATACAACTATAAAAATTTGAGTGGATACAACACTTTCTCTGTGAATAGATGGCCTATTCAAGCTGGTATTCACCTTTGCTACAACCCCATTCTTTAGATATCACTACTTTTAACTTATTAGTTGTGAATGGGTGATGGAACTAGAATAAAAAAGGTACAATAAATTCCAAATGTGGAGGTTTTATAACCTGAGTTAAAATCATGAACTATGCAACAAGGTGAATGTAGCTTAGTAGGAAAATTCATGTTGATGTCTCCCTCCCTACATTTTGTGAGGGTTTGGGTTGAAAAATAAAGGAATTTTATCATCAAGTATAGAAAGTTGTTTTTACCTAATTTTTCAAGAACAAGGATGATCATGACCTAATGTTTCGGAGAAAACTTTACTTCATGAGGGCCCAACGCATATATTTGGATTAATGTAGCCCATATCATAACCCTAAAAGTAATCTATCTTCTATCATCCCTATCTGGGTAAAGCTCCATTTTTTTCCTTGAACTTTTCAAATGATATTACATTTTGAAATATTGACAATGAACTTGGGAAAGACATTGATCGATCCAAGCCACTAGAGGAGTTGTTTTCTTCTGCAAGGATATGTGCGGCATAATATTTTGATGAGGGCCTCGAAGTAGTAATAACATTAAATCAAGATAGTTGGATGCATATTCAAGAGGTTGAATATGATCGACATCCTTTTAAATGAAAAATTTTCCATTAATATGGCCACTTTTCGTCAAGGTGAAAAATGAAGCAAGAGGAGTAGAAGAAATAAGGGAACACATGAGAATAGTCGCAACAAAACAATTTGTCAAAGTAGCAAGATAATAATGTGAACAAAGGGATAGGATTAGCTTCCCATAAGTGATCCATTTAGGGGGGAGGGGAAGGATCCACCAAAGGTGAAAATGAGAAAAATAATATCTCTAAGGTTCTCAATTTGGTGACTAGAAAATGGGGAACTTTCCAAACCAATGTGAAAGAATATGTACAAAATTTGGGACTAGGGAATGAATTAGAGAAATATATTTCCTTAATGCTAGGATTAGAAGATGATACATTAGTAGAGTAGAAAACACTAGAATCATCCTATCTCCTAAAAGTTGTGAATTGGGGCCTCGCTTTTCAAGCTAAAATCATGAGAATTCAAAATAAGAGAAGAGAGAAGAATTAGAAAGGCTCCAATGGAATGTTGGTTAGTAGACTGATAGAAAGGTAAGGCAAAAAAAGGTAGAGAAGGTTAAGGAATGGGAACATGTGCAATAATAGATAGAAATCTAAAAGGATATAAGAAAAGCAAAAAAGGAGGTAACTCAATCCTTCACTTAGGGACTACTCATACAATAGGTAAGTAATGAGGGTTACCTCATAGAATTGTAGCTGATTGGGGTCACCAAAATAGATGGAGGAACTGAAACATATGGTGAAGAAAGAAATATCCTTAGTACTCTTGGTTTAGGAGATAAATATGGCTGACCAATATACCCTCCAAAGTTAGCACAATATTTTGAATGATAGTGGGATTCCTTCCATTATTGCAAGTGGTGCTTTAAGCAGGATGTCCACCATGTGTTCTCAATCGTCACTCAAATTTGTAGAACCTTGTTCATCATATCGCTGGTTAGCTACCCATTTTATACATATTACTGTTTAATTTAAAGAAAAATGTCATTGTTGGAATTTCTTAGTTGCCCTTACAGACAAAAGTTTTGGATCAGAATGCATATTGGATGGCAACTTGACTCTTCAGTATAAACATTGCATTAATGGGAGAAAAATGGGGGATATCACATTTGATATCAATTCCAAGGACATTTATAAAACCTTATACTTAAACTAAATTTTTCATATATAAAGGCTTCCACTAACAAATTGACTTGGAGCAATAAGTAAATTGGACGAATACATATTGTTGCCTAGCTAAACAAATTTTTAATTTAAGATTCAACCATATCCACCAAAGGGTTGGTTAGTTTCAAAATCCTCTCTTGGATTAGCTTAGATAACAAGCCCATTGCTATTTATATCTCAGGAAATATTGACTTCAAGCTACTACCCTTTTGTTATTTTTTTTTATTTGGGAAAACTCACCAAATTTCGGTCATTTGGTGAAGAAGGTTTGAAGTGAGGGGTACTAGGCAACCCAGTTATGATATGGTATAAATATATCAAGTGCATGAAACTTTCATTAAAATAATGGGCTCAAGACCAAAAATTAGAAAAATAGGGAAATATATAGGCATGTGACAAAAAATGGAAATTATAGAGGGTAAGATGGACCACAGATTAGTGACACATGATCTACTACAAGAAGAAAGAGAAGAATTTATAGCATATCATAAATACCTAAAAGAGGAAAAATAGATTTGGAGATTAAAATGCCATAGCATTTAGATATATTTTGTACATATGAACATGAAATTTTTTCACTTTGAAGCAAAAAGTTGATTCTAGGAAAAAAAATATTAGAGAGGTTGCTGTAAAAGGTAGCCAAATTTTAGATTTTCCATCACAGAAGGAGGAGGTGATCTTTCACTTCACCAATTCACATAGTGCCACATTCCTTGACTTCCATGAAGTGGAACATTAAATGCGGGAAGATATTCCAAATTTTATTTCATAAAATGAAAATGAATTTCTTACAAAATAAATCACTAAAAAATAAGTCCTCCAAGCTGACTGTTCCTTTAATATAGATGAAACGCCAACATCGGTTCGAGTATCTACCAATTCTTACAACCCGTTTTGGGAAGTAATAAAATTTGATTTTGCCACAATGGTGGGTTGTATTTCAAAGAAACATTTTTTGAGAGGATGACTTAATTATTCCTTTTTATCTATGATCACAAAGGATATAAATCTTGTTTCCTTCTTCTGGTTTCAAACAATATCACTTTGTTATATATTTTATTAATTGATCTTAAATATATTGACCAAAAGGCTCAAGCCTATTTCTATTAAGACTATGTCAGAAAATCAACGAGAATTTGTGCATGAGAGATAGATAAATTGCATAATATTATCTTGGCTGAAGAGTCAATAACCCATCCAAAATTAGAAAGGAAAAGGTGATCACCAAAATAAATATGGAAAATTCCTTTATCAAGGTAAGTCATCAATTCCACTTCAACGTAATAATTTTTTTTGGCTTTAATGAAAAATTTACTCGATGTTTATCCTTATGTGTCAAAGCTCCATGCATTTACCCATTAGTTAATGGAAGAGTGTTCAGTTTCTTCTTATCTTCTTGAGGGATTCATTAAGGATTCCTTCTATCCCTTTTCAAGTAAATTGTTTTGGCAGATTATCTTAGATGCAAGTTGGAGTATGAAAGGAGATGAGCAAGCCTTTGAATAATTATATTTTCTAGATCTATGAAACGCATCAACATCCCAATTTGTTGATCACACAATATTATTGGGGATGCCTCGATAATAATAGCAAGAAGGACTTCAAACAAATTGAATTCATTTCTTGAAGCCTTTGGAGTAAAAATGAACTTAGGCAAATCTCATTTTTATACATGAAATATATCGTTAACAAAGCATAGACAAATTAGAATAATTTTTTGTTTTCAAATAGTTTAGTCATGTAATGGATTCAAAAATCTTGGAATTCCAATATAAAAAAAATCACATTAATCTCATGCATGGGAAGGAGTACTAGAGAAACTTCCTCTAAGTCAGTTTGATGGCTAAACCTTGTTGGGTGTGGTTCTATTCGATTTATTTCTCTCTATTCTTCCTTTATACCAATTCGTCACTTTCCTAGCTCTGTCGAACATCCTTTCAACTTTAGCATAAGAGGATCGCAAATTCCTACAAATATGTGGTAGTGAAAGTTCTTTTGGCCTTCGATTTTGGATTTTTTTTTACCTTGCATATTTCATCATTTACCACCCTTTCACCCTACTTTATCATCATATTCACCTCATTTTTTCTCTTTCATGCACATCAAGGTAGTCAAACTATGTCTTTAAATTATTTTAGTGTTTGAAACAAAATTCAAAATTAAAATTAAAATCAAACAAAACTTGAAAATCTTGTAATGGCTGGTTTAAAGTCATGGTTGCAGGAGAAGTGGACTCAGACTGAATGCATATTTGGAAATTATAGGAACCAAGGATGGATGGATACCTGTTGGATCGCATCAAATCAACTAGATTTTGGTTGGTCAGCGCAGGTCAAACTTGACAATTCATTTAGAAAATCCCTTGAATCAGGGGTAGTTTTATGATTTTGTGGGATTCGTCCTTATATTGTGTAACAAACATACAATTTTGACCTTCTGAGGTAGATTAGGATTATTGTTATATGTTACAACCTTTTCAACTTATATTGTTATAATTTTTGTCTATTTAAGGAAGACATTCATAGTTAGAAGGTGTGTGAAAAACTAGAGATTATTATTTTCTGAAGATAATTGAAGGGAGAGATTTGCTTTATCATTTTCAGGTGTATGGTATATGATTTGAATGGAGTGTTGTAGTTTATTGTTTTAACAATGTACCAGCAAGGGAGGAGGCCCCCGATACGAATCTTAGTACACTTTTTTGTAGAGTAATGCTCATAGTTGTGAATATTATTGTTTAATTTTCTATATTCATCTCATTTATTTTCTATAGATATTTGGAGATGTTTTCAGTATGACTTCATTGTATGGCCATGTTTTATTCAGCGAATATTTCTTTCCTTTCAAAAATTAGTTTGAATGTGGAAGGACAAAGAGCACTCTTAGAAAAGAGCCTCTTCTCCGTGAGTTAGGACTGAACTAAAACAAGATTCACTTTCTCATATGATTTCCTAGACTAAATTTATGTGCTTTCAAAGTTGCATTCTCTCATGTTTTCTTAGATGTTTGGAAATGTTATTCTAGGAGGAATGTGGAAGGACAACCCAGGTATCTTAGAAAATAGCCTCTTCTCCATCTTCTAAAATAGACTAATCTCATTGACCAATTTTTTTATGCTTTCATAAAGTAGATTTGAATGCTTTCTTTACTTCCTTTTCAAATTAGTTGTCTTGTTATCTTTAAGATTTAAACATGCATTCAACTTTTCACAATGTAAATAATGGATTATTGAGTTAATTCGATCTGAAGTCCATATATTTTGGTATGTTTTTAAGTTTACTTCTCCTGATTGATAATTAAATATATGTTCTAAGTTAGTTTCATAAATTATACTTACATTTTTGGCATCGTTGTTGGGGCAACATGTTTAGATCTAATTAGTTAGGAATATTGTTTAGAAAATATAGAAAAAAACGACAAAAAAACATAAAAATAAAAACACATTTCATTATGGTTATTCATGCTTAGATATAAAAATTAGAAAGGTAGATCCGCAAAATAAAACCCCCAACCAACTAACAAAAACTTATTAACTAGAAAATCCATTTGCAAAACAAAGATCTACAAAACATGATGTTAAAGAAGTCATTTAGAGAAGGAGGGTATGCCACCACAAGGATCTTCTCAAACCCTTGTCTACAATTTATAATGGTCACTAGGGATGAATCTTCATTTCAAAATATAGAAGAGGGTCAAAGCATCGATGAAGAGGATCTACAAGAAGAGAACCTAGAATATTCTTCTAGTAATATTTTTAAGGATATCAATGAGTTATGGATCACATGCAATGAAGTTCAAACAATAGAGATAGAAATTCAAGAATATCTAGCAAATGATCCCCTGTGCATTCATGATTTTGAACACATTCCACAAGAATAACTTTGTGATATGACAATTAAGGAGAACCAAACAAACAAAGATCATTTCAAAACATGTTTTGAACTAGCCATTAGGCCACAACACCACTCCATTTTTCAACCTTATTTAGCATCAAATCTTTATGATCATCTAATTTTTCAAGTCCAAGTATTCATTAAGGTATATTTTTCAATCTTGCAGGTGAGTCTACTTATGATATTGTTACACAAATGGATGCATTAGAAATTCTCTTATCCTTGAGAGAATGACTTATTTTTATACAATAAACTAGGATAAAATAGAACAAATAAATAAATAGGTAGAAGGAGTTCACAATAAGACTTTTGTTTCAAACTCTCATGAATAAATTCTTAAAAACATTTTTCAATACTCAGTTGGATGGATTTTTTGCCAAAATGCAGAAAGAACAATCCTATTTTGGGTAACCATATTGGATAATTTTCAAAGCATGTTTTTAAGCAAGCTATATCCTGAAATCTAGTTTTTAAATCCATTTTTAAATTTTCAATTTGGATCACAAATAAAAAAAATATGATCAGAATAAACACTAGACCTCAAGAGAAATATTGTGGACAAAGTTAGTACAACATTGATTCGAGGGGTCTAATGGAAACATTTTTACAGGATATTTATATAAAATTTAGACCTTTTAATCTAGTTTCAAAATCAATTTCAATCACTGCAATCCAACATCATATCAAAAAGTTGTCCTTAAAATAATATCTTCTCATCGAAAAATTTGCATGGTGACAATTTTAGGTGTTGACTATTCCTTCAAAAATTTCGCATACCAAATCATATTATTTTCAAAACCTATTTCTAAGAGAGATAGGCATTTAAGTCTAGTTCAATAAACAATTTTAATCATCCCATTTGGATGTCAAAGAAAAATCTATGCCACATTTAGTGAGTGCATGTCTTAAGATTAGAAAGGTGAAACTTTGTCTCTTAGGTTTGTTCATAAAAAATTTTGTGATATCAAACCTAAGAATTTTAAAAACTTGTTTCCACTGGATATAAAAAAATTAATTTAATTTATATCTAAATGTAATCACATCGATCCAATCTTTAAAAAATCTATTACACTCCAAATAGTAACTGTTGGTCTAGTAAAACATTCACAAGAAGATGTATTGAACATGGTACTTATCATAATTTTTAACATATCATTTCAAATAATTTTGAAAATATTATTATTTTGGAAGTATTCATATGAGTTCATTTCAACTTGGCTTTAGAATCACTCTAATTGGACACAAAACGAATATTTTGTGAACAAAACACCGCTAGGAGGTCTAGCTTGACCACCATTCCTCAAGGGGTAAACAAACACATTTTCTTTGTATATCATATTTAGAATTTATTTTCAAACATTGATTATAATTACCTTACATATTTATTGGAAGAATAAAGATTATATGCCTCTCTTTCTCCATCATCTAATATTTTATTGCAGGCGAGTGTTATCTTTTTGCAGGTCTTAGGAAGATTTTAGGGGTCAATTCCATGGAGGAAGGATTTTCAAAATCAATATTTAAAAATTAGTATATGAGAATATGAAATTAAAATATTCAATTCAAAGAAAATTGTAACTCACAAGATGTTGAGTTCATCCAATGAAACTCAAATGGTGAAATTTCATTTCATTTGTTGACACACAACACCAAAAACCCTACAAGATGAACCGAGATCGAGGCAAAAGGCACGAAGATAATCATTAGAAGAAGAAGTCAAGTTTTTGTACCATGAAAATTCACATCCATTGCCTAAGAATCCTTTCATAAGCATATTTTGCATGATTTTGTTCATCTACCATATTGTATGCTAAGCTTCACAATCATTCAGATCTACCATATTGAAGTCCATATCTATTATCTATCTATCCATATAATCCTACCTCATGATTTCAACCTATCTTACTTTCGTAAGAGTTCCATACTTCCCGACTCCATTATTACCTCCCTCCATCCAGAAAAGAAAAGAAAAAAAAGAAAAATATAAAAAGTAATAAAAATATTTGGCTGTGAATATCTAGACTTCTGGTAGAGTACAAATTTGAATTCATATTTGAAAACCAAGTCATTAGGCTAATATGAATTCCTTCCTTCCTTTTCATTTTATGTATCAGGTTGACATTCTATTCCTACATTTCGAGGCTTGGGGATAGCTCTCCAAATACGTAAGGGGGAGAGAGAAACAAAATCATTTATACATTTGTTATTCTATCCACCTAAAATATTGTATGCTTATCATCATAAAAAATCAATTACTTCAAGCTACTTCAAATTCAAGCTATTCAATTTCAGAGGGACATGAACATTTAACAACAAAAATTTGTCATAAGGGACTCATGAAAAGAAAAAAGGTTACATTTTAAGTGACAACCAAAGGAGCTACTTCAAAAATACTACTTCATCTCAAAGAAAAGCTATTTACACAAGAGGACTACTTCATCTCAAGAGCAACAAAGAAGGAGCCTATTTCTACAAAGATACTTCTACAATCAAGCTACAATCAAGGAACCAATGGAAATTTCTGTAAGTTAAATTTTGTTTTTAATTCTTTTGATTTTGAATTGACACTTGTAATTAAAGACTACTCAACCTTGATGTATCCTTTCTATTCCTGCATAAAACCATCCTTCACCCATAAACCCTTCCATAAACCCTTTCTATGCTTCCTTTTCCTTTGAAATTAAGCCAAACTTAGAGACAAAACATCCTTTCCTTTCCTGCAAAAACAAGACAATTGTAATTGAAAAGAAGCAGAAGAAAGTGTTCTCTATAAAAGCATTGGGTTAGTGTCAAAGTCAAAGAAAGTTGTAAGTTAGAGTGATGACGATAATTGAAAGCAAATATCTATTTTGAAAAATGTTCTGTTTTCAAAACAGTCATTACAGGAACAAGATACTTTGTTTTGAAATGACCCTAAAAGTGGTCATTTCAAGAAAACAATATTTTGAAAGTACATATGAAAATTGTATATAGGAGGAATGATTACTCAAAAGAAAAAATGAAATATCAGGAATGGATGTCATGACTGAATAATAAAAAATAGGGTATTGGTTTATCATGCTTCATATTATTCTACATCCAAAAGAATCAAATCATTCTTAGTTTCTCATAAAGGAAACTTCGAAGAAACATCACAAAATGAGGCACTGAAACACGAAGCTACAGGAGAAAGAGTACGAGATTTAAGGGCAAGACACGTAGTGATAATCTAGAAAACTAAGTCAAAGTTTCTCTTCGAAGGTGAGAAATCTCGAGTTTTTCGAATTGAAATCCTCATAACAAATCTAACTCAATCCAAAAATTCATGTCTATAATGTGTCAATAGATGGATTTTGTTTGAAAATTTCTTGGTTTTTGGAAAACACTTGGTGGGAAACCCATAGGTAAGAGCTTTAATTTTAGTGGAAATTATGTGAAGTAAAACATCTTGCATAAGGTGTGGAGTAACATAGAGGGAATCAAAGAAGTTAAGAAGAGCATATAAAAGAACACAGAGGAGAATATACAAATACACATAATGGTTTTTGACTGAGAGAAACACCAAATTGACCTCGGTATCAAGAAATACAAAATCGAAAATCCAAGATAGGGAGAGAGATTCTTCCAAATGAAACAAAGAATTGAGCCAGTGGGGTTTCAACAAGGGAAGTGGATAGAGGAAAGTATCAAGGAACTTCATAACGGTGATTTACTTGAGTTGCTTGGAAAATTCAATGGGTATAATAGCAAAGTTACAGAAAAATTTGTAACAAATTTTTAGAAAGGAAAGACAGTCATAGGAGATGTGACTATCCCAATAACAAAATATTACATAGATCAAGCGACAGGGTTGACACAAATGGGAGAAAGATATCACAGGGGAAAACATTTCAAAGGAAAAGATTGGAATTTATTTTTGCAAAAGTCCAGAAAAGGAACCTTCAATTGGAAGAATGGAGTCATAAGAGAATGGTTTCAAGAACCATGGAGAGAACTCATCCTCATCATTCAAAAATACCTCACATGTGATGGAAGGTATAGTGTGGTACATATGTACCACATCAAAATCCTCCAACATATCAAGGGAGATAACAAATTCAACCTTCCATATTTCTTTACCACAAACCTATTGAAGATGATTGAAGGTGTTAATGAAAAAAGTGATAGGAAGGAAACTAGTTACTATCATCAGGGACTGATAAAGATGCTTGTTGAACATCACTTGAAGAACACAACAACGGAAACATGGACAAGTTTCCTTGAGAGGAACAATTTCATAGAAAGTTAGAAAGAAGAGCAATTAGATGTAGCTTCCAAAGCTAATACACAATCAAACTTCTCAAGAGAAGTAATGCACACATCTTCTTACCCTAGGACAAGATCAAAGAAAAAATTTAAATTGGAATCTCGTGAAAAATAAAAACCATTTGTCTCCTTTCCTAGAAAATCTAGGAAGAAAATTTTGGAAGAGGTTAAAACATTGGAGGAACCTCATGTTGAGATTCAAGACATAGCTGAACAAGAATATTTTGAAGAGTTTCCCATTGATGAAGCACATAAAAAGTATCATGAACTTCTTGAGGAATTGGGAAATAAGGAAAATGAAAATCTTAAAGAAATAGAAGAAGACAGATGGTATGAGGAAAATGAAAAAGAGGATTCATCCTCTTATTCCCCATATGAGAAATTAAGCAAGAAAATAAAAAAGATAGCAAAAGAGACTTATGGAGAAACTTCAAAGCCAGATAAAGAGGATGAGACAGAACAATTGGAAGAACTGAAAGAAAAGCTTCAAGTGATAGAGATAATGGAAATACATTTAAAGAATGAAAATGATATGTACAAAAGTCAAAACAACAAACTTGTGAAAGAAAAAAAACAACTTAAGAAGAAGGCAAAGAAGCTTGAAACACAGAATGTTCTTATTTCAAAGCAAGCCTACAAATGGTTAAAGGAAAAGAAGCACTAGCAGTATAAGTATGAGACACAAAAGGTAAAGACCAAAATCTATAAGAGGGAGGAAACATAGGTGGAAGGAGTAGAGGTACTTCTATAGGAATCTCATGTAGAGCAATCAACATCAACACCCAAGAAAAGAAAGAGATCCAAGAGGATCAATCAAGCATGAGGACATGCTTGATGCACAACAAAGGTGAGTGTTGGCCTTCTTCTCTCCCTTAGCTCTCCTGTCAGCTACTATACCGTAACGTTAACCTCTGACTTGATGGTTTGCTCATACACCTTTATTGATGGCTATTGGTCTCTACTGATCTGCTTCACCAAGTTCTTTGGTCATCTTTCCCTCTCTCACAGACCTCAATCCAGCCTATTCATCCTCATGGAAGAAGAAGGATCAGATCCTTATCAGTTGGTTACATACCACAATAAGACCTACTGTCTTTGCCCAAGTTATTGGATACAAGACAGCTCGTTCCACTTGGGAGGCTCTTGACAGGGCTTATACCTCCCAGACCAATGCTCGATATTACCAGATAAAGCATTACCTTTTTCATATTCGCAAAGGTTCATATTCCATTACGGAATATATGGATCGTATCCGCAGGCTCACAGATGAACTATCTCTTATTCAACAACCAATGAGTGATCGAGAAATTATTGGTTGTGTTCTTGCAGTTTTATTAGATAAGCTTGATCTTGATTATGATGTGGTTGTTAATACAGTACACACCATGTCCACCACACCCTCTTTTGAAGAAAGAAAAAGTATGCTTCTCAATCGTGAAAAACGATTAGAAGTATATCACCATACCTCTCAAGATCGGTCCACTACTGCTCTTCTTGCTTCCAACAATCGTGATGCTAATCGTGGTTATAATAACCGCGGCATGAATCCTTCGATTTTGGCTTATATTTTCCTTGTACATTTCATCATTTACCACATTTTCTCACTACTTTATCATCATATTCACCTCATTTTTCCTCTTCCATGAACATCAAGGTAGTGAAGCTATGTCTTTTAATTATTTTAGTATCTGAATCAAAATTGAGCATTAAAATTAAAATAAGACAGAACTCAAAAAAATTATAATGGCTCGCTTAAATTGATGGTTGTAGGACACCTGGGCTCAAACCGAAACATATATGGAAACTATAGCATCAAAGAATTGGTGGGTACCTATTAAATTGCATCAAATCAGCTAGATTTTGGCTGGCCAACACTGGTTAAATTTGACTAGTCATTTAGAAAATCCTCTGAATGAAGTGAACTTTTATGTTTTCATGGGATTCATCCTTATTTTGTGTAACAAACGAATAATTTCGACCTTATGAGGTGCAGTAGGTCTATTGTTAGATGTTAAAACCCTTTTAGCTTCTGTTCTTATGATGTTTGTCTATTTAAGCAAGTCATTCAAAGTTTAGAAGGTGTGTGAAAAGCGGGAGATTATTACTTTCTTAAGATAATTGAGGACAAAGATTTGATTTATCATTTTCCTGTGTATGTTGTATGATTCAAATGGAATGTTGTAGTTGATTCTTTTAATAGTGTATCGGCAAGGGTGGAGGGCCCCCATAACAAGCTAAGTACACTTTGTTGTAAAGTAATGTTCATAGTTGTGAATATGCTAGTTTAATTCTCTATATTCGTCTCATTTCTTTGTTTTAGATATTTGCAAATGTTTTCAGTATCAATTCATTTTATGGCCATGTTTTATTAACTGAATATTGATTTCTTTTCAACAATTACTTTTAATGTGGAAGGACAACAAGGACCCTTAGAAAAGAGCCTCTTGTACGTGAGCTAGGACTAAACTGAAACAAGATTCAATTTCTCATATGATTTCCTAGACTAAATTTATGTGCTTTCATAGTTACATTCTCTCATGATTTCTTAGATGTTTGGCAATGTTATTATAAGAGGAATGTTGGAGGACAACCCAAGACTCTTAGAAAGACACTTAGAAAAGAGCCACTTCTCCATCTTCTAAAATAGACTAATCTCATTGACCAGTTATTTTTATGATTTCATAAAGTAGATTTGAATGCTTTCTTTACATCCTTTTCAAAATAGTTGTGTTTTTATCTTTAGATTCCAGCTCGCATTCAACTTTTCACAATCTAAACAATGGCTTCTTGAGTTAATTTGATCTGTAGTCCATATATTTTTGCATGTTTCTAAGTTTACTGATCCAGGTTGATAATTAAATATATGTTCTAATTTAGTTTCATAAATTAGACTTAGAACCTCCCAAAAGTTTGATTTTCTTAAATGGGCTTTTGTGAAGGTGCCTAAAATCATGGGGGTTTGGGAATACATATTCATTTCTAATTAATAAGGTAGTGGGAGAAAAACAAGTTTGGATATTTTCCCCCAATAAGAGTACCGATGGAAAGCAATCTTGAATAAAAAATGTGTTCAGGGAGAAAAAATTCGATGACTAGAATCCATCCAGATAATGACAATATTTTTCTCAATCTTGAAATTATTTGTTTCATAATCCCCACTCATCTACTGAGGGTTGTAGTGCAATGGCGTAAATTTTAGCAATATTAGTATATGGATTGATAATATTATGGACCAAAGGACTCCTAAGAAATTTCTTGAATTCCTTCCCTTGCAGTAATATTTTTGTGTTCAAAGGAAATTACATTGGTTGGGATCTATAATTAGGATGAGGATGATATTAGGATGATTTATAACTTAAGGAATGTTTCACCATATCTCCAGTCATTGACTACTAAGATCAGTAAATGATGATAGGTTGTGTTCCTTGGAGAACGAATGATTAAGATCCAATCGGTTGGCATGCTTGCAATTATTTAGCCAATTAAGGCTGTGAATATTTTCTCTTTTTGTCCAGCTTTCCTCTTAAGCTCCACATAAAAATTACAGAAGACTAATTCTAATAAAAATGTGAATTCCGTAAATTTGATCCTTACACTTAAAAAATATTGACATCTAAGAATCTTAGAAAGAGAGGAATCATTGGCCTCTCAAGATGCTCATAAGCAAGAAGCAAGCTTAAGTCGTCTCTCATATATTTTTGGAATATGTGTATATGAAAAATGCATGAATAGAGACAACATATTCTGTCAATAAAAACACAAAATGGCCCTCTTCTTTACAATAACTCTTTTCCTCTTGGGAAAAAATCTACAAAGGGTGTCTTATGGAAACCTCTTCTCAAAATGTATTTGGAAGCTCTTATCTAATTTATATGCTAGAAAGTTTTAGTTTCTAGGAACAATGCATCTTTAATATTGTTAGATATTAATTAACAGAGCAATGGAACATATAAAATATTGGAGAAAAAAAACACATAAAAACATAAAACAAGAGAGACATGAATATATGTGGTTCACCAAATTTGGGCTATGTCCATCAAGAAACAATAAGTCCTTGCCTTTATATTATCCAACAAAATGAAGAGATACAAGCTACAACACATGCACTATAATTTCTTCTTCGCGCTCAGATAGTCTCTCCTCTTTTCTTCGGGCACAAAATAATACATATTCATAATAAAGTTCCCTCATATAAACTGATGGTTTCCTTCTACGAAGATAAAACATAAATTAACATAACTTCTATCATCATATATTCCTCCTATTGAACCGTTGATATTTAGTACAAAATTACAATATTTTACTAGGCGAATTTTAATCTAATTTTTCACTTTGGTGGCATTTTGCTTGAATCCTCTTTCCGGGGGTATCCAAAGAACTACAACCTGGTAATTTTAGATAACAATGGTATGTTTTGTGCTTAGAGAAATTTTGCTTCAATTTCTTTATTATCCCAATATCAATATCCAGTTTAGAAATCACATCATTATGATAGTAAAATGTAGATAGAACATAAAAAATAATAGTAGAAGACAAGCCAAGACAAGAGGATAGGAGATATGGCATTAGCCAGGGACAAACACCAATGTGGGAAACCATTAATCAATTATTCTTATAATTCTTGAAAAGTTCAGCAGAGAGACATAGTACAATATGCAATATTCACTTGCCCATTCCTAGTGAAATCTGATCAGTTAAACAACAAAAAAATAAAGTCCTTACTAGAAATTCTACATTGGTTAACAGGGTAGATTTTGACCTCCAAAATATCTCAGAAAATCTCAGTAAAATTGGCCTCCAACAACTAGTCAAGTCAGCCCAAAAATAGGCTGAAAAGTCTATTCAAATCTACTCAACAAAAGTCAATGTAACAGCAAGCCCTCCATAGTCAATGTTGTTCAAACAATGGTCAAACAACCCTAGTTTTTGTGCCCAAAATTGTGGCCTACCCAAAAAAATATACCCCACACAAAACCATAATCAAAACTGGTCAACATTGGTCAAAACAACGTTTTACAATTTTTGGTCAACACTGGTCAATGCAAGGATAGAAAAAGTACAGTCCTTTTTTCACATGTGTGGAGAGAGAGAAGCCTCATATATCTATACCCAATCAATTAGAGAGAGATGTGTGAGTGAGTAAAGTGCTAAAATGAGGAGGAGGCCTCTTGAATTTATATTCAACATTAAGGTGCAAATTAGATGATTAGCTGACCTTGACAATTTGTCCATAATCAAAATAAATTCATAATTATGTTTGTATAGGTCAGAATGGGATGATAATTATATCAATCCTACAAGTATCAGAGAGAGGAATCCAATAAAAATATCAACTGCCTCATATGAGTTGTCCATGGTGAATTTGGCCTTAGTCTCCAAATTTAACACTCCCTCTCAACTAGGGAGAACTTCACCTACAAAACTCTCTAACAATATGTACCATCCCTGTTTCTCCTCTGCTTTTCTCTGTTGAAAAATGAAGAAAGAAGAAATGATCGAGAATGTATCATACCATTCTCCACTGTCCTGAAGATAGACTCCAATAATAGAGAGTGTGTCATACCACTCATAACAGACTCATAGTCAGTTTCCACTGACCCCATAACAATATCAACACCCTAGCATATGGATTACAATAGTACATGATGCATCCGTCATTATTACTATGGTCCCTATCATCATTTCCCTACTCATTGGATAGATGTCAAGTACTCCCCATGAGTTCTGGACTCCATGGGTACGATGTGCCACCAGGATAAGGTGAACCACTCATCATATTCATATGTTGTAGGAGTAGGTGAACCACTCAACCTATGCATATGTCACCATGGGGTATCATAGCGACTGTGAACCACTCACCATGTACACCACACACCATTAGGGGAAGGTAAACCACCCATAGTATGGTCATTCATCACTCTAAGAAGTACCCCAAGCCCCTCGGAGCTCCCAAAGCTCAACATCCATCTCATACAAGACCCTCATAAGAGGGTCTCTCCACTACTCCAAGTTGTTCACGGAAGGTTAATAATTTGACCTTTCCTTGGGGCTTCGTAAGAATATCGGTTAGTTGATCATCAGTCCTAATGTGTTGGAGCCATATTTCTCCCCATTGTACCATATCCTTGATAAGGTGGCACCTGATATAAATATGTTTGGAGCGGTCATGAAACATGAGATTCTCTGAAATATGAATCCCACTATGGTTATCGTAGAAGAGCATGGTGGTATTCAGTACATGTCCAAACAACTCACTAAAGATCTTCCCTACCCAAACAACTTCACAGCAGGCCATACTAGCAACAACGTATTCAGTATTAGTGGTGCTTAATGAAACTAACTCCTGCTTCCTTCTCATCCATTATATTGAAGTAGAACCTAGAGAGAAGCGACTTCCAAATGTGCTTTTATGATCCACCACATTTCCAGCCCATTCTGCATTAGAGTAACCATGGAGCCTGACATTCCTAGTAGTGTATCTCAGTCCATAAGTGATTGTGCCCTAAAGATATCTGAAGAGATTCTTGGCAGCAATCCAATGTATGTCATGAGATTCAACCATAAACTGAATCAATGTGTTCACTACAAAACATATGCCTAGATGAGAGTTCACCAAGAACATCAAGGCCCCCACGAGTTGACGATGCTTAGAAGGATTTACCAAATCCGACCTAGTAGCACATTCACGTAACTTCTTGAAGTTAAGTTCCATTAGAGTAGTCATAGAATTGCAGTCCACCATGCCAAATATTTCAAGTATCTTTAGAATATATTTTCCTTGAGAAAGGAAAATCTCACCTGCCTTTTTCTAGCCCTCCAATCCTAAGAAGTAGTGCATCAATCTTGGGTCCTCCATCTCAAATTCAGAAGACAACTCCCTCTTAAATTGATGAGTAAGGGGGTATGCACCTGTCAGAAATTGATCATCCACATAAAGTACCAAGATGAGAGTTCTATCATTCTCAACCTTAAAATAAAGTTTCATATCAACTTCACTTCTCGTAACTGGCAAGTTCATTATATAGATATCGATCCTCTCATACCAAGCCTGGGGTGTTTTTTTCAACCCATAAATGCCTTTATTCAAACTGTATACATTCGTCTGAGGATCTTGAACTTTGAACCCATCCGTTTGTTCTACATAGACTTCCTCATTAACTCAACCATTCAAGAAGGTCATCTTGACATCCATTTGGTTAGATTCTATACTTGTGAGGTTGTAAGGGCTATAATCAAATGGGTGGTGGTGTCGTGGGCAACTGGTGCAAATATCGCATCGTAATCTACACCTTCATTTTTAGAGAATACTCAAGCAACAAGTTTGGCCTTGAGCTTTTCAACACTTCCATTAGCTCAATGCTTGTTCTTCTAGAGCCATTTCAAGGTGACAATGGATTTGTCCTTAGGTATAGGGACCACATCCCATAAATCATTCTTCATAATTGACTCATACTCTTCGTTCATTACATCCTTCCAAACTTTGTTCATTGCATCTTCTTTGAATGTGAAAGGCTCAAATTGAACATCGGTGCTCATTCCAGTTAAGTACCCTTGGTACCTATTCATCTTCTTTCCTTCATGAAATGTCTCCCTAGGTGCAACATATCTCTTGGAATCTTCGAGAGTCTCGCTAAGCCATGGGGGTCTCCTTTTTGAGGAGGAGGGATCATGACGGGGTGGATCAATGGGATCCATTGGTCCTTCAGCATCGCACATTGGTTCATCCTATGGTTCTCCCTGCTTTCTTGACTCTACTTATTTATCCTTCCTTGAAAGAGGAAGGTTACTAATCCTCCCAAGGTAAACATCCTCATCGAAGGTGACATCATGACTTATCTCCACTTCTTTTTTACCAGGAGCATATATTCTATATGCCTTAGAAGTTTCAATGTAGCCCACAAATGTTTTGTTGGCATTATGATAGAAGTATTGTCATTGATGTTAACTCTACAGGTCAACTCAGTTTTGATAAGAGGCCAACAGGAATATTCAGAGGCAATAGGGCAATGGTACAGAGGATCAAGAAGATGGAACTAAGGTCTATTGATCAGAATAGAGAAGTTGAAGGAATAAGATGATGTAAGAGTAGTTTAAGAGATACATGTAGGTTCACTTAGTCCCAACAGCGTATACATGTAGGTACTCAGAATAGAAATAGCGTATAATGTACACACACACTCCCATAGAAGGAAAAGCACGTACATATTGAAAACCATGGTTTTGGTCCGAGGTATTTGGTCCAAGGTATCTTTGGACCATGATATTGACCCTAGGTATTTAGTCTGAGGTATTCGGTCTATGGTATTTGATCCAAGGTATTGGTCCTAAGTGGATTCGATCCATGGTATTGAGAAAGGCAAAAAACTATATAAAGAAAAGAGGATCATAAGGCCAGATGTGCAAGTGAATAAGATTCTAAGTAGTACTTCTATCTGAGGTATATTTTATGTTGTCGGGTTATGTTTGGAACTAGATCTGAAGTATTTATGTGCACCTTGAGTTCAATATTGGATCAGGATCATGAGACCTGAAATGACTTATTCTTGAATTATCTGATATTGGTTGAGGCTAGATCTGATGTTTTGCGTATGTTTTATTCATTATCTATCATGATCTGGGTTTGTCTGAAGTCTGGAATTGAAACAAAGCTCTGAGTCAATATTTGTAGATCTGTACACAGGTTCGTCTCAGCAAAAGAGAGTATACACGCAGGTTCTATTATTTCAAGTAGCGTATACAAAAGAAAGGCTTGATGTTCAGAGATGATTGATTTATCAGATCAGTATTGTTGATTTATTGGTGCTACTATTTTACTATTGTTTGTCAATGAAGTCTTCTTAGATCTCACTAGAAGAGAAAAGGACATTGGTGAGGTGCGAAAAATGTCACCATAAGCTCATTGGTGACGGTGAGAAGAGCCTTCATCACCAAAAGATGAACACCACCAATGGTGGCATTGCCAAAAGCATAGTCGTTTTAGTGATATTCAAATTCCGTCACTAATAATGATTTATAATGATAGATAACGACCATCACCATCTCATATGAGAAATGGTGACGGACCATAGCCCTTGTAACCAAAAAATGAACGTCACCAAAGGTGGCATCACCAAAAGTGTGGGTGTTGTAGTGACATTCAAAGTCCATCAACAATAATGATTTATAATGATGGATAGTGACCGTCACCATTTCATATGAGAAATAGTGATAGACCACAACCTCGGTCACCAAAAACTAAATGTCACCAAAGGTGGCATCGCCAAAAGTATAGATGTTATGGTGACATTCAAGGTCCATCACAAATATTGATTTTAATGACAGATAGTGACCGTCAACATTTCATATGAACAACAATGATTTATTGTCATGGATCTTTCATGGCCGTCACTATTGGTGCATATATATCATGATGTTTGTTGACTGTCAGCAAAAGCCACATTGTCAGAAGTATAGGTGTTGTGGTGACATTCAAGGTCCATCACGAATAATGACTATAATGACAGACATCAACTGTGACCATTTCATAGCAATAACAACAATTTATGGTTACGGACCTTTGAGAGTTGTCAATATTGATAAGCATATAGGGTGGTGTTCGTTGACCATCACGATTTCATATTTTTGTGAGGGTTGGAAAAAGTCATGAAAGCTCATTGGTGATGGTCAAAAGAGCCTTTGTCACCAAAAATTAATTGCCTCCATTCCTTATAGATGTCACGGCATGCTAGAATCGAACCACCAACCTTCTGCTTGTAAAGCAGGTGCTCTTCCACTGAGCTAGCACCTTTTTAAAGAATTAGACTTTTAAAAAATATACTTTGAAACTTCGTAAATTGTAAATTATACAACTTTCAATAAATGAAAATCTCGGCAATATTTTACGAAACGAGCAAATCAACATTGAAGTTGCATGTCCCTACCTAATGGTTATGGAAGTTATGAAAAGTGGGTGGACAGAAAAATAGTTATGTATAATAGAATCAATACGTTTAGTTGAATACTCAATTAGAAGTGAAACTCTGAAGACATTCACAACCTATAAATGACCTATAGCTAGAAAATGCACCAAATATTGCAAAGGAAATGTCATAAGTGGTTAGCATATGGAAGAAGAGCATTGGTGAAGACAGATGCAACATGTTATAGGTTCAGTGAAAGAAAAATCTCATGTTGTTGTTGTTTGGTGTTTAGATATATGAATGATATCTAAACTTCTGTGAAAATGTAACATGGTTCTCCGGAAACCGTGAGCAACACATGATAATAAAAAATTATATATATATCCCCTTTACATAAACCAACATGCAATTTGAAATTTCACAAGTCTACACTCAAAACATAATAGCAACCAACAAATAATTTTTTTTTACTTGTACAGAAAGCAACAGATTCACCTTCATTATTGAGTTTCTTTTGTCTATTTGAATTTGACTTATGATTAGACAAGGAATCAAAATCATCACTAGTATTAAATTGATCCAACACAAAATTTGGATATCCCACTGACATCTGTGTTTTTGTTGCCATGCCTGAAAACCATGGAGTTTCTATTGATAATAGAATAAGATGTTTGTTTGCTTCTCAACATTCCTTGTTAACCATTGTTACCTGGAAGAAACCAAAGAGACAACACAATATCAACATACACAAAATCCCCTACCGAAATATAATTATAACTTCGCTAAGAAGTCTAAAAGATGTTCTTAATTAATAAACTTTGTATTTGGAAATGTTGTTTCTTCAGATTTAAAAAAGACTGTGGTACAACACTTCTATCTATTTATCCAGGCAATTATATCATAGCATATGTCACACAGTAGCACTCTATAGTACCTAAAGTAGAAAGAAAATTTTTCTCAAGAAAATAGATTTAGAAAAGATCTTTGAAAACTATAAGTTTGTCATCAAAGCTTTAATTAGATTAACAAAACACTAGTTGGAGTTTGAAAATCAAAATCATTCATAAGAAATGAAAAGAAGAATGGCCAAAGTCTCTATTCATACAACTAAAGCTAGAGTCACTATTGCCATTTCAAATAAATGAAATTTGGGCAGTGGTCTAATAGTTAGATCTCATTATCAGGAAGACTCATCAATACCATAATTTGTTTTCCATGGTCTATTGTGTCTGTAGATCCAAATTGGATAGCTTTCTATTCTCATGTTCTACCTTTCAAGTACTAATTTCTGGCTCGCCCTTTAAAACACAATTCTACCACTCCATTTTATTTTGTTGTGTCAAGAGAATTGGCAGGACCTTCCCATCCTCTATTTTACATATATCAATGATATAAATAATAAAAATACACAACAAAGGCCAAAGATGTGCTGGTTGTATATCTATGTTCTAGGACTCATTTGACCTTACTGGTGCAAAGAGCTCACCCTAAAAAAATAACATCCACATTGAATTTACAAAACCTTTTTAAATCAAACTCCAAGTAAACCGATCAAAATATGAAAATCCTTTTAATCAATAAAATCTCTGACTTAAAATAAAAGTGGCCTAGAATTGAATGTTATATCAACCATGTTAAGAAACTAACATTGGGTGAGAATTAGAAATACAAGCCATGCATATTGGATTAGTGAAATAATTGATCTGGTAAAGCTCAAAATCAAACAAATGACTTAGAACTAAGACATGAAGTTTCCCTTTCAACCCTGTCGTTAAATAACTCTTCTCTATGTCACACACCATTAAAATTTTTCTTGTATCAGGTGAAAGTGGTATTGTAACATTAACTTTGATAGTCTATGCCCACGACTACTTCTCAAAATCCGCTCCATTACCAGCATTTGGGGCTAGATAAGATACATGCAAAAACCATTGGCATGAAAATGAAATCTACATCCTTGTAAAAAATGGGAGGAAAAAAATATCCAGAAATTGAAACAGACTGTAGGATACCCCATTCTTGCAACATGATTGTCTTGTCATGAACAATTAGAAAAGAAATCAGGAGAAATTTAAGTGTTGTCACATTTTGACAATGAAATATTTTGCATATTCTATGAACAGTTGATGAAAAGAGTCAGCTAAAGCTTGTCAACATCAGGATTATAGTAAAGCATAAAGGAATCACTCCAACACATATATAATCCTAAACATAAGTATCTATACATATAAGTGTTTATTGAGGACATTGTATTTTATGAAAATATGGAAGTCAAATATTTGAAATAACACAATTTATGGTACCACTCCCTTACGAAGTCCATTCATTCGACTATTTACAAAGTGCATTCAGGAATTTCTTCAAAGTTCAAACTTCAAACAATTAACATGTAGCCTAAAAAAGCTCAAATTTGAAAAGGAGATAACCCAAAGATATAGAGTATATATCTCACATATATATATGTTGATTTCCATACATTAAAATGACACTTTTTAGTATACTACTATGAATTCATCCCAAAATGCTAGAAAAAAATATTGATGGTTATTTTGCTAATATAGAAGTTTTATACATGCATTTATTTAAACATTTGGATTGAAATCTCAAAAATATCTAAGGATGCACACAATATGTTGCATCGTTAGTGATAATGTGTGAACGTGATACAACGAAGTCCAATATTTAAAAATTTGCCTACAATATGCACTAGCAGAATAGGTGAACAATAGTATTGTAGGTATGTGTTATGAATATATCTATTGTGGGCCAATAAGAGTATGGTTGGAACAGTCACTTCCAACCCTTCCAAGTTTTCATATAATTTGCATTGGTCTAATAGGTGAACAATATAACTATAGGTGTGCATTATGCATCAATTACCTAAAGCCAACACCTTTAGCATAGAAATTTCAAATAATATGTCCGGAACTGGTACGTAATTTGCAAGATGAAAGAGTTGGCTTGATTGTTTCTAGGAAAGACTAGATTGTTACAGTGTTCAATGTAAATTCATGACACTTTTCCAAGCTTAGATGGAAAAAAAATGAACCAAGCTAGAAGGTTATTTAAAGAAACCTTACTTAGCTAAGGTAAAATGTTAGCCCTTTCTTGTCAAAAAGCATAAAGTTAAAAAATTTATGAAATTTAGTGAAGAGACTGTAGAAATGTTTGTATCAAACCAATAACGTAAACAAAGCTAAGAAATATTACTTTGTAAAAGGAATATTCATGGTCAAATTAACAAGAAAGTGACCTTTAAGCATAGTTAATGCACTAGTGTTGTTATTACAATATTTGGCCCAAACAATAAATAGAAAAAACCCATTTTCAATTTAGTAGGAGCACGCTTGGAAAATAATCTCACAATAATACCCATAATTGAACATTTTTACCCACTAAATCACTTTTACATCCTTTTCAAGTCCTTCAACAAAGTACTTAAAAGTTATGAACAATGTCATAACAATACTTCTAGCTATAGAACAAGCATTTCAAGCTTGCCTTTGTTTTATGATACAGATATTTGTCCTTCAAAACGAGTTATTTGGCACGGAATCACATTCACCCTTAAGAAAAAATTTGGTTGTAAATGCATGGTGAGCTCTCTTAGCACACATATTCTCTCAGTATGGTATAGGATTCTCAAACTAGTGCCAGGTTTAAGGGTGCCAAAGACTTTAGATTTTAACTATGATATGGTGCACGCTTGGCTTCAAGACAACATATTCTTTAGGAATTTCATGTTGGGAAACCTGCAAATTTGTTTCCAGGAAAAATCAAGTTAAATGGAATTTTTTTTGTATAATGGTGGTGGTTCATATGAATTCACATTAATATATATGTTTTCTCCTAAATTTGAATAATTATGTATTTTTTGGTCAACCAGTTTTTTTATCCGGTTTTTATCTAGTTCTGGTTCAATTTGACAATAGAAAGAACTCAAGAGCTTGAGAGGATAAATTAATATCCTCCCCAACCAAGTTCAATTACGGCTTCTAATGTGATTATTGTTCGTGAGACAATTTTTAATCCGTACAACACATGTATATATTCTTGGAATATGATATAGCTATGAATATGGAAGTGTTTATCTATCTTTTTTAGGACATTGTATTTATGAAAATATGGAAGTCAAATCTTTGAAATAACACAATTTATAGGAGTGACAAGGTATGCTAGCCAATGGTAAGTTGGAAGTCAAATCTAAAATAACACAATCTTGGACAGTTGAGAACTTCATGTGTGTGTGTAAGAACTGAAATCCACGAACACAATCACAACTCATCATATAATTCTCTAAGTTCTCCAAAACCCTAGATGGAGAAAACTAATAGAAACCTTAGCTTCACCAAAGATATTTCAAAAATATTGATTGTTGGAGTATCTATGGTGGAGCTAGAGTTTCTCTTGGTTTTCCCTATCTAGGGTTTTTGAAAGCATGGAGAATTATATGATAGGTTGTGATTGTGTTCATGGGTTTCATTTCTTCTTAATATATATGATTTTTTTGAGTGAATGCTCCAAGAAACACTAGCACCTTAAGACAAAAACACATAAAGTACAAATAATATTGAATGAGAGAGGAAGAGAGAGAAAGTAGCACTACTCTTACATTTGTAACCCAAGTATGAAAATGAATATGCACAAGTGCATGATTGACTATAATAACAACTCAATCCTTCCTCTATTTATATGAGAGGTAAAGGGGCTTAACAATAACAAGTGGACCTAGTCCACTACAAGAAAACTTGCAAGACACAAGTAGGTCCACTCATGTGAAGCACTCTACCCTAAGTGACATGTGTGAGGCTCAAAGGTGACAATGATTAACAAGTGTTAAAATTAGAAACTAGGGCCAAACTCCATGCGGGTCATCTTATTTATGGCAACTGATATATTTCTTGGATTCCTCTCATCAAGAGGTGTAGGATTGATCTAAATATCATCTGATTCCGACAAGTATTCATGGAGATATGAATTTATATGTGTTATGGGACAATTTGTCAACGTTGGCCAACAACCAAATAATCCCCACTTGTCCTCAACGTTTTAGTAAAAAAGGAGGTTGCTTGATAGTCATTTAGACACACACTTCACTCTTGATTTCTCTCCACTTTTTTTGGGTTTTAGTGGTAAGAGAAATCTAAGAGCATGAATCCCCAGATGCAGGAGGAAAGGAGATGTTTTGGCCGTAGTCAAGAAGGGGTATCTACACTGCCCTAATGTTGTCATGGTAAAGAAGGCCTAAAACGTAGCTATGGAGAAGAAAGAATAAACACAACTATGGAGAGGATTCCCTAGCTAAACACATCCATGAATATGATGAGGATGCCCTAGTTAAACATAGTCATGATGCCATAACCCTATACGCTGTTATGGAAGGGTTTCTGGTGTTGGCATTATGATACATATTTGGCACTATGACACAGGTGTTGTCCTTGATGGTAACTCACTCATATGAAAAATCATAGTTTAGGCTCACAGAATGAAGAAAGAGAGGTATATGGAGGTTCCCCATTGACCAAGCCACGTGTACACGTGAGTTCGCGGAGCAAAAGGCACGTATAGCGTACACACGCACTTTCACGGAAGGAAAGGCGCATACATGTTAGAAAACTTAGTTTTGGTCCCTGGTATTTGGTCAATGGTATTTTGATTCATGGTATTGGTCCAAGGCATCTTATGTAAAGTATTAACCCTAGGTATTTGGTCCAAGGTATTGATTCTAAGTTGTTTTGGACCATGGTATTGAGTAAGACCTAAGACTATAAAAGGAGAAGAATATCATTAGGCAAAGGCAATCATGAATTGAATATCTAATGAATAGCAAGATCTAGAATACAGGTTATTGGGTTATGGTGCACAGCTGGATCTGAATCAAGGATGAACTTGAGCACTTGATTTAGGATAAGTTCTATTGATGGGTAAAGATCTTAAGGCTTGAAGAGAAGTATCTTTGTGTGGTTTTGATATTTTATTTGAATAATTGGGGCATGTTGTAATCTATAAATATGATGATCTGGGTATAACTGATGTCTGGAATTGTTGTGAAGTTTAAATCATCATTTATAGATCTGTAAGCAGGTTCACTTTAGTAGAGGCGCATATAAATGCTGGTTCAGCATATCAAAACAGCGTATACGCAAGTTTGCCTTGAGAAAATGACATATGGACGTAGGTTCAACACATTGAAGTAGCGTATACCTAATAAAATATGCTTTACCTACTTCATTTGTCGTTGTAGTGTTCTGAGTTCTATCTTGGGTTCTGGTTATTGTTACTGTCTTCTAGTTACAACATTATGAGAAGTGATTGATTGATTCAGTCTTTGTTGGTGCAAAGGAGATTGATTGATGCAGATATATTTGATGTTTGATTGATGTTATTGATGCATCTAGTTTGAAAGTTTATGAAATGTGGTCCCTGGAAGAAAAGAGAAGGTTGTAGCCTTTTGTAGGCTAGCATCTACGTACTAGTAAACACGTCATCTAGTACAAGAGCTAGGGGGTTGTAGCTCCCTTCCAGGAGAAGCTGGAGAATGAGAGAAGGTTGTAGCCTTCTATAGGTAGAAGCTTGCATATTGGTACAAGACTGCACTGGTACAAAAATTGTAAAAAGAAGTTTCTTATTAAAAGAAGATAGAGACGACTGCAACAGGTGGTTTTCACCCACATTAGGTTTCCACCTTATATCTTGTGTTCATATGTGTGATTGTCTATTTTTTTTTTACTGCACCTGGTTATTGTTTATATGGTTATGATGCACAGATTAAAGATCAACATATGATGAATTAAGTAAGTTATAAGTTTGAAGGGTATACGCTAGTTCTCTTAAATAAAGTTGCGTATACACGTAAGTTTGATTAAATGAAGTAGCATATATAAATCTGAAATGGAATATTATTGACTTGCTAATACTGATTCACCCCCCCTCAATATTCTTTCCAACAATTGGTATCAGAGCAGGTCCTTCAGAAGAATCTTGATCGCTTGAAGGAAGATCTATCATCATGAGTAACTACAGAAGAGATGGATCCATTAGACCACCAATATTTGATGGGGGAAGCTTCATTTATTGGAAGGTAAGAACCACAACCTATCTTCAATCTCTTGGAACAGATGTCTAGGAAGTCGTGGAAGGAGGATATACATTTTCATCAGCAATTCCTACAGATACGGTAGGCAAAACAAAATATGAAACCAATGCTAAGGCTGTTAATACATTATTGGGGAGTCTATCACAATCAGAATTTGTAAAAGTTATGCAAATGAAAACCACCAAAGAAATATGGGAGGAGATCGTTGTAGGCTATGAAGGAGACAATCAGGTAAAATGTGCAAAACTACAATCTCTCAAAGTTCAATATGAAACTCTCAAAATGCACAATGATGAGAGTATAGCTAATTACTCTTTACGTATAGATGAGATTATTAATTGCATGAAGAACTTGGATGAAGAGATAAAATAAGTTACTTTAATTGAAAAGGTTTTAAGATCCTTGTCTACTAAGTTTGAATCAAAAGTTTCTGCCATAGAAGAAAAGCAGGATCTTTAGAGTATCACTATGACACCGCTGCACGTAATCTTAACTACTTTCGAAATGAGAAGAGGAGGTCTATCAAACATGAGATAAGTGCATTCAAAGCTTCAAGAGGAGAAGAGCTCAATGAATTAGGACATATTTTAGAAGAAGAGGAAGAAGCAAACTTTGTCAAGAACCTTCAACAGGGGTCTGGAAGATTTAGATGTAAACTATCTTTCAAATGTTTTTCTTGTGGAAGAGTTGGTCACTATGCTTCCAAATTTCCTCATAAAAATAAGCTTGATAAAGGTAAGGAATCACCAAAATGGAATAGAAAACAAAGTATAAGTAAGAAGAGCTACTATATGCATGAAGATAGCGATGGTTTATGAAATAGTGATGAAGATAATAATTACTATAGACTTTTGATGGATTTTGAAGATGATGATTTCTTGGATGCTTTAGATGAAGATAATCTTTATGAAGAAATATCTAAACTCAAAATCTTTTTAGAAGAAAATAATGTGATTATAGATACACTGACATTCCAAATTGCTGAAAGAGAGAAACAAAATGAAAAACTAGAATGTGAAATTGTGGGTCTAAGGAAAGATGTTGAGAAAACAAAAGCTCTTAATCTCATATTTGCTAAAGGATCAGAAAATTCAGATGAAACTATCAAAGTGCAATGTTCTCCTCTGACAAAGATAGTTCTTGGATATATAGAAGAAGCCTCTCAAGCACAGAAGCCATCAACCTCCACTGAAAGCTACCTTGATGTAGCAAAGAGCAGTCAACAGTCTGACAATTATCAGCAAAGACATAAAGCAGTTCAGCAAGTAAATCGTGTTCAATCTACTTCAAGGATGAACAAAAGTTACAACTAGCCTCAGGTAAATCATACTCAATTTGCTTCAAGAGTGAATGTCAATGGAAACTACAATCACCGGGTCAGTAGATTCGATAATCGCAGGAACTTCTTTAATGGCCAATGTTTTTCATGTCATAACTTTGGACACCAAGTTTCTCAATGTGTTGCCTAAAATACCATCATGACTAGAGAAGCATGAAATCAAAGGAATGTGATAGGGATCATGAAAAGGACCAAAAAAAAATTTTCACTACTTGAAAATGAAATAGAATGCTCTATCTGTAAAAACTTTGGTCATGAAGATTCTGAATACAGGAGTAAATTTCGGAAAAAATGTCAGAAGGAACAAAATTCATTGAGTCCCAAAATATGGAGGAAGAAAGAACCACAAACAGAAAGATGCGTTATAGCCTTGTATGGAGAAGGACAAGAAAATCAGTGGTACATTGATAGTGGATGCTCGAAACACATGACAGGTGATAAAGAAAAACTTCAGTCATACAATTCCTTAGAAACGGAAAAGAAGGTCTCATTTCGAAATGACACTCCTGTTGTCATAAAAGTTAAAGATTATGTTCTCTTAAAAGAAAAGGTTAAAGCTGGGAATGTTATGTATGTTGATGGTCTAAAGCATAACCTATTCAGTTTCATTCAAATGCGTGATCAAGGAAATGAAGTAGTATTTCGATCAAATGGATGTGTTTTTCATGAGCTTGATACAAGAGAAACCATGATCAATGGCATAAGAACTACAAAAAACTTATACATACTCAAGGGAGGACAACAACAATGCTATCTAAGAAAAAATGATGAACATTGGATATGGTACAGAAGATTGGGGCATCTAAGCTTCCCACAAATAAGGAAATCATGCAAATTCCAGGTTTTTCATGATCTTCCTAATATCAACATTCCAGAAAATACAATATGCAAATCATGTCAATTTGGTAAGAAAACTAGAGCATGTTTCCCTAAGAAGGAAGGATCAGCTCGTAAGCCTCTTGAACGTGTTCATACTAATTTATGTGGTCCAGCAAGGAAAAAGTCACCTCGTGGAGAAGAATACTTTATATTGTTCATTGACGATTTTTCCAGAATGTGTTGGATAGGACTTCTAAAGCATAAAGATGAAGCATTTGAAAAGTTCAAAGCCTTCGAAGCTTTGGTTGAAAATGAATCAGATCACAAAATCAATTGCCTCAGATCTAATCGAGGAGGGGAATTTATCATGGATGAATTCTTTGAATTTTGTGAAGAACATGGAAGAAAAAGAGAATTCTCCATCACAAGGACTCCTAAACAAAATGGAGTGGTAGAAAGGATGAACAAAACTATTCAACAAATGGCTCGTGCCATGCTAGATGAGTCTAGAACTTCTTCAACCTTCTGGGGTGAAGCTGCATTTGTTGTTGTCACTATCGTCAACAAAGCAAACATTCGGGTAAATACCACTCAAACTCCACATGGTATTTGGTATGGTAAGAATCCTACTGTAAAATACTTCAAAGTTTTTGGAAGGAAATGTTACATCAAAAGGACTGATGAAAAACTTGGCAAGTTTGAACCTAGAGAAGATGAAGGAATTCTCCTTAGTTACTCTTCCCAAAGTAAGGGATATAGGTGTTATAATAAAAGACTTGGGAAAATTATTGAAAGTATTGATGTTTTGGTTGATGAAGCAGGAAAAAATCCAAAGCGAGTAAAAACTGAAGAGTGTGAAGAAGATCAGGATTATCCTTCCAGATAAAATCAGACAAATTCTGAAGAACAAGAAACCAATGAAGCACTTGAAGAACAGATAACGGTAGAAGAAAAGACTCCATCCAGGTATGTTCAGAAAAATCATCCAGAGACTCAAATTTTGCGACAGAAAGAGACAGGTGTGCAGACAAGAAGAACTATTACAGAAGCTTCAAGCTATCTAGTATTTCTTTCCTCCATCGAACCTCAAAATGTAAGTGAAGCATGCAAAGAAGAACGTTGGGTGAAGGCCATGAATGAAGAACTTAAGCAAATTTAAAAGAACAATACTTGGGAATTAGTTCCTAGACCTCATGATAAGAATATCATAGGAACCAAATGTATATTTAAAAACAAGATGAATGAAAATGGTGAAGTTATCAAAAACAAGGATAGACTTGTTTGTAAAGGATATGCTCAACAAGAAGGTATATATTTTGAATAAACTTTTGCACCTGTTGCTAGACTTGAAGCCATAAGAATGTTCCTTGCTCTTTCTAGCCTTCAGAAATTCAAACTATACCAAATGGATGTAAAATCTACCTTTCTTAATGGAGACTCACAGGAAGAAGTATATCTTGAGCAACCAGATGGATTCATCTTTGGAAATGATCCAAAACTTGTATGTTGACTCATAAAGGCTCTCTATGGTCTAAAACAAGCTCCAAGGGACTGGTATTACCATCTTGAAAAATACCTCGATCAACAAGGTTTTTAAAAAAGATTAGCTGATAGCAATCTATATACAAAGATTGATAATGATAAATTGCTAATACTTGTAGCGTATGTTGATGATATCATTTTTAGTAGCAATGAAGAAGCCATGAGTCAAAACTTTGCTTTGGTAATGCAACAAGAATTTGAAATGTCTCTGCTTGGTGAGCTCACATATTTTCTTGGCCTACAAGTTCAACAAAATAAAGATTGTATTTTTTTATCAAAACCAAGTATCTCAAGCAGATCTTGAAAAAATAAGGCATGGAAGAATCTAAACCAGTATGTACCCCTATGGTAACAGCAGGATGTAGTCTCAGCTCAAATGATGAATCAGTAGTAGTACATAAACCAACCTATAGATCCATGATTGGCAGTTTGCTTTATCTAATAGGTACCTGACCAGGCATCATGCATGCAGTGGTAATAGTTGGAAAATTCCAAGAAAATCCAAAGGCATTACACCTTCAAGTAGTCGAAAGGATCTTCAAATATCTTCAAGGAACTCAGAATTTTTGTTTATGCTATCCTAAGGATACATATCTTACACTTCATGCATATATAGATGTAGATTGGATAGGAGGCATGGATGACAGAAAAGGCACTAGTGGTGGTGCATTCTATATGGGTTCCAGATTAGTGTCTTTGTTCAGCAAGAAACAAAGTTCAATTGCATTATCCACAACAGAGGTAGAATATGTGGCTGCTACATCTTGCTGCACACAACTCCTTTGGATGATGCAAACATTGTAAGACATTCAGATCACATGTACTCCACCCATCTCCATTATATGTGATAATACAAGTGTAATCAGTATTTCAAAGAATCCAATCATGCATTCTAAGACCAAGCACATATCCATCAAATATCATTTTCTACGTGAGAAAGTGCTTGAACAAAAGGTCAAATTGGAGTATGTTCCCTCCAAAGAACAAGTTGCTATGGATACAGTCATGTATATGTTGGTTTGAAGAAAAACAGTGGATGAAAGGTGTCTGATATGGGTCCGACAGTGATCATCTGGCATAGGTTCAGGGGAGCATATACTTATAGTAATGCATTGTTGGCATTATCTTAGAAGATCTTGGTACAAATTCACAGTTGTTTATTCAGGTGGAACAGGTTCAGGGCAAGATCATGGTTGCTGGTCTAGATGGTGATTGACAGATGCTATTGATGATAGTTGTTGATAACTATCATAGTCTTGTTTTAGATATTTGGTATCTATGTCGTGTATATATTTTATTGTCAAGGTCATGAAACGACCTATTTTGTTTCCCCACTATGCACGGGATGGATGATGTAATGTTCTTGTTCTCACATGTATAAAGATTTGGTATATACACACTTGATTGGGTGGATGAGTCAAACTTGGTATATCCCCACTTCGTTGGGAGATGGATGTATGTATGAGTCATTAGTGATAGGAAGGTCACTTATGATATACGTATAGAGTCATGTTTTTGCAAACCTTGCTTATATTCGGGGGGAGCATGGACAACACACTTCAACATATCAGATAATTCAACATGTAGTCAAGGGGAGCATAACCCTTTTCCCTTGATGACAAACGGGGAGAACGAATTGGGGTTGCCACCAAGACCAAAGTGGGAGATTGTTGGCATTATGATACAAATTTGGCACTATGACATAGGTGTTGTCCTTGATGGCAACTCACTCAGATGAAAGATCACAGTTCATGCTCACAGAATGAAGAAAGAGAGGTATATGAAGGTTCCACATTAGCCAAGTTGCATGTACATGTGGGTTAGCAGACCAAAAGGCGCGTATAGTGTACACACACACTTTCACGGAAGGAAAGGTATGTACATGTTGGAAAACTTAGTTTTGTTCCATGGTATTGGTCCAAGGCATCTTATCTGAAGTGTTGACTCGAGGTATTTGGTCCAAGGCATTGATTCTAAGTGGTTTTGGACCATGGTATTGAGTAAGGCCTAATACTATAAAAGGAGGAGAAGATCATTAGGTAAAGGAACTCATGAATTGAATATTTAATGAAGAGAAAGATCTAGAATACAGGTTATTGGGTTATGTTGCACAGCTGGATTAGAATCAAGGATGAACTTGAGCACTTGATGAAGGATAAGTTCTATTCATGGGTCAAGATCTTAAGGCTTGAAGAGAAGTATCTTTGTGTGGTTTTTATCTTTTATCTAAAAAACTGGTGCATGTTGTAATTTGTAAATATGATGATATGGGTATAACTGATGTCTGGAATTGTTGTAAAGATTAAATCATCATTTATAGATCTGTACGCAGGTTCTCCTTGAGAAAATGGCGTATGGACAGAGGTTCGACACATTGAAGTAGTGTATACCTAATAAAATATGCTTTAGCTACGTATGTTTGCTGTTGCAGTATTCTGAGCTCTAGCTTCAGTTCTAGTTACTGTTACTGTATTCTAGTTACAACATTTTGGGAAGTGATTTATTGATTCAGCCTTAGTTGGTGCAAAGGAGATTGATTAATGCGGATATATTTAATGTTTTATTGATGTTATTCATGGATCCAGTCTGGAAATTTATGAAACATGGTCCCTGGAAGAAAAGAGAAGGTTGTAGCCTTCTGTAGGCCAGCACCTATGTACTAGTAAACACATCAGCTCGTACAAGAGCTAGGGAGTTGTAGCTCCCTTGCAGGAGAAGCTAGAGAATGAGAAAAGGTTGTAGCCTTCTATAGGTAGAAGCTTGCGTACTAGTATAAGACTGCACCAGTACAAAAATTGTAAAAAGAAGTTTCTTATTAAAAGAAGATAGAGATGATTGCAGCAGGTGGTTTTCACCCACATTGGGTTTCCACCTTATATCTTTTGTTCATATGTGTGATTGTCTATTCTATTTTTACTGCATCTGGCTACCGTTTATATGGTTCTAATGCATAGATTAAAGATGAACATATGATGAATTAAGTAAGCTATAAGTTTGAAAGGTATACGCTAGTTGCCTTAAATACAGTTGCATATAAACGCAAGTTTGACTAACTAAAGTAGCATATATAAATTTGAAATGGAATATTATTGACTTGCTAATACTGATTCACCCTACCCTCTCAGTATTATTTCCAATATCTAGTCATGGAGGATAGACCTTAAACACTGCAAGGATATGATAAGGGATAAACGTTGTTGTGTTGGACATAACCGAAAGCCAAAGTTGCTATTGTGCTAGGCTGTAGGCCATAGCACCATAGTTGGGCTTGCGTAGGGATATAAAGAGTTGTCTTATGCCCTAAGGCAACAACGTAGCAAGGGAGGAGTTCACCTAAAGCATGCCGAAATCTTTCAAGGATTGTTTGGGGCATGTTGGAGAAGATTAAGGCTACACCTATATGCCCTAACCAATCTGTCACAAAAGGTCAACAACAAACAAGGTTGGGGCAGCATGGATGTTGTTGCCTATGTATGAGGGTTGGTAGGACTGTCTTAATGACCTAAACAATCCTTGATGAAGGTTGTCCCATCTACCATCCCACACAACAAACAGATACCCTAAATTGTGAACTAATACAGTCTGTGATAGGATGTGATAGAAAGGTACATCATGAAGTTTGAATGCTGCTGCATAATGATGGGCATCATGATGAAGTGTAGTGTAGCATGTTGTGTGCAGAACTTGGTAAAAAAGTATAGTACAGTGATAATAAATGCTACAACGAGATGCAGCTTGATGGGCACAGTGAGGTATAGTATGAGGCAGCACTGGTGGGTGCAGTATGATGATAAGGTATAGCTTGATGATGTAGCACAGGGAGGTGCAACATGATGATAAGATGAAACATTATGATGTGTTCACCATGGTTAAGAGGTCCAACATGATGATTGGGTGCAAAACAGCAAGGTGCAGCACAGTCAGGAGAAGCATGGTGATGGAGTCACCATGTATTAGTGGAAGCATTATGCATTAACCTAATTTTAGATTAGCTGCCTCATGTGCCATATTCTTAGAGAAGATCTCTGCTCTTATTTAGAGAAGTCAAAATGTTGACTTATGATGTATATTTATTATCTCTCTCTCTATTGAACTATTGAAGAACATATAAGAAGAATTGATCAAGGGTTCCCCACATTAGGGTTTGGCCTTGGCTAGGACCACATCTTGTGTACTCTTCTCTTGGCTTGTTTTCTATGGTTTATGCTTATGTTCTATTTTCATTTTACTGTCATGGTAAATGTGATTGCTAATCTGCAATTGATATTGAGGTACTATGGAAAATTGAAGTAAATTTGCTATCAGTATAGAAAATACCTAAAATTAACAACAAGAAAGTCCTCCATGGCATGAGCACTACTCCCCAAGGTCCAACAATCCTCGAAAGCTCCAAATCTCCAATGCATCTCCATGGCCGTGTGTCTCCTTAAGGACAATGAATATCGAGGGTCATGTGTCGCCTTAAGGAGTCCCACACCTACATATCCACTCGCTCAAACCAAGATTCCACTTGTCATGTGTAAACTTCCATGCAAGAAACCAAGCAACCATGTGCTATCCAGGGCTCAATAACCTCCTCTGAAATACCCAACTCTACTCCAAGCAAATAAAATCCCTTCATGCATCAACAACATGAAGTCACCAAGCTCCATACTTATCCAACACTTAGAGAAGGAATGTCTTTCAAACATCCAAACAAGGTCTAGAATCAAATACTAAACCACCTCCAATGTCCAAGTCCATCATGGAAGAGCATGGTCCAACCATACACCATGCAACCCACACCTTTCATTTCGTCTTTATATATATGAAGTTTTCGGGTGAGTGCTCCAAGAAACACTAGCACCTTAAGACAAAAACACATAATGTCCAAAGAAGATTTAATAAGAGAGAGAGAGAGAGAGAGAGAAAGTAGCACTGATCTTACATCTCTAACCAAAGTATGAAAAGGAATATGTGCAAGTTCATGATCGACTATAATGACAACTCACTCCTTCCTCTATTTATATGAGAGGTTAAGGGGCTTTACAATAACAAGTGGACCTAGTCCACTACAAGTAAACTTGCAAGACACAATTAGTCCACCCATGTGAAGCACTCTACTCTAAGTGACATTTTTGAAGCTCAAAGGTGACAATGATTAACAAGAAAGGCCTCCATGGCATGAGCACTATTCCCCAAGGTCCAATAATCCTCCAAAGCTCCAATGCATCTCCATGGTTGTGTGTCTCCTTAAGGACAATGCATATCCTCGGTCATGTGTCACCTTAAGGACTCCCACACCTACATATCCACTACCTAAACCCAATATTCGAAATGTCAAGTGTAAACCTCCATGCAAGCTACCAAGCAACCCCGTGCTATCTAAGGCTCAATAACCTCCTCTACAATACCCAACTCTACTCCAAGCACATAAACTCCCTTCATGTATCAACAACATGAAGTCACCAAGCTCCATACTTATCCAACACTTCAAGGAAGAATGTCTTTCAAACATCCAAACAAGATCTAGTAGCAAATAGTAAACCACCTCCAATGTCCAAGTCCATCATGGAAGAGCATGGTCCAACCAGACAACATGCACCCCACATCCCTCATTTCCTCTTTATATATATGAAGTTTCCGGGTGAATGATCTAAGAAACACTAGCACCTTAAGACAAAAACACATAAAGTTCAAAAAAGATTGAACAAGAGAGAGAGAGAGAGAGAGAGAGAGAGAGAGAGAGAGAGAGAGAGAGAGAGAGAGAGAGAGAGAGTGAGAGAAGGTAGCATTTCTATTACATCTCTAACCCAAGTATGAAAATGAATATGCATAAGTGCATGATCGACTATAATAACAACTCACTCCTTCCTCTATTTATATGAGAGGTAAAGGGGCTTTATAATAACAAGCGGACCTAGTCCACTACAAGCAAACTTCCAAGACACAAGTAGGTCCACCCATGTGAAGCACTCTACTCTAAGGGACATGTGTGAGGCTCAAAGGTGACAATGATTAAAAAGAAAGGCCTCCATCGCATGAGCACTATTCCTCATCGTGGAACAATCCTCCAATGATCCAAAGTTCCAATGCATCTCTATGGTCATGTGTCTGCTTAAGGACAATGCATATCCAAGGTCATGTGTCACCTTAAGGACTCCCACACCTACATATCAACTCCCTTAACCCAAGAATACACATGTCAAGTGTAAATCTCCATGCAAGCAACCAAGCAACCCCGTGTTATCTAGGGCTCAATAACCTCCTCTGAAATACCCAACTCTACTCCAAACACATAAACTGACTTCATGCCTCAACAACATGAAGTCACCAAGCTCCATAATTATCCAACACTTCGATGAAGAATGTCTTTCAAACATCTAAACAAGGTCTAGTAGCAAATAGTAAACCACCACTAATGTCTAAGTCCATCATGGAAGAGCATGGTCCAACCATACACCATGCACCCCACATCTCACAAAGCACCCCCAAGGCCCAAAAATGGTGTAAAATTTTTCAAAGTAACCCGAAAAGCTAAAAATTATGTCACTCTCATCATAAAATCCTTTGTAACTCCATGCATTTTCAGTTACAATTTTCACTCATAAGTGTCACTAATCAAAGTTTGCAGCTCCTTTTTTCTACAAAAAGTGGGAAGACTAACTATAAAATGACCATTAGACATTGGAGTAGAGGCATTTTATGAAGGCAGTATGAAAGATATCATCTGGGGCAAGGGCCGTATCCATATTGCCTTGGTCCTCAGTTGGCATTCATACCTTGACGACATTGTTTGTGAAGTGTACTATTGCATGGATTTTGGAAGAGACTATTTCGGGTAGGAAACATCCATATTGTTGCTGATTTGACTTCAGTTGGCATCCATACCTTCTCAGAAGAATTCCTTTGTATTATATTTATTTTTTGGGTTACTCAGCTACAAACTAATTCTTGCTAGCATTTACATTTTTTCTTCAAAGTTGGTATCCAGTTCACGTTGAAATCACTAGTATTTTTTGTCGTTGCTTGTCACCAAAAATCATATATTAAGAAGGCCCTAACTATAGCAAAAGCTTGAATAATTTTAGAGATTGAGTGAAGGCAGCTGAATGCATCCAAATTAGGTTCCAACTCATATGATATTATGATTTTTCCAACAAATATAAAGAGATGGAAGACCTACATCAGCACATAGGTTTATGTGCACAATAGTGGAAGAAAAGAAGATTTTGTGGGCGCAATGGGTGAAATAGTTTTCCACTACCAAGGATTTGGTCCCACAAATCTAGTACATTTAGGAGAAAATGGAGATGGAAATGAGAGATTGGGATGAGATCAATCAATATTTATGTGTCATGTTCACTTTCACCTTTAACAATGTGATAATAATGAGTGTTGTGCGAAGCATGAAGTAGTTTATTTATTTTGAGCAGTTTATTGTTCCTGCAGATAATATAGTATGTGCACAACATAAGAAAATGGTGAATTTATAGCAAGTGATGTATTATTGTAACATTGCACATAGAACAATATGTTCACAACATAGGGAAATTGTGAAGTTATAAGAATTAAGCCACTATTGAGGGCTAGCGGATGAGATTCAAGGATTGTAAATTATGGAGACACTAGCAAATCTGATGATTTAGGAAAAGGATTCTAATCATGTTGCACATTTCTATGCTAAACCCTTCAAAAAAAAAAATATAATATTGGTACTGAGGATGCTCAAAAATGGAAACTGTTCGTGATTATTCATATCACAAAACCATTACATAGGTTGTGGACACCCAAGAAGAATATGAAGACTTATTTCTGTGAATCTTTGAGGAAATGAAAGGAATTTTAGGTTATTTAAGGGAGATTATAATCCAATTACATATTGATGATAATTCCATTTAAATAGGCTGTATAGATTGAATATGTCTAAACTTCTCCTACCTGCCAGAAAGAATTAACTACTCTAATCCTTATCCTGCCCTAACTATTTGGCGGGAGAGGTTGCATGGCGAAGCTGTGGGGTATGAGTATTGATCTTCATCTTTACGGTTAACAGGATCAATGTATGGTTCTTAACCACCTGGACTTGGTCCTGGAAATGGTGCACAAGGAGCTAGACAATATATTAGAAGATGGGATTATTTTTCTTGTGGATGAATTAGAGTGGATTATCCCAACGGTTGTGAAAGAAAAGAAGAATAGTGACATCATAATATGCATGGATTTGTGTGGATTAAAAATATGCTACATGCATGATCCAGTCACAATAACATTCACTAATGGAGTTTCAAAGAATGTGGGTGTTAGATAGGCATACACGCTCACTATCAGGTTTTCTAGACACCATCAAGTGAATATCATAGAGGAGGATAGGATCAGGATGTCATTAAGATAGAATAGGGTTATGTTTCATATAGAGGCATGTCATTTGGTTTCAAGAATGCACTAGTTGTATTGTCTTGAATTGTTTCCAGACAATTTAAAGAGTTTATCCATAGGTTGCTAGAGGTATAATTACATGACTAGATTATATTCAACTTATTAAAATATCACATATAAATACTAATATTGGTGGTTAATCAATTTTAGAAACTCCAAATTTCACTAAATATTAAGTATTGTATCTTTGGCACTCATTTTGGCACATTATTGGACCATATTATTTGCACACAGGATCTACCAATAGGTATTGCAAAGATTGTACCAATTATAGATATGAAGGATCCTATGTTTGTAAGGCAGTTGCATCCCACATTAGGGAATGTAGGCTACTATATGAAGTTCATCTAACACAATGTGAAGTTATCACACTGATGGAACAATTACTAAGGAAAGACACCAAATACAATTGGACATAGGAATGTTATAAAGTGTTCAATACCCACAAGAAGAAATCAGTTACATGTTGATATGTGTATTTCAATTTTGGAAATAAATACTTCATGTACTTGTAGATGGATCATTCGTAGCTCTATGTTCAATTCTTTTGCAACCATGGGATAGCAACATTAATCACCCTATTTTTGTCACTAGCAGAAAGTTGTTTGATCCAAAGAAGAATTATACCTCCATATGCTTTTAATTGATAAGCACTCACAAAGTGGAGTTTGTAGATAAGTCTCCATGGTCTCCTCCATCTACAAATCTCTGTAATATGACTATAGTCTCTCTCAAAATATGTTAGTTTTCCTTAGAGACAGAGCTTCATTTTTAAGGTAGACAGTTACGAGGCTTTAGGGTAGTTTTGGCTCAAATCTCTAGCAGTCTTAGGCCTCTGGTGTAGAGGCAAGTAATGGTGTTTATTGTATGTTCCGATATAATTTGGATCTTCATTTAGGGCTGCAGGGAAAGCTGCAGGTACAGTTGGTTGTGAAGACCTACTAGGAGGGTCAAAAGAAAAGGCCCTCTTCTCAACCTTCACCACTCAGATTGTTAGCATAGGTGCCCAGTGCCTATAATAATATCTTGAATTCTTAGGAAACATCAGATAAAAGAAAGTACGGTTCTAAAGTTTATATTTGTTGCAGACTCAATAGTGATTCTAGAAGTCGAACTATGGAAGTTACACTTTTATCAAAGGTTTTTATCTTTGAAAGGATGTGGAGTTCTAGCCATTAATAAGGTCGGGTTACCTTCTATGTGGGCCACATTCTTCTCCTATTCACTGTTGGTTGAGAACACTTAATTAAGGGCCTCCACGTTCACTATCATGTTTTCTAGACACCATCAAGTGAATATCGTAGAGGAGGATAGGACCAAGATGTCATTTAAGATAGAATATGGATCATTTTCATATATAGTCATGCCATTTGGTTTAAAGAATTCACTAGTTGTATTCTCTTGAATTGTTTCCAGAATATTTAAAGAGTTTATACATAGGTTGCTAGAGGTATAATTAGATGACTAGAGTATATTCAACTTATTAAAATATCACATATAAGTATTAGTATTGGTGGCTAATCAATTTCAGAAACTCCAAATTTCACTAAATATTAAGTATTGTATCCTTGGAACTCATTTTGGCACATTATTGGGCCATATTATTTTCACAAAGGGTCTACTAATAGGTCTTGCAAAAATTTCATTAATTATGGATATGAAGGATCTTATGTTTGTAAGACAGTTGCATCCAACATTGGAGCATATAGGCTACTATATGAAGTTCATCTGAGACAATGTGAAGTTGTCACACTGATGGAACAATTACTAAGGAAAGACACCAAATACAATTGGACTTGGGAATGCTATAAAGTGTTCAATACCTAGAAGAAGAAATCAGTCACATGTTGATACATGTATTTCCATTTCTGAAATAAATACTTCATGTTCTTGTAGATGGATCATTCATAGCGCTAGCTTCAATTCTTGTGCAACCATGGGATAGGAACATTAATCACCTTATTTTTGTCACTAGCAGAAAGTTGTTTGGTCCAAAGAAGAATTATACCACCATATGCTTTTAATTGATAAGCAATCACAAAGTGGAGTTTGTAGATAAGTCTCCATGGTCTCCTCTGTCTACAAAACTCTATAATATTACCATAATCTCTCTCAAAGTATGTGATTTTTCCTTGGAGACGGAGCTACAGTTCTAAGGAAAATAGCTACAAGGCTTTAGGGTAGTTTTGGCTCAGATCTCTTGCAGTCTTAGGCCTCTGGTGTAGAGGTAAGTAAGGGTGTTTCTTGTATATTCTGATATAATTTGGATCTTTTTTCAGCGCTGCAGGAAAAGCTGTAGGTACAACTAGTTGTGAAGACATGGTAAGAGGGACAAGAGAAAAGACCCTCTTCTCAAGCTTTCACAACTCAGATTGTTAGCACAGGTGCCGAATGCCTATAATATTATCTTGAATGCTTAGGAAACATCATTTAGAATAAAGTATAGTTTTAAACTTTATATTTGTTCTATGCAGACTCAAAAATGAGTCTAGAAGTAAACCAATGCAAGTTACTCTTTTATTAGAGGTTTTCATCTTTGAAAGGATGTGGAGTTGTGGCCATTAATAAGGTCAGGTTACCTTCTCTATGGGTAGCATTCTTCTCCTATTCACTTTTGGTTGAGCACACTCCATTAAGGGTCTGCACATTCACTATCATGGTTTCTACACACCATCAAGTGAATACCATAGAGGAGGATACGACCAAGGTGTCATTTCAGATAGAATAAGGATCCTTTTCATATATAGTCATGTAATTTGGTTTAAATAATGCACTAGTTGTATTCTCTTGATTTGTTTCCATAGAATTTAAAGATTTTATCCATAGGTTGCTAGAGGTATAATTAGATGACTAGATTATATTCAACTTATTAAAATATCACATATAAATCCTAATATTGGTGGTTAATAAATTTTCAAAACTTAAAATTTCACTAAATATTAAGTATTGTATCTTTGGAACTCATTTTGGCACATTATTGGGCATTATTATTTGCACAAAGGCTCTACTAGTAGGTCTTGTAAAGATTGCATCAATTATGGATATGAAGGATAATATGTTTGTAAGATAGTTTCATCCCACATTAGGGCATATAGGCTACTATATGAAGTTCATCTGAGACAATGTGAAGTTGTCACACCGATGGAATAATTACTAAGGAAAAATGCCAAATAAAATTGGACATAGGAATGATAAAAAGTGTTCAATAACCACAAGAAGGAATCAGTTACATGTTGATACGTGTCTTTGCATTTTGGAAATAAAGAATTCATGTGCTTATAGATCATTCATAGCCTTAGGTTAAATTCTTTTGCAACCATGGGATAGGAACATTAATCACCCCATTTTTGTCACTAGTAGAAAGTTGTTTGATCCAAAGAAGACTTATGCCACCATGTGCTTTTAATTGATAAGCAATCACAAAATGGAGTTCCTAGATAATTTTCCATGGTCTCCGCCATCTACAAATCTTTGTAATATGACCATAGTCTCTCTCAAAATATGTGAGTTTTCCTTGGAGATAGAGCTGCAGTTCTAAGGCAGACAACTATGACGCTTTAGGGAAGTTTTGGCTCAAATATCTAGCAGTCTTAGGCCTCTGGTGCAGAGGTAAGTAAGGGTCTTTTGTGTATATTATGAAATAATTTGGATCTTTGTTCAGGGCTGCAGGGAAAGCTATAGGTAAAACTCATTGTGAAGACCTGGTAGGAGGGAGAAGAGAAAATACCCTCTTCTCAAGCCTTCACCAGTCAGATTGTTAGAAAAGGTGCTCAACGCCTATAATAATATCTTGAATGCTTAGGAAACATCATATAGAAGAAAGTACATTTTTGAAGTTTATATTTGTTCTATGTGAACTCAGCAGTGAGTCTAGAAGTCAACCTATGGAAGTTACTCTTTTTTCAGAGGTTTTCATCTTTGAAAGGATGTGGAGTTCTGGTCATTAATAAGGCCGGGTTACCTTCTCTGTTGGCCGCATTAATCTCCTATCCACTGTTGGTTGAGCACGCTCCATTAAGGGTTGAGATATTGCCTTTTCTAGATGTGAAGGACATATTTTCATTATTAGAGAACTATTTTTTATTTAAAAAGAAGATGGGTATCATTTGTTGAATGTAGAAGTTAAAAGCTTGATTCCTGTGTGTATATTCCTAGAACAACACAAGTTTTAGTTTGGATAATAGACCAAACATCCAATGCAAATTTAGGAGATGAGTTTATATGTTGAAGGGATCGTACTACTGTTGGATGTAAAAATTACCAATATAATTTATCATGACTAAAGACTGGAGGTGCATAGCTTTCCAACAATAGCTCAAGTGGACCAAATCTTGTATAGAGTATAGATATTGATGATACATCATTGTGGAAGTTGTAAGACTCCTGATGGAAAGTTCTACAATAACTATTTGAGCTCCAATTAACCTTCAATATTATCAAACTAGAATTTTAAGGAGTCCTCTTGTAACCCTTATGAACCACCGAAGAAAGAGGTTTGTTTTAAAATATCAGTCCTCTTCGTTGGAACAATGGATGTGTCTTATTTTTGAGTTGCAAAATTAAGCCATTTGAAAATACTATATGAAAGACCTTGATTTGAACAGTGAATGTGTGATATCTGGAGCTGGATATATATTATGAGAGTGTCTGAATTTGCTACAATTTAGAAGTATATTTTCTATATTGCAGTGTTAAGTATAGACAACATCATATAGAACCAAATCTTATATATGAAAGATATTCACTCAGATGCAACTCATTAGTACAAGAATTGTACATCTTTGACCTTGACTGAAAGATAGTGTCACTATTCACTTTGGTAGTAATAATGTAACAATATCTCTTGACAATAATAGGGTGACAGTGTCACCTTAATCTCATCAAACCTTGCATGGCATTGATCTCTTTTTAGAGACAGGTTCTTGGACTAAGTAACTTTGTACAATAATGCATATGTCAATCTAAACATGACAAAATCCTTATATGAAAGTAGCAATTGGATAGCATGCCTATGTCAATTTCACAATAATTGTATGCAATATATATACAGGAGTATGATAAAGGATGATTGATAGCAAGAGAACTGGATGTTGTGAATAGATAAAATGGTAGTGTTAGCAGAAATAGTAGATTTTTGAAAGCCACTGGCAGCAATGGTGTAATTTAGAATGATGCCCTATGTCATATGGTAGCAAATGGAACAAGAGCACATGGGTGACAGATATCTTGTCAGTTGTATATGGCATCAAGACCAATATAGCACTACCCCATGTATGGTTTCTCAACATATACAACTCAACATCATTTATGGTTTCTTTTTAGTCCAGCATGATGTATGATATCATTAAAATACAGTAATAGTATGTTGTATCCTCATTAAATCGATGACAATCTTATAGCTTTGTTCACAAACAAAGTTGTGAACAAGACATATGTAAAATTTAGATAGATTATCTATTATGAAGGAGCTACAGAGATCTGCTAGTAAAATAAAATGTAGGGGTGCATCACAGTTGAACTTTCATGCTTGAAGAACTCCTAGGAGAAGAAGTACATGAAAATTTAGATTGGTTCTTTGTAACACCCCTTATTAGCATGAAAGTAGAGGTTCCTTGAAGAAAGTGCATGACAAATTCTATGTCTTGACATGCAGAAGTCCCTGATTTTGACATCTTGGTTGCATTGAGCCAAGATCTTATGAAGAATGGTTTTATAGATATGGATGCTCAAATGAGAAAGTATCCTCCTCTTCATGCATTGGTTAATTTGATGGCGAGCCCTCTAAGAAGTGAGGATTTTTTGGGAATAGACACTCATTTACAATAAACAAGCTCCAGGAGTCCATTTCCAAAACTGGGAAATAATGCTTTGGTAGTTGCAGGGAGACTGCTACCTCTTTGATTTGAGGGCTACACAATAATAATGGTCTAGAAACATAACCATACCTCCTCACTGCATTCCATACATTGAGAATTTTATCACTAGAATTCATCAGGAAAATAATGGACTATGATTAGTTCCATTTTGTCAAAAAAAAGAGCTCAATAACATTCAAGGTACCACAGGAGGTGGGACCATTCATAGTGAAGACAAGGACTGCTTCAATTTATGTAGATAACATGTTGAGTTCATTAAACCTTCAGAAGGGAACTAGCTTGAGGTATGATCCTCATGGGATGATAAGTAGGATTAGAAATATCAACATACAAGCATTAGGTAGATGAAGTTTTGGAAGAAGCAGTGAAATTGGATCCTTGGGAATAAGTACAACCTGCTTTGCTTGCTTATTATTTGAATCAAAAACCTGCAGCATCCACCACTGCGACCTCTAAAGGGATATTTTATCAGAAGAGAAGGGAAAAAAGGCTAATCAATGAAGTCATTTCAATTGCTAAGGTATGGGAAACTATCGAGAAGGCCAAGCAAGTAGAGTCTTAGAAATGGCATCTCCTCAAAAAAATAGACCAGTTGTCCTCCACTGCATTAGCACAAACACAACCTACTACCTCAGGGATTCAGCAAGAGCCTCCTACTCTTGAAAAAAGTGACATATTTTGAGAACATTCTAAAAAAAGAAAAAAAGAAGAAAAGAATCCATGCATCTACAGAAAGAACTATGTACTAAGGTCGTAAATTAGAGCAAAGGTCAAGCTAGACTCCTCACAATCTTGGATGTTAAGAGGGACCTAGGTCAATTTGTAGTACTTCAACCAAAATTCCCTAAGCCCAATAATGCATATGATTACTCTGCCACAAAAACCAGTTTTCTTGATACATCTCATTAATGATGATACAAAAATATTCTACATTTGTTTATGTTTTTGTTTTCCCAAATCACCTCAAACTTACAGTTTCCTCTTTCGATGATGCTTGAATTCTTCTTCAATTCTAGTTGAGGAATCTAGAGAAAAATACCAACTCTCTAACAACCATACATCTGACTGTATCACAGAATGATATATGCATTTTCTAGAGATGGAGCAATGCCATTCCCGGAATTCTAGCATAAAGTGAATAAGCATGAGGTGCCTTCGAATGTTGTTTGGCTTTCAGTTGGCATTTCATTTTGCATGGCACTTACTGTGAGTACAAAAGACTTACATTTAGTTTAAAGTGTATTAATTTTGTAACTTTTTAAGCTAGCCCTGTCATAATATACTAATAGCTTTCCTATCTTGAAAATAATATCCTTTGTTTTTGATAAAAAAATATTCTAGAATTTCTTTGATTAATATGCCATGCTATGAGGTACATATCTATACCATCAAATAATCCATGACCTGCACCTTGCCTCAAACACACCCACTTGAGGTGTTTTGAAATTAGTTATATGCATTAATGCAAGCGTGATCACATTAATGCTTGTTGTTAGACCAGATCTGATACAGTTGGAACGATACATATAATAATAGTCTCTCTTAGGCATTTGGAATTTCAACAAACAAGTTCCCAATTGCCTATGAAAGATGTGAAAATTATTTCTTTCGTAGGGAACACTGCGTCATAGAAATGTGGTTTAATCTTTCACTGCTTAAATAGATTGTTGCAAGTAACAAAATCAACACACCCACTCACTAAAGAATGTTAGTAAACTGTACAAGTTAAACTTTCATTGTGATCAAAGAGGCCTAGATTTGTCATTGAGCAACATGATTTCACATCATTAGGTAAAAGTCCAACCTGTCGATGCTTTAATATTATAGTTTCCTCTTTCGATGATGCTTTAATTTTTTGTCAATTCTAGTTGAGAAAGCTAGAGGACAATATCAACTCTCTCACAACCATAAATCTGACTGTATCACATAATGACATATGCATTTAATAGAGATGGAGCAATGTCATTATCAGAATTCTAGCATAATGTGAATAGGCATGAGGTACCTTTGAATGTTGTTTGTCTTTCAACTGGCATTTCGTTTTGCATGGCATTTACTATTAGTACATAAGACTTACATTTAGCTTAATGTGTATAAATTTTGTAACTTCTTAAGCTAGCCCTCTCATAATATACTAACAATTTTTCTACCTTGAAAATAATATCCTTTGTTTCTTATAAAAAAAAATATTCTAGAATTCATTTGATTAATATCCCATGCTATGAGGTACATGTCTATACCATCAAATCATCGATGACCTGCACCTTGCCTCATCCACACCCACTTGAGGTGTTTTGAAATTAGTTATCTGCATTAATTGAAGCCTGATCACCTCAATTCTTGTTGCTAGACCAGATCTAATACAGTTGGAACGATACATATAATAATTGTCTCTATTAGGAATTTTGAATTTCAACAAACAAGTTTGCAATTGCCTATGAAAGATGTGAAAAATGTTTCTTTCCTAGAAAACACTGCCTCATTGAAATGTGGTTTAATTTTTCGCTGTTTAAATAGATTGTTGTGACTAACAGAATCAGCATGCCCACTCACTAAAGAATATTAGTAAACTGTACAAGTTAAACTTGCATTATGATCAAAGAGGTTTGCATTTTTCATTGAGCAACACAATTTCACATCATTAGGTAAAAGGCCAACTTGCCGATGTTTTAATCTTACAATTTCCTCTTTCGATGATGCTTGGATTTTTTGTCAATTCCAGTTGAGAAACCTAGAGGACAATATCAATTTTCTAACAACCATACATCTGAGTGTATCATAGAATGATATATACATTTTCTAGAGATGGAGCAATGTCATTCTTAGAATTATGGCATAAAGTGAATAAGCATGAGGTTCCTTTGAATGTTGTTTGTCTTTCACCTAGAATTTTGTTTTGCATGGTATTTAATGTGAGTACACAAGACTTACATTTAGTTTAAAGTGTATGATTTTTGTAACTTTTTAAGTTAGCCCTCTGATAATATACTAACAATTTCACTATCTTGAAAATAATATCCTTTTCTTTTATAAAGAAAATATTCTAGAATTTCTTTGATTAATATGTTGGCATTATGACACAGGTTTGGAACTATAACAGAGGTGTCGTCCTTGATGGCAACTCACTCATATGGCAGATCACAGTTCAGGCTCTCAGAATGAAAGAAAAAGAGACATACGCAGTTTCCTCTTAACCAAGCTGCGTATACACGTGGGATCATTGATAAGAAGGTGCATATACATATGCATGCACTTTCATGCAAGAAAAAGTGCGTACATGTGGGAAAACTTATTTTTTGGTCCATGGTATTTAGTCCTTGGTATTTGGACCTATGGTTTTGCACCATGGTATCTCGTCCGAAGTGTTGAACCCAGGTATTGGGTCCATGGTATTGATTCTCTATGTTTTTGGATCATGGTATTGAGTAAGGCCTAAGACTATAAAAGGGAAAGGAGATCATTAGGCAAACATATACACTCAAGCATTGAATATCTAATGAAGAATGAGATATAGAATACTGGTCATCGGGTAATGGTGCATAGCTAGATCTGAATCAAGGAGGAACTTGAGTGCTAGAAGAAGGATAAGTTATATTGATGGGTCAAGATCTTAAGGCTTGAATGATCTGTACACAGGTTCAGCATAGCAAAGGTGTGTGTACACGCTCGTTCATTAATTCAAAACAACGTATACGCAGGTTGGCCTTAATACATCAGCGTATACATGCAGCTTATGCATATTGAAGTAGCGTACGTCTCATGAAATATGTTTTAGCTACTTCTGTTTATTGTTGCAGTGTTCTGTGTTCAGGATTGGTTTTGGTTACTATCATTGTATTCTGGTTACAGCTTTCTGAGAAGTGATTGGTTGACTCAGTATTGGTTTTGAAGATTGGTTGATGTAGATATACTTGGTGTTTGATTGATGTTATTCATGACTCCAGTCTACATGGTCCCTGGAAGAAAAGATAAGGTTGTAGCCTTCTGTAGGTTAGCACCTACGTAGTAGTACTTCAACTAGTACAAGAGCTAAGGGGGTTGTAGCTCCCTTACAGGAGAAGTTGGAGAATGAGAGATGGTTGTAGCCTTCTGTAGGTAGTAGCCTGTGTACTGGTATAAGAGTGCACCAGTACGAAAACATTGTAAAAAGAAGTTTCTAATTAAAAGATTATAAAGACGAATTGCAACAGGGGGTTTTCACCCACATTGGGTTTCAACATTATATCTTGTGTTCTTATGTGTGACTACCTGTTCTGTTTCACTGTTCCTAGTTACTACTTATGTTTTGATGCACAGATTAATGACCAACATCTGAAGAATAATTTAAAATACAAGTCTGCTGGTTATACGCTAGTTTCCTTAACTTCAGTTGCATACATACGCGATTTTCACTAACTAAAGTAGCGCATACAAATCTGATTGTGAAATGAAAAATAATTGACCTCATAATACTGATTCACCCCCCCTGTCAGTATTATTTCCAACAATTGGTATCAGAGCAGGTCATTCAGAAGAAGCTTGATCACTTGAAGGAAGATCTATCATCATGAGCAACTACGAAAAGGAGGCATCTATCAGGCCACCAATCTTTGATGGAAGCAACTTTGTCTGTTGGAAGGTAAGAATGACAACCTATCTTCAATCTCTTGGTATAGAAGTTTGGGATATTATGGAAACAGGATACACATTTTGCATCAGTAACTCCTACAGATATGGCTGGTAAGAAGCAGTACGAAACAAATGAAAAGGATGTCAATACTCTATTAGGGAGTTTATCTCAATCAAAATTCGTCAAGGTTATGCAGCTCAAAAGCACAAAAGAAATATCGGATAAGATCATTCTGAGCTATGAAGGAGACAATTAGGTAAGAAGTTGGTGAGCTCCAGTATTGTAGCAATAATGCTACAACTCCTGGGGCTTCTTGTCTCTCATTTTATCAACCCGGTAGTTCGTACAAACTTGGAAGCGACGGTGCTATATGCACAAGTACTAGCTCTTGTCGCAGCTGTCACTTGGTCAGCTGGCACAAGTCCGCTAGGGCTCAAGCCAACTTCTATAGGCTCTCAGAAGAAGCTTGCTAATTGATGGACGAAAGCTATTCTCAAAGGAAAACTACTCTACTTGACAAAATGGACTGAAAGCAAATCAAATCATGTAAACCTAGGAAACCCTAATTTAACTAGTCTAACCTCTATAATGCAAAGAATGTGAATGAAACCTCTACCAATGCTGCTGTTACCTCTAATAAGTGGAAATGCATGGATCTAAGCTACTTGCATCATAAAAGGCATGTTTTTGTATTTTTCCTTTAAGTGGATGGAATGATTGTGATTTTGTGCTAACTAGGGTTTGGTTGTGCAGATGGGATGGAGAAGGAAGGAAAGCGTGGGACAGGTTGGGGAGGCTAGGAGAGGTCCCTAGGGATCCTTAGCATCCATCCACAGCGGTTCCTCGCATTCAGATGCTCAGCAACCGAGTGAGTGGCCTCCTACAGGATGTCTGCAGGGGATCCTACAGGATACACAGAGATTTCTACAGGATCTCTACAAATTGCTACAGGATGACCTACCGTGAGTGTTTGAAGTGATGGAGGAGTGATGGAATGGTAGGGGGAGATGTGTAAGGTAGGAATAAGGCTGGTGATGGCTCAGAAGTGGAAGAATAGGATAGGGAGTGAGTGTAGGGAGTAGGTTAGAAGATAGAGGACTAGGTCAACGAAAGGGCTAGAGAATGAAGCTATGGGAGGAGTGAAAGACTTTGGGAGATAACAGAGCGGAGCAGGGGTCAACGATGTGTTTGCATGCATGATCAAGATGGAGAATGAGGTAATGGAATGAGAGAGAGCAGTGTAAGTGAAACAAATGCTTATGACTGTCACCAAACCGAAAATGCATCAACCTAAACTACCTGTGCGTATAAATTCAATGAACAGCAATCCAAAACGCGAAGGAGAATGTGCATGAAGCTGTGATGAAGGCGTGTGTGCAGGTGTGAATCATGTGGAAAGATCTATCATAACGAGACTATGTTGCAGCATGTATGAAGTGACGAACTGCGTGTTTTTGTGGCTGGTATAGGCTGCACTCCAATCTCCAAACGGAGATGGCAGTGGAGACTTCCTCAACCTTTTTTGCTGGAGCTCCAATGTATTATCAACCTGCTAATCTAACTAAACAACCGAGAGCAATTCAACCATAAACTAGTCCTATCTATGCTCATGAAAAAGACTAATTCAACAACCTGTAATTCAAATTGCATGTGAAAATGAAAACTCAGAGTGCTGAAACGAAATGCAAACAACACTACAGCAGAGGGGATCTATGGCTCTCAGGTTGGGCCCTAACCTGAGAGCTATAGTCTCCTTAAGAAAACTCAGAGCTAGATCAAAATCTGCCTTCTTTATTCATAATCTGATGTTATGCCAAAACTGGCTTACAACAAGAACTAACACCGAGCTGTGCTCAAAAATTACAATAGTAATGCGAAAGTTTCAACAATCTATCAAAGGCTACGACCTCTATACTTATGCAAAAACGATCATCCAACAGGTCTCCTTGATTTTAGGAACTCGGCTGTCCAACTGAAGTTTAACTTGGTGATCCTTTAGAACAGTTATGACTGCTGTTCCTGTAGAACAGTTGGCTGCCTCTATGCTCGGTGCTCTATGCTCGGTGGGGAGATTGGTTGGAGCTCGGAGCTACGGTGGGAATCACGAGGAAGGTCCCCAAGACTGTGGACATCATCTCCTAAAAACCAGCAGTGCCACCTCATTGTCCCCTTGTCTCCTTTTTCGTGTCTTTTCTCCCTTTAAATGCAAAAAACCTGAAAGCATCATGCATTAGTCACGTAGATAATATGTCTACCCTTCTTCCTACAAACAACATGAACAAACTAAGAAATGCATGCATAAGCAATAAAATATGAATGGTTTGAGCAAGTAGAATAGGCCAAAATGAGCCCAAATTGTACCAAAATTGGGGCTCATCATCACCCCCCAGCTGAACCATTTGCTCATCCTTGAGCAACTAAGTCAAGATCCTCATCCTTCATGGCTTGCACTGCTCCCCTTAAATCCCAAGATTCTGTGGTGATGTCCTCTTTGTTGATATGAAACCCGGCTGTTTGGTCCACCTTTTCCCATTGTGCATTGTCATCTTTCTCTGTACTTCCTTCAGCCAATCCTAGCAGCAATGGGGGGCTGAGTTTAAGGCCAATCCAGCTGGCCTGAAGTCTTTGCATGGAATTCTTGTAAAGGTCCACTCTTGCCAATGCTTCCCTCATCCGGGTCAGGGTATGGTACTCCCGGATCTTCAAACTATGTGCCAAGGTATGCCACCTGCGTGCACATGCGTGGGCAGCAGTTTCTCCCAATAATCTGTCCATGTCTTCAAAGTGGGCTATTGCTTGGGCCTGTTGGTCCATAAATCTCAAGGAAGCTATGGGATCATTAGACAACTGTTGGCGGGCTGAGATGAGGGCAACCGAATTCTCTGGTTCTGCTCGAATGTACAACGGCTCTCTCACTTCTCGGCTCATAACCGATTTTTCTTCGGTTGCTCTCTGATCCTCATGATTTAACCATGAAGCGAAGGCCATCAACTGCATATCACCCAAGGCGATATTGGGATCCCAAGAGACTTCATTAGGCAAAACCAGATTGTGGATGTAGAATTCTGCTAGCTTGGCTTTGTCTTCTGCTGAGCTAGTATTGCATAATTCGGCAAATTGCTGTGGGTTATGGATTTGTGCAATACCTCTTTGTGCTAATGTGTTTATCTGGAACTATAGCCACTGATCCTTTAAGTACAACCCATAATACTTTGCAGGATGTCTGCACTGCAGGGCTTCCATGGCCCAACTGGCCATGCAGGCCAATTGTGTTTCCTTTTGTTTCAGCTGCTCTTTCAGAGCTTGTGTTTAAATTTGGCCCTGCTGTCTTATTTCCTGTAGAAGTGTAATTGGCTCCTCCAGATGGGTGGTCAACTTTTGTTTTCCTTGCTGCTCATTTGTGGTGCCTTTGGAGGATGTTCCTACCCCTAGCCTTAGCTCCTGTAGCTGCAAGTTCAGCTTCTGGTTTTCTTCCTGTAGAAGTACACGTTGACAATTAGCCACATGCTTAGCCAATGCAAACTCACTCCTGACTTCTTTAAGTTGTTCTTGCAGGGGACCTATGTCCGCCACACCTTTGGATTTGGCGATTTGCATCCATGTGTGGGAACGGACCCTCTCCTCTTCTAATGCGAAAAATAGAGGTACAGTAAATTTTTGCGGTATGACCTTTCCCGCCTCCAAGAAGGTGTAGTAGGAGTTTAGATTAGGTGAAGGGCTAGGCTCGAGGATATGTTCTCTTTCTTCCTCTCCAGGAGGTGCTCGCTCACCCTCCTTTGGTGACGAGGGTCCTTCCTCTTCTCTTTGTTCGGTTTCCTGTAGCCGAGCCAAGGTGTCCTGTAGGACATTTTCGGCTTCCTGTAGCCTGGTTTTTTCATCCAACAGGTCTAACCTTTCTCGCCATGTGCTCTTCTTTGGACTTCCCTTTTCGTAGGTAACTGTAATCTTTGAGGGGGATTTTTCTTTGGGAGAAGCAGGAGTGTCTTCGATGACAATTGGGCTGCTGGACTGCGTCTGCGGTTTCCCTATTTTTATCCGAACACTTCTCCGAGCCTTGAAGTAGAGAGGAGGGTCCCTCTTCCTTTTTCCTTTTGGCTTAGGTGGCGTACTGAGGCCAGCTAATACAGCCGCTGCCACCCTGGCCAAAACATCCACCTTTTGCTCCTTTGATTTTGATTTCGCATGGCTTCCTGTAGAAGCCTGTTTCTGCGCTTTCGTGCTTCCTGTAGAAGCTGTTTTCGGGCTTCCTGTAGAAGCCCGCTTCTCCTTTCCTGTACTGACAGGTGTCTTCACTTTTGCTTGCTTTGCTGCAGGGGTTTTACCTTTTTGTTTGCTTGTGAGTGCTGGAGAGGTAATTGGGCTGACATGGCCCGCCCCAACTTTGTCCCTTCTGCTCTTTGACCTTATTTCCCTTGCTGACAGGATGGGGGAGTCAGCTTTTTCTTCAGCATCTTTTTCTTCGTGCTGCTTCTCCTGCATGGTAGTCGGGGTACTTGGGCTAGTTTCCTTCTTTTCTTCGGCCTCTGCTCCTTGTTCTTCACTGCTAGACGACCCCGTTTCTTCCATCAACATTTTTATGTCTCCTTCTCGAGTTAAATTCCGGAAGGATTCCCACGAGAGGGGAACCTTTTGTGAGTGGAGCGCGTCTCCTACAAGAAGCTTGATCAGCCCATGGTGTGCTACCTGATCCGGAATGCCGTCCTTGAGCTTTGTAGCGCACTCCATCAAGGACTGTAGTAGAAAGTAAGGAATGCTCAATCTCTGTTCTGCAGGAAGATCAATCCGGTGTCTTAGTTCACTGAGCAGCTGGAAGTGATATGCATACACAATGCTGTAACGACCCTCACAGGTAATATATTTCATGATTTGCAAACTGACTTCGTTCCATGGTGGCAACAGGCTTGTCCTTCTCACCCCATTTTTGTCTGCTGTGAATGGTTCTTCAAGTGGGAAGAACTCTTTCTTGGCTTGCTGGCTTAGCTTTCGTTCTTCTTTATCCCACGGGAGACCCATAGGAAGCTCAGTGATTCTGCTGATAGACTCCAGGGTGATCTTGAAGCTTAGGCCTCTGAAATTGACTGTGGCCAGCACCTTGGATTTTGGCCTCAGGGCCTGCAAGAATTCCTCGGCCACTTCCTCATCGTACCCTTGCAACTTATCACAAAAAGACATCCACTGTGCTCGTGTAAAAAGCTCTACCACGACCTGATTTCTCCTCAATTTTTCTGAATCTGTGGGTTCTCGCCTGATAAATCCACCCGGCATGATGCACAATTTTCTTAACCGGAGGTGGTGATGGTGGAGGAGTGTGAAGTTTCGGTGACAGAGTGCAGAACAATGCGTATAATCCACAAAATTTTACAACACAGTCTAACTACTTCAACAATCCTGTAGAATGACAGTATAAGTCTACAGACAGCAATTTCACCACTTTCTCTATACCCAGACAGTAACTGACAATTCTACCACCTTACATGACCATTTGCATGAGAAGTCCAGGGTTACCTCGTTACTCAGCCACCTTTTTTTACGTGAACACCCGCGTTCCTGTAGAAGACTGCGTTCCTGTAGACTGCGTTCCTGTAGAACTGTGTTCCTGTAGGAGCAGTGCGCAAATTTTCGGGAGGACTGCAATTGGACCGCGGTTGAGGTGCACTTCACCGGTGTTCTGGTAGCCAACATCTCGGCGTATCAAGGTGCAGAGACGATCGTAATAGCCACTCGAGTTCGAAGTGGTGGTCGATTGAATGCATGTCAAAATCTAGCCGATTAGATTTTGAATCGGCGCGATCCGTGGCGCGGGGGACAGCTCATCCCCCGCCGGACCGTTGAGCGACGTCATCAACCACTCACCGGCGTATTCACTTGCTGCCGCATTCATTCCCACAGATTTGCCGCCGCCTTTTTCTGCTGAACTCATTCCCACGGATTCTCATGTGCGTGCTGCTGATTTTTTTGTGGCCGCCACCCGAACATTCAACTATACCATAACTCGCAGACGTGGCCAGTCTAATTGGCCATACGGCTGCTCAACCATTCAACTTTACGCCATGCAAACAAATCAAAGTAATATTCATGTGATTTGATGGAAGGAAGGGGTTAGACGCTTACCTGCGTGGCTGCACACGATTTTTCCAGTTTTTCGATGATGGTGAGCAGATCTACCTGCTGCATGCGGACTCACACAGACCCGGAGGCTCATGGTTACAGGTTGCTGATGATGGAGGGAATGTTGTGGTTGCATGCGCTCGCATTACCTTGGAGATGGCGGTGTTGTGAACGGTATCCACTCCAGTAGGTTGAACTGTTACAGGATTCCCGCGGGTGTCTCGTACCAATTCTTCTTCCTTGGGTGTATGCTGCACGGCGGAGGATCTGGTCTTTCAATCCCGCTTCCGGAGCTTCTGATGCCTGTGGTGTAATATCTTCGCGCTTGTTTATCTTTGAAAATGCCTTTTTTCGCAAGAACTCATTGATTTGTTTTGCTGGTGCAGGGGACTTGGATGCATGTTGACGAGGATGGTGGAGCAAGGTAACAGCGTCGTGCATGGGCCCAAAAGAGGCTTGCATGCGTCCACACCAACCCGTAGTCATCAGATCTGCTCATGAAATACATTCTGGCCCGTTCTGAGCCTCTACAGGAAGTTTCCTGTAGAAATACAGAGCTTCCTGTAGACAGGCAGCTCTTCCTGTAGAAACTGGCACCTTCCTGTAGAAACTGGCACCTTCCTGTAGAAAGTCTGTGTCTTCCTGTAGGAGACTCAATCTATAATGAAAGTGCATATACCTTGAAGAACATAAGCATTCTTGGAGGAGGTGCTGGTGAGGTGTCCTGGCTGCATGATAGGGACCTTTGACCTTGAGTTGAGAGGCTTCCTCTCCTCCATAGAACACCTGCAATCTGCATGCAAATAACTTATGGATCTTGTTTTTTTTCTTTTGTTTTTTTCTTTTTCCTTTTTTTTGAAAGATAGCAGGGGCGCCTCAAGGAGGTTTTCACCCGTGCCATCTGCCCTGAGCGCCTCAGAGAGGTTTTCACTCAAGGATCTTTTTCAACTTTTTCCTTTTTTTTTTTTTTTTTTTTAAACAAAAGCAATAGGAGCGCCTCAATGAGGTTTTCACCCCTACTACCTGCCTTGGTCGCCTCGGAGAGGTTTTCACCCAAGGATATTTATTTCTTTTTTCTCTTTTTTCTCTTTTTTTTTTTTTTTTTTTCCAGATCTTCTTTCAGGGTGTGCCAGAGGCAGAGGCAGAACCCTTCTCTATGACCAATACAGATTTCTCCATAGTTTTGATAAACTCTTGTCTTGAGAGAGGTCTCCTGTAGATCTTCAATCGATGCCCATTGACAAGCATGGGAATGGCTTCCTCATCAATGGTTCGAATGAGGACAGATCCATTGTCATGGCATTTCTCCACTGTATATGGTCCTAGCCATCTGGTTCTCAACTTCCCCTTGAAATCTTTGTATCTGGAATCATACAACAAAGCCCAATCTCCCAGCTGAAATTGCTTGTCATGGAGATGTTGGTCATGCCACACCTTTCTCTGAAGTTGGACCACTTATGAGTGAAGGAGGGCCTGCATGCGGTGCTCATCCAGTCCATTCAGCTGCAGTAGCCTTTCTTGTTGTGCATGGCTGAGATCTAGATCCAGCTGAGCTGCCATCCTCAAGGTGTTGTACTCAAACTCAATGGACAGCAAAGCTTTCTTCCCATAGACCAGCTCATAAGGTGTGAAGCCGGTGGTGGTCTTCCAAGTGGTGTTGTAAGCCCATGTGGCCTCAACCAGGCGATCTGCCCAATCTTTTCTGTTGCTGCTCACCACTTTGGTAAAGATCCCCTCTAATGCTCTATTGGTGACTTCCACCTGCCCATTTGCTTGAGGATGATAGGGAGTGGAAGTCCTATGCTTGATCTTGTGATGAGCTAGGAGATCTTCAACCAAGTTGGATGTGAACTGGCTCCCTTGATCGGTCACCAGCTCTCTTGGGTAGCCAAACTTTTAGAAGATGTTCTCTCTTAGGAACTCGGCCACTTTCTCTTCTGTTGCTGCTTTGATTGCTTTGGTCTCTGCCCACTTTGTCAAATAGTCAGTACACACAATGATGTAGGATCTTTGCCTCGAAGAGGGATTGATTGGACCCACAAAGTCCATGCCCCACTTCTCAAATGGCTCAAGAGTCACTTGAGGTTGGAGAGGCATCTCATCCCTTTGGGTCGTTTTCCCCATTCTTTGGCATTGGTCACACTGACTGACATATCTTCTGACATCTTGATGAAGTGTGGGCCAATAGTAGCCTGCCTGCGGGATCTTGAAGGCACTTCTCTTTGCTGCAAAATGTCCTCCACAAGGCCCATCATGACAAGTGAGGAGGATATCAAAGACTTCCTCCTCCCTTACACAACGCCTTAAGATCTGATCGGGGCCAAGCTTGAACAGGTTGCCCCCAATCCAAGTAAATGAGGCACTTTTTCTGATGATTCTGCTCTTCTCTTTTGAAGAGAGGTGCGGAGGGAACTGAGCCGAAACAAGGTAGTTTGCTATATCAACAAACCATGGAGAGAGTACTGAGATAGCAAACAGATGCTCATCAGGCATCTGGTCATCCACCGTCCCATATTCATCTGCAGACAAATCTAATCTAGACAAGAAGTCAGCAACAACATTTTCTCTACCTGGTTTATCAACAATGGTTAGATCAAACTGCTGCAATAAAAGTAACCATCTAATAATACGAGCATTCACATCTGGTTTATTCATCAAATATCTAATAGCAGCATGGTCAGTATGTACAAAGGTCTGGTAACCAGTAATATAATGTCGAAACTTGTTTAATGCATGGACGACAGCCAAGAATTCCTTCTCGGTTACAGTGTAATTCAGCTCAGCTTTGGACAAGTTTTTGCTAACAAAGTAAATGGCATATGGAAGTTTCTGCTCAACTTGTCCTAAAGCTGCACCTATGGCTTTGTTCGAGGCATCAGTGTGGATGTGGAAAGGTAGGGCCCAGTTTGGACCTCTCAAGATTGGTGCTGACACCAACTTGTCCTTTAACTCATTCAAACTCTTCTGACAATCATCAGTCCACTTAAACTCCACATCTTTTGCCAACAGACCAAACAATGGCGAGGCTAGCTTACTGAAATCTTTAATGAATCTCCGGTAGTATCCTGCTAATCCCAAGAAACTCCGGACATCCCTTACTTTTTGAGGAGGTGGAACCTTCTTGATGAGAGAAATTTTGTTAGGATCCACCTACAATCCTTGGGAAGAAATGGTATGGCCTAGCACGGTCCCCTCAGTCATTAGGAATTCACATTTTTCAGGACTAAGGGACAAGTTCATCTCGGTGCATTTGGTTAGGACTTTCCCAAGGTTGGACAATGCTTCCTGGAAGTTGGCCCCATAAGGAGTAAAGTCATCCATGTATATTTCCACTGCATCATGGACCAACTCCGAGAAGATGCTCAAGACAGCTCTCTGAAAAGTAGCAGGAGCATTGCATAGCCCAAAGGGAAGGACTCGGTAGGCAAAGGTACCCCAAGGACAAGTGAAGGTGGTCTTATCTTGGTCTTCCGGGATGATTTGGATTTGATTGTACCTGCTAAACCCATCCAGGAAAGAGAAGAACTTCTTTCCTGCCAGTCCATCCAACACTTGATCTATGAAAGGTAGAGGGAAGTGGTCTTTCTTGGTAGCTTTGTTCAGCTCCCGGTAATCCACACAGATTCTCCACTTCCCATTCTTCTTGGGAACCAACACTAGAGGGGACACCCATTCACTATCTGAACTGGGGTAGATGAATCCGGCATCCAACAGTTTCTGCAATTCTTCCTTGACAATGTCCTTAAGAGCTGGATTCATTCTCCTCTGAGGTTGCCTAACCGATTTACAATCCTCTTTGATGTATATATGATGGGTACAGACCGAAGGATGGACTCCTTTCATTTCCTTATAGCTCCAAGCAAAAGCATCTAGGTGGTTGGCCAACAGACTACACAGCTCCTTTTCCTGGGAAGGAGATAAGGAGGAGCTGATCTTCAATGCTTTCTCAGGGCCGAACTCCACATTCTTAACTCTGGGAGTGACAGGGTTGGTTGTACAAAGATCCACTAAGGTGCTAGCTTGGGCATCCTCCACCAATTCCTCTAAGGGTAGTGCACTGGTAGGTGGATCCTGGATCAAGGTCTCGATCAAGTCATCCTCGGTTAGGGGGCCTCTCCTAGTGGTATCTAAGGTGCACAGAGGTGCTGAGTACACCTCGTCTTCTTCTCCTTCTTCCAACCAGAGTGGTAAATCATGCTCTAAAGAAGGTTGGGCAGGAGGGTATAGGACTAGATGCTTGGACATGGGACCATTTTTGATGGTCATGTTTCCTGCCCGACAACTTATGTAAGCATCTGCAGTAGCTAACCAAGGCCTTCCCAAAATGAGAGGATATCCAGTAAGCTTGGCCTTTGGTTGCAGAACCAGGAAGTCTACAGGGTATTCCCAAGAATCAATGGAGACCATGACATCCTCCACAATCCCTTCGGGAGTCACGGTGGAGCGATCTGCTAATTGCAGTACTGTCGAGGTCTTTCTCAAGGAACCCTGAAGATTGAGTTTAAGCATGGTATCCCTGGTCATCACATTGATGGCCGCCCCCAGATCAATCAAGGTGTGGGGGATAATGGTGCCATTGATGTGAACATCTACTACAAGACTTCCAGGATCTAGGTACTTTGGGCAGATGACTTGTCCTAGCATAAGGTCAGACAGTTGTCCTATGACATTGATAGTTGAGGCATCTTTCTTCCGTCTGCCTGGGTGTTTGAAACACTTCTCCTTAACCAGCTTGTTATATATTGGCACATCCTTGATGGCTTGGAGAAGTGGGATTTTTACACACAACTGCTTGAGCTCACCCAAAAGCTCATCTTCTTCTGGGTTAGGTTGTGTGGTGGCTGTTAGTCTCTCAGGAAAGGGTGGAATAGGCTTTGGTTCACTCTCTTGATGGTCTTCCTCATCCTCTGGGGGAGGAGGCTGGCGATCTGGAAGAGTCTTTCCAGATCTAAGATTGATCTCCTGGATCTCCATAGCATAGGTAGGGCATGAGGTTTCCCCAGTGTATACCTGCTGGGCCTGTATATTGTTGGGGTTCGGGTTGGGTTGAGCAGGCATTTGAGGTTGCCTTGGAGGAGCAGGAGGTAATGGTTGTGGTTGAACTGGAGGTGGAGGCAGAATGGCGGGTGGAGTGTTGTATTGGGGCCTCCACCCCGACTGAGGTGCATTCCATTGAGGCTGTGGCTGGGTATGTGAGTGATATGGATGAGAAGTAGGTTGAGTGGGGTACTGAGGTGGATAAGACCATGGAGGAGGCATGGACCATGAAGGATGAGCAGGGGGACCCCAGGAAGGCATAGGAGTTGACTGGTTGGGGTTGTAATAAGCTTGAGATGCCCCTTGCATCCCCTGCTGATAAGGTCTAGATCCTTGTGGCCTCCTTTGCTTGAGGTAATAGAGAGGCTCTGTGGGAGCTTCGGTCCCTTGGTACATGGCTTTAAACCCAGGTAAGGTTGGACATTGATTTGTTGGGTGGTCCTCCTCACAAACAAAACACACTTCAACCGAATGCAATGGGCATTCGTTCTTAGGGTGTCTTCTGGTGCACCTAGGACAGAAGACAACCAAGGCTCTCTCAGCTTCTTCTTTCTTCTGCTGGATCCTGAATGTGTCCAGCTGCATGGCAATGGTCTGTCTCACCTCACTCTTAAGATTTTCTAATTGGTTTGTAAACTCATGTTTGGAGAAAGGGACACCAGTGGAGAGGAGATTTCCTCTACCTCGTTTCCTAGCTGCCCTGGAATGATTTCTAAACACAGTCTTGATGTCCTCATAAGGCAGTTGGTAAATGTCCCCCCCAGCTAACATGTGAAGGGTGTCTAAGAGATCTTCAGGGACTCCTCGGAGTAGAACCAACTTGAGGGATTCAGGGTTAAGTGTGCACCTGGCCCGCTTATAGCTAAGTTGGAACCTCTCCTCATAATCCTCTAAAGACTCATCACTCCCCATGGTCATCCGAAAGAACTCTCCCTTGGTTTCCTTAGACCTACAGTAATCCCGATACTTGGTATTGAAGGCTTGCTGCATCTGAGCCCAAGTAGCGATGCTATTCCCAGGTAATCCCATGAACCAGCGTAGTGCTGCATCCTTAAGAGTGGAAGGGAAAAGCTTCAGCTTTTGCTCATCTTCAGTATAGTCATAGGTTCTACAAAGGACAGCAAACTCAAACAAGAAGGTATCACGATCCTCAATGGTCAGTCCATGGAAGTGAGGCAAGGCGGAGGGGCTAATGTTCTTCATTTTCATCTCTCCATTGGTCTCTCAGATGGGGAAAGCTCCTTCTATTCTCTCATCTTCTCTTCTATTATCAGCCATGGCTTCAGATGGAGTGGTCTCTAACTCTTCTTCTTCTATAGGGTCTTGGTATATCTCAGGATGTTCGCCTATAGGTTCCTCTGGGTCACTGTCACCAAAGAAGAGAGAAGGGTGACTCAGTGATGTGGTGGGGGTGTTTGGTAGGAATTTGCCTGATCTATCTCGGTTCCTACGAGGCATGAAATGGAAAGGACTTTTTTTTTTTTTTTGAGTGCTTTTGCTTTTTCTTTGGTACCTGCAAAACTGAAACAGAGTGATCTATAACTAACTATATTTCTCAAATGAAATTTGCGGAATTGGAAAGCTAATCTAGGAAAGCAAGAAATATTAATCTAGGAAAGCAAAAAATATTAATCTAGGAAAGCAGGAAATATTAATCTAAGAAAGCAGGAAATATTAATCTAGGAAAGCAGGAAATATTAATCTAGGAAAGCAGGAAATGCTAATCTATGAAAGCAGGAAATACTAAGCTAGGAAAGCAAGAAATACTAAGCTACTTTTGCAGAATGGAAATGAAATAAACTACTGAGCAGAAGTAAGAGTACGAAAGTAGAAGAAGAGCAACAATTACTAATACTCTGACGCTTCCCCAGCAACGGCGCCAAAAAGATGGTGAGCTCCAGTATTGTAGCAATAATGTTACAACTCTTGCGGTTTCCTGTCTCTCATTTTATCAACCCGGTAGTTCGTACAAACTTGGAAGCGACGGTGCTATATGCACAAGTACTAGCTCTTGTCGCAGCTGTCACTTGGTCAGCTGGCACAAGTCCGCTAGGGCTCAAGCCAACTTCTATAGGCTCTCAGAAGAAGCTTTCTAATTGATGGACGAAAGCTATTCTCAAAGGAAAACTACTCTACTTGACAAAATGGACTGAAAGCAAATCAAAGCATGTAAACCTAGGAAACCCTAATTTAACTAGTCTAACCTCTATAATGCAAAGAATGTGAATGAAACCTCAACCAATGCTGCTGTTACCTCTAATAAGTGGAAATGCATGGATCTAAGCTACTTGCATCATAAAAGACATGTTTTTGTATTTTTCCTTTAAGTGGATGGAATGATTGTGATTTTGTGCTAACTAGGGTTTGGTTGTGCAGATGGGATGGAGAAGGAAGGAAAGCGTGGGACAGGTTGGGGAGGCTAGGAGAGGTCCCTAGGGATCCTTAGCATCCATCCACAGAGGTTCCTCGCATTCAGATGCTCAGCAACCGAGTGAGTGGCCTCCTACAGGATGTCTACAGGGGATCCTACAGGATACACAGAGATTTCTACAGGATGTCTACAAATTGCTACAGGATGACCTACCGTGAGTGTTTGAAGTGATGGAGGAGTGATGGAATGGTAGGGGGAGATGTGTAAGGTAGGAATAAGGCTGGTGATGGCTCAGAAGTGGAAGAATAGGATAGGGAGTGAGTGTAGGGAGTAGGTTGGAAGATAGAGGACTAGGTCAACGAAAGGGCTATAGAATGAAGCTATGTGAGGAGTGAAAGACTTTGGGAGATAACAGAGTGGAGCAGGGGTCAACGATGTGTTTGCATGCGTGATCAAGATGGAGAATGAGGTAATGGAATGAGAGAGAGCAGTGTAAGTGAAACAAATGCTTATGACTGTCACCAAACCGAAAATGCATCAACATAAACTACCTGTGCGTATAAATTCAATGAACAACAATCCAAAACGCGAAGGAGAATGTGCATGAAGCTGTGATGAAGGCATGTGTGCAGGTGTGAATCATGTGGAAAGATCTATCATAACGAGACTATGTTGCAGCATGTATGAAGTGAAGAATTGCGTGTTTTTGTGGCTGGTATAGGCTGCGCTCCAATCTCCAAACGGAGATGGAAGTGGAGACTTCCTCAACCTTTTTTGCTGGAGCTCCAATGCATTATCAACCTGCTAATCTAACTAAACAACCGAGAGCAATTCAACCATAAACTAGTCCTATCTATGCTCATGAAAAAGACTAATTCAACAACCTGTAATTCAAATTGCATGTGAAAATGAAAACTCAGAGTGTTGAAACGAAATGCAAACAACACTACAGCAGAGGGGATCTATGGCTCTCAGGTTGGGCCGTAACCTGAGAGCTATAGTCTCCTTAAGAAAACTCAGAGCTAGATCAAAATCTGCCTTCTTTATTCATAATCTGAGGTTATGCCAAAACTGGCTTACAACAAGAACTAACACCGAGCTGTGCTCAAAAATTACAATAGTAATGCGAAAGTTTCAACAACCTATCAAAGGCTACGGCCTCTATACTTATGCAAAAACGATCATCCAACAGGTCTCCTTGATTTTAGGAACTCGGCTGTCCAACTGAAGTTTAACTTGGTGATCCTGTAGAATAGTTATGACTGTTGTTCCTGTAGAACAGTTGGCTGCCTCTATGCTTGGTGCTCTATGCTCGGTGGGGAGATTGGTTGGAGCTCGGAGCTACGGTGGGAATCACGAGGAAGGTCCCCAAGACTTTGGACATCCTCTCCTAAAAACCAGCAGTGCCACCTCATTGTCCCCTTGTCTCTTTTTTCGTGTCTTTTCTCCCTTTAACTGCAAAAAACCTGAAAGCATCATGCATTAGTCACGTAGATAATATGTATACCCTTCTTCCTACAAACAACACGAACAAACTAAGAAATGCATGCATAAGCAATAAAATATGAATGGTTTGAGCAAGTAGAATAGGCCAAAATGAGCCAAAATTGTACCAAAATTGGGGCTCATCAGACGTGCAAAACTACAAACTCTCAGAATTCAATATGAAAATCTCAGAATGCACGATGATGAAAGTGTGATAATTATTTCTTACATATAGATGAGATTGTTAATCGTATGAAAAACTTGGGTGAAGAAATAAAAGAAGTTACTTTGGTTGAAAAGGTTCTAAGATCTTCTTCTTCTAAGTCTGAATAAAAAGTTGTTGCCATAGAAGAAAAGCAAAATCTACAAAGCATTACCATGTCACAGCTGCATAGAATACTAACTTCTTTCGAAATGAGAGAAGGGGGACCATCAGACATGAGAGAATATACATTCAAAGCCTCGGGAAAAGGAGAATACAATGAGTCAAGACATATGTGAAAAGGAGAGGAAGAATCAAACTTTGTCAAGAACCTTCAATGGGGTTCTGGAAGATTCAGAGGTAAGCTACCTTTTAAATGCTTTGTTTGTGGAAGAGTTGGTCACTGTGTAGCCAAATGTCCTCATAAAGATAAGCTTGACAAAGGTAAGGAACCAGTTAGATGGAACAAAAAACATAATGTATGTAAGAATAGCTATTATACACATGAAGACAGTTATGGATTTTCAAATAGTGATGAATATGAACAATGCAATGATTATAGACTTTTGATGGCTTTTGAAGATGATGATTTCTTGGATGCTATAGATGAAGAAGGGCTTTATGAAGAAATTTCTAAACTTAAAATTTGTTTAGAAGAAAAGAATATGATTATAGATACTCTGACATTCCAACTTGCTGAAAGGGAAAAACACAATGAAAAGTTAGAATGTGAAATTGTGGGACTTAGAAAAGATATTGAGAAAACAAAGGCTCTTAATCTTAGATTTGCTAAAGGATCTGAAACTTTAGATGAGATTATCAAAGTGCAGTGTTCTCCTCTAATTGTGACAGGTCTTGGATATACTAAAGAAGCATCTCAAACACGCAAGACATCCACCTCCAAAAGTTATCTTGATGAAGCAAGGAGAAGTGAACAGGTTGACAATCGACAGCAAAGGCATAATGTAGATCAACAGGTAAATCTGGGAAAATTTACTTCAAGAAAGAACAGAGATCACCAATTAAATCAAGGGCAATCTACTTAAAGGATGAAAAGAAGTTACAACCAACCGTAGGCAAATCATTCTCAATTTTCCTCAAGAATGGATGTCAATGGAAACTACAATCATTTGGTCGGTAGGTTTGATAATCGCAAGAATTTCTTCAATGACCAATGTTTCTTTTGTCATAAATTTGGATACAAAGCTGCTCAATGTGTTGCCTATAAGACCATCATGACTAGCGAAGCTCAAAAAGAAAGGAGTATGATCGGGATCATAAAAAGAACCTACAATAACTTTTCTCCTCTTGAAAATGAAATACAATGTTCTATTTGTAACAAATTCGGTCATGAAGATTTTGAATGCAGGAGTAGGTTTCAACAAACAACTCAGAAGGACCAAGCTTCATTGAGTCCCAAAATATGGAGAAAGAAAGAATCACAACCAGAAAGATGAGGTATAGCCTTATATGCGGAAGGGAAGGAAAACCAGTGGTACATTAACAGTGGATGCTCGAAACATATGACAGGTGATAAAGAAAAACTTCAATCATATAGTACCTTAGAAAAAGAAAGGAAGGTCTCATTTGGAAATGACACCCCTGCACTCATAAAAGGTAAAGGTTCTATTCTTTTGAAAGAAAATGTCAAAGCTGGAAATGTTATGTATGTTGATGGCCTAAAGCATAATCTATTGAGTGTCAGTCAAATGTGTGATCAAGGAAATTAAGTAATATTTCGATCAAATGGATGTATTGTTCGTGAGCTTGATATAGGAGAAATAATGATCAAAGGCATAAGAACTCCAAATAACTTATACATACTCAAGGGAGGACAACAACAATTCTATCTAAGAAAGAATGATGAACATTGGCTATGGCATAGAAGAATGGGGCATCTAAGCTTCTCTCAGATAAGGGAAGCATGCAAATATTAGGAGGTTCGTGATCTCCCTGACATCAGAATTCCAGACAATACAATATGAAAATCATGTCAGTTTGCTAAGAAAACCAGAACTAATTTCCCTGAGAAGGAAGGATCAGCTAGTAGGCCACTTGAACTTGCCCATAATGATGTATGTGGTCCATCTAGGAAGAGGTCACCTCGAGGAGAAGAATACTTCATATTGTTCATTGACGACTTTTCGAGGATGTTTTGGATAGGACTTCTGAGGCATAAAGATAAAGCTTTTGAAAAGTTCAAAGCATTCAAAGCCTTGGTTGAAAATGAATCAGATCGCAGAATCAAATGCCTCAGGTCTGATCGAGGAGGGGAATTTACCTCGGATGAAATTTTCGATTTTTGTGAAGAACATGGAATAAGAAGGGAATTATCTACTGCAAGGACTCCTCAGAAAAATGGAGTAGTGGAAAGGATGAACAAAACAGTTCAACAAATGGCTCGTGCTATGCTTGATGAGTCTGGAACTCCCACAACCTTTTGAGGTGAAGCTGCATTTACCACAGTTACTATTCTCAACAAGACAAACGTCCGAGTAAACAACACTCAAACTCCTCATGAACTTTGGTATGGTAAGACTCCCACAATAAAATACTTTAAAATTTTTGGAAGCAAATGTTACATCAAAAGGACTGATTAAAACCTTGGCAAGTTTGAACCTAGAGAAGATGAAGCAATTATCCTTGGTTACTCTCCCCATAGCAAAGGATATAAGTGTTACAATAAAAGACTTAGAGAAATTGTTGAAAGTATTGATGTAGTGGTTGATGAAGAAGGAAACATTCCTAGGCAGATAAAATCCAAAGATTTCGAAGATGATGAGGACTATCCATCAACATCAAATCAGACTTCTGATGAAGAAGAAGCCCATGAGGCACCAAAAGAACAGATAAAGATAGAAGAAAAGACTCCATCAAGGTACATTCAGAAGAATCATCCAGAAACTCAAATTTTGGGGTAGAAAGAGGCAGGTGTACAAACAAGAAGAACTATCTCAGAAGCTTCAAGCTATATAGCATTGCTTTCCTCCACTGAACCACAAAATTTAAGTGGAGCATGCAAAGATGAATGTTGGGTCAAGGCCATGAATGAAGAACTTGAGTGGATTGAAAAGAATAATACTTGGGAGATGGTTCCTAGTCCAAATGATAAGAATGTCATAGGGACAAAATGGATATTCAAAAACAAGCTAAATGAAAATGGAGATTTTATTAGAAACAAGGCCAGACTTGTTTGTAAAGGGTATGCTCAACAAGAAGGTATAGACTTTGAAGAAAATTTTGCACCGGTTACCAGACTTGAAGACATAAGAATGTTCCTTGCCCTTTCCTGCTTTCAGAAGTTCAAAGTATTACAAATGGATGTGAAATCTGCCTTTTTAAATGGATTCTTAGAAGAAGGGGTGTATATTGAGCAACCAGATGGATTAATCCTTGGAAATGATCCAAAACTTGTATGAAGATTTAAAAAGGCACTCTATGGTCGTAAACAGGCTCCAAGGGCTTGGTATTATCATCTAGACAAATACCTACATCAACAAGGTTTTTCAAAAGGATCAGTAGATAACAATCTATATTTAAAAATTGATAATGATAAATTGCTAATACTTGTTGTGTATGTTGATGATATCGTCTTTGGTAGCAATGAAGGAGCCATGAGTCAAAACTTTGCCTTGGTGATGTAGAAAGAATTCGAAATGTCCTTGCTTGGTGAGCTGACATATTTTCTTGGCATACAAGTCCAACAAAATAAAGACAGTATCTTTTTATCTCAAACCACGTACCTCAAGCAGATCTTGAAGAAATATGGCATGGAAGATTGGAAACTAGTATCTATGACTATGGTAACATGCTGCCTCAGCGCAAATGATGAATCAGCAGAAGTACATCAACCAACCTATAGATCCATGATTGGTAGTCTACTCTATCTAACAGGTATCTGACCAGACATTATGCATGCAGTGGGAATAGTTGGAAGATTCCAGGCAAATCCAAAAGAAGCACACCTTCAGGCGGCTAAAAGGATTTTCAAATATCTTCAAGGAACACAAAACTATGGCTTATGGTATCCTAGAGATACAGATCTTACTCTTCATGCATATACAAATGCAGATTGTGTAGGAAGTGTGGATGACAGAAAAAGTACCAGTGGTGGTGCATTGTTTATGGGTTCCAGATTAGTATCTTGGTTCAGCAAGAAACAAAGTTATATTGCTTTATCTACAGCTGAAGTAGAATATGTGGCTGCTGCATCTTGCTGTACACCACTCCTTTGGATGATGCAAACTTTGCAAGACTTTCAAATCACTTGTACTCCACCTATTTCTAGTTTATGTGATAATACAAGTGCAATCAGTATTTCCAAGAATCCTGTCATGCATTCAACGACCAAGCACATACCTGTCAAATATCATTTTCTCTGGGAACAAGTGCTTTAACAAAAGGTCAAATTAGAGTATGTTCACTCCAAGGAACAGGTTGTTGATATACTCACCAAACCACTGCCCAGGGAGACATTTGAATACCTCAGACAGAAGCTAGGAGTAGTTGATGCATCATCTTGATGTTGAAACTTATTTTTTTTAGAGAAGAGTGGTTGTACGCGAGTTTTATGAGGATCATCTGCGTATATATGCCAGTTTCTGTGGATAAAGTCACGTATATGTTGGTTTGAAGGAAATCAGTGGACCAAACTCAAGATGAAAAGAGTATGATATGGGTTTGACAGAGACCATCTGGTACAGGTTCAGGGGTAGCATATACTTATAATAATCCATTGTTGGCATTATCTTAGAAGATCTTGTTTCAATTTCACAGTTTTTTTTGGTTTCAGGTGGAATAGGTGATGAGGAAGAACATGGTTGCTACTCTGAATGATGATTGACAGATGCTGCTAATGATAGTTGTTGATGACTATCATAGTGTTGTGGTAGATATTTCATCTCGATATCATGTATTTCTTTTCTTGTCAAGGTCATGTAACGACCTACTTTGGTTTCCCCACTATTTCTGGGATGGATGATGTAATGTTCTTGTTTTATCTTGTGTAAACTTTTGGTGTATCCCCACTTGGTTGGGTGGATGAGTCAATATAGGTATATCCCCACATGGTTGGAGATGGATGTATGTATGAGGCTTTGGTGATAGGAAGGTCATTTATGATGTATCTTCTTGTATCTTCTTGTAGAACATCTTCTTGCAGACCTTGCATATTGTCAGGGGGAGCATGGACAACACAGGAAAGAAGAGATTTCAGCATGTATTTAGGGGGAGAAAAACCATTTTCCCTTGATGTCAAAGGGGGAGAATGACTTTGAGTGACTTGGCGTTGCCATAAAGTCCAAAGTGGGAGATTGTTGGCATTATGACACAGGTTTAGCACTATGACATAGGTGTTGTCCTTGAGGACAACTCACTGAGATGGCAAATCACAGTTCAGGCTCTCAGAATGAAAGAAAAAGAGACATGCATAGTTTCCTCTTAACCAAGCCATGTATACATGTAGGATCATCGATCAAAAGGTGCGTATACATATGCACACACTTTCGTGCAAGAAAAAACACGTACATGTGGGAAAACGTATTTTATGGTCCATGGTATTTAGTCCTTGGTATTTGGACCTATGGTTTTGGACGATGGTATCTCGTCCGAAGTGTTGAACCTAGGTATTGGGTCCATGGTATTGATTCTCTGTGGTTTTGGATCATGGTATTGAGTAAGGCCTAAGACAATAAAGGGAAAGGAGATCATTAGGTAAACATATACACTCAAGCATTGAATATTTGATGAAGAGCGAGATCTAGAATACTGGTCATCGGGTAATGGTGCATAGCTAGATCTGAATCAAGGAGGAACCTAAGTGCTAGAAGAAGGATAATTTATATTGATGGGTCAAGATCTTAAGGCTTGAATGATCTGTACGCGGGTTCAACACAACAGAGGTGCATGTACACATTGGTTCATTAATTCAAAACAGTGTATACGTAGGTTGGCCTTAATACATCAGCGTATGCATGCAGGTTATGCATATTGAAGTAGCATACGTCTCATGAAATATGTTTTATCTACTTCTATTTATTGTTGCAATGTTCTGGGTTCACGATTGGTTTTGGTTATTGTCACTGTATTCTGGCTATAGCTTTCTGAGAAGTCATTGGCTGCTTTAGTATTGGTTTGTAAGATTGGTTAATGTAGTTATACTTGGTGTTTGATTGATGTTATTGATGGATCCAGTCTGAAAATTTATGAAACGTGGTCCCTGGAAGAAAAGAGAAGGTTGTAGCCTTCTGTAGGTGAGCACCTACATACTAGTACCTCAGCTAGTACAAGAGCTAAGGGGGTTGTAGCTCCCTTCCAAGAGAAGCTGGAGAACAACAGAAGGTTGTAGCTTGCGTACTGGTCTAAGACTGCACCAGTATAGAAACATTGTAAAAACAAGTTTCTAATTAAAAGAAGATAGAGACGAATTACAGTAGGTTGTTTTCACCACATTGTGTTTCCACCTTATATCTTGTGTTCTTATGTGTGACTGCCTATTATGTTTCACTATTCCTGGTTACTGTTTATATGTTTTTATGCACATATTAATGACCAACATCTGAAGAATAATTTAAATTACAAGTTTGCTGGTTATACGCTGGTTTCCTTAACTTCAGTTGCATACATACGTGGTTTTTACTAACTGAAGTAGCGTATGAAAATCTTATTGTGAAATGAAAAATAATGACCTGATAATACTAATTCACCCCCCCTCTCAGTATTATTTCCAACATAATATTCCATGCTATGAGGTACATATCTACACCATCAAATCGTCCATGACCTGCACCTTGCCTCATGTACCCCCACTTGAGGTATTTTTAAATCAATTTTAAGCATTAATGCAAGCATGATCACCTCAATGCTTGTTGCTAGACTAGATCTAATACAGTTGGAATGATACAGATAATAATTGTCTCTGTTAGGCATTTTGAATTTCAACAAACAAGTTCGCAATTGCCTATGAAGGATGTGGAAATGATTTCTTTCCTAGGAAACATCACCTCATAGAAATGTGGTTTAATTTTTCACTGTTTAAATATATTATTGAAACTAACAAAATCAACATGCCCACTCAGTAAATAATTTTAGTAAACTGTACAAGTTAAACTTCTATTGTGATCAAAGAGGCCTGCATTTGTCATTTAGCAACACGATTTCACATCATTAGGTATAAGGCCAACCTGCCGCTGCTTTAATCTTACATTTTACTCTTTCGGTGATGCTTGAATTTTTTGTCAATTCCAGTTGAGAAAGCTAGAGGACAATATCAACTCTCTAACAACCACGCATCTGACTATAGCATAGAATGAAATATGCATTTTCTAGAGATGTAGTAATGACATTCTCGAAATTCTAGCATAAAGTGGATAAGCATGAGGTGCCTTTGAATGTTGTTTGGCTTTCAGCTGGCGTCTTGTTTTGCATGGAACTTACTGTGAGTACACAAGACTTACGTTTAGTTTAAAGTGTATGAATTTTGTAACATTTTAAGCTAGCCCTCTCATAATATACTAACAATTTTGCTATCTTGGAAATAATATCCTTTGTTTTTGATAAAAAAATATTCTAGAATTTCTTTGATTAATATGCCATGCTATGAGGTACATATCTATACCATCAAATAATCCATGACCTACGCCTTGGCTGATCCTCACCCACTTGAGGTGTTTTGAAATTAGTTATCTGCATTAATGCAAGCCTAATCACCTCAATGCTTGCTTCTAGACCACATTTGATACAATTGGAATGATACAGATAATAATAGTCTCTATTAGGCATTTGGAATTTAAATAAACAAGTTCACAATTTCCTATGAAAGATGTGAAAATTATTTCTTTCCTAGGAAACACCACCTCATAGAAATGTGGTTTAATTTTTCACTGTTTAAATAGATTGTTGCAACTAACATAATCAACACACCCACTCACTCAAGAATGTTAGTAAATTGTACAAGTTAAACTTGCATTGTGATCAAAGAGGCTTGCATTTGTCATTGAGCAACACGATTTCACATAAATAGGTAAAAGGCCAACATGCCGATGTTTTAATCTTTTCCATACATCATTGAAAGAGTAGGTTACTTGACTAATTATTCATTTGGTACTTATAAAGATAACGTGATAGGCTTCAATCAGAAGCATGACATGCGTGTATTCTCTATGTGGAAGACCAAATGTGGGGTGAAAATGCATTGAAGTTACAAATGGAACATACCTTGGCACCATTAATAGATTGAAGAGCCGATGGTGGGGGTTCGATACCGGGTTCAACAATCTCCCGTTTTGGCTCCTACCTTTTGAAAAATTAACAAATCCTCCATAGTCCTGAAACCTAAAGTGCATTGAAATTACAAATGAAACATACCTTGGCACCGTTAATAGACTGAAGAGCAGATGGTGGGGTTTCGATACTGGGTTCTGTAATCTCGCGTTTTGGCTCTTGCCTTTTGAAAAATGAACAAATCCTCCATAGTCCTAAAATGTAAATGCATTAACGCTTAGTTTTTTCAAAAATGTTGAAATTTTACCTCACCATAAATGAATTAACGCTTATTTTTTTGAAATTTTTTAAATTTTCCCTCACCAAAAACAATCGATACAAATTTAATTATATTTAAGCAATTAACTACTCTTAGTCTTACATATTTTTTTCGTTTATGTTCAAAAACATTGATCACAAAGTGGTATTTATCATAATAGCAATAATTATCTAATTTTAACGTTAGGTTTTATATACAATGATTTTGTTGTTAAAGTTTAGTAGGCAGAATTTGAGATCTCTCAAAGGAAACAAGTGCTTTTCACTTGGTTGTACTAAAAACATTTATGTATTGTTGCATATTAGGTGGGTGCAAGAAAAAGAGAGTATATAGTAAGTGGCTTCAATAGTTAAAAACAAGTGTTAGTTTCTTAAAAGTCAAAGTCATAGGAAAAATTTGGAAGGGGTGGGGTATGTATCCTTATCTAGGTTAGATAAATTCAAATTGTTTTGTGAATGGGGTTGTAAGACCCTTTTTTTTCATCTTGAGAAAATCAAGTCCTCTCCTAGTCACTCACATATTTTAGGTTATCATAAGAAAAATAGTTTTTTCCTTAAGATGTGAACATTTCATTTTAGCAGTGTGATAATACAGTTTCAGCAAGGCATTAACAAATGAAACGAGTATGCACATTTGGGGTGCTAGTGTTATGTTATACTTGAGGAAACAACACATGTCTAGGAAGACTCTAACAAGGGTTGAAGAGGTGGAATAGTTGTGAAGTAAACTTAAGACATTTGACAAGTTGCACGAAGGAAACTTGGCAATAGTACTAAGTGAACATTCCTCGACCAATATTCATACCATCTCCTAGGCACAACCACTTTGCAAGATGAAGCAGAAATGTGAAATACATGTGTGACCCACTAAAGAAGCTGGCAAGGTTGTTGCAACATATATAGATGGTTATGTCAGGTTTCAAAAGGAGGTGTTGTAACTTGGAAGGTGACCATTGGAGTAGATTTGTCATGGAGTGCCAAGGAGGTGCAAGCATCTAATAAGGAGCAAATTATACAAATCCAACAAATAGGCCATATTGGGTTAGGATATTACTATTTGGGATATCCAAATTTGAAGCTGAATTTTATGGCATTGTAGTCTAAGAAAATGGGTGCATGCCACATCTTAATAGTATCTTGGACTTTTGGTGTGTGTTCGTGCAGTTAGTGCATTTTGTTTATTGATCACTAGCTAGAATGTGTACCATGGAGGCAAAAATGCCACAAGTTAGAGATCAATTAAGAATTTGGCATCATAAGGTGTGTTATGCCATAGTTTGGAGGAGACAACTGGAACCATCGTAGAGTGTGATGGGTTGTGCCATCAAGTTAGGTCCACCTACCTGGGTTGAGGTGTAAAGGTACCTTGTGAGTTTATGAAAATGATTACAATGCTTGCCTATATAAAGTGTTTATGATATAATGTTAATGATTTTTTGTTGGAGAATGGAAGAGGAAAATAAAAAAGGAGAGGCATTGAGGTTTGTTGTAAATTAATTAAAAGGAATTGAAAATGTCTCCTTTTATGTGGATTGTTCAAGTTGTCTGTTCAAATAGGACTCAATTTTGGTTGTGGCTAGGGAGTTGGCCTCAAAATCATTGTTTGAGTACTCTAAAAATCCAAGACCTAACATATCTAAGCTAGTCCATTAGATATATTCATCTTGGGCGAAGGTTGGAAAGGCTAAGGTACAAATCTCTCCTCTTTAATGTGTGTTATAAATCTTACATTTGAGAATGCTAAAAGCAAGGTCACAATCTTGAAAGGAGGTCCTTGATTTTACCAAAACTCAACGCCAATTCTTAATCCATTGTGTGATTCTTTCTATTTGTTTTTGGCTTTGAACGATGAGATCTATCTTTGCGTCAATTTATCTATTTTTCATTTCATTTATGTGTTGAGAAGATCTTAAGTTCTATAGGGGATAAAATCATTATTTTCAATACCCCTCCCTTGAAACCAGGTAAGAAGGTGGTGTGCCCCATTTTGTTGTCGTACTTTTCAACCTTAGTCTCTCTTGTGAGGATGTCGTTGAATAGAGGGTATGCAAAGGAAGTGGAAATAATCAAAACTTCATGTTGAGTCAAAGGATGAGTAGGTATTATAGGTGTCTCTAGAGGTATTACCAATATCATGTTAGGGAGTGTTATGGAGTGCCACAAAAACACAAGGGAGAACTAGTTCAAAATGCATGGAAATGAATGAATAAGATTGTGTGATAGGGAGTGCCAGTGAGTCTCAAGTGTGTTAAGGAGGGAGTGACAAGGTTATATGCTAGGAATATTCAAGGCATTTTAGAGTTCTAGGGCGTGTCAGGGAGTGCTAAGGTGTGCTTGGGAGAGCCAAAGCATGCTAAGGAATGTAGGGGATGCTAAAAAATATAGAGAACCAATATGTGCCAAGTGCTAGAGTGTGCCAATGCATGACAGGGAGCGTTAGGGATTGTCAGGGAAACACATGAGAGAACTAGTTTCAAATGCATGGAAATGAATGGACAAGACTATGTGACATGGAGTGTTTGTGAGTTTTAGGTGTGCTAAGGAGGGAGTAACAAGGTATGCTAGGTAGTTCCAAGTACCTCTAGAGTGTCAGGGTAGCATCCAAAGATGTGTTAGGTGACAGGGTGTGTCAATGTGTGCCAAGTAGTGTCATGGAAACACAAGGGAGAACTAGTTCAAAATTCTTGGAAATGAATAGATAAGAATGTGTGATAGGGAGTGTCAGTGTGTTTTAGGTGTGTTAAGGAGGTAGTGACAATGTTATATGCTAGGCAGTGCTAAGGCATGTTATAGTGTTAGGGAGTGGTAGGGTGTGGTACAGAGTGCCAAACCATGCCAAGGAATGCAGGGGGTGTTAACACATGCCACATAGTGTCAAGGGATTGTTAGACGTGTAAGGTGTTATGACATGTCAAGATGTAAACTATGTTGCTTAGCTATTTTATGGCCATGCTTGGACATGAGCCTTGACTTGCTAACTTGTAACTTGTTAAGTGGGATAAGTTGAAATTGGACATGAGTAGCCTAAGATGAGTTATAGTCGATTGTTAGGTGAACAAGACATAGTCTAGTTGTAGTATTCGTAACTTGGTCAAGTTGCTGTAGTTGACGAAGGACTTTGTTGGGTTCCGAAGTCCCAAAAAAAGTAAGGGTAGTTGTGAGGGAATGATAGCTAAGGAGTATCAAGGCATACCAAGGAATGAAAAGGCATGCTAACACATGTTAGGTAGTTTTAATGCATACTGAGGAGTGTTAAGGAGTGCCAAGGATGTTGAGAAAACTACGGCAGAATAATTAGGTGATTTCTATTCTTATGATAATTGCTTGTGAATGCATTTTACTTTTTAAGGTTAGGATCTTCTATTTACCTAGATTATTGTAGTTTTCTTCTTTATAAAACAACTAATAATGCATAAACAATGAAGAGACAAGAGACATAAATAACAGGTTATCATCCAGACCCAAAACCTCTCCAACATGAGAGAAAAACCCAAACTAATTCTTCTTCTTATAGAGACTTCAATTGATGAATACCAAGACCATGACCTAGACCCTTGACTCAACATCCTCTCCAAGGCCAAGTCACAAGCCTCCTTGATTCAGCTTCCTTATTTTTCCTTGAGTGAATGATAATCAAGCTTCTGCCTTCAATAACAAGATTGTCCTTCAAATTTAAGTTCCCTCGATTAGATTTGCATTTCTCGTCCCCCCTACAGAAACCCTAGCATATGTGGTTGACCAACCTTTTGCACAGTGATCTTCTTTGGTTGGATGGTATGACCTCTTATTATGATTTGGCTTGAAACCTTGTTTATCTTCTTCCTTGATTCGACTTCTTGGACAACAACAAGACCTTCAACCCTTTCCGTAGTAGATATTTCTTCCTTCCTTCGCATGTGTGGAGGTATTATCCCTACAGAAGACCCATAAACAACACCAAAATCCTTGCTCTTCATTTCCTTATCTTTGTTGGTTATCTTCACACTTATTATTCTAGGCTTGACCAAATTTGCTTGTCCACAAATGGAGGTTGAGTTGCCCTATATATAGTGTTTCGTACATCAAAATAAGTCGACTTGTGATATAGGTAAACTAACTTAACATTCTAGAAGAATCCTTAGGCCAACATCAAGAAGAGTTTGTGACAAGGCCTTCAAGGGCTAATAAATTTTATTTTACAATGGATTACATGCCCAAAATGGATCTTCAATATTTTACATTTACTCTATGAATTTTATGACTTGATGACCAAACCTAATAGCTCATGATGGGAGCTTTAACTAAAACTAACATTCCTTGATCATGAAACCCATGATTCAAGAATTACAAAAATAATTTTATTTTATTCTTTACATTAATTACATAAAATCACAATTACACATGTCATTATGAAGAATGAACCTAGTTACACTTTTCAACAAGGGAATCACAAGGGAGAACTAGGTCAAAATGCATGGAAATGAATGAATAAGAGTGTGTGCCAAGGAATGTTAGCAAATTCTAGGTGTCCCAAGGACAAAGTGTGTGAGGAGAAGTTCATAATAGGACTCGTAGGAGGCAAGCATATGGTTGCGATAAGGGGCTAGACAAAGCAGTTTCAAACAAATGGAAACTTTGGGTTGGGCACAACATTATTTTTCCAATGCCTTGGTTGGGTTCCCAAACTGCAAAAAAAGTAAGGTTATCTATGAGGGCATGGTAGGTACTGAGTACCAAGGTGTGCTAAGGAATGATAGGAAGTACTAACACATGCAAGACAGTTCCAAGGTATGTTAGGCATGCCAAGACATGCCAAGCGCTAAGGCCTACCAAGATGTCCCAAGTGTCACAGTGTGGGGTGAACACATGCTAGGGAATTTTAGGGCCAAGTGTCAAGGAAACACAAGGGAGCACTAGTTTCAAATTGATGGAAATGAAGTGTTAATGAGTTTCAGGTGTGCTACAGAGGGAGTGAAGATATATTGTAGATAGTTCCAAGGCATGCTACAATGATAGGGAAGCATACCAAGGTGTGCGAAGTGCGAAGGTGTGACAATGCATCCTAAGTGTTAGGGAGTGCTAGGGAAACACAAGGGAGCACTTGGTCAAAATCCATGGAAATGAATGAATAAGAGTGTGTGACATGGTATGCTAGGTAGCGCTATGTCATACTAGCATTCCAGAGTGACATGTGGACAAGATGTGTTAGTTTCCAAGGTGTGCCAACACGTGCTAGGAAGTTTTAAGGGGTGTTAGGGAAACACAACGGAGCAATAGGTGAAAATAATGCATGCAAATGAACAATTAAGAGTTTGTGATAGGAAGTGTTAGTGAGTTCAAGGTGTGCTAAGGAGGGAGTGATAAGGTATGTTAGGTAGTGTTAAGTCATGTTAGAGGCCAAGGAAACATGCCAATACGTGTCAAATGCTAAGGTGTGTCAATGCATGACAGGGTGTGTTATGGAGTGTTAGGGAAACACAAGGGAGTACTAGTTTCAAATGGACGGAAATGAATGAATAAGAGTGTGTGGCAAGGAGTGTTAGTGAGTTCTAAGTGTGTTAAGAAGGGAGTGACAAGGTATGCTAGGTAGTGCCAATGAAATATAGAGTGCAAGGGCGACATGCCAAGATGTGCCAAGTGCCAGGGTGTGCCAATGTGTGTCAGGGAGTGTTAGGGAGTGCGATGGAAGCACAAGGGAGAACTAGTTCAAAATGAATGGAAACTAACGAATAAGAGTGTGTGATAGGGAGTGTCAGCGAGTTCCAAATGTGTTAAGGAGGGAGTGAGAGATTTATATGTTAGGTAGTGCCAAGGAATGTCATGGAGTGGTAGGTTGTGCTAGGGAGTGCTAAAGGATGCCAAGGAATGTAGGGGATGTTAACACGTGGCACATCGTGTCAAGGGATTGTTAAACATGCCAGGTGTTATGGCATCTGAATATGTAAACTATGTTGCTTAGTTGTTTTATGGCCATGGTTGGACATGAGCCTTGACTTGGTAACTTGCTAACTTCGATGAGTGAAGATTGGGCATGAGTAGCCTAAGATGATTTATAGGCCGTTCTTAGGTGAACAAGGTATATTATAGTTGTAGTAATTGCAACTTGGTCAAGATGTTGTAGTCGAGGTAGGACTTGGTGGGTTCCTAAGTACAAAAAAAAATAAGGGTAGCTATGAGGGCATGATATTTAAGGACCGACACAATGTGCCAAGGAATGAAAATGCATGCTGGCACACTCCATACAGTGTCAATGAATGTCGAGGAGTGTTGGGGAGTTTCAGGGCCTCAGAAAGGAGGACTAGGTCAAAGTGCATGGAAAAGAACGAACAAGAGTGTCTTCCAAGGAGTTTCAGTGAATTTTAGGTGTCCTAAGGACGAAGTGTGTTAGGAGAAATTTAGAATAGGAATTGAAAGAGGTAAGCCTACAATTGTCATAAGGGGATGGACAAAGAAATTTTAGACAAAGGGAGACTTTGGGCTAAGGACAACATTTTTTTTTCAATGACTTATTTGGGTTCCAAGAAGTGATAAGGCATGCCAAGAAGTTCTGGGTGCCAAGGTGTTAGAACAACACATGCTAGGGAGTGTTAGGGCCAAGTTCAAGGGAAACACAAGGGAGTTGTAGTTTCAAATGCATGGAAATGAATGAATAAGAGTGTGACAAAGAGTGTTAGCTAGTGAGTATGAGGTGTGCTAGGTGTCAGGGAGTGCTATGGAGTGCCAAAGAATGTAAAGAAATGCAGGGGATGCTAACACATGCTACATAGTTCCAATGAATTATTAGGCGTTCAATATGTTATGGCATGTCAAGGCATAAAATTTGTTTCTTAGTTGTTTAATTTTATGACCACGGTTAGAGGTGAACCTTGTCTTCGTAACATTTTAAGTTGGATGAGTTGAAATTATACATGAGTAGCCTAAGATGAGTTATAGAAAGTTCTTAGGTGAACAAGGCCTAGTCTAGTTGTAGTAACTGTAACTTGGTCGAGCTGTTGTTATAGTTAAGTTGTTGTTATAGTTGAGGTAGGATTTTTTTGGGTTCCCATGTTGCAAACAATTTAAGGGTAGTTGTGAGGGCATGATAGCTAAGGAGTGCTAAGGCGCGCTAAGGAATGAAAATACATTCTAACACGTGCTAGATAATTTTTTGGTATGATGGTTTTATTTAATATCATGGTGTTACTTTTATTGTCCGCTTTGCATAGCACTATTTTTCCTAGTTTGGAACATTACAGTCAGTGAGCTCTAGGTGTGCTAAGGAGGGAGTGAAAAGGTATCCTATGCATTGCTTCCAAGGCATGCTAGAGTGCTAGGGAAGCATACCAAGATGTTCCAAGTGCCAAGGTGTGCCAATGCATGATAAGGAGTGTTAGGTAGTGCCAAAGAAACATAAGGGAGCACTAGGTCAAAATGCATAGAAATGAATGAATAAGAGTGTGTGACAGGGAGTGTCACCAAGTTCCAAGTGTGTTGAAGAGAGAGTGACATGGTATTCTAGGTTGCACTAAGTCATGCTAGATTGTTAGGGTAACATGCAACCAAGATGTGTCAGGTGTCAGGGTGTGCCAACATGTGCTAGGACATGTTAGGGAATGCTAGGGAAACAAAAGCGAGCACTAGGTCAAATTAGTGCATGCAAATGAACAAATAGGATTTTGTGATAGGAAGTGTCAGTGAGATACATGTGCACTGAGTGAGTAACAAAGTATGTTAGGCAATGCTAAGGCATGCTAGACACCAGGACAACATGACAAGATGTGTTAGGTGCTAGGGTGTGCCAATGCATGCCAGAGAGTTTGATGGAGTGGCAAGGAAACAAACGAGATCACTAGTTTCAAATACATGGAAATGAATGAATAGGACTGTGTGAAAGGGAGTTTTAGTGAGTTCTAGGTGTGGTAAGGACGGAGCGACAAGATATGTTAGGTAGTGCTAAGGAATGATAGAGTGCCAAGGCAACATACCAAGATGTGTCATGTGTTAGGGTGTGTCAATGCGTGCCAATGAATGTTAGGGAGTGCCACAAAAACACAAAGGATAGCTAGTTCAAAATGCATGGAAATGAAGAAATAAGAGTGTGTGATAGGGAGTGTCAATGAGTTTGATTTTTTCTAAGGAGGGAGTGACAAGGTTATATGCTAGACAGTGCCAAGGAATGCTAGAGTGCCATGGCATTTCATAGAGTGCTAGGGTGTGCTAGGGAGTGCAAAACATGCTAAGAAAGGTAGGGGATGCTAACACATGCCACATAGGTCTAAGTGACTATTAGACATGCCATGTGCTATGGCATGTCAAGATGTAAAATGTGTTTCTTAGTTGTTTTATGGCCATGGTTGGACATGCACCTTGAATTGGTAATTTGTTAAGCGGGATGAGTTCAGATTGGACATGAGTAGCCTAAGGTGTGTTATAGGAAGTACTTAGGTGAACAAGGCATAGTCTAGTTGTACTAACTATAACTTGGTTAATTTGTTGTAGTCAGGGCAGGACATGGTTGGGTGTCAGCCAAGTCTAAAAAAATGTATGGGTAGTTGTGAGGGCATGATAGCTAAGGAGTGTCAGGGCATGCCAAGGAATGAAAAGGTGTGCTAACAAATGGCAGATGATCTCAATGGATGGTGAGGAGTGTTAGGGAGAGTCAGGGGAAGACAAGGGAGACCTAGGTAAAAATTCTTGGAAATGAACTAGGTCGAAATGCATCAGAAAGATACTGAGGTTTGAGCCCTCTAATTGCAATGAAATCACGTCCTCCCCATTTTTCATGAAATGCTTTGAAGATGTCAACTGTTTAGGGTTTTGTCAAAGAGTGCAAGAATTAGGTTACCATGAGCATCTCATAGGTATATTTTCCCTCACCTTGAGGAAGACAAGATCACCATTGTAGGGACTAATTTCATGTTTTCAGTGGATTCCATCTCTCAAGCTATAGGCTTACCAAAACACGGTGAAAACTGGTTCAAAGGCATGAACCTAGACCTAGAAGAGTACAAACCCTACTTGAAATCACAATACAAAGGAGCTCACTCACATGATTTCCCATTTAGATACTTGTTGTAGAGAGATGACGATTAATGAAGGTTGTCATGATGTTCTTCATATGTGAGGGTATATTTTCTAGGCTATATCAATACCACATAATACTTCTCATGCGCTTTACAACTACCAAGTCTTTAAATTTGTCTAGCTACTTGTATAGGAACCTGATGAAAATGTCTAAAAGGGTGTAATTGAAAGGTAAAATTAATTATCCCAACCTCTTCAACCATAGGTTTATATAGGTTATAGTACTCCATTAGTTGAAAGAGGAGAACATGACATGGGACACCTTCATTGAGGCAGCCTTGAAAACCCATATAACCACTTCACCAAGCCAGCACCAAACCATGTCAGTACAACCCATGGAGGTGGGGTCATCAAGAAAACATGATGAGGTTTCCAAGGCACCTAGTCCTGAGGTGACCAAGATGTATCAGAGAGGTAGAAGCCTCGTGTTTGCTCCTCAAATTGAAGAAGGGGCCAAGCCAACTACATCAACAGAAGATGGATCACCATCACAACATGAGGCTTCTTTGCATGATGAGGAACCCATTGAGCACGACTTTGACCTAGTTGACTTGGAGGCACAGGATGAGCATAAAATCCTACAACAATTCATCAAAGAGAAGGATTATTAGATCATGGAACTCAAGGAAAATTTGGAAAGGGACAAATTCATCATTTCATTCCTTGAGCAAGAAAACAATCAACTTAAGGCAAAACAACTAGTCATGGAGAAAGAGCAATTCAAAGCCAAGAAATAAGAGATGAAAGGAAAGGCAGTGGTGGACCATGAGGACATTGGGAAATATGAAGGACATGTGGCAAGGAAGAGACCAAGGTAAATGGGTATTAGGAAGGCACTTCACAGGGAAAGAGAACAAAAAGCCACCAATGGAATATTTGACCTTTGAAGAGAGGTTTGCCATGGAAATAAATGAGGACAGTGAGTTTTGGCTTGACAAAGTCAATTTACACATTGAGAATCTCCTTGACAAGGAAAAAATTGATAACAATTTGCAAAATAAAATGGCCATCCATTATTACAGAAGGAATTAGGTTTCCAAGGCCAAAATCAAGCAGTTGAAGGAAAAACAAAAGGAAACCCTAATCAACCAAGAGGAGAAGGGTAAGTTAGATTTTCTTGATCATCCATCCATGATTGCATAACATACCTCATATGGCATCTTTGGACAAATTTTGTGAGTATTTGGAGAAAATTGTGTTTTGGTGCAAGTTAGTGCAGACTTGCAATTTTTTTGCAATTTTCTATCTAGGAGCACAGTGAGATCATGCTATTCTTCTTCCTCAGGGATCCAAATGATAAAAAATCAAAATTTTTGGAAGTATTATGGACCCCTATCAAAACCAATTTCACAAATTTCTTGGTTTGAGGCCCAATTTTTGAGAAATTTGCAAAAAAGAGGCAAAAATCACCTTTCTACCCCTCTTTTTCCATTTCATTGTGCACCTAGGGACACCTTGGGAGAATGGCCATATCTCAACCAAAAATGGGTCATTTTGAGTGAAAAAATACTCTAAATAAATATACACTGTCCTAGATTTCCATAAAATGCTTATGATCTAGATTTGGACTTCAAAAAGGCACTCAAAAACATCCTCCAACATCTCGCTCCACACCTGGAAATCTCTGAGATTTTTGTAAAATTTTCACTGTGTAATTTTTTATAATTCCTAGTTTGACTTTGGTAAAAGTTAAAAGGATGAAGTAGATGAATGTGAGGGGTAAAAGTAAATGGAAATAATGGGTGGTTAATATTTGTAAGCTTTTTTTATGTAAATTTGACCTCATTTATGGGAGAGGCTTGAGCCAAAGTTAATTGTAAAAGTTGTTTTTATCTTCCATAGACATTAGTGTTTGGTTAGAACACCTCATGGAACAGTTCCTAGAGTCATGGATTCGACCCTTGAGAGTGTTAGCCCCATAATTTTCTCCCAGGCTTTTGGACATTTTTCCCTTCCTGAATTATAACCATTTACGACTGTTTTACCTCTCTTATACACCCTCATCTTGCACTAGTCCAAGAATGATGACATATTTCGTATGAAATTTATATTTCATATTTTTAACTTAACTTAGCATTAATTAATTATTTATTACATGATTTCTTGCTTATAATCACTCTTGCAACTTATCAATATCTCCAATGTTTATTTGGTATTCAAGTGCTTACTGTGACCACTGATCCTAGTGCAGGATTAGATCTTGCACAGGTGCTAGCACAACAAATCCTTGTAGTATATCTGGACCTCCTTGATCACCGCCTCATTTTACGCAGCTTCAGCCATGATAGCAAGATAGATCTGAAGGCAGCAGAGCTTCAGCCACGATAGCATGATAGATCTGAAGGCAGCCGAGCTTCAGCCATGATAGCAAGGTCAATCACAGGTAGCTGAGATCGGATTTATGAAGAACGAACAGCCAGACATTGGCTACAAACAGTTTTGTTAAACTACCTAATTTTGAAGGTCAAAAGCTAAATTCTGCTTATCGGTTATGTAATTGGTTAAATAATCCTTTTTGCCTTTGGCCAAGGATCTATATAATGTGGAATGTAAATAGGACGAGATAGTTTTTTTGACAGAAGTTTGTATACAACAAAGATATAACCAGAGAGGTGGTAACAGGCTTGTATTTTGTTATCGCACAAATCTGTGTTGGACTATGTATTCACGCATGTATTTGCCTCTATGAATTAATAAGAAGGGAGCTCTGCCTCATGTTTCATAAATCGTATTTATGTGTTTGAAAGCTGGTGAATTATTAAAGTACTGAGCAACATTTCTATTTGAAATGGAAACACACTGCTTGGCTAGGGCCTAGCCAGCCCAGCACATTTACCCTATTTCATGTTTCCTGTAATTTATGTTTATATATTGGCAAGTGTGATTTAATTTCCAGCACATGTATTCCTATCTGAGTGAAAGTGGATCGAATGTGTGAAGTAGTTAAATTTCATTTCCCTGCATTTGATTTTGGATTGGTTTTCCCACCTGGTTCAAGCAGGAGAAATCAACCTGCACCAGTGCATGTTGGTGTGCTATTCATTTTCCTGCACCTCATTTCGGATTGGTTTTTCCGCCTGGTCCAAGCAGGAGAAATAAACCTGCACCAGTGCACGTTGGTGTGCTATTCATTTTCTGCACTTATGTTTGATTGGTTTCCCCACCTGGTCTAAGAAGGAGAAATGAACGTCCACCAGTGCACGTTGGTGTGATACAGCAAGCCTTTCTAGTTTACTTCTCGCAATTTCCTTGCTTTCATTAACACTTCATGATAGGATAGATTATATGTATTGTTTGTTTATTTCTGCACTCTGTTAAAATCATAAGCATTCATTTTTATGTGTGCAATTTGATAACACTTGCAGTAATTAAACACTTATTTCATGAATTAAATACTAAGTACAAGAAGCCCTGATTTGGTGCAAGAACTAGTTTCTTGCCACGACATCTAAGTGCTCTGAACCTAAAAAAGTTCAAACCCTTACAGGAAGTAAAGCGCTTTTAGTAAAGACACCATTTTTACGCTTTGCATAGATATCTGTTCCTGCACTAGTGCAAGCAGACTGCACTAGCGCAGGACAGATTAGTGCAAGAAGGAAATCTCTACATAAGCAGGTTTGAAGGGCCCATCTCATGAGATTGCTAAAGCGTATCTACTAAAGAAAAACACACACTCAGTAGTTGATCAATAGTTTGCTAGAGTGATTTCCCCTTTATTTCTAAATCCCTTTTGCAAATGCATTCTTCCTTGTTCCAGTCTTAGATTATTTTGATGGTTCAAGTTGCCTTTTTCTCTTTTTAGTTTGATTCTGCAATATTTCCTTTAAAGAAAGTAGAGATTGAGATTAGAAATATTCATACCATCTTTGGCATTGCCTGTGCTTTGTCTCTAATTTTACTAATCCCCCGGGTTGACAATTTAATTCCTACACCCAACATTTTTTCGTCGTTGCCGGGGAGGCGATTTGATTTGGTAAGAATTTTCTAATTACAATAGAGGTAATTTTTCCTTCATTTTTGCAGTATTTTTTGGAAACGCTTCTCTGAAGGAATTTTACTGGTGTTGGTTGACTTCTGACAACATTTTTTATTACAAATTGTTTTGTTATTTTTCTTTCTTTTTTTTTGAAATGAATGCCTAATAAAGGTAGGGGTTCAAAGCCCACTAAGGGCCGAAATAATTTTGAAAACAATTTCATATTGGGTCTCCTTCTGTGAGTAGGAAGCCCAATCATGCAGGAACAATCCACTGGGATTCTGGTGACAACAACTTAGGTGTGATTCAATCTATAGGGAGAAAAAGGGAAACAATGGCAGGCCACTAAGATCACGGGGAAAGGACTGATGAAAACCAGGTAAGTGGGGAACAATCCACTTTTGTGTTTCCAATTGTGGACCCTCGTACTATGGCACAGATGAAGAAAATTCCACCATTAGCTCTCCCTCATTTCCATGGTAAATTTCATGAAGATCCTGACTCTTTTGTATTCGAGTTTCATATTTCATGTAGAAGTTATGATTATTCAACTGATGCTCAGAAGCTAAGATTATTTCCTATTACTCTCAAAGACTCATCTTTAGCTAGTTTATGGGGTTAGGAGGAAACATTATAGCCTCTTGGGATCAAATGAAGAGAGTGTTTTACTCTAAATATCAAGAATATTGCAAAACCTGGGACATGTAGGATGAGATTTTTACAATCATATAGGATGACGATGAAACTCTTGAAGACTACCTAGAAAGATTTCTGTATATTTTACAAAGGTCGAAACATAAGCTTTATTCTAGTACTATTAGAACCTTGTTCTTAAGATGACTTACTGATAATGCTAGAAATAATTTAAATCTGTTAAGGAGAGGTGATATTTCTCAGCAAACTTTTGAACAAATTTGTGAATTATGCAAGAAATTTTCAAGAAATCAGTATAGATCCGGTAGAGGAACTAGAAATAGAAATATAAAAATCGAATCTACTTATGCTATGATTATTGGACTAGAAAATAAAATGGAGAACATGAAAATTGACATAATGAATATTGTTACCAGACAATTGGAATCTTTAAAATTTCAAGAAAAACTCATGAAGGAACAAGAGTCATTAAGTATTTTGTGTCCAAAATGTAGAGACAAGCATCCTCCTAAAGAGTGTCCTCTCAATTTAAAAGAAGCTAATAAGATTGCTATTTGTGCAAAAGACCATGTCACAAAAAAATGTCCCTCTATGCTGGGACTTAAAGCTGTATTTACAGGGAGACAACCTAAAGCTCAATACTTGTATGCTATGGGAGAAAAAAGAAGTTGGACTCAGGTAGGTGCAGGTATGGCTCCTGAATTTTGTCCACACTATTTTGGTTATAATTCACATGCATATTCTTATCCTAACACTAATCAGCAGTGGCAATATGCGAACCAATATCAGCATGGGCAACCTTCTCAACCATGGCAACAAGGTTGGAGAAGGCCAACTCATTCTCCATATTCCTACTAGCCACCCTTGCAGTCATATCCATCTACACATGCACCTTATTCAATGCCTTAACCTCTGAGTCAGTCTACTCCACCATTATCTTTACCTCCACCATTTCGATATCCTTAGTTACCTGCTCAGCCTATGCCAAATCTTAACAATAATAAAGCAGTGCAAATGATATATGTAACAAAAACACCTTTATTTGAGTACTAGTCTATTCCAATTGGGGTTCATGATATTCAATTAAGATCGGGAAGGTCTTTAACATCAGAAAATCAAAAGAAACCTAGAGTGATTATTGAAGAGAAAGAGGAAGAGGAAACTATTAATCATTCTCCGAAAGCTGTCACTAAGCAGCCCTTACCCTCTAAATCCTTTCTATCTTCTTCCAACTAGCGTCCCATCCTAGAGAGGCTAGTAATGGAAAGAAGTGAGCCTATTTCTGAGACTAGCTGGGCATCAGAGCTTTTGAATATTTTCATTAAGATACCTCTACTCCAAGCCATCAAAGAGATCCATATTTGTACCAAGATTATTAAGGAACTCTGTCTTAAGAAACGTAGGAGGAAGAGATTGGAAGCCAAAAACATTCAATTTGTTGGTAGGGCAGTAGAGTTGATCAAGGGATGCGTGTCAAAGGAAAAAAATATTGATCCCGGAAACCCTATTGTCTCAGCTCAGATTGGTAGTGTCCTTGCCTCTAATGTTCTTATAGACATGGGAGCAGCCATTAATGTCATGACGAAGCAAACCATGGATCAACTTCAGTTATCTGATCTTCGCCCTACTCCCACTATTCTTGAATTAGTGAATAGATCTAAAATTAAGCCAGAAGGATTATTGGATGATATAATCATCTCATTATATTCTTGGGAATATCCTGCTGATTTCATTGCGCTGCAGCCAAAGAACCCAGTAGGAGGACATCCCTTGATCTTGGGTCAACCATGGCTTGCGACAGTCGATGGATATATTAGATGTTGCTCCGATGATATGTATATTTCACATGGAGATTCTAGGAAGAAAGTTACCTTATACTTGCCTGCTAAATCCATTCAGGACCTTCAAGATACTTTATGGTTGGATCAAGGTAGTGATGAGGAGACTCATCCCATTTCCCTTATTCATCAGTATGTTGGGTCTTCACAAGGAGATGAGATTCAATATTTCCTGAACATTCTAGACAATATGCCTAATTTTCAACTATTGCGCCAGATTTTCTGCCTAGATTTTCAAGATAATCATGATTCTCATCCTTCTGTACTGCTACATTCGAGCACCCCCTTGAGTACTCCTGAGCTTGATACTACTCCCGTTGAGATCAGTCCCGGTAAATCCTTGTACATTAGTTCATATTTTGATTCATCTCACCGAGAGCAGCTTGTGAATTTGTTGCAAAACCATCTTAGTGCCTTTGAATGGGATTATGAAGCTAGAAAGGGTATTCCTCCTGAAACTTGTACACATCATATCTATATTTACGAAGGAGCCCGACCTATCTGACAACCCCAAAGGCGAATGAATCCAGCTCTAAGAGATATTGTGAAGGAAGAAGTACAGAAACTCTTGGATGTTGGTTTTATCTATCGTATTTCGGACAATTAGTGGGTCTCTCCATTAGCGCTAGTACCTAAGAAATATGGAAGATGGTGTATTTGTATTGATTATCGAGAATTAAACAAATCCACTATCAAATATTAATTCCCTATCCCTTTCATTGAGTAGGTGCTTGATAGCCTTGCAGGAAAGAAATATTTTTCCTTTTTGGATGGCTTCAGTGGTTATAACTAGATACAAATTGCACTTGAAGATCACGATAAAACTAATTTTACATGTCCATGGGGTACATTTGCTTATAGAGTGCTCCCCTTTGGTTTATGTAATGCCCCAACTACCTTTCAAAGGGCAGTCCTGGCTATTTTTGCTGATCTGGAATTTGTAGAAATTTATATGGATGACTTTTCTGTGTTTGGTGATTCTTTTCAGGAAGCTCTAAAAAATCTGGAAAAAGTACTTCTTCGTTGTTAGGAAGCCCATATCCCCTTGAGTGATAAGAAATGTAGACTAATGTGCAAAGTAGGAGTGGTACTTGGCGATTTGATTTTTGGTAAAGGTATACAGGTTGATCCAGCAAAGATCGAAATCATTCTGCATCTTCTTGCACCCAAAACTCAAAGGGAAGTAAGAGGTATTTTAGGACATGATGGTTACTATAGAAGATTCATTGAAAAGTTTTCTAAGATAGTTGCTCCCCTTTTCTGACTTCTAGCTAAGGATAGTGAATTTTCTTGGACCATAGTTTGCCAACAACATTTTGAAACAATGAAGGAAAAGTTAGTACATGCACCAATTTTAAGAGGTCTTAACTAGTCCCTAACTTTTCATATTTCCTCTGATGCTTTAGATTTGGCTATTGGCACAGCTTTAGGACAAGAGGAAAATAAGAAATCCTATGCTATTTACTATATTAGTAAGAATTTGTCTTATGCTGAATTAAATTATACAGTTAGAGAGAAAGATTTTTTAGCTGTAATTTTTGCAATTAATAATTTCAGGCACTATATTACAGGATATGAAGTATTTGTACATACTGATCATTTTTTGATTAAATATTTGATGAATAAACCATTAAATAACGGTAGCGTGACTAAGTGGTTACTATTGTTGCAGGAATTTAATATTATTATTGTTGATAGACCAGGAAAATATAATGTTGTAGCAGATTTTCTTTCTAAATTAGATCATCTTGGTGAAACAAATCCTGTTAATGATGATTTTCTGATGAACATCTTTTTGCTATGTCAACAGATTCCCCATGTTTTGCTGACATTTCTAGTTACTTGGTTACTATGAAAACACCACCCCACTTGTCTGCTCGTGAAAATCATAGTATTGTTCAAAAATTGTTGATAATTCCTGGTTTTAAGGAGATCTCTTTTACAGTGGTCCAGATCTAATTATCCGTAGATGTGTAAGAGAGGACAAAGTGTTTGACATATTGAAATCTACTCATGGTGAACCTAGTGGAGGCCACTTCGCTGATAAGCAGACTGCATATCAAGTATTGCATACTGGTTACTTTTGGCCTTCCTTGTTTAAGGATGACAAATATTATGTCAAGCATTGTGATAGCTATCAGCGAATGGGCCAGCCTAATCAAACCAACGAAATGCCTTTATGCCATCATGTTATGATTGAGCCATTTGAAAAATGGGCTTTTGATTTTATAGGGCCAATAAATCCAACATCATTATGTAAAAAGCATATCTTCGCTTGTACATATTTTGTTATGAAATGGGTAGAAGCTAAAACTGTTTCTTTTGCTACAGAAAAAGTTGCGGTTGATTTTCTTTTTACTAAAATATTTACTAGATTTGGTGTGCCTAGGGAAATTGTTTCTGACAATGGTCCGCAGTTTATTTCTAATCTAGTACAGGGTGTGATGGAGCAATATAAGTTCCGGCACAGGAAATCAATGCCATATCACCTGCAAGCAAATGGCCAGGTGGAATCTACGAACAAAGTGATCGAGTCGATTCTAACAAAGAGAGTAAATATGCATCGGAAGGACTGGGCTAAATGATTACTAGAGGCTTTGTGGGCATACAGAACCACTTGGAGGAATAGCACGAGACATACACCATATGAGCTGGTATACGACAAACACGTTATGCTTCCAATTGAATTCTAGATCAAAACTTTTAGAACTGCAGTTCATTTGGGACTAGATCTCTCTAAGGCACAACAACAGTGCCTTCTCCAATTAAATGAGTTAGATGAATTTTGTAGGGATGTTGTTCAACAGAACATACTAATTTAACATCAACGCAAAAGGCGGCATGACAAGTCTATTTAGAAAAAATAGTTCCAACCCGGTGATTGGGTGCTCCTTTACGATTCTAGATTTACAATCTTTAAAGGGAAATTCCATACATCTTGGATGGGACCTGATGAAGTGATCTGAGTATTTGAGAATGGAGCGTTAGAAGTTAAAACTATTGATGGAAAAAATTCAGTATCCTTGGTAGATGGACAAAAGTTAAAGAAATATTTTCAGCCACCTACCAGGAAATATTTTACACAACAAGTCCAACAACAATTTGGGACTGTAGTGGTGAATGGTAATACCAACCTTTTGAAAACATGAATTCTCTTTCTTCTTAAAGATACAAAAAAAAATAAGTAAAGAAAAATAGGAAAAAAGTAAAGAAAAAATCTTTTCCTGTAATTATGAAAATCAGTTCGCTAACACGATTATAGAAGGATCAACTTGAAAACCAACTTGTTGGCAGGAAGATCAAAAATTTCTAATAAAAAGGAAATATAGCCTGATCTTTAGATATGCTAGCAACCACCAAGTAACAGAAGGCTCAGCATAACCAATCTTTATATAGTTGGGGTAATTAGCATGGATATTTTTACTCAAGTAACACTTAATTTTCGTTGCAGTTATTTCTCTTGCTCCAGTGTAGGTAGACCTTCTAGAAAATTTTCTGCCTTTCTTCATATTCCACTTTTGTAATATTCCCTCAGTTTTCTTCTTCAATCCCTGAAAAATTAACCTTCCCACATTTTTCTAAATTTACCCTGTCCACTTCGACAAAATCCCACTTTACCCTTGGAATTTTTTCCCTATCCCACTTCTTCTTATCCCCTCTTTTGGTACTATTCCTGGAATCCCTGTAACAAAATTCCTTCCCATTTTGAAATTTCCATTTTCCCACTTCTCTATTCACTTATGAATTTATTGCAAGATCTCGCACACAAAGAGCAAAAGGATATGCTCTAAAGCATCAAGAAAGGGTGAAGCAAATTTTTAGTATGAGTTGAGGACGTCATGTGGAAGTCCAGCCTATATTTTATTTAAATTCTCTGGTTTTAGATATTATGCTTTCACTAGAGCAAGCAGGTTGTCCTATATGATAAAGTAAGTAGAATGGTGGTACAAAAATATTATAATTTAAGCGGTGCAAGCAGATCAGTGCAAGCATGCACCTCATTAGCAACATAGTGCAGGTTATTCTTTTCATAGCATAGGACATAGGAAGTGATCATCATGAAAATTTATATGAAGTCCTTTCACTTAGTCGATGAGTAGTTATGCTATCATACTAACTAGGAGAAAATTACTTAAAATACAAGGTGTTTTTAAGTTAGAAATCATGATCTTTTTAAAAGAATGCTAGGTTTTTCTTTGAATTATGAAGGAATGCAGAAATGTTTTAACCATTGGTTGGACATAATTACCCCTCTCTGCCATAATCCTAAATGTCCTTCACTCATAATAATTACCTCACCTAGCCATTAAAACGCCACCGCAAGTACCAATCCGTCCTGACCACAAAGATGAGGTGCATCTATGGCGAATGAACCGCTGATACGATGGCAAGGATGGTAGACAATTGGTTCTCTATTTATAAGAGCCAATTTCCATGGTATTACATGTAAAATTTAAGAAATCGATTGTTCATAGCTGTTAAGCAGCGATGCCGCATGTTTGGAATGAACCCTTGTCTCTCAGCAGGATAGAATAGACTGCCGAGTATCGCAATGGTGTTGCACTATTGTGAGACTCGAGTTCTCTTCAATTTCTGCAGAAGTTTGATGGGTAGGATAAAGAAGTGGCTTTACAGTTTGCCAAGATTTTTAGGAACGGTTGAGTGAAAATTGGGCCTCTCAAATTTAAAGTCACATCGGAATTTATAGCAGCAACGATAGGCTTGGAGAACACTGGTGAATAGTGGTTTAAAAAGCAAGGGCTAAAAATGATGTGATGGTAGTGTTTCGTCATTGATAAGAAGATATAGGTAGACTGGAAGGTAGGAGTTCTACGCAGTGCCCTGCTGGGTCAGTGGAAAGACCTCCTCTTCATCCTACAGAAGCTTGTGACCTGCGAGGGAAGATACACCCGCATCTTAGTATATCATTTTAGGATGCTGCAACATGTTGGAGCCGGCCGACATGTCTGATGGAGGATAAATTTCCCTTATTTTCCACTTAAGAGCTTTGAGAAGATGGCTAAGAGTGTGCAGGATAGACGGGCAAACCAGGATGAAACAAGAATATATCACCATGGCTTGATAAAAATTTTAGTCCTGAAATAGCTAGAAGTGAAAGGTATGACATGGGAGGCGTTGTTAAAATAGCTGCACGAAGGGACAACCACTGGAAAGGAGATAGAGGACCCTGCCAGCACAAGTAAGGGCCCAAGTAAAAATGAAAATGGGAGTACTTCTTGCACCCGTGCAAAAAGGAAATGAGCTGAAAAAGAAGAAAAGGCCCCATCTTCAAATAAGAAGATAGTGAATGCACCAGTTGAAGAGACTCCTTATATGCCACTAGTATAGACACAGACCCCTGAAAACAACAACTTGTTAGTCCTTGCAGACACAACAAAGATTGCATAGGTCGAAGACAATGCTCTATTGGCCGATTTCATCAAAAAGCGCTAGGAAAAGAATAAAGTATTTGATGTAGGTAAAGAACAATAGTCCCCACAGGCCATGGAATCCCCTCCTGCACCAGTACAAGAAGAAGCACCAGTATGAGAAGAAGAACCAAAAAAAGAAGCAGAAAACGAAGAAGAAAAAGAACAAGAGATAGGAGGAGAAGAACTATATGACGAAGAATAAGAAGAAGAGGAAAAACCAACAGAAAAAGAGGCAGAATCCGAAGTAGAAGAGGTAGAACCCACAAAAGAAGAAGAAAAAGAAGTAGGAGGAGGAGAACCCGTAGAAAAAGAAGTAGAAGAGGAAGAGACAAGAGGAGAACCAAACAAAGAAGAAGCAGAAGAAGGATAGATATGAGAAGAAGAACACGAGGAGGAAGAACCAGAAGAAGAGGAACCAGAGGAGGAGGAACCAGAAGAAGAGGGACCATAGGAAGAAGAGTTTCCTGACGTAACCATGCTGAATATTGAGGTCCTTGAGGAAGACACAGCCCATACCAAAACAGAAAAGGAAAATGATTTGGTAACTCCTACTTCTCGGGTAGTTGAACTAGAGCTTCAAGTACAAAACTTAGAGCAGCTTGTAGCCAAGGTGCAATAGGATAAAGAACAGAGTAGAGGAGAATTGACGATAGAGATCTAGAAGAAGAAAAGAGAAGTTAAAGTCTGGAAGTACCGAGCTACGCAATGCTTCATGTGACTTAAAAAGGTGACAAAGAAATTAAAGAAGATCATAAAGAAGAAGTCTAAATCATTGTAGGCTGATGATAGTATGCCAAAGCAGGATTGAGCTGGAATGCTCAAAGTTTTGAAGTTTTTTTTGCAGAGGTAAAGAGTTGTGTGAGGACACACAACAACTTAGGGATGGGAGGATGTTAGCCCCCTAATTTTCTCTCTTTTGGCCATTTTTCCCTTCCTAAATTATAACCATTTACCATGGTTTTACCTCTCTTATACACCCTAATCTTGCACTAGTCCAAGAACGATGACATATTTTGTATAAGCTTTATATTTCATATTTTTAACTTAACTTAGCGTTAATTAATTATTTATTTCTTGATTTCTTGGTTAGAATCACTCTTGTAACTTATCGATATCTCCAATGTTTATTTGGTAGTCAAGTGCTTACTGTGTCTATTGATCCTAGTGCAAGATTGGATCTTACACCGGTGCCAGCACAGTGAATCCTTGCAGTAGATTCGGAACTCCTTGATCAGCGCCTCATTTTGTGCAGCTTCAGCCATGACAGCAAGATAGATCTAAAGGCAGACGAGCTTTAGCCACAATAATAAGGTCGATAAAAGGTAGCTGAGATTAGATTTATAAAGAAAGAACCGCTGGGGATTGGCCACAACCAGTTTTGTTAAACTACATAATTTTGAAGGCCGAAAGCTAAATTCTACATATCGGTTATGTAATTGGTTAAACGATCCTTTTGGCCTTCGGCCAAGGATCTATATAACCAGAAATGGAAATAGGATGATATAGTGTTTTTGATAGAAATTTTTTATAGAACAGAGATATAACCAAGGAGGTAGTAACAGGCTTGTATTTTGTTATGGCCCATATCTCGACTGGACTATGTATTCACGCATGTATTTTCCCCTATGAATTAATAAGAAGGGAGCTCTGCCTCATGTTTCATAAATAATATTTCTGTGTTTGAATGTTGAGCAACATTTCTATTTGAAAGGGAAATGCACTGGTTTTCTAACACGTTTACCCTATTTCGTGTTTCTTGTAATTTATGTTTATATATTGACAAGTGTGATTTAATTTCTAGCACATGCATTCCTATCCAAGTGAATGTAGATCCACCATGTGAAGTAGATAAATTTCATTTCCCTACATTTGATTTCGGATTGGTTTTCCCGCCTGGTCCAAGCAGGAGAAATAAACCTGCACCAGTGCACGCTGGTGTGCTATTCATTTTCTTGCACCTGATTTCGTATTAGTTTTCCCGCCTGGTCCAAGCAGGAGAAATAAACATCCACTAGTTCACGTTAGTGTGCTATTCATTTTCGTGTACATGATTTCAGATTGGTTTTCCTGCCTAGTCCAAGTAGGGGAAATAAACCTAGACCAGTGCACATTGGTGTGCTATTCATTTTCTATAGTTCTGTTTGATTGGTTTCCCCACCTGGTCCAAGCAGGAGAAATGAATCTGCACTAGTGCACGTTGGTATGATACAGCAAGCCATTCTAGTTTAATTCTCACAATTTTCTTGCTTTCATTAACACTTTATCATTGGATAGATTATGTGGATTGTTTCTTGATTTCTGCACTCTATTAAAATCATAAACATTCATTTTTATGTGTGCAATTTGGTAACACTTGCAGTAATTAAACACTTATTTCAAGAATTAAATACTAAGTGAAAGAAGCTCTTATCTGGTGCAAGAAATAGTTTCTTGCCACAGGATTTGAGTTCTCTGGAACTAAAAAAGTTTAAGCCCTTACAGGAAGTAAAACACCCCTAGTAAAGACACCATTTATACCCTCTGCATAAATCTCTGTTCCTGCACTAGTGAGAGCAGACTGCACTAGTATAGGACAGATTAGTGCAAGAAGGAAATCGCTACATAAGCAGGTTTGAAGGGCCAACCTTATGAGACTACTAAAGTGTCTCTACTAAAGAAAAACACACACTCAGTAGTTGATCAATAGTTAGCTAGAGTGATTGACCCTTTACTTCTAAATCCCTTTTGCAAATGCATTCTTCCTTGTTCCAATCTTAAATTATTTTGATGGTTCAAGTTTCCTTTTTCTCTTTTTAGTTTGATTCTGCAATCTTTCCTTTAAAGAAAGTAGGGATTGACATTATAAATATTCATTCAATCTCTAGCATTCCCTGTGCTTCATCTCTAAGTTTACAAATTCCCCGGGTTGATAATTTAAGTGCTGAGGAGTTTGCTTAAGTGTAATTCCTACACCCAACAGAGAGTGGGGATATTCTTTTTTGGTATTTATGTATCAGTTTCTCAGTGATAGAACATGTTGGATTTTAGAGGAGAGAACTATTGTATCTTGTACTTGGACATTTACTGGAAATCAAAAGACACAATTTGCAACTATTATCTACGAATTCATGTGCAATAAGTTTGTGATGTTATTTTTTCTATGTTAGAGCTTTATATGAAATATATTCACCTTCTCTTTTCGTTCATAAATTATTCAATGGTTTTCCTTATAGTTTATAAACAAAATTCTTTTCATAAATCTCTGTTTTGAAGGAAAAATCATAATGTGTTACATTCTTTCTTGCTTAATGAATTCATGTTTCATGCTCATTAAGACCTTTTTCTTCTTCTAAACACTACACTACACCAAAAAACCCTAAGATACATCACAAAAGTAATACTACCTTGCTCCTTTATATCTTTTTTGTTGTAACCCTTTGATCCTCTAACCTAGCTACCTGGCTTTTCTCCCTTATCCAACAACAAAACCTTAAATTTTCCAAAACCCACCTGAGCCTAGCTATCAAGCCTAAAATCCTTTACATTCCAATCATCTCTTGGATATGATTTCATAGAGAGAGTCCTCTCTGGTTTGGTAGGGCTAACTACCAAACTAAAAGCTTTTTCTGTGGTTACCTCCATCAATCTCTTCATCAGGTTGGGACATTGTGAAGTATAATAGAGCTTATGACAACTAGGGAGTGCCAAGGTGTTCTTGTGAATGTAAGGTTCCCAAGTCACAAAAAAATGTAATGCTAGTTGTGTTTTCATGACTGCCAAGGTGTGTTAAGGAATGATAGGTCATGCTAACATGTGCCAGATAGTATGAAGACATGTTAAAAAAGCAAACATGTGCCAGGTTCTAAGGCATGCCAAGATGTACAAGGGTGTGACAATGAATGCCAGGGACTGTCAAGGCAACAAAAGGGACGAACAAGTTAAAGTACAAGGAAATGAGCACATGATAGGGTTAATAAGTCATCAATTTACCTTTTCCATGATGAGCATGCTAGGCACACCAACACTAGGTGCCAATAGGTGCCAAGTGCCATGTGTAAATGCATTCTAAGTGCCAAATATTCGTTCATTTCTTCTCATCTAGTTTCCAATAATTGATATCAAATAACTTTCATATTAAATCATGCCAAAGAATACCAAGTAATCTCAACACATACCAATCATGCTGAGACTTGCCATGGAGGGAGTGACAAGGTATGCTAAGCACGGGTAAGGCATGCCAGGGAATATCAGGGAATTTCAAGAAGTGCTAGAGTGTGCTTGGTAGTTTCGGGGTGTGATAACATGTGCCGAATAATGCCAAGTCATGCCAGATGCTAAGACATGCTAGGATGTGTAGGGTGCCATAGTATGCCAATATTCATCAAGGAGTTTCAAGGAAACAAAAGGAATAACCAAGCTAAAAATGCAAGGAAATTATAAACACATAAGAGGGTTAAAGTCTGGACTCTATCTTTTTCAAAAGGGGCATGATAGGCACAATAATAATATGTTCCAATACATGCCAAGTGCCAATATGTGCCAAGCGCTAATGTTTGTCAATGCAATATTATGCCAAGGTTTTCCAGGGAATGCTAGGGACTACACAGCATGCGAACACATGATAGGGGAGTGCTATGCTATGCTAGGGCATGCGAACATGTGCTTGGACGTCCTACTCATGGCAAGATTTTCTAGGTACAAAGATGTTCCAGGTACAAAGATATTCCAATACATGTGAGGTGCCAAGGAATGTTAGTGTACTATTCCAAAGCATGATAAGGTGTGCCATGAGTGTTGAGGAGTGCTAAGTCCCTCTCATTAATAGAATTGATAGAGCTTGATTATGTGTTAAATAATATAGTTCCTACACACACTAGTGGAACTTTATTTAAAGGAAATTTGCTAGATAATAAACCTAATAGAGATGAATCATGTGTTGACTCATAGGAAAACTATATTCTTATTACTTGAGGGAAATGATGCCAACTAATTACTTCTTAACAAATTGACTAACTATTATAACCACTATGACCTTGGACACAATGAAAAAGACTCCACAACAATGGTCTTAAATTGTTATCTTTTGACAAAAAATATAGTAACAGGTAGATAGCGCAATCAAAAACTCATTGGAATGATTAATGATGATGAACATTTTTTGACCATCACTAAAAGTAACCAAAAATAGCATTGATGAGGGTCAATAAAATCTCGTCATTAGAAGTGTCACCAAAGAGAGAATTAATGATGGGCCTTTAAAAACCCTCACCAAAAGTGTCACCAAAGATATAATTAGTGACAGGCCTTTAATGACCCTCATCAAAAATGTCACCAAAGAGAGAATTAGTGACAGGCATTTCACGACCCTCACCAAAAGTGTCATTTAAAATGGCTTTGGTGACAAACCTTAAAAGACCATCACTATATACACTTACAAAAATCCTTTTTTAAAGACTGTCACCATATGTGACATTGGTGATAGACCTTTAAGGTTCGTCATAGGCATGACCCTCACCAATGACCTTTTATCTTGTAGTGTCTTAATGTAAATCTGAATCAATACAGATGTTGATATTTGATTGATTGTATAAGTGAGAAGAAGTGTTCTCTGTTTCCTTCTTGTGTAAATTTATATCAGTTGAAAATAGATGTTTAGTACACTACTGGTTGGTACAATTTGTGATTCAGAAATTTTATGATTTAGAATATTTAGAGGCATACCCAGGTTGGGCTGAAAAAAGTAGTGTATACACACAGGTTTTCTTCATTAAGGTAGCATATACAGTCTGACATATGAATTTTTGAGGTTTTAGTTGGTTCCAAATGTTGATATAGGTTTTCGGGTTCAACACAGTGTTCCGATGACAGTGATCTGATTGTTTCATATTAACTGCATGTTGGTTGATGAAGTTTGAGTTTCTAAATTAATGATCGGTTATTGATAAGCCAAGGTCTTCAGATGTCTTGATATGTGCTAGGAGCATCCAGTCTAAAAATTCATGAAACGTGGTCCCTGGTGGAAGAGTGGAGTTTTTTATAGGCTGGCACCTACATACTAGTAAACATATTGGCTAGTATAAGAGCTATGGGGTTGTAGATCCCTTCCAGTAGAAGCTGGAGAACAAGAGAAGGTTGTAACCTTCTGCAGATAGAAGCCTTCATACTGGTATAAGTCTGTACTAGTACAAGATTGTAAACAGATTTTCTTATTATTAAAAGAAGATAAAGACGACATCAGCAGGTGGCTTTGACCCACATTGGGTTTCCACCTAAATATTTTTGTAAATTTGTGTTGCTTATGTGTAATGGTTTATTATGTTTATACTGCACATGGTTATTGTTTAATGATTTATGAAGTATTGATGCACTGATTAAAGATCAACATATGATGAATTAATTGAATCATAAGTTTACTACATAAATGTTGGTTGCCTTAAACATAGTTGCATGTACACGCTAGTTCCCCTCTCTAAAGTAGCGTATATAAATCTGATTATGAAAAGGAAAAATTATTGATCTGATAATACTGATTCACTCCCCATCTTAGTATTATTTCCAACATGTTCCTTTCTTCCTAGAAGCATCTAATTTTCTTTTCTTTTCCTTCGACACATGAAAATATACGGGACTACCAAAAATTCTAAAGTGAGAAAAATCAGGTTTCTTCACATTGAAAACTTCTTTGTGAGTTTGTAGTCCGATGCTTGATGAGGGCATATATTTTGAACATACGTGATGGTGTTGGAAACTTTGGCCCAGAAGAACTTCAAAAGGCTTTGATCATGAAGCATGACATGAGTGGCTTCTACGATAGAATGATTATTCCTTTCAGAGACACATTTCTTCTCAGGAGTATATGCAGTATTAGTCTCCCTCTTAATTCCATCTTATCCATAATAATTATTGAACTCATTTTATTCATATTCGATTCCATTATCAATGCTCAATATTTTGGTCTTCTCACCAGTTTGATTTTCAACCAACACATTCAAAGAACAAAATCATGAGAATACTTCATCATTCTTCTTCAAGAAATATATCCAAGTCTTGCAAGAGAAATCATTCATAATATAAATATCCTCCTAATGAGTTCATGGGCATCATACCAGATAGATCATAATTAAGCAATTGCAATATGTTAGTAGTATTTCTATCACTTGAGTAGAATGGTCGCCTTGTATTCTTTCCCTTGACAATCCCCTGAAAAAACCTTCATGTTCTACTTTAAATTTAGCCACAACTGTCATCATCTTCCTCACATTGGGTAGGTCCTTATAATAAAGATGAAAAAACCTCCAGTGCCATAGTTCGGATTGAAGTGATGTGTCACAAGAAATATGTCCCAATGGACTTCTTCAAACTCTATATACGCTATCAACCCTCAATCCATGTGTAAATGCATCTTTGAAATTTTTATTCCACAAATGTACCTTTCCATCGATGAATTTGAGCTTGAATCTGTTGCCCTGCATCATCGAGATAGATACCAGGTTCTCTTTTATATCGAGTACATATATTACTTATTTTATATGAATGGTATTACCTTGATTCCATTGAAGAGTAACATTCCCATCTCCCTTCATGGCATAGGTTGCATTGTCTCCAAGGATAATTTCCAAATTTGTGTCCTTTTCAATCCGATTTGAAAGAGATTCCTTATATCGTGTGAAGTGGCTTCAGGTAACACTATCAATCAACCAATTTCCTAAAATGTCCAGAGGAGATGTAGTGGAGAGGGTTATATAAGATAAAATTATTTTTTCTTGTTATCAACAACATTAGATTAATCACACTTAGTGTTTCTTGATCTCATGGGAGAGCGACCATTTCCTTGATGAGGAGCGAAAGAATTCCTTTTTCGTTAGTTGTTGAATCTACCATTCCTTGGATTGTTGCTACCTTAAAATGGTTGTTTTTGTGGTTGTCATCATCATGAGGTGTATCCCCTCTATTCAGACACTCCCTAGCATAGTGGCCAAACTTGTTGCAAATGAAGCATCTTCCCTTCCTCGACATTGCTTGTTTGAACTTGCATTATTCTTCTCTTTAGCATGAGCAGAGAATGTAGTAGGACCATTCCTATTTGAAGGCATATCTAGTCCCACCATGCTTGTTTCTTCTTGAGAATATCTAGTCAACAATTCCTCAAAACTTGGAATCCTATCATTGTTAAGAATAGTGGTGTTGAACACGTGTCATTCATGAGGGAGTTATCCAAGGGAAATGAGAGTAAGCTCCCTATCAATGAGACTGATTATATTAATCCCATCACTGTTCCACTTACTAGAAAATGTTTCCACTTAGATATGCTTGTTTGTCATCTTCACCATCGTACTTGACAACCAATTGAAGCCGAGAAAAAAAATAATTTCTCCCTAGTTACCACCTTTGTCAACATATCTATAGGATTTTGGCTAGTGTGTATCTTTTCTAGCTTCAATTTTGCATCTTCCAGAACTAATGATATGAAAGGGTACATGATTTTTCAATGTTTTTTCCTAGAATGAGATGTTGAGCTATTTTCAGGATGAATGGCTCACTTTTTGTCACTCTATAACCTACAAAAATCCTTCCCCTTTCCCAATTCATTGATAAATATTTGTAACCAAATCAATTTTTACTAGCCTCTATAGGAGAAACATATTCCATTTTCCTTGTTGAAAGTGCAACAATGCTTTGCAATTTTGAAACTAAATTGAAAATTGTTCCACCTACAGTAAACACTTACCATTTAGTGCTCCTCCTATTATCTCCATCAACTGGCATATTTTCATCAACATATCCCTGTAAAACAATGTTTTAGCCTAAAAAATATAATGCTTCGGTAGTGGTACCTTTCAAATACCTGAGAATCAACTTCGATACCATCCAATTTTCTTTTCATGTATTTTTCATATACCTTATCACAACCCCTACTACATGTGAAATTTCCATCCTTATGCACACCATCTCATACATTAAGCTTCTAACAACTAATGCATATGGAACTTTAGACATGTAATTAATCTCTTCATGGGTCTTGGGACACATTGCCTTAGTTCGAAATGGCTAACCAAAGCTTTATTAATCGGTTTCTCATTTTGCATTTTAAACACATTTTCTATGTACTCACTTTGAGACATAAAATAGAAATACAATATAGTTTCCACAATTTTGTTTCTTAATATAAACAAAGTCGTCATAATGACATCTAGTATCACCTTATTCATACTTAAGCCTATCAAATTTTAGATATGGAACATGGCTTGACTCCTTTAAAAAAAATTGGTTTCCATTCTATTTCTTTATAAAAACCTTACCCATTCCATTCATTTTAAATTGTTTATCATCCCCCATATAAACCTATCAAAAATAACTTTGAACATAGTGATGAAAATGTTTCCTATCATGCATGGCATCAAATGAAGCACCTAAACCTACCACCCATGTATCAGTAATATTTTCTAATGAAAGAATCAAATCATCTTGTAGCATATTACATGTTACATTTTCTTCATGATTGTTCTCTTTTTATGCATCTCCTTTTTTTCCCCTCTGAGATTTACATTATTTCTTCAGGTTTCTTTTCTTCCCGTATTTCTAGCACACTATCCTTGACCTAGATTTGGATCTTCCATTCCTTTACTTACTGCGGTGTCCAAGGTTCTTTCCTCTTTTTATCTTTCTTCCCCTAGTCTTTGCAGTCAATGCATTAGTTGTTGTCTCACCTGAGCTTTTCTGTCACATTTCCTCACTAAGGATAGCGCCAACATCACCATCAAACTTTAAAGTACTTGATCCAGAGATAGAATTATTGATGTCCATGACTAATCCATTCCAACTTTCTAGGAATGAGCACATAAATAATAAAGCCCAAAATTCATCATAAAAATGTACCACTACAAAATTTAAGTGACTGGTAACCATGTTACATTCATTTAAATGATTAACAACAAATCGACCTTCTGATATATTCATATTAAATAAATGCTCCATAAAAAATACCTTGTTTAATGTTGAGGATTTTTAATACATTTTGGCCAATTCCATCATTAAACCCCCTAATGTCATTTCCTTTGAAATGTTGAAATCCATCAATGAGGCCTAGTGAAATTGTATTATAGCTAGTGCCTTATTATCCAAAATCTCACATTCTTCATTCGTCATACTTTTTGGATTCTTTTCTATTCCTACAATGATACGTAATAATATTTCTGATACAAATGATGGACTCCACTTGAATCTTCCATAGCCGGTAGTTTTCACCATTGAATTTATAAACAAAAAACCTACCATTTTCTACCATTTCTCCCAGTCGAACTAGGAGCCCTTCTTCCCTGCAAGTTTATCATCCAATCAAAACTTCCTCCCTAATGCAAGTGGCTAGAAATTAATTAATAGAGAAATAAAACATATAAAATATTGCAAAAAAAAATCACATAAAATAATGAAGCAATAGATACACAGATATATATGGTTCACCCAATTTGCGCTATGTCCATGGAGAACTAACCAGTCTTTCCCTTCATATTATCCAACAAATTTAGGAGATACAATCTACAATAAATTCAATGTAATTTCCTCTTTCCTCTCACATAGTCTCTCATTTTTATTTTTTTGTGCACAGAATAATACACTATGGTAATTAAATTCCCAAATATAAAATGAGGGTTTCCTTATAGGGAAAAATCATAAACCTACATATGTTTTTGTGCATGCATCTTGCACATTTCTTTTTATGGTTTCCTGCCCATGGTATTTTGCATTTCCAATAAAGGGAACTATGATTTTGTTCTAATCGAGGGTAATGGATTGGGGTTTATGAATGCTGTGACACAAACACACACACACACACACACATATATGTATATTATAACATTGAAAGGAACATAATGAAAAATCAATTAGGTAGTCCTAGTTTTGGGATCTAGGGGAAAATATCTATGTATATTTGTTTTATGTTTTATGTTATCACCATTCTTTATTTTTTGTTTTTCAAATTTGTATGCAGGTAATTTTTGTACAGGATTAAAACCTACATTTGGTATCACGGTTGTTTTAGCTTCAACGAGATGCCTTTGCTGTTGAGGAGTTTTGCTCGGGCCTATGGTAGACCTTGCTTAGTGGGAGATCTGTGGGATCGATTCTTGTGGTGAAAGAAGGCAACACGCAGTGGAGACATAGAGATCGAGAAATTTAATGGCTAGAGTTTTGAGTTTTGGAAGCTCAATATGGAGTATCTCTTAGTGGATAAAGATTAGTGGATTGCAGTAAATCTAAGTTTCAAACAAATGACATTGTGAGATGAAGATTGGGCAAAGTTGAATTGAAAAATAAAGAGCACAATATAGTTGTGTATCTCAGGTTCAGTATTGATGAATTTATGAGGAGATGATGCAATGAAGGCCTTTATGGGACAAGTTAGGGACTTTGTACCAATCTATGTCTCTGGTGAGAAAAATATTCCTATGGAGAAAGTTGTATAACATGAGGATAAAGGATGGAGACTCAGTGACAAAGAATCTGAATGCCTTTAATATTATGGTAACCCAGTTTTCATCTGTTGATATTAAAATTCACATGAAGGTAAGTGCATCAGTCTGTTGTGTTCTCTACCAGATTCATGGGATAGTCTGCTTGATGCAATAGCTAGAAATAAAACTACCTTGAAGTTTGATGAAATAGTGTCATCCTTGTTGTCGGAGGAGATGAGATGGAAATATATGGAGGGCCAGAAAGGAGATGCCTTCTCTATACGAGAATGGTCCAAAAACACAAATAAAAATAAGTCCTCAAGTGGTAGATATAAATCTAGAGGGAGATCTAAACCTATAGGAATTGTTTTTTAAATATCTTGGAAATGAAAAAAGTAAGAGCACTTCAAAAGGGACTGTAAATCTAAATATCTTGACACGGGGAAGGGGTCTGATGGTGCTCCTTCTGTAGAGTAAAAAATCACCTCAGATGAAGGTGGGGATGTGGACATGGTTTCTTATTCAAGTACACATGTAGATCAAGAGGCATGTTTCATTGAGAAAGATACCTGCAAGATGGTTCAGGGAGTTGTTAGGTCACTATACTACTAGTGTAACCCCTTATTATTATTGGTACAACCCCCTTATTATATTGTTTTGCCCATGTAGTCTCCATATTGTTATTATTGTGCCCCATAGAAGCCCACTATTTTTATTATTGTTCGCTTACATTATTATTGTTATGTCAGCTCTGATTATATTATTACCCCTTAGACTCCCATATAGAGAAAGTAGGTCTTTTCATTTGTATCATCCAAGAATTATTCATTTGTCTAATGTAAAGGAGGTTTCCCACTCGAAGAGGCTGGTTTCTAAGGCATTGATCTATCTTTTCCATCTTTTTGTGAGCTGGTTTCGTAATTTTTGGTATCAAAGGTTTGGATTCTGGGGTATTGCTGCTCCAAATAGGTCATCGTGGAATTTTCACTATAACATTTTCCTGTGACATTTCAGAAGCTAAAACAAAACCCATTTGAAATGACATATCTTGGAATCACAGGTCTGAATTTCAGATCTTGTCTTTCTATCTTGTTGGAGATATGATCTGAGGAAGTTAGGGTTTTTGCAAGCTCCAAAATTCCAATGGAGAGAAGAACCAAGTAGGCTAGTAAATCTGAAAGATGCATCTTTATTGGATATAAGGATGGCTTAAAATTTTATAATATTTGGAAGCTATAAATAAGGAAGGTTGTGTACACCCAAGATGTGGTGTTTAGAGTGGTGAAAGATGTTATTAAACATGATATCTTAACAAAGGATCCTGAGAAAGTAGAGTTTGAACTAAAGGATAAAGACTCAAACTCGAAAACACAACAAGAAGAAGAAGATGAAGAGCCACAAAGTCAAACTATGAGAATAGCAGTTCAAGAAAGAACGAGTCCAGAAAGGTATAGTCCATCTTCTTTATGTTCAAAATTTTCTTTATCTATTACTGATGATGATCCCAAAACTCTCAAGGAGACAATAGATTTAGAGGATGGATAACTCTAGAAAGAGGCCATGGTTGATGAAATGGAACTTTGGACACAAATGCGGCTTGGGATCTGGTGGAGTTTTTGGCTCGAAGGAATCCCATTGGAAGAAAATGGGTATTTAAAAGGAAGATGAATGGCAAGGTGGACAAATACAAAGTTTTGTTGGTAGGAAAAGGATATTCCCACGTGCCAAGAATTCATTCTGGTGACATTTTTTCTCTTGTTGCCAAGGTAGCTTCTATTAGATTACTTTTATCAATTGTTGGTTGTTTTGATTTTTAGGTAGAACAGTTGTATGTGATGATAAAATTTCTTCATGGGGATTTGGAAGAAGAAATCTACGTGCGGAAACCTGAAGGATTTGCGATGAAGGGAAATAAAGAACTGGTATGAAGGTTAGAAAACTCTTCATATGGGTTAAAATAGTCACCAAGGATGTGGTGTTAGAAATTTGATACATATATATAAGGACTTGGCTTCACCAGAAGCAAAGAGGATCATTGTATGTATTTTAAATTAATTGGTGAACATGTTATTTATCTAGTCTTTTATGTGGATGATATGTTGCTGATTGGAAATGAGAAAGAAATTATCCAGGATTTGAATACCCATTTTCCTCCAAATTTGACATGAAGGATCCTGGTGCTGCGAACTATATTTTGGCCATGCAAATTAAATGATAACAGAAAAAGAGGAAGCTCTTGCTAAAACAGAGGATGTATGGAAAGACAATACTGCGAACATTTAATAGGAAGGAAGGTAAACTAATGAAGGTTCATTTTCCTGTAGGTGTAAAGTTATCTATTGAACACTCTCCTAAGACACAAGAAGAGGAAGAGTACATGTCCCGTATTCCATATGGAAGGGCAGTTAGTAGCCTGATGTATGTAAATTTTTTTACTAGACAAGACATTGCACATGCATTGGGAGTCTTGAGAAGTTTATGTCAAAACTAGGGAAGGAACATTGGACAATAATCAAGTGGGTTTTCAGGTATTTACATGGAAATAGTGATTATGGTCTATGCTACAAAGGAAGGCCAGGATTGGATAATTTTTTGGACATCCATGGCTTTGCGGATGTAGAATAGGATGAAGATCTGGACCAGAGAATATCTACAAGTGGGTACATGTTTAACCTATTTGGTGGTGTAGTGAGTTGGATGAAAAAGAGATAATCTGTAGTGGCACTTTCAACTACAAAGGTTAAATACATGGAAATCACTCATGCAAGCAAGCAACAAGTCTTATTGCAGTGATTTTGTTCAACTATGGGGTTAGTATAGTGAGATATAAGGGTAGACTATGACAACAAAACTGCAATTTTCTTGGGAAAGAAGCCTTATTATCATTCTAAGACAAATCCCATTGATGTTTGGTATCACTTAGTAACATATATGGTTGAGGAAAAAAATTAGTTGTTGGTAAAGGTGGAAACTTTGAAGAATGCTAAAAATGCATTGATGACATCTCTGAGGACTAGGAAGTTTTCTTCTTGTAGAGAAATATTAGGCGTTGAAGGGATGAACCAATGATTAATCTCTCTTGTGGCCCCTTCAGTGGAAAAGAAAACAACGAGTGGTACAATTTTGTGTGTGTTATATTATTCCCACGAATAGTTGCATGTGCGGGGGGCTCATAGGGTGTGTGAAATCCAACCATCTTTGTTGTGCTAGGCCTAGTAGGAGTGTCACAGGGAGGGGCATAAGCCCCCTATCAGGGAGTTTCGAGGGGGCAGTATCCTCCATGTATGGTGTCCCACGAAACACCATGAGAATTTTTTTTGGACGCAATATTAGGTGTGTGGACCTACCTATGGTTTTGTGAATGAGCTTTTCACATGGATTCAGGCATGATGGTTTTCTGCCCACGATATTTTGTAGATCAAGTCAAGGGAGTTACAGTTATGTTATAATCCAGGGTTAATGGATTGGTGTTTATGAATTCTTATGAATGTATATATATGTATTATAACATTGAAGGGAACATAATGAAAAATCAATCTAACAGTCTTGGCTTTTGGATCCATGGGAAAATCATTGTGTATATTTGTTTTATGTTTTATGTTCTCGCCATTATTTATTTTCTATTTTTAGAATTTGTATGGAGGTAATTCATGCATAGGGTAAAACCTACAAAGAAGACCCTAAATTAACATAAATTCTACTATTAGGTCTTTCCCCTAATGAACAACCCATATTGACTACAAAATTATAATATTTTACAAGGAAATTTTTCATTTAATTTTTTCTTTGGGGGTGCTTCCCCAAAACCCCCACTAGGAAGGGGAATCCAAAGAATTGTAGTCTCCCCCCTAGGGCCCCCTCGCAAAAATATTTGGGAGGGAAAGTCCCCCAACACCCCTTGTTAGGGACCTTAATCCAAACATTGTTGAAACCAAAAAGATTTGAACAATCAAGAAGATAATCAGACTCCACAACCAATAATCTCCCACCCGAAGACTGATTATATAAACTCCATTGATGCTTCACTCATTGGAAAATTCTTGCACCTATAACTCACTCTTTCTCATCTTCACCATCATACTTGAAGACCAATTCAAACTGAGAAAAAATTTAGTCTCTCTCTAGTTATCACCTTCTTCAACATATCTGCATTATTCTGGCTAGTGTGTATCTTTTCTAGTTTTAGTTTTCCATCTTCTAGAACTGATCATATGGAAGAATACCTAACATGTATATGTTTTTTTCTTAGAAAGAAATGTTGAGTTGTTTTTAACATGAATGACACCATGGCTATCATTATATATCCGTCCAATCTCCTTATTCTTGCGTAATTCATCCATAAACCTTCATAACGAAATCATTTATGTACTAGGCTTTCTACCACAAACATACTTCGCTTTTGTTATTGAAAGTTCAACAATGTTTTTCAACTTTTTATACCAAATTGACAATTTTTCCACCTATAGTGAAAGCACACCCTCTGGTGTTCCTCCTATTATCTCTATCGCGTGTTATATCTACATCCACATATCCTTGAAAAGCAGTGTTTGAGCCACCAAAACATAACTCTTTATTAGTTGTACCTCTCAAATAATTGAGAACCCACTTCATTCTGATCCAATGTTGTTTTCGTGGATCGTTCATATACCTATTCACAACCCCCACTGCACGTGTGATATATGACCTTGTGCGCACCATTGCATACATTAAGCTTCCAACTACTAATTCATATGGAACTTTAAACATATAATCAATTTGTTCCTAGGTCTTGGGAGACATCTACTTAGTTTGAATTGTCTAGCCAAAGGCGTACTAACTCATTTTACATTCTGCATGTTAAATATTTCCAACACCTTTTTTATGTTCTCACTTTCAAACATAAAATAGCAATACAATATAGATGCCGTCATTTTGTTTCTTAAGATAAACACGGTGGTAGGAGTGACATCTAGTATAAACGTTTTCAAACATAAACTTGTCAAATTTTAGATACCACTCCATGGGAGCCTATTTTAAGCCATACAAGTTCTTCTTCCATTTGCACACTAATTTCTCCTTCCTTTGACCTCATACCATTATGGTTGGTGCATATATATATCTTCCTCCACATCTCCATGGAGAAATCTTGTCTTTACATATAATAGTTCAAGATGCAAATCCTTTGTTGCCATAAGACTTAAAATAGTTCTTATTGAAGTCGTTTTAACAATAGGAGAAAATATTTCATCAAATTCTATACCTTTATTTCGGGAAAACCCTTTCACCACAAGTTTATCCTTATACCTTTGTTTTCCTCCATCTTCTTTGTTCAACTTGTAAACCCATTTATTATTCAATCGTTTTTTACCTGTAGGAAATCTAGCTAAGTACCAACTCTATTTATGTATTAATGAGTACAACTCTTCTTTCATGGCACACTCCCACTTCCTCCTGGTTTCAACCCATATTTCTTCCTCATATCCTTCTGGTTCACCAGGATTAGTCAATAATAGATAATATACCAATGGATAATATTGTTCAGAGGGTCTACCTCACCTAGTATATATTCTAATAGTGCTAGCAGGAGTTTCAATTACATGTTGTTGTTTTTGTTGCTACTTCTCTTTCTGTTGTTTATCATTATGATTTCTTAATGCCTTTAAATTCACTTTTCCTGTGCTCTCATCAAACACTGTGTGTTATGTGTTTTATTTTTCCTTTTTTTTCCATGCAACTGATCTTTTTACAAAACCATTTCATTGAATACCGCATCTCTATTCTTGATTATTTTATTATTTTCATAATCATATAAGTGATAACCAAAATAATTAACACCATATTATATGAAGGTAAACTTATCTAACTTTCCCTCAAGATTTGTTATGTTTTATTCATGGCTGTGGACAAATGCTTCCTAACTAAAATTATTTAGAAATGAGTAGTTTATCTTTTTACATATCCATGCATCCTTTGGAATACCACCATACAAGGAACTTTAAGGCCCTTTGTTTATTAGATAAACAATAGTATCTACAACACCTACCAAAAATTGTAAGGGAAATCCTACATGCAATCTCATGCACCTCGCATCCTCTATGATTGTCATATTCATATTTTCCAACACGCCATTTCCTTGTGGTGTTCCCGAAACTTTGTTCTCTCTACGAATTCCATGCTTTTAATAGTAATTATAAAACTCTTTTTTGCAATATTCAACTTCATTATCTGATCTAAGACACTTCAACTTTTTTTTTTTCATTCTCAATGAAATCTTTCCATTTTGTAAAAGTATTAAAGGAATTGGATTCAACTCGGATACCATAAACCCAAGTTGTCCTAGTTGTATCATCAATAAAAGTCACATAATAGAGAGAGCCACTGAGTTATAATACCTGAGCAGGTCCCCATACATCTATATGCATAAGCTCTATTTTTTAACTCTTCTTTTCTTTCCCAACTTTGAAAAATCTGATTATCTTATGTTTTCGATAAACATAATTTTCGTAGAAATCCAAATCAACATGCTTCAAACCTGGCAATAAATTCCTTGAGTGAAGAATTTACAACCCCTTCCCATTCATATGCCCAAACGTATGAAGCCAAAGTGCCATATGTCTTGATGTGAATACTAAAGCATTAATAGAATTAGAAGTAACATTTCATAAATAAAATGTACCAATATTTTGTTCTTTTTCTATTATGAGAGCTCCTGTAGTGACCTTCTAGTCTTTTTCTGTAAATGTAGGTACAGAACCTTCACTTCCCAACTACCTTGTTGAAACTAAATTTTCTTTAGATTTATAATATGCCTTTCCTCCTTTAACAAAAATTGGTTTCCATGTTATTTCTTTATAAAAACCTTATGCATTCCAATTATTTTACATGTTTTATCGTCAGCTTAACGAACCTGTCCAAGATATCCTTGAACATAGAAATGAAAATGTTTCTTATTAGGTGTGGCATTAAATGAAGTCCTCAAATATACCACCCAGGCATCAATAATATTTTATAACAAAAGAACAAAATCATCTTGAAACACATCACTTGTTACATTCACTTCATGATTGTCCTCTTGTTGTTCATTTCCTTGTTTTCCCATCCAATATTTACAGTCGTTCTTCAGGTGTCATTTATTTCCACATTTTTAGCACACTATCCCTGATATTGATTTGGATCTTCCCTTCTTTGACTTATTGTGATGTCCCAAGCTCTTTCCTCTCTCTAGCTTTCTTCCCCTAGACTCTGCAGTCAAAGAATTACCTATTTTGTCACTTGATCTTTTACATCATATTTCCTCACTAAGGATAGCACCAAAAACATCATAAAACATTAAAATAATAGATCGAGAGTCAAAACTACTAATGGCCATGACTAAGCCATTCCAACTTTCTAGAAACGAGCACAAAATTAATAATAACTTCATCAAATTTACCACTACATAATTCAAATAATTGTTAACCATGTTAAATTCATTTAAATCATCAGCAACAGATCCACCATATGACATCTTCATATTAAAGAATGAATTCATAAGAAATAACTTGTTTGGCGCTAATGTTTTTCATATAGTTTAGCCAATGCCACCATTAGATCCTTTGTTGTCATTTCTTTTGAAATATTTAAATCCACTGACGATTTGAGGCATATCCATATTGCTCCTAGTGCCTTCCTCTCAAGAATATCGCATTTTTCGTTTGTAATACTTATCGACTTCTTTTCTTTTCCACTCAATGGTAGGTAAAGATATTTATACTAGAAATAATCGTCCATTTGGATCTTCCATAGATGGTAGTTTTGGTCATTGAATTTCTCAACCCTAGACCTACCATCTTCCACCATAGCTCCCACTTGAACCAAGAACCCTTCTTTGCTACTTGTTTATTAGCGAAACAGACCTTTGGCTCTGATACTAATGACGAGAAATTAATTAGCAAAGAAATGGAACATATAAAATAGTATGGAGAAAGAAACACACAAAAGCATGAAACAAGAGAGATACATATATACGTGGTTCACCCAATCTGGGCTATGTCTAGATAGAAGAAACCAATCTGTCCCTTTATATTATCTAGCAAAATTAAGAGATACAACCTACAACAAGTCCGCTGCAATTTCCTCTTTTCTCTTACATAGTCTCTGCTATTTCCTTTGTGCACAAAACAATACATAGTCGTACTACAATTTCCTCACATAAACTAGGGGCTCCCTTCTTGCAAAAAAACAATAAATTAACATAAATCACACCATCTATTCTTCTGCCTAATGAACAACCCATATGGACTATGAAATTACAATATTTTACAATGCAACGTTTCATTTAATTTTAAAGGTCAAACATTTAAACCTCCATATTTACCTTTAGATTCTATTACACCCTTAACATTATTTCTTGATATCCTTGCTGATGTTGATCACTCTATTTCCTTGTATTTTGATTCCTTGGCTTTCACAAAAGAATATTCATAAAGGTTGTATCCAAACCCCTTAATCATATTTCTTGATCTTCAATAGTTATAGATATGACTGGTGATGAGCCTAAAACACCTATTTGGCCCATAGATATTGTTGAACAATACACTATTTCTTCACCCACCATATCTTGCTCGCATAGCTCTATTTCCTCTCCTCACAATGACATTCCTTCTAAAATGATTTATGATCATCCTTCTCAGCACTCTCACCCTAGAGATAAAATTGAGAATTCCACTACCATGGAGATAGTTTCCAAGGTCAGGGATATAACAGACCCTGAGTTGATTCTGGTAACAACTACTATGATGCCTATGAAAACTTTACCTACATTGTAACTAGAGTCCAACATTATTGTCTCGTTAGCACAACTTTGTACACTTTAGTCAGGACCCAAGCTATTGTAAAGCATCTTTGCACCTATTTGCATAATTTCTTGATTTTTCTCCACTTATTCCTTCTCAAGTGATTGCCAAAATCAGAGAAAATTTCTAGCAAGAGTAGGTTATTGAGCCAGAGACTTCACCGCAAGGTTAATTTGAAAATTTTATTACATGTGGGAAACCATTGCAAACCAAATTCCCCCCTATTGAACGTATGTCTACATCTAACCTTGAGGACTAGTCTTCGCAGTAGCTCTTTCAATTTATCAAGACTTCATCAACTCAATTAAAATATAGATTGGTTGTTGTTAAATGAAGGTATAATAATCCTACCAATGTGATTTAACAACAACTACTCAGTGTTGTAAAAGAATGAAATTAATTGAGATTGCAAAAAGGGAAGCTAACCAAATAGGTTGGGGAAATCAACTCCAAACTTCAAAGTATTTTTCCAGCCATTAAAGAGTATTTTTCTAATGTTTGTTCTCGTAAAGGAGAATTTGTGAAGTATTATTAATGAGTTGTGAAATTGTGTTCTGGATCCCACATAGTGATTCCAACAATAGATCAATGAAGAAATTGTACATGCACACACCTATAGAGATATGATTGAATAGTGTGCTCATGGTCCAGAAGCTATTTTTGACCAAGTCAAAGATTTCAATCGATTTCTTCCAATTGTAGTCACCCTTTATATTATTTGTTTGAACATAGGAAGAAATTAACGGAGTAAGCATTTGCCACAATAGAAGTAGAACAAAAGAAGAAAAACTTTATTTGGTTAGGCCGAAGAGATTGATAAATAGATTAAGAGCTTATATAAGGAATCACATAAGGAAAAATTTATTATCTATTATCTTCAGCCAACTACCATGGCCAAATACGTGTATCCATGTCGGTTCAATTTTCATGTAGACTCAGTGGAAAATGCTCCTTACCTCATTCCGAGAGAATCGTGTTTCATAAAATACAACCCAATTTGTTGACCAAGCTAATTCCTTAGTTGTTTCCTACAATACTGCAATGGATGACTATAACAGTTTTAAATCCCAATATTTAAAAATAGTTCATCCAACTACCATGGCCAAATACATGTAGTTATATAGGTTGAATTTTGATACAAAATCTTAGTGGATAAATGTCTTTTCCTGATTCCTAGTGAAAGTTGTTGCATAGAATAAAACCCAATTTGTTGACCAAACTAATGCCTTTCTTTTTTTCTGGAATATTGTAATGAATGAATATAACAGTTGTAAAGCCCAAGCTTTGCAAATGGTTCTTGAGATGGGTCCTTCATTTGAAGGAGAAGGAGCCCATGGAGAAAGTAGATTGAAACCATTTGCATAATCATAGGAAGGACCATGTATACAAAAATAATATTGATTAAAGAGAAACTCAAAAGGTTGTAGTTGGCATATGTTCATTCCTTCAATTGTTTTGAGAATTTTTTTGTCAAGTTTCACGGAAAAGACATGCAGGATGAGCAACAAAAGTAGAAAAAAATGGTAAAATAGACCAAAAATAATGCAGGAGAAGAAAGAAGAAAGAAACAAGGACATAAAGAAAGTAGTTATACCAGGACTTTCTAGGGTTGTAGAAGAAGGATCAACAATCTCATTTTGAAATAATCAAGCCAAAAGTGGACCAGACAGTTGGATCTTTTCAAATGGGTTAAGGTGGGTAAAATCAAGCGAGCACGGATGAAAGTGAAATAGGAAATATATATAAATCCATAAAGATCGAGTTCTAGGGAGATATATAAAGGAGAATATCCTGATATGCTATCTGAATGAGATTTGAAGTCTTTATGTGTGTAATGTGATGTAATGTAGCCCTATTTCTATCTAATTTTGAGTGAATTTTAAAAACATGTTGTCTAATATTCGAAGATCTAGATTGTAATAACTTTATCCTTTGAGATAGTATAAAGAAGAATATTGCATAGATTATATTTATGATTTTTTTTATTTCATGATGATGTGTTGTGTACCCCTTTAAATTTTTATGATGCTTTATTAAGTTATCTGTCAAGCATCTATATTATTTGTGCAAGGTTGCTTGAGGATCTATGGAAATTAAGGAACCAATGTATAATTTATGGAATGATCTAAATCATGTAGTTCTCTATATTCTTGCCTAACATTTAAAGTATCTTCATGCCTGGGCTGAGAACTTCCTCCCTTTAAGGAGGATTAAATATGTCAACATTGTGCTAGAATATGGGAAGAACCTTTGGTTGCACATTGTGGCCAACCCTTTGGTCTCTATATCAATTTATTTTTCCGAAAATGATAAATTATATCATCTACAATAATTTTACGAGGGGATCCATCCTAATTTAGTTTGAGCATAAAGCATTGATACTAAAATTTTCAATATTTTGCACAGTTTTATAATAATCATCAACATGAAGGTCATAGTTTTCAATTTAGAGTTGGATTAGGATTGTGAATTAATAACTCCATCGACTTGATGGCTCTAACACTATTTTTTCTTATATTTATTGAAAAAGAAAAGATACATAAAGTTGCAAGCCCCTGAAGATTTAAAAAAATATGAGAAAATTGATAAAGGAGAAAAAATGTGTAAACTCTTCTCACCATTATCAAAGGAATTTTAAGAGATTTGCAACACTTTCAATTTCATTTGTTTTTAATGATACTTATAAATAAATAAAAACTATGGTAATGATCTTTCAAAAAATTTAAGTCATATGATATATATTCAATGCTACATTTTGGAAGACAAAAAGGCTCATAATTCTAACCATTTTCATTCACGTTTCCATGACGAAGCCTAAGTTTGAACCCTCTTTCTAGGTTTTAGATAAAGAATCTTGGTTAGAAAATTTGATATATTTTATGTTTAGGATTGTTAATATAAATATATATGTATCTAGTAGTTTTATTTTGAGAATGAATATACTGAGTAGGTTTTGTTCATTAAAGATGGCTAAGGAATATGGGTGAGTATGTAAATTTAGGTTGTGATTATTTAGATGCTAAATTGAAAGGTTTTTGTTTTAATAATTTTTTCCTATAACCACTTAGGAATGTGATAATCCATAACCGTTAACTATGGAACTCTTTATTTTGAGTATATTTAAATGATATCAAAGAATATGAAAAGTGGAAGTTTTTATTATTTATTCAAAAAATTACTAATACTTTTTTAGATAAAAAATGAAATGAAGAAAAGACCATTAGTTTTGTCTAGTTTAGAGTTGTCTTTAACCTAAAATATATTCTTATAATTATTTATATTAATATATTTTCCTTAGTAGTAATAAAGTTCATTTACAAATTAGTAATTTGTTTTCGGACCTTCGTTTCTGGGGACAAAACTTTTATACATTTTGACTAAGTCTGATCGAAAGAAATTATGCAAGAAACTTTCGAGGAAAAGACAAAAAATCTTCCAAGATCTATTAGACATTAAAATTGGAAAGAAGAAAGTATGGGAAAATACAAGCGCAACGATATTTACAGAGGCCGCTGAGGAGAGATGGAGCAGTTGTAGTCGAGTCAAAAGATCTGCCAAAGAGGAATGGAAATAGTTTCCAAGGGAAAGAATGGTAGTTTTGGTGAGAAAAGTTTATAAAAGTTGAAGGAGAAGACAAAAGGCCAGGGGGTTTAGAGATCATATGCTGAAATTTTTTCACTGAGTCTATTGAAATTGATTATATTATTAGTTAATCTCTTTCTGAGCCAAATTGTATAATGATTCTTCCGATTCTTCCTTAAGGGCTATAATGCCAGGATGTAATGATACTTCGTGTTTAATGGAAAGAATTTGTGGGTTTTCTATGCTTTTGAATTTGTTGGTTTATATGGGCCTTTTAAAAATTTCTTTTGCATGAATGTGAACATTATTTGTCACTTTGGGTGTGTCAGAACTCATACTTTTCACCTATTGCATGTTTGATAATGTGATATCCTAGAATAGATGTGGATGATAATCATTATCGTAATAGTCCTTGATGTCTGGTTCTAGACCATTTCCTATTGAAGTCTCAACAAATCGCGGTGAGTTGTCTTAATTCTTATAAGTAAGGTGAAAATGTTGGCAAAGCACTAGGCTACAGAAGACCCTTAGTTGGCCCCTGTGTTTGAGCCCATGGTCTCTATCTCCTACAGTTTTTCACTAACACACGGTTCTGTTGCCGAGAATGGAATTTATCAAGAGGACCTAGAACATGGTGTCAATTTTTTTTAGAAGGATCTTCAAGATTGGTAGCATGCGTAGGTAGAGAAATTTGTTTCTTAGCAAGCGCATCTCTTTGAAAAGGGTATGAAGTGAGTGGGGCAAGAATTTTTGTACTCAGAGCCTACAAGTGATATATAAGAGACATTATGGTGTAAGTTCCTAGAATATATTTAAAATTCATTGTGAAGGCTGTATACAAAATAAGGGATAGGAATTCAATTTAGATCATGATGTACCTAGAGTCTCTCAGACCTAGTGGAGTTACACAAGGTTCATACACACCTAACTTAGGCCGTTGATTTTTTGGTACAAGATATTTTCCAAGGGTATCGTCGAGTTTGCTGCAAAAGGCCATCTGTCCTTTTCCAAGCTCGAGGTCGTCTTTAGGTCAGCATTGAAAGGAGGGTTGTTAAAGGAGATTCCATTTTGTTTTAGTCTTAATGGTGGATCAAAACCTACTCTCAACTCAAGGACAATCCATGGATGCTTTAAGCCACAGTACTGAGGGAGGGCTATAGGGGGAGAAATATCACATGGTTGTGCATGATGAAAATGCCGAAGAGATCGATGCAAATGAATCACTAAAATAAAAAGGGTCATTGGTGAGGGTAATGCATGTGACAGACCCTTAAAGTCCATCGCTAATGTCACATATGGTGATGGTCCTTAAAAAAGTGTTTTTGTAAGTGTATATAGTGATGGTCCTTTACGTTTTGTCACCAAAGCAATTTCCAATGACACTTTTGGTGAGGATCGTTAAAGGAACGTCATTAATTATCTCTTTGGTGACACTTTTGGTGAGGGCCATTAAAGGCCCATGACTAATTCTTCCTTTGGTGACACTTCTAGTGACAATGTTTTATTGACCCTCACCAATTCTCTTTTTGGTTACCTTTGGTGACGGTCAAAAAATGTTCGTCATCATTGATCATTCCAATAAGTTTTTTATGACACTATATACCTTTTACTATATCTTTTGTCAAAAGATAACACTTTAATACCATTGTTGTGGAGTATTTTTCATTATGTTTCCAATGTCATAGTGGTTACAATCAGTCACTTTGTTAAGAATTAATTAGTGTGTATCATTATGCTCAAGTCATAAGAATATAGTTTTCCTAAGAGCCAAAACGTGATTCATCTCTATTAAGTTTATTATCTAGAAAATTTCCTTTAGATAGAGTTCCAGTAGTGTGTGTAGGAACTATATTATTTATACATAATCAAGCTCTGTCAATTCTATCAATAAGAGAGACCTATCACTCCTCAAAACTCATGGAACATGTTAACATGATTTGGAACAATACACTAACATTCCTTGACACCTCACATGTCTTGGAACATATTCATACCTAGAACATATTTCCATGAGTAGGATGCCAAAGCTCATGTTGGCATGCCCTAGCATAACCATAACTCCCCTAGCATGTGTTGACATTCCCTATAGTCCCTAACGTGCCCTGGAACACCTTGGCATAATATTGCATTGAGAAACATTAGTACCTGGCACACATTGGCACTTGGCATGTATTGAAACATATTCTTAGTGTGCCTAGCAGGCCCCTTTTATAAAGGATAAAGTCTCGACTAATTAACCCTCTTATATTTTCATTTCCTTAGATTTTATCTTGGTTATTCCTTTTGTTTCCTTGAAACTCCTTAACACATATTGGCATAGTCTAACACCCTACACATCCTAGATTGTCTTAGCACTTGGCATGCCTTGGCATTATTTGTCACATGTTAGCACACTCTAGCACATCTTGACATGCCCTGCTATTCCCTGGCATGGCTTGCCCGTTCTTAGCATACCTTGTCACTCCCTCCATGGCATGACAACTAGCACTCATTGACACTCCCTCACACACCCTCATATTCATTCACTTCCATGCATTTCTACCTAGTTCTCCCATTTGTTGTTCTAGTACTACCTAACACTCCTCAAAATGCATTGGCACTCTATAGCACACCTTATCACTCTTCGACATGCTCTTCCACTTCATAGCATACGTCACACTCTTTGACACACATTGGCACTTGGCATGTGTTGGTAGTTGGAAATTCTTAACATGTTTGGCATGTGTTGAGATGGCTTGGTATGATTTGGCATGGTTTGGTATTAAAGTTATTTGAGATCAATTATTGGAAAGTAGATGAGAAGAAATAAAGTAAGATTTGGCATTTAGAATGCATTGACACTTGGAACTTGGCACCTATTGGCACCTAGTGTTGGTGTGCTTAGCATTCCCCTAATGGAAAAGGTAAATTTATGACTTACTAACTCTATTATGTGTTCATTTCCCTGTATTTTAACCTTTTCCTCCATTTTTTTTCCTTGACAGTCCCTGTCATGCATAATTGTCACACCATTGCACATCTTGGCATGCCTGAGCACTTGGCACATCTTAGCTTGTTTGACATCCCTTTGTACTATCTGGAACATGTTAGCATTCCCTATAATTCCCTAACACACCATGGTAGTCATGCCCTCCCAACTAGCATTACATTTTTCCATGAGTTGGGAACCTTACATTCACTAGAACACCTTAGCACTCCCTAGTTGTCAGGCCCTCACAGATAGCCTTACTTTTTTTGTGACTTTCGAACCCGACCAATTCATTAGCAAAATAATATTGTACCCAACCCAAGGTATCCCTTTGTCTGAATTTTCTTTGTCCATGCCTTATCACAACCATACTCTTGACTCCTACAAGTCCTATTCTGAACTTCTCCTAAAACACTTCATCCTTGGGACACCTGGAATTCATTGACACTCCTTGGCACACACTCTTATTTGTTCATTTCTAATCGTTTTGACCTAGTTCTCCCTTGTGCTCCCCTGACACTCCCTAATAGTCCTCAGCATCCGTTGACACTGTTTTCCATGTGTAGCATGCCTTTTTATTCCTTGGCATGCCATGTCACTCTCTCCTAGAATGACTTAGCACAACCTACCATACCATGTCACTCTCTCCTTAGCACACTTGAAACTCACTGACACTCCCTCTCACACACTCTTATTCATTCATTTCCATCCATTTTAATCTAGTTCTCCCTTATTTTTCCCTAGAACTCCTCAGCATGCATTGGTAGACCTTGGTGCTTGACACATCTTGGTATGCTTCACTATCACTCTAGCATTCCTTGGCATTGCATAGCATACATTGTCATTCCCTCCTTAGCACACTTGGAACTTGCTAAGACTTCATTTCCATGCATTTGAAACTAGTGTTTCATTATGTTTCCTTAACACTTGGCCCTAAGACTCCTTAGTATGCATTCGCGCCACACCCTAGCACCTAGCACATCATGGAATGCCTTAGCAGTTGGCTTTTCTTAGCATGACTAACATGCCTTGGAATTATCTAGCATGTGTTAGTACCTCCTAGAATTCATTGGAACATGTTGGCACTACCTAATTGTAATGCCCTCATAGATAGCTTTACTATTTTTTCAACTTGGGAACCCAACCAAGTCATTAACAAAATAATGTTGTGCCCAACTGAATGTCTCCCATTGTATTAAACGTTTTGACCAACCCCTTATAATTGTAACGATAGGATTGCCTCCTACAATTCCTATTATGACAATATCCTAACGCACATTGTCCTTCAGACACCTGGAATTCGTTAACACTCGTCACACACACTTATTTGTTCATTTCCATTTATTTTGACCCAGTTCTCCCTTCTGATGCCCTAACACTCCATAACCTTCCTCACCATGCATTGGCAATGTTCGACTTGTGTTAGCATGCCTTTTCATTCCTTGGCATGCCCTGACACTCCTTAGCTATAATGTCCTCACAACTACAACCCTTACTTTCTTGGCACTTGGGAACCCAACCAAGTCTTGCCTCAACTACAAAAACTTGACTAAGTTATAGTTACTACAACTAGGCTATGCCTTGTTCAACTAATAACTAAGTATAACTTATCTTAGGATACTTATGTATAATTTCAACTTATCTAACTTAACAAGTTACAATTTACCATATCAAGGCTCACACCCAACCATGGTTATAGAACAACTGAGAAAATAGTTTACATATTGAAATACCATAGCACATGGCACATCTAACAATCCCTTGGCACTATGTCGCACGTGTTAGAACCCACTACATTCCTTGGCATGCTTTGGAACTCCCTAGCACTCCCTCACATGCCCTAGAAATCTAACATGCCTTGGCATTGCCTAGCATATAACCTTGTCACTCCCTCCTTAACACACTTGAAACTCACTGGCACTCACTATCACACACTCTTATTCATTCATTTCCATGCATTTTGAGCTAGTTCTCCCTTGTTTTTCCATGTCATTCCTTGATTCCTGACACATCTCCGCATGCTGCCCTAGCACTCTAACATTCCTTGGCACTACCTAGCGTACCTTGTCACTCACTTCTTAACACACCTAGAACTCACTGAAACTCCCTATCACATACTCTTATTCATTCATTAACATGAATTTGAAACTAAAACACCCTTGTGTTTCCATGGCACTCCATAACACTCCTGGCATTGATTGGCACACCCTGACACTTGGCACATCTTGGAATATCATTGTCGTGATTTATAGCATGCTTTAACACTGAAAAGAATATCTTTTTACTCCCTCAGCACACCTAGAATTCACTAACACTTCTTGTCACAAAATCTTCTTCATCCATTTCCATGCATTATTTTGACCTAGTGGTCCCTTGTGTTTCCATGGCACTCAGTAACAATTCGTAGCACACGTTGGGATACCCTATCACTTGGCACATCTGGTTGGATGTTTCCCTCACACTCTAGCATGCATTAGCACCTCCTATCATACCATGTGACTCCCTCCTTAACACACCTAGAACTGACTGCACTCCCTATCACACACTCTTATTCATTCATTTCCACACATTTTGACCTAGTTCCCCCTTGTGTTTCCCTAACACTCACTAACACTCCTTAGCACACATTGGCACACCTTGGAACTTGGTACATCTTGGCATGCTTCCCTAGCACTATAGCATACCTTTGCACTACCTAGCATACCTTCTCACTCCCTCGTTAGCACACTTGGAACTCAGTAACACTCCCTACCACACACTCTTATTCATTCATTTCCATGCAATTGAAACTAGTACTCCCTTGTGTTTCCTGGCACTCCCTAACACTCACTAGCTTGTGCACCCTAACACCTAGGACATCTTGGCATGCCTTAGCACTTAGCATGACACGACATGTGTTGGCATGAAAATGGGAACAGGTAAGAGACCCCCCGTTTAGGTACAAGGGTCCAACAAGGCTTCACTATTGTCTAGAACAATGTCGACATTTTCACCTTACCCAGAAAGGGTAAGGAGTCTCACCTGAGGCGTGTCATGACTGATTTGTGAGGGGGTAGAATGAGGAATCAAGGGAACCACAACTTGCAACTGATCTTAAATCATAACAATCAAGCACCTACTATAATCCAACCACACTATTCTACTCACATTACCTTAGGAAATGACATAGCATATATACAGATATTTAAAAGTTTTGAAGAACCAATATAGAACTCAAGAATACATCATAGGTGAAAACTATCTCTTCAATTATGCTTCATAGAGAGAAATACATAAATAATTATAGAAGTCTCAAAGCCTGATCATCAACAAAAAGAATGACAGAACCCACATATCATAGACAAATAGATCAATGGTGGACCTGCCTTTCACAACCTTCGAAGGCTGCATTGATTCCTGGCTAGCTTGGTTCATCAATATCTAGTAATCACCAACCCTTTCCCATCCTTTCATACACCTTTTATCCTATGCTCTGAACCTAGAATTATAGTTCCACGTATTTCCTACTCGGTTGACACTTCCTTTAGCTGCCTTTTATCTCTACTTGCTCAATTTCTCTTGGTCTCCCTCGCCACCTTTCCGCAATTGTTAGACTACTCTTGGTTCCTGTTCCCCCCTTCAATTGTCAGCTCTGAAAATTGACAACTCATCGACAACTCATCCCCACCACTTGTTCCTATCTTGGCTTCCTCCAAAAAATAAAAATGAAGGCCCCAACAACATGCCTAACATGCCTTGGAACTATCTAGCATGTATTAGCACTTCTTCGCATTTCTTGGCACATGTTGGCATTGCCTAGTTTTCATGCCCTTATAGATAGCCTTATATTTTTTGTGACTCGGGAAACCAACCAAGTCATTGAAAAAGCAATGTTGTGACTAGCCTTGACACTCCCTAACACTCCTTGGCATGCATTCACACTATCCGGCATGTGTTAGCATGCCTTTTCATTCCTTAACATGCCTTGGGACTCCTTAGCTATCATGCCCTCACAACTACCCTTACATTTTTTACAACAAGGGAACCCAACAAAATCCTACCTCAACAATAAAGATAACTTGAATATAACAACGAATTTACCAAGTTACATCTACTACGACTAAAATATGCCTTGCTTAGCTAAGAACTTCCTATAACTCTTCTTAGGCTACTCATGTATAATTTCAACTTATCCAACATAAAAACTTAAGAAGAGAAGGCTCACATCCAACCGTGGTCGTAAAATTAAACAACTAAGCGAAATTTTTTACATCTTGACATGCCATAACAACTGGAACACCTAATAATCCATTGGCACTATGTAGAACGTGTTAGCATCCCCTACATTTCTTGGCATGCTTTGGCACTCCCTAGCACATCCTAACACTCCCTGACATTTAACACACCTCATAACCGATAGCTAAGAATCTCTGTCATACTCTTATTCATTCATTTCCATGCATTTAAAACTCTCAATCCTGTTTCTCTGGAACTTGGCCCTAACACTCCCTAGCATGTGTTGGTGCCACACCCTGGCACTTGGAACTTCTTGGCATGCCTCAGCCCTTGGCATGTCTTGGCATGCCTAAAGTTCCTTGGAAATCTCTAGCATGAGTTAGTACGTCTTGGCATTCCTTGGAACACCTTGGCACTCCCTAGCTATCATGCCCTCATAGATAGCCTTACTGTTTTTGTGACTTGGGAACCCAATAAAGTCATTCACAAAAAAATACTGTGCCAAACCAAAATTCTCCCTTTGTCTAAAACTAATTTGTAAACACCTTATCACAACCATAGGCTTGCCTCCTGCAAGTCCTATTCTAAACTTCTTCTAACACACTTCATCCTTGGGACACTTGGAATTCGTTGACACTCCTTGCAGGCAAACTGCACTCTTATTTGTTCATTTCCAAGCATTTTGACCTAGTTGTCCCTTGTGATGCGTTGTCACTAGCCAACATACCTTTTCACTCCCTTCTTAACGCACATGGAACTCACTGACAATTCATTTCCATGAATTTGAAATGTGTGCTCCCTTTTTCTTCCTTGGCAGTTGGCCCTCACAATCGCTAATATGCATTCGAGCCACACCTTTGCACTGACACATCCTGGCATGCCTATCATGCCCTAGAACTGTTTAACATGTGTTATTACTTCACCTGTAAATAAATAAAACAACATTTTATTAACAGAGAAAACTAATTATTTAGGTTGTGCAAGCTATGTCAATTAAGAAATCAACAAATTTTCTTGTTTTAGTCCTCTGAAACGACAGTTTTGTTATGCTGGACAGTTACATCATACATGGATTTGAACATATCAGATTGAATATATGCCATGGACTATCATGCATATCATGAATTTGTATGGGTAGGAGTAGGAGAAGTTTTCTCCAATTTACACTGCTCCAGTCGTAGCATAATTTCAGTCATTTTTTCTCCAGAGTATGGTTATGAATTAGCTGAAGCATCCAAGGTTTCTGGTTTTCCAAGACTTGAGTTTTCCTTTCTTAATAGTTAATCCAAACAATTGCAGATATATTATATCAATTGTTATCTTTCTATCATGTACTCCTACAACATGTAGCCAAATCACATCTCAAAAAACCATCAATATTAGTCTAGTTACCAAGTCATAAAAACATGTAGTCATGATATAAAATAATACTACTTGCTTCCTCTAAGATCAATATCCCTTTACTTGGTTTATTTTCACATAATACTCAGAGTTTCATTTTCCATGCTCTTCAGCTTGCAAGCATCAATCAATATGTTCTTGAAACATATCAATCAAAAAGCTTCAACATTGTATCCATCATGGTATTTGCATCTTCCTATGAAGTTATCATGGCTCATTTTCATTTTTCAAGAGACCATATTAGATGTTAATCAATATCACCAACTTTTATGCACAACTATCATGCTTCTATACATCGAGTACCCATAAGGAAGAGTCCTTATTTCATCTAGTATTTAACGAAGACATACTATGCACATGATTCCAAATATATCCTACCATATCTCTGAACACATGAATTCAACTTTATAAAGAAGAGCTCTTATCTAAAGATGTGCATACCTCTTACCTTCATTTTGTCATCTAGTCTACTTCTTCCATGAACTGCCTCTTTCCTTGAATAAAATATCTATGATGAGGCTCCTTTGTCAAGATGATAGAATACTTCCATTATGCCTTCATGTTTCAACTAAACTAGTAAACTTCTTTGATGCTTTCTTCCATAATATTCCAAACTCGATCCATAAACTTCTAGTGGAACATACTCTTTCCAAGATTCTTCCATATATTGAAGAACCTTCTCATCAAGGATCCTTGTGATCCTTTCCTTCTAGAAGACTATTTCTATAACATACCATGCCTACAAGAGGATATCTCTAAGGTAAAAAATCTTTGTCAATGTATCATCACTGAGCAATTTTGCTTGTTGCAAACAAGGCAACATCGTTGTCACTACCACAGTGATATGAAACATAAATAAGGATTCTTTAAAAGGGAAAAATGGTGGTTGTTATGATCTCACATGGATATTCATGAATTTTCTTGTCAAAGGAACTTGGATCATTGCTTTATAACTTGGCATTAATGCGACTATTTACTCCTAGCTCCTTAAGTTTCAAAAAGAAGAAACATGCCTAGTTAGGACTTACAATTTAGGACCTCAGAATGCTAACCATTCATGACATGTTCTAGGCATATCCCTTTTCTAGGTTATAGTGTAAAAGGTAGTAGCATGGCAGTACCCTACCATCATGTCTTTATTGAACATGTTTGCAGTATCTTTTGGACTAGCAACAACCCAAGTATGAATTAATTTGTAGCAAGCCTTTAGGTTGAAATAGAGGCTATTAAACCAACTAAAAAGAATCTTTCCAAATCTATAATTTTATTACCATTCTTGAAAATCCTTAACTCAAAATAAAGTTTGTGATTCCTTGCAGCTTTCCTTGTCATAATACTAATGACCTTCAATCGCATTGGAATGACTTTGAGGTCAATGATCCATGTGTGGGGTGCCTTCTAAGACTAATATGGTCTATTTTCCATTATCAAAACTTTCGTTAATTATTTTAAACACTATATTAGCTACTTATGCATCCATAATTAATTTTCTTTTATTTACTTAATTAGTGTGGTCGTAACATAAAACTACAATATAGCTATTGCTTCTATAATTCATTTCCTTGGTTTCAATTTTGGATAAAATTTATGTTAATTTAGTTATAGGATGAATCCAATGATTCAAATTCTGATAAACATGCAACATGGCTTCCTTAGAATACATAAAAGTTATGCCATTGTACTAGCCTATAATGAGCTATAAGAGAATATAAAGTAATAGTCATTGAGAGGTTACCGAGAATGTGAAACATTCCTATTTTAGATAATTCTATAAGAAGGTTTGTTTACTAGCTTCACTAAGATTTTTTCTTCCTACATCCTGTATTGGCATAGAGAATATTGATTTTATTTTCCATGTAAAAGCTACAAGGTATAATGAACAATTTAGGAGGGTCAAGCACATGTCTTCATATCTTTTTCATGATAGCACAAAGTATTGCATGCACATGGATCTACATGTTGCATTGATTCATAACTTTGTTTCCATAAAGAAAAAGATGTCAGCAACTAAATTTTAGATAGTTCTACTACAAGGATTTTTCAAATTTGATAGTTGTCACATGTTTGAAGCGATAGAGAAAATATTATACACAAGTTGAACTGATCAAATAAATTCTCTGAGAAGATATATGCATGATGACAAATTTCATGTAGTAAAGGCTACTCTGCAATAGAAAATTGAATTATAGTAGTTTCTTACATGTACTTGAAATTAACTCTTGGGTACTCTATGATGGTCAAGCAATGTAAGAGCATAATATAACTTTCCATTAAAGTGAAAAATCATAATCGTAACTAGTCTCAGTAAGCTCATCTAAGTAAAATGTACACATTGAATCATTTTGCATTTTCCTCCATGCAAGTCGTCCAAAACAGGGATGAACATTTACAAAAACATAAGTTTCATTCTACTTTCTCAGTTTCTATGCCTACAATGTTGTAGGATATTATTTTCCATCCATGTTAATATTTCTTATTTTACTTCTTGAGGGTTCTATCTTTAATGGATTGCATAATCTAATAATTCTGCATTTTCCTGCTAGTCCTTGACATAATACTGACTAGTATTTCAGCGCCATTCATGGTGTTTACTAGTGCTTAAAAATATTACATCGCCATTATGATATACTGGATATTTACATTTGCAATTAAGATATTCTTGTGCTTCTCTAAGTATTGTCCATCCATGGAGTGATTGTTTTTCTCCAACTGATAAATTTCTTCTTCCAATAGTTAAAAAAGGAAAAATATCAATGTAAGCTTGCCAGTCAAGTATAATTGGTTATTACCTTGGAAACTATGTAGATTATTTATAAGGATGGTGGATTTCTTTTAAAAGGTAACCTGGAAAGTGGTGTAAGTTGGGCATTGGAATTGGGTCTTCAAAATATGGGGAGTCTTATCATAGTGGAGAATATGAGTCAGCCATGGGAATTGCTTATAGAGGTCAATGAATTTTTTAGATTAATAGGGTTTTTTATATTGCACTCAATAACCCATTTTTGTTATTTTGAGACATGGTTTAACGTTGTCATGCTATCTTCTATTGGTTTTCACCAATATTGTAGATGATTTGTGAGGAGCGGGGGATCTTCCTTGAAATAGCTGACATCATTTGAGTCCTTGGGCTTATGATTTTAAAGGGCGCCAGGGGAGCTCACAGTGACAATATCTAGGTTCGCTTTGCTGTTGAGGTAATAGCATGATTGCAAACAAGATAATTAACTCTTATACTTTTGATTCCATGTAAAGCTTCCTCTATTAGTTATGTTTGGTTTCTTTAGCAGACCATAGAATTGAAGGGTTAGAATTTTGATTTATAATCAGAACATGGTATGAAATTTATTTTAAGCCTCTATGTGTTTCTAGAGTTGGAGAAAAGTGACAAACCAAACACATTTCTATGGTTGACGCTTGATAACTAATGCTTAGAGATTGTTATTGGGAATTTTGTTGTGTAGAGTTGTAGATCATAAGATACTCAAGCTATTAACCTCTATATTTCACCATATGTTCTCTATGTTCTGGCATATAAAATTCTGAAGGCACCCTAGCCTAATTTGTCATGTTGTGGAATTTGGAAGCCTCACAATATTTTTGTATAGCAATGTCTTCTTGGATTGGAAGTGAAACTCTAACGATGTAAGAATATTAATAATGTCCTAAGAACCACACATAAATTTTAAAATCACAATTTTGATCTTTTGTGAGCCCTAGACATGCATGTTACTAAAGACTACTTGCACTTAGCAAGAGACGAGGTAAATCAATGAAATTGTTTTGGTAGACTTAGTACTTTCACTTGAAGGTGTACATTAGAATTATAAAATTTTCCTAACCCACTTTGCCCTGGGGATACCTGGAATTCACTGACACTCCCTAACGCACAGTCTTATTCATTCATTTCCATGCATTTTGACCTAGTTCTCCCTTGTGATTCCCTGACACTCCCCAACACTCCTCAACATGCATTGACACTATCTATAATTTGTCAACATGCCTTTTCATTCCTTGGCATACCCTCGCATTCCTTAGCTATCATGCCCTCACAACTACCCTTACCTTTTTTTCAACTTGGGAACCCAACCAAATCCTGCCTCGATAACAACATCTTGACCAAGTTATAGTTACTATGAATAGACTATTCCTTGTTCACCTAATAACTTCCTATAACTCATGTTAGGCTATTCATGTCAAATCTTAAATCATATAACTTAACAAGTTATGAAGACAAGGCTCACATCCAAAAGTGGTCATAAAACAACTAAGCAACATAGTTTACATCTTGACATGCCATAACACTTGACATGTCTAACATTGGCACTATGTGGCACATGTTACAACCCCCTACATTCATTGTCATGCTTTGGCACTCCCTAACACATCCTAGCACTCCCTGATGCCTTTCACACCTAGAACTTGCTGAAACTTCCCTTCACACTCTTACTCATTCATTTCCATGCATTTGAAACTAGTGCTACCTCGTGTTTCCCTCGCACTTGGCCCTAAAACACACTAGAATGTGTTGGTGTCACACCTTGTCGCCTAGCACATCTTGGCATGCCTTAGAACTTGGCCTGTATTGGAAAGCCAAACATGCTTTGGAACAATCTAGCATGTGTTCGTACTTCATGGAATTCACTGGAAAACCTTAGCACTCCCTAGTTGTCATGCCCTCATAGACATACTTAATTTTTTTTAGACTTGGGAACCCGACCAATTCATTGGAAAAAAAATGTTGTGCCCAACCCAAAGTATCCCTTTGTCTGAAACTACATTGTCCAGGCCCTTATTGTAACCATAGGCTTTCCTCCTACAAGTCTTATTCTAAGCTTTTCCTAACATAATTTATCCTTGAGACACCTGGAATTCATTGACACTCCTTCGCATGCACTCGTATTCATTCATTTCCATGCATTTTGACCTAGTTATCCGTTGTGATGTTTTGGTACTCCCTAACAACCATCAACATGCATTGATACTATCTGGCATGTGTTAGCAAGCCTTTTCATTCCTTGGTATTCCTTGGCACTCCTTAGCTATCATGCCCTGACAACTACCCTTACTTTTGTTTTGGATTTGGAAACCCAACCAAGTCTTGCCTCGACTACAACAACTTGAGCATGTTACAACTACTATAATTAGAATATGTCATGTTCACCTGAGAACTGACTATAACTCATCTTAGGCTACTGTGAATATATTATTGCACCATTATAATGTTTTATAGTATTATACTTCCTTTACAAAACCACCTTTTCTCTTATAGGATAATTTTTCTTGAGTGAACTTTCAAATGGTTTCTAATAATTTTTGTCAAGACCTTATATGAAATATTGCAAAATGACTCTAAATGGCACGTATCAAAACCAACAAGATCCACTTTTATTGATAATAGTGAAAGAAAGGGTACGTTTATCATTGCACGTGAAGATGCCCCTTTATTTATGATATTCAAGGGATGTTCTATTGTCTTTATAAAGATTTGGATGGGTCATTGTCTACATTATTTCAATACATATCTAGCTCTTTTTATGAGGGAGGTATTTAAATCTATTTATTACATAATTGAGAGAAGAGTTGCATGGGTGGAGCAAAAGAACGAAGAAAGAGTCTCCAAACTTACCAAAATAATTTTCGTTTTTAACTTTATGGCCATTCCACTATTTCCATCTATTTGGCTACTTTGAATGTATTCTGGGAAATATAAAGAATAATTTAAAATGCTTTACTTGTGACTCATATTGATGGTTGAATGGTTAAAATTTAATGGATATTTATCTATAAATTTGTCTTATAACAAGGTCACTAGGAGGAAAAGGTGTTTGATTGTATTCTAGTGCATTTTTTATTCCATAATAGAGAAGAGTAGTCAAGAGTGGATATAGAGAAGATAGAACAAATAAGTTGGTATTTTGAAGTAGCCATTAGGTCATGGGTCTTAATCCTTTATATTTTCACCAATTCAATTTAGCTAAAGTGATATAAGAATCAGTTCACCTTCCAATTGGGTTTTCTCTCAAAAGGGTTTATGAGGACATACACTTAGTCTTATAATGATTTGTGATTGATTGTTTTTTATGTTCTCTATTTGACACATTTTAAATATCCATGCATAAAAATAAGACAATAATTTAATAAATGCATAAAACTAAAGGAAAATTGACCCTTAATGTATATATTTCTTATTTAAGTATATTTTTATTAAAAAAAAATTATGAAATCTCCAATGGAATATCCATGGTAGTATATGAATCAAGATCAATTTGAATTTAACCTAATGCGTGCGTGTGGGCTTCATTCAATGAACCTTTGACATAGCACGTGAATGCATGACATACAAAAGAATACCCTTAATTTGACTACATATTGGAAAATAACTCTAAAAATCACTTTATTAAACCACCTACCAATACGAATTGAATACTCCTTCCCAATTGAAAAAACCCCTACTTTCACTAGATATTGTAGGTATCATTTTTCAATTAACACTTTTTATACCACTTTGTATTTTTTCATTAACTTTGAGCTCCATTTTTTATACACAACATATAAAAACCATTTACACCCTATTATATGCTCAATATATTATGTCATTTTTCCTCAATATTAATCTGACAATATGAATGCATGTGGTATGTTATTTCTCCCCTAGTGAAGCCCGTGAATGGGGGTGTTGGAATATGTGCCAAAATAGGGATGGGAGAAGACTTGCCACTCCCCCACAACCACATGCATTAACATTGGGGTGGCGTGTCAAGCTATCATGATGTAATCATGCATTTTTATATTTATGATGATCCATATCATTAAACTAGAAATTAGCGAGACCATTTCATCTTCTTGGCATTTCTAATGTTTCCCTAGTATTTTCTGGAGACTTTGTTACAACACTAGGTTTCTTGTGTGATATTTCCTTCCTTACACTCGGAGTTGTGTTAGGCCTGTGATGAAAGGCCCAATCCCTCCTAGTTAGGCCTTCTAGATTTCTCTCCTTAAAATTTTTCATATTCTCTACATAACCTAAATGACTATGACAAAAAAATTAATTGGTGAGAGAATTATCTAGTGGGGGGGGGAATTTGAAGATCCCATTGTGGTATTCTAAAATGCATATACTTTAGGCCTACTAGTAAATATAATTAATTTTGACTACACTTGTTGGTATTTGTGATTAATGTTTTATGGTTCTAGATTTTTGGTTCAATAAATTGGCCTCATTTCCATGGGAAGAGGAATCTATCTAAGATTGCTTGTGGAGAGACTATGTGGATCTTTTATAGCTCAAGGGGGACCCTATATTACTAGATGCATTTCCCTAAGCATCCTAACAAGGTCCTTGACTCCGCCTGCACTTAACATCCCTTCTCCTAATTCTCTTATTCTTGCATGGCTTAGGTAGGCTCCCCTCTAATCCTCATTCACCTACCCTCCTCTTATCTATTGGGTTTCATTTAGGTGGGAAATATCTTTTCCCTAGTGCCATGCCATGACAACACATGCATTCAAGGTGCATATATGGTGGCAGAGATCCTAGTACCAAGTCTTGAGCTTAATGTTAAGCCTAGTTTGCAACAAAAATGTTACCATTCCTTCACCTCCCCATAACTTGAGGATGAAAGTTCCCTTCTCAATGCATGGGTCATTTGACACTAGAATGCCCATCCACACTTAGAGGTGAAAGCTAAAGTTTCTAATTGGGTCCTAGATCACATACCTACTAGGGGTTACAAGAATCAATACTTCCATTTTGTCACGTTGTATTGGCAGATGGAAATGATGTTGGTCCTGTAATCAAGGAAACACATGAGGAATATAATGAAATTATTGTTCATCTCAATGATATTCAATGGGTCTAAAAGAACTTGTGATTTTTCCTCATCGGCCTAGATGCTTGGCTCACACATATGAGATGCATCATCGATGTGGGTGTCAATCCTTAATAGGAACAAGCACACACAACCCTGCCTAGGCTACTAGTTTTTAGGAATTATTATCGCCCATCTTTATTTCAAACTTAATTCTTATGCCTTTGATATTTACTTTTATTGTTGTTTATGCTTTACAATTGTGGTTTGTCCGTAATACCCAACTAAAAATTTGTAACCTTCATGAGAACTCTACTAGACATCTTCCAATGGGCTAGAGATAATTATGTTGTAGTTTTGATTTAGTATATTTTGATAGATCTACGGACTTTAAAATATCTTCATTTTTGATGGTTTTGTTTCCCTTGTGGTATGCCACAATAATAAGACTGTTATTTTTGTATGACTGGTGTATATGATCTAATGGAAGTCTGCAAATGAACAAAAAAAAATCAATATGCAGTTTAAGGACATTGAATAAGACAATAATGTGATTGCACATTTCAGGAGGAACATATTTCCCATAAGAACATAAAACAAACTCTTGTACAAGAAAATATATCCATGTAAATTTGTGAGAAAAATATATCATTATGTGTACAAGTTGGATTTGTTAGAGACCTTTGAAATTTCTCCAATATTTAATGTTTCTAACTTATATGAATTTCATAAAGAAGAAGAGGAAATTAAACCAAGTGCCATGCAAGAATAGGAAGGACAATTGCTACTTGATATTGTTGAAGAAAGAATAGGAGAATGGATTAGACAGTGGAATGAAGGTCAAGACCAGTTTAAATACTTAGTCAAATGGAAGAACTGAAATTTGAAGTATCCATCATGGATTGTAAAGGAGGAATAGGGTTTCCTTTAGTGGCCTACATTATTTAAAGGGCATATGGCTCCATGCACATGAGTTGGATGTGAGTTTCCTAACAAGGGTTTCTAATGTAGGAGCATCTTTGGGCTCATGCAATCCATGTCACATATTTATTTTTAATATGCATTTCACATTTTCTAATTAATTAATTTAGTAGGATAACTAAAGGTACGACTATTACCTTGGAATTTATGCACGCTATATAAATTCTAAAGGGAAAAATACCCAAAAGCTAAATTTGGATAATGAATATGGAATGGACCACTGGTGATCTTGGGAATCTATAGAGAAAACTCAAGAGGATATGAAGAGTTACAAAGCTAATTAATTTACCACGTGAAGAACAAGATAAGAGAAAAATATACATCCACTGAATTATCAAAGGAGAAGAGTGCATATGGTTTGCAACAATATAAGAGATTTTTTATCTCATATCTATAACAATGGACAAGAGAGTGAAAATGAAGTTTCATATTCTCCACTGTTTTGATTGAATTACTTTGAATATTTTTAACTATGGAGAAACTAAAATATCTAAATTGTAATGGTGAATTAATTTTATTATTTAATAGAGGGTTACATTATATTGATCCTATTCTATTTCATGTTATGTAGATCACTAGTTCTTTCATATTTTTTTTATACATAACTAGCATATTCAGATTAGCTAACTTGATTTCATAGTTGTTATATTCTATTCATGTACATTTAGTTTTGTAGAATGTTTAAAAAAAAATTAAAATTGGTAAATAAAGTGGTATTAGAGAAAAGTTTAACATTGGTCGAGAATTTCTATACGTATGAGAACTACTTCTCCATTTAGATTTAGGTTCCAGGAGATTAGTGATAAATTCCAACTGTTGTAATAAGGAAACCTCAAGGAGGGTAATTTCGTCATTTATTTATTTATTTATGATTTGTAGGAGATAGTGCCAAAATAAGGACATATTAATTATTGTCTACTTTAGGACTATAAGAAGTATTCTAAGGGTGTCATTGTGATTACGATCATGTTGAGAAGTTATGAGGAACTAAAAATTAATGGAATAGAGAGCGGGAATTGGAGAAATAGAAATTAAATTAATTATAATATTAGACCTTTATTATACTTATAATTAAAATACAAAAGTGAGGAATAGAAACTTTTGCCCAAATGGACCTAGTCCAACATTCGATCTCAGTTTTGAAGTATAGGGGTAACGCAAAAGTGGAAATTTATGTTATAATGGAAATGAAAGGAGAGAGTCTTGATTATGGGATAGGTAAACGTGACACATACTTTAAAAATGAGAATGTCAAAGACTACAATAAAGTTCATTTTGTAATAACAATGTTAAATGGACATGCTAGAATCTAGTGAGATGTTTTGTAAAAAGATATGGAAGACAAGCACTAGGAGAATATAAATACATGAAATAAATCTTGAGTAATATGAAGGACAAGTTTTTCATATCAATTTCTAAAAAAAATTGTATATATGAGAAAAAATTCAAAAAAAGGTGACATATGTCCTAGAGTATAAGAAATAAATTCTTCAAATTCTCTCTCAAATCAAGACTTAAAAAGCTAGATTGTTAATGGGTGGAAAGATATGTGAATGGATTAAACTTCCAAGTTAAATATTAGATGATTAATCACTACTTCCAAATAATGTATTGGGCATATCACATTTTCTATAAAGGAAGAGGAACCCGCAATGAAATCACAAAGGAAGGAATTGTTGTCCTCTAAGATAATTCTAGGTTAGGTAATTATGCAAGAGCATCTAAAATATTTTGTTTGTTTTTTAATTTGTGGAAGGCAGATGTTTATGTTTATTTAAATATTTATTGTGTCCTAATTTCTCTTCAATAGAATGAAAGGGTTGTTTCTTCACTTCTGAACAGTAATTTAGCTTTAAAAGATTTGGAATGAAGAATTTAGAGAAAATATGAGTTTTAAGTATTCAAATATAATATTTAAAATAATCGTAAGATGGATGCTAGTGAACTATGTTCACTAAACAACATAAATGCATCTAAATTTATGAAGAATTGACAATTAATTGATGTAGAGGAGTTTATTTAGACAAATAATCTAATAAACTAATCTCTATAATTGATTATAACTTCATAGGAGATCTAATATAGACTAATAATCAGTTTATATCTTACTCATATTTCTTTGTAAAACTAAATACATGTTGAAATAACATAATGGAATGAATAAGATCAAGAAAACCCACATAAATAACAAGTTGTTTGAAAAAAAGTCATAATCATTTTACTCATATCAAACAATTTCAAATACATGTAATTCTACCTAAAATAAACTTATTCCAAGTGTGCAACCCTTTTCAATTCGAATTGGGAATTATTTATACAAAGTTTTCCAAAATTTTCTAAAATAAGTATCTAGATACATTTGAAAAATATCTAGATTTGTTTCTACAAAAAGAATACATAAATATTGGGAAATGAAAACTGTTGAAGCCACTCGCAGTTCTTTTGAGGATTTCTGATAATGAGTGGATTTGAAAAATAGCTACCTCATTGTTGGTTTTCTCCTAGATGTTTGCTAACTTTCGCTCTATTAATTCACTTAACGTTTCGCATTTTCTTTCATCTGGAAATGATAATATGATCAACTTTTGATAGACTTCATCTACTTCTATGTATTTTTCAAAACTAGGAGTAACAAGAAACAGATGACTTATTTCATGCTTGATCAGTAGATCATAATTGAGGCCTCCCATGAATGTATTTCCTGTAATAGTACCTCTCATATTTGCAAATTTGGACCTATCTATAAGAATGGTAAATAAATTCGGTTGATAGCCTTCAAGATTGACTAATTCGCCTCCAATTGCTTGTAGTCCAAGGAGAACCTTCTGATACAAAACATTGAACTTCTTATGAAATCTTCGTACCCTCATTTGAAAAATGTCATACCTGTTTTCTAATTACAGCATAAGATTTTTATTGGTGAGATTTTTTCTTACTTCCAAGATGGTATCTGTTTCATCCTCTATATCCAACTCTTTGCATTGAGTTAGAATTATGGACTTCGAGCATTTCTGAGATGGAATTGTCATTGATGGCGAAAAGGACTTCACCGTTTTGGGCTACAATAGTTCTCAAAGTGGGAAGATATTGAAATAGACTTCAGGTGACAAATTCAGGAAAGTTATAGGTCTAAGGGAAAATAAGTTGGGGTATGGTAGAATCCCATAGTCCTAAACCATCACTAAGGGCAACTATTTCTGCTTGAGTCAATTTTGAAGTTCGTAAAGATCGAATTCACAATTGGTTGCATAAATTTGGTATAATTTTTCAACTAATGGTTTGTGATCAAAGCTTGCAAGTGGAGGAAGCATTGGATTTTATACATAAGTCTTTTTCTTTCTAGAAGACATAATTCAGCGGATATTGGGGGAAAATCCTCTAAATACCCAGTAAAGGATATTTGATCGATTGAGCGATTGGTTAATGAATGATCACTTGGAATAATATTGCGATGAAGGTCATCTAGGTCTTTTACCAGTAAATATCTATGAAAATTAGACTGTAGGGTTCAAGGATTGGATTTATAAAAATATGATTTAATCCATTATAATAATATCGTTTATTAGGAGTGGGAGAAGTTAATGCTAACATATTTATTATAAAAGATGTGAAAATGGATAGGAAAATAGATAGATCTATGGTGGGAAGTATATTTATTTAATAATCGAGAGAGGGACATGTGCATGCTATGTGGTGGAATAATCATGGCGCATGAAAAAGTCACCAACATGAAGGGAGTGAATGGTGTTTTTTTTAAGTGACTCAGAGGGGCAGGTAGGTGGTAATTGGTTTTGGAAGGGGTGGGGAGGTGCGAGTGATATAGGATAGCACCACATATATCTGGGAGTTATATTTGAAACCATCACCCTAGACCCCTCTCAGATAAATGCTAGATGCGGACGGGGGATGCGGGGTAATTTGATCGATGTTGATATAGATGAGCCATATCAAAACCATTGAAAGCCAATCAATTTTTATTACATAGTGACAAATTGTCACTTCAACGACAAAAGGTTTTGTCGTATATGCTTAATTTATTGAGAATACTTTATTACATGCTAATGACAACTTGAAAAAAAGGTAATATAATGTGACATTTAAATGTATGCACTAATATAATGGAAAACTTATATATTTTTTTATTTTCTTTTGTTTTCCATTCCTTGTTTTTTATTTCTTTATTTTCTATTTTTATTTTTTATTTTTTATCTAACATTTTTTATTTTTATTCTTCTTCTAACTACAAAAGGAATATTTAACTTATAAAAACCATTTGTGTTACAACAGGAACCTTAAAACCAAAGGAAGAGTGAAGGCTACAATATAAGATTCTAGTAATAGTAGAGAAGTTAAAGTATCTAGTAATCAAATTTACAAATAAGACGATCATTCTAGTGTTGGGTATGTACTATATTATTTGGGTGACTACCCCCATGCGTTGTATGTTACAACATGTGTGATGGAGGGAGGGGGTGGTCCTAAGGTGGGAGACATGCCCCATTGTTTTGGGGAATCACAATGGGGAAAGCCCCCACTAATGGAGAAGTTGAAGCCCACATACATGGGGTTTAGAAGACAATTCCCCCAACAAAAAATAAAAATGGATGCTTTTGTGTCCATTGTTGGAGGCTTTTTATCACACATTTTTTGGCTTTAGTGGTTTTGTGGTGCATGGTAGTTTGTTCCATTGTTTTATAGTCTTTACTTAATTAATTATGACTGTATTCTATTCCAAGGAAAATGGATTGGAATTTTCTAGATGGCATAGGGTATATATATATATAAGAATATATTGAAAAATATTTTTGGCTTTCTTGGTTTTGATTTCAAGGATAAAATATCGTTATGAATATGTTTGTTTACCATTTTATATTTTGTATTTTATTAAGAATATATATAAAAAATTAACTAGAAAAGGTTAAAAACTGTATTTGGCATCAAAAAAAATTTGGCTTCAAGCAACAATTTTTTGTAGCTGAGGGGTTTCACTCATCCATGTCGTATCTATTGTAAGCGTGCTCAATCTACAAAATGACTTCCTATAATGAAAAGAAATGACAAGTAGTTAAAATATAGAGATCAAGAAATTCAATGGGAAAAGTTTTGAGCCATAGAAACTCAAAATATAATTTCTATTTTTGGAGAAATATTAGTGGTTCATTATCGATCTAGGTACTACACGAACATGGATGTCATTAGAGGACTAGACCATGATCTAAAGTAAAATAGTGCAACATGATTTTGTCTCTTATATTAAATATTATTGAATGCTTTAGTAGAAGATACAATGAGTACGTTATGGAACAATTAAATCACCTTATATCAATCTAACTCCCTAGTGAACAAATTGTTCCTATAGAAAAGGTTGTATAACATGAAAACAAATGATGGATACTTGGTAACAAAGGTTGTAAACAAATTCAATATTATTGTATGTTAGCAATTATCTATTGATATTAAGATTTCAAATGATGATAATTGTATCAGTTTGTTATATCCTTAAAAAACGTGAGATACTTCAGTTGTTTACGTAGGTAGTAATGCAACTACTTTAAGTATAGTGCAACTGTTCTAGACAAGATGATATGGAAAATTATGGAAATTGATAACATAGATGCACTTTTTTATAATAGAACACTCCCAAAAGTATATATAAAAATAAGTTCTCAAGTGGCAGATCTATATTGAAAGTAAGATCTATATCTATATATATATATATATATATATATATATATATATATAGGAAATTTGATAAACATGTTTTGAAGATGCAGAAAATAAGGGCATGACAAGAAAAATTGTGAATGCAAACTTTCTTACAAATGGAAGGGATCTATGAATGATCCTTCTATAGAAGCAAAACCCTCATCATATGAAGGACGGGATGTGTATTTTTCCTCTTCAAGTATGCATGTAAATCATGAGGCATGGTTGATTGACTTACACACATCCTTTCATATGCCTCCTCATAAGGAGTGATTTTGTGATTATAAAGGATATAGTAATAGTGATGTATTCTTAGGGGATGACTCGACAACTAAAATTACAGGACAGGTAAATGAAAGTTGAATATTATTGGTGAAAGAATTTGAACACTCCTTGGTAGCCTATACATCCTAAGATTGGACCAAAAAAATGATTTATGTAATTAATATGAGTGATGTAGGTGTAAAAATAATGTGATAAAAGGATACATGTTGGATGGTTCAAGAAGAAATATTATTGCAAATGAGAGTTCAAATTTGAAATTTGTATATGATGTTGGGAAAAACTAATCATAGTTATTCCAATACTTCTATTGATCCTAATCTTGGAGCAGAAGAAGAAAACATCTGATAGCCTTTGGAGGAAAAATTATGTCGTGGAATCAAAGAATGGGAGATATGAAAGAGAAACTTCTTCCAGTATTACACGCTAATGGTATGGTTGAATTAATGTCTAATCTCTCTTTATATTTTGACGTCTAGAAACATTGTTTATGTGTGAAGAATATTCGAGTAAGATTTTGCTCAAGCACTATGAGGTAGAAGGGAATATTACAATTAGTGCACAATGATGTTTGAACCCACGCTAGTTCTATAATTGGATAAATGTGTTTACTATGTCTCATTTATAGATGACTTCTTAAGGAAAATTTTGATTTATTTCCTCAATAGAAATATAAAGCCTTTAACAATTATGGAGAGATTAATGATCTTATGGAGAATCAAATGAAGAAAATAATTAAGGTGTTGAGGATATATAATGGTGTAGAATTATATGGGAATGAATTCATAGAATTATGTAAGAAGTGTGTTATGGAAAGGCACATGAAAAATCCATATACACCTTGATATAATGAAGTTGTAGAAAGGATGGATAGGAAATTGAGGGATAAATAAAGAAGCATGCTCAATGGTGTTGGTTTAAGACAAGAATTATGGGAAGAGATAGTGGACACAGTGCATTCAATAGTAAATAGATTACCCTCATCACTATTAGATGAAAAGACTACACATGAGATATGGAATCATAAGAAACCATCTCTTCAACATATTAGGCTATTTGGATATGATGTTTATGTATTATTGACCCAAAAAATTTATAGTCGTATGCATAAATAATTTCCATTAAAAAAATTCTAATTATGTTTCTTCAAACTCTTTCCTTTTTATACAACACTTATCAAATTTCTCAATATGTGGAGAAATTGTGCACATATCTCTCTCAACACACTTTTCCTTTGCACTCTCCTCTTTTTCACACTTTTCTCCACACAATCACCTCTGCACCATATCTCTATGCATACACATTTCTCACACAACACGATACTTTGCAATCCATTCATCCATAATCCATGTCATTATATAACATTAATTATAGGTATCACATGTCAGAAAAATTACTCTGCCACCTATAATCTCTTGCTCCTCTTTCACCTCATTTTGAGGTCACTTACAGCATTGATAACGAAAATTATCTCGAGGTTAAAGGTGATATTATGGAAATCATATTGTAGGATATTCTCCAAATCACCCTTCATAAAGCATGATCATGGGTGAGCAAGTTATACATATTATTTATCCTTGACCAATAGAATCGCATGAGAAAACCTGACATATTGGAAATTATACTAAACAATGAGGAGTCAATAGCTAAGACTCGACATAGGGATTTATTGATTAAGACATATCTCCCTAGGTATAACAAACAAATGGCTACTAGAAGGGAGAGTCGGTTTGCAATGACACATTCAATTCACTTGCTTGTGTAGATAAAAAAATTCCGTAGTTGGTTGCATAACAATGATATTTTATCTTTTCACCAAACAAGAGGAGGAATGATGCAATTTTTACCACTGGAAAATGTTTCATGCGTCCCTAAAGTATTTGATTTCATAGAAATAATTTACTTTTATGCATGGAATTTTGATCCAGAAACTAGAACTCTTAAGCTTCGAGTCAAGTAGAATTTAATCCCCCTAACACCAAAAGCATTCACAAAGCTCCTTAAGCTATCTGAAACTAAATTTTTTCTCATTTTATCAGAGGTAGATACTACCTTGGACTCCTAGAATGGAGGAATGAACATTATTTATGAGTTCAATGTGCCTTGTGTATAGGTTCGTTCTGACATTTGTTTATCAAATATTAAAAACAATTTCAAGCCCATTCGATACTTTTCATTTTTTTTCCATAAATAATTGGATAAGGAAGCATTGAAAATGTCCCTAAGTCTATTATTTATGCATTATTCCATTCCTTCAAAAGAGATGCTCTTTTCCACTAGGTGAACCTCGTATCTACTGCATTGTCCTTCCAACACATACATTTATCCAAAACTCATAATTTTTTCATGACAACTTATTTGATCATGGCCTTAGTCTCATTTCATACCTTCCATGGTATTACCATAACATAAATTTGAATCGAGACATATAACTAGTACAATTATGATAATTGACGTTATGGAAGCATAAAGCCCCATTTCATTTTTTCCAAATACATAATTCTTTTCTTAAAGAATCTAGTTATATTCTAATTTGGTGGGAACTGAGTAGACTTTCAAATGACGTGTAGGTCTTCCTCTAAGGAAAAATCATACATGAGGAGAGTGAGGAAAACACATTAGTTCACATCTATGGATTCCAGGACAAGCCCCTGTTGCTTCCTACCTTTGAATTGAATATGTATTTCATTAGTAAACTACGCAAAAAATATCATTCGAGGATCATTCCTTTTGAGATAAAGAAAAAGAAGAAATGTGTTTGTTTCCCTTTACTACGCGATAAGTAATTGTACAAAATGTGATTCACCTAGTGGAATTTTTGAAGTCATTAAAAATTCTCGATTTCACTAAAGTAGAGGAAATCCAATTATTTAACCCAAAGGGGATTTTTTCAGGATATCTTAACATAGTCAAATATGTACTATTTCTTATGAAAATTATTAAATAAATAGGAAAGATTCACATAATCCCCTTAAAGGAAAGATGAATACATAACATTATTAATAAAATTATTGAATAAACCATTGTTACTTTAGGAGGGAAAAATAGAGAAAGAGGGAGAAAGAATACAAACACCCTTAAGCTTCTCAAGAAAAACACCAACACATTAAAAAAGTAATAAATTCATTAACAATAAAAGTCTAGCTCAAACAAATGCATTATCAAATCATATATTTATACATGAGCACAAGGCATGAGAATTAATCATGTCGACAAATATCTCAACCAAACACTCTACAAATACCTCAATCAATCAATCCACAAATATCTCATCATTCAGTCAACAAATCTATTGACAAATATCTCACATAAAATAAAAACTATACAATAAAATTAACATTTAAAAAATGAATCATTATTCCATAATTTCTCCCCAATAATGATCACTTCAAAATATTCCAAGATCATCTATGAATTTGAAAAACCTTTTCCTTAGATAGCGGTTTAGTGAATATATCAGCTACATGTTCATATGTTCTATAGTAATCAATGTCAATCACTCCTTGTTGAACAAAATCTCACACAAAATGATGCTAAATGTTAATATGCTTGGTCTTCTTTTGAAAAAATGGATTCTTGTTCATTAGGATAGCACTTTGAGCATCACATATCAACTAAGTGGCTTTCTATTGAATTTATTTATCCAATCAACTTGAAATATTTTGTAGATATATATATATATATATATATATATATATATATATATATATATATATATATATATATATATATATATATATATATATATATATATATATCAAACCATAACCAAATATTCCATTTATATATCTTAAAATCCTCTTTTTTTCTTTCCAATGGAATTCCTTGGGTTTTTCCATAAATCTTGATATCGTTTTGAGTAGAAGGGAATTATTTGGTTGAGTTGTAGTTAAGCATTGGGGATTCTCTCAATGAATCTTTTCCATATCACATGTATTCATGGAATACTAAAAAATACCATTTGTTTGACTACATATTAGAAAATACTTCTAAAAATCACATTATTTAAGCCCCTACAAATATGAACCTAATACATCCTTTTACTTTAAAACATCTCTACTTTCAAAAAATATTATAGCCATCCATTTCTTCACTAACAATTTTTGTACCCCTTTATATTTTTTCATTAACTTTGACCTCCATTTTATATACCTTCCAATATAAAAACTCTTTACCACCCATTACATGCATCTCAGTATATCATGTCATCTTTTCCTCAATATATATCCCCCAATATGAACACCCCTGGTATGATATTTCTCCCCTAGTGATGCCCTTCTATTGTTAAGTAGATCAACCTTCCAACCAATTGATGATATAAAGTAACATCAAATCAATTAGAATCATCATGTACATATAACTTCAACGTAACTTTCGAAGGAGTGGTTATTAGCTTGCAACTCAACATTCTAGACATCTCCATAATGTCCCATGTATACTTGGATTGTGACATGAAAATACCATCTTCCTTTTTCCAAACATAAAAACCAAAGAAATAATGCAACTCACCAAGATATGTCACCTCGAACTGTACAATCATATGTGACGTAAATTGTTTAAATAATTCAAAATTGTTTCCTGTCTAGGTCAAATCATCAACATATAAGACAACTATTAGAATGTCTCATCTTGACTAAAAGATATAGAGATTGGCCTTAATGAACTTTTAACTAAGCCATGGTACTGAAAAGACTTATCAATTCTTAAATATCAACCCCTTGGCACTTGATTAAGACCATACAAGGTTTTGTTGAACTTATAAACAAAATCTTATTTTCTTGGCACTTAAACACCCCTAGGATACTCCACACAAATTTCTTCATCCACATAACCATTCAAAAATAGTTAATTTAACATCCTTCTGAAAAATTGGCCATTTGTACTGTGCAACTAGTGTAAGAACCATCCGCATAAATTTGGCTATTTGTATCCAACATTTCCATTGTGGAAAATTTCTCAGTATAATTAATTCATTCATTATGTGCATATCCCTTTTCAACTAAACAATCCTTACACTTATCAATTGTGGCATTTGATTTATACTTGGTTTTATATACTCATTTAGTGTCAATTACATATTTTCCTTTTGGTAATTTAACCAAGTCCCATGTATCAATTTTCACCAAGGAATTTAATTCTACCTCCATAGCTTCCTTCCACTCTTTCTTTGTTAATGGTTCTGCATAATTTTTTTGTTCATCCATTTTCTTTAGTTGTGCTATAAGTGAATAATTTACTATAGAACTTTGAGATATAGTAACACTGCTTTAAAAATTTCTATCCAACATACTTCTTTCTAAATGATGCCTTTCAAGCCACCTGGGCTTCTTCTTAACTTCATCTATTTTCACTTACATGGGATTTGATTCATCACTAATATATGCTCCATCTTTCATCAATTCAAAAGTATACATGTTTTGGCTGATAGATCCCCTACTCATAAAAAATAATATCGCTTCTTATTATCACCTTCTTTGCTTGAGAATAAAACTGTTATATTGTATCCAATAAATATACACTTCACCCTTTTATCATACAATCTCCTCCTCTTTTCCTTAGGAAAATGTGCATATGTAGTAAAACCAAAAACATTCATATGTGAAGCACTTGGTTTATAGCCTGACCATGCTTCTTCTGGAGTCAAATTCAACACTGGCATTTGATGAGTTTGATCAATAAGTACATTTTTAAGATGAGTATGCCATCCTCCAGCCTTAAAACTATCCTTCTCTTAAATTAATTCACATTTTTTGTTATATTATGCTTAGTGATAGGAGTAAAAGATGTTTTCTATAATATGTGGCCTAATTTGGTTAAATTGAAGGAAAAAGAAACATTTTTTACGCTATTACTATGCAGGGGGCGAATGGAGACAACTAGGATAGAATATAGGGGGTTTTTCCACCTCCTTACCGCCCTAAACTTGGCTTGGGATTGCCATATCCTCTCTCACTAGTTTGATTTCATTGGCAGCCAAGTGACTCCTAGTCCATGTGAAGATGAAGAGGGACAAGATCCACCATTTTTGATATCAGAGAGGGAACCATTGCTACTTTCAAGGGATCTACTTCAGATTCTATTTTATATAAATAAATCAAAAGAAGAGCTCATTAGGATTCAATTTTTTTGTTTAGCTAAGTGTAGAAATTGAGCTTCAAGCTTGAAATTGTTATTTTCAACATTAATGCTATGTATTAAACCTCCACTTTTTGATAATGAGAAGTTGTATTTAAATTTGCATATGAGTTAGCTTCATAGGCATCACACCCATATGTTTGGACCAACATGGAGGCTTTGGTCCCTATTATTGTAGTTATGTTTCTTCTTGATTCCAAGTAGTTCATATTTTCTTTCATTTCAGTAGAGATTGATCTCTATAAAATCATGTTGTTGCAACCTCTACATTACCTCTCTTTTAGGAGACTGAGTGGAAGGTTTCACAACCACAACCAAAAAACATTTTTTTTATGATTTATTGGAAATATATTAGTGTTAGTTATCCTATTTTGAATTTTATTTTGGTGGCTTAGAATTCAATTTAGTGATTAAATAAGTGGTATTGCATGAATTATATGTTATTTAAATTCAACTCATATTTTCCATCATAAGTTATTTCATTTTGTTAATCATAAATGGATGCATGAGTGTGATTGATTGAAAGGATTGTTTATCTGCAGCGAAGGGCACCTTCACCACTTCCATCCTAATCTCCTTCATCTTCTCCTTCTACTTCCAAACTTTGTCCTGAAACCTGTTTTATAAGCCATTCTACCTAAGACACCAAGAGCACTTATCCTAGTGAAACAAAGGTCTCTGAGAGGTCCTAATATTGGCTAGGGGCTCAAACCAACCTCCTTTCATTTACTTCAACTACCATATACCTATCCATACCCTCAAGACAATGTTTTCACCTTCAGAAACTACTAAGATGCCCTCATGTAGCATTATAGGCCTCCTATAGCTATCACCTATAGAAAACTTGTAGGAACATATTCCTTCATTAGTTTGATCCCCACTCCATCTTTAACTTAGCATAGGCACATAATGACCCCCAACTATGATATTATTATTAGGGAAAGATCCTAGGCCACTCCAAACCTTCCTTTCTTTCATAGCAAAAACAAGGTAGAGTTAGTTTCTTTAACATGCAAGTAGGCTACTTATTTATTAGCAGCTATGAACTAGGTAGATGGTACATGAAATTTTCATTGGTGGCTTGATTAATTATGAAAAATATATTAGTTTTGTTTCTCGAAGTAGATGAGGAAATTTGATGAATTTTGCAAGATAACATAGCTTTACTTCTGCAAGTATATTTTCCCTTGTCCTTTCATGAATTGATGTGTTAACCCTTTACAAGTTGAGTCAATGGAATTTCTATTTTCATAGCTAGAAAATATTTCCAATTGTCCCTTTACTAGCAAGCTTTCATTCTAATTCAGTAGGAGGGGCAATCTATGAGAACTTTTTAATCTAATGCTATATGTAAGGGTGGCATGAGTGGAATCCTATCTGTTGTTCATATAGCATTCCCACCTTGAAGTTTGTAAAAAAATTAGGTTGATAATTTGATTTGAGGAGCCCTTGGGAGTTGCAACATTCTCGGTGAAATACCAGGGTTCACCGGTTTTTCGCATCATTTCTGGGCGAGTGTCTAAGTAGTTGTTGTTTCTCTTAAGCATTAGTTCCTGTTTTGATTATAATTTTTGAAAAAAAGTAAAAAAATAAAGAAAAAAATATTTCATGCCTCGTAGGAGTATGGATAACTAAGGAAAATTCTTACCCGAAACCCCCACACCCTCAAACAGTCAACCTTCACTTTTCTTTGATGATTGTAAGCTTCCCTCTCTAATTACACAGGAGTTAGGAGATCCTCTAGGAGAGGAACTTGAATTTTTTATAGAACCTATTAGGGAAGAAGAAGAACACACTTCAACTACCCAAATTATGTCTGAAAATGGGTTTAATGAGGTTTTCCCTATCATATAGACAAATGGAGAAGCTAAAATGAAGAACATAAGCCTTACTTCCCTTCGACACTTGCATGGCTTAGCCTTTAAGGATGTTGATACCTTCATGTTTGATTTTGTTGTAGTATGTAGTACCTATGACTATGCCTCTCATGAGAGGAAGCTGAATTTATTCCCCTCTACCCTTAAAAATGTAACCTTGTGCTAGTTTATGGGTCTGCTTGGGGGTAGCATCACTGCCTGGGCCCAAATGCAACAATCCTTCAATAGCAATTACAGGGACTACTATAGGTCAAAATAATCCAAGAGAGAAATATTTAGGATGACCCTTGGACATGGTGAACCCCTAGAAGACTATGAGGAGAGATTTGAACTCAGTTATAGGAGGTCTAGTTGCACGCTTGATCTTGAATGACTCAAACTAGTTCTTATCTAAGGGATCAGGGAAGACATGTTAGAAACCATCAACATGTTGTCTAGAGGAGATATGTATCAGTTATCCTATGATGACATTAAATTTTTTTTCAGTAAGCACTCTATGGATGTTAGGAGGAATGGCAAGGCTAGCCAAGGTTTGGTTAGTTCCTCTCCCTCCAAAACATCCATTAAGAATGAGATAGATAACATGTTGGAGGATTTCAAGAGTGAAATATTACATACCTTTGCATGAAAAATGGATACCATGAAAATCAAAAGAAATTTTGAGAAAGTAGAAAGGGCACTACTATTTTCTTCCCTACATGCACCAAGACACATCCTAGGAATGAGTGCCCATTAAATGTCATAGAGGTCTACCTAGTATATGAACAAAAATAATCAATAGAAAAGTGTTGTTCGTTTCCAGGGATAAAAGTGTATATCAAGGAGAAGAAGGGGGGTCATAGTAACTTTGTTTCATAAATCAAGGAATACCTCAAGGAGCTTGGTCACATCAACACGGCATGCAAGGTGCATACTACTCTTATTATAATCCAAATCAAAATGCACACTTGCAACCTTGGTACTCTTCCAATTATCCTAGTCCACACCTCCTTTTGGGTCTTATGGTCCTCCATATCCTCCTCAACCTGTCAAGCATCCTTTTAAACCATATCCACCCCATTCTTCCCAATTGGGAAACCCACCATAATGAGGGAGGTCTCTCGTTAACCAACCTCCTAATTTACTACCTCCACCACAACCTTAGCCATAACTCGCTCATCCTACTCCCTATAAGAAACCTCAATTTCCTACTCAACCAAATCCAAAACCGAAGAACAAGCAAGCACAAAGAGTCTAGAGTGGAGAGACACCTTATCATGCTTATGTTATGGAAATCTACGAGATCAACCTTCGGTTTGGGAGAGTGTTTCTAGATAACCACCCACCTTATCCACCTATAGATCTTGAATAAGAGAAGGAAGAGAGTGTTCCTCAAGTCAATACACCTCCTATTCCTGAGAGGTTGATACACCCAAGATAACATACCCCAAAAGTGGATGAACTTCTGGTAGAATTGAAAAAATTGTGCATTTAAATACCCCTTCTCCAAGATATTAAGAATTTTTCCATCTATAATATGCTCACCAAGGAGATATGTTTCAAAAGTCCTGGGAGTAGAAAAAGAGACACCCCCACCATAAACAATGTTGGCCAATTATCTTATTTGATTCATGGGAGGGTGATCCTCTCAAAATATCTAGACAGTAGAAGCCATGTAGTAGTTGTGCACATTGATGGCTTTATTATCCCTAGCATCCTGATTGATCTTGGGGCTGCAATAAATGTGATGACTAAGGAATCGATGCTAAAGCTAAACCTCTAAGGGACTTTGAGAAACACCACCACAATGTTGCATCTTGTAGACAGATCCACAGTAACTCATGAGGGAGTTGTTGAATATGTTATGGTATCCATTGACTTTTGCGAATATCCTACTTAGTTCCTTTATCTCTAACCCAAAACAAATTTTAATGGTTATCCTTTCATCTTGGGAAGGCCATGGTTAGCCATTGTTAATTCATACATTAGTTTTAGGGTTGGGAACAAGACCATTAAGAATGGGCATTTTTCTAAACAGTTGGTATTGTATTCTCCTTCTCAGCCTTTTATGGACCATGACTTACCCTTATGGTTAGAAGTGAAGGAAGCAAATGAATTGTATCACACAACTTCCCACCCGATATACACTAAGGACATCATTACAAGAGGGGGAGAACCTGATGAAGATGATCTCATTGAACATATCCTTCAGAATTAACCTCCCATTACCATACCAATTGATGAGTTCAATATGAGAGCAATCCTTGGGTTGAATTATGCCCCATTGGCTCAATTCTATACCATATGAATATTGTAGATTTTGGCCCATCCTTAACCCTAAAGGTCAACCCTTCTCTCTTTTCCAAAAGGAAAAAAAATTATGCAAAGTGTTGAGGCAACACCTAGATGTGTTTCATTGGGACATAGGGAAATGAAATGTGTGCATCCCTCGGTCTGTACTTACCATATTTACATCAAATAGGGATTCAACCTTATTGTCTAACCCTAAAGGAGGATGAACCTTACTCTTAAAGGAACTTTGAGAGAAGAACTGTAAAAACTACTGGATGCAGGGTTCATATACCCCATTTCAGATAGTGAGTGGGTGTCAGCTCTTGTGTTAGTCTTTAAGAAGAATGGGAAGTGGAGAATTTGTGTGGATTACTGGGAACTCAACAAGGCTACAACGAAGGACCATTTTCCCTTTCCCTTCATTGATGAAGTCCTAGATGGCCTTGGAGGAAATAAATTATTCTCCTTACTAGATGGATTTAGTGCATACAATCAAATCCATATTAACACCGAATACCAAGACAAGACCACGTTCACATGTCCTTGAGGTACCTTTTATTATAGACTTTTTCCATTTGTTTTTTACAATGCCCCTGCTACCTTTTAGAGGGTAGTTTTGAGTATTTTCACTGAATTAGTTCATGATTTTGTTAAAATATACACGGATAATCTCACTCCTTATGGATGTGACTTCTAAGAAGACATATCCAATATGTGCAAGCTTTTGAAGAAATGCATTGAAATGAATCTCTCTCTAAGCCTCGAGAAATGTGTGCTCTTGATTAATGAGGGGATTTCCCTTGGCCATTCCATATCCAGGGAAGGGATATAGGTAGACCCAAACAGAATTGTCATCATCAAAAGGGTTCATACCCCTCAAAAGCAAAGGGATGTCGAGAGCTTCCTGGGACTAGTAGGGTATTATAGGAGATTCATCGAATACTTTACTAAAGTGGCTTCGCCTTAGTTTGGTTTACTAGCCAAAGATTAATATTTATGTTGGACCAGTAGTTGCCAAGAGGCCTTTGAAATGTTGAAATAAAAGTTGACCACTGCACCTATCCTAAGAGGCACCAACTGGTCATTACCTTTTCATATCCATACTTATGCATAAGATAAACATATGGGGGGAGCCTTGGGACAAGTAAGGGATAAGTTGCCTTATGCTATTTACTTCATTAGTAAGAATTTTTCTAAAGTTGAGTTGAATTACACTGTCACTAAACGAGAGCTCTTAGTTGTAATACATTATTTAAACAAACTTAGGCAGTATATCAGTGGGTACCAAAATTTTGTTCATATTGATCATGAAACCATTAAATATTTTATGAAAAATAGCCATGTTAATGCTGGATAATTATGTGGTTATTATTGTTACAACAAATTGATTTGACTATTATTGACAAACCATGAAATAAAATTGTTTTGGCATATTTTTTGTCTAGGTTAAGCTTCCCTACAAGTAATGAAGAGATGTTGGCTAATCAATTGCAATATGAGCACCTATTTTCCATATGTATGATTTCTCCTTGGCTTGCTGACATAGGCAACTAATTGGTTACTGGGAGGTTCCCTCCTAATCTATCATTCAAGGAGAAAAGCAACATTGTAAGGAAAATCTCTCCTTTTGCTTGGATTGGGGGGAGTCCTTTTAGATTGGAACCAGATAAAATATTGAGGAGATTTGTAAGAGAGGAGGAGGTCTTTGACATCCTCTCAACATGTCATGGTGGTCTTTGTGGAGGTAATTTTTCTGCAAAAAGTAAAATGCTTAAAAGTTTACAGGTTGGTTACTATTGGCCTAGATTACATCAAGATGGAAGGGGATATACCACTATATGTGATCAGTTCCAAAGGATGGGAAAACTAATAGCTACAGATGAAATTATCCTACAACCCCAACTGGCCTTAAAACCATTTGAAAAGTGGGGCATGGATTTCATTGATCCAATTGATCCAACATCAGGTAAAAAAAATTACATCACTTTATGCACTGACTACTTGATAAAGTGGGCTGAGACAAAGGCAGTAAAAGAGAAAACTAATGAGAAAGGGGAATTTATTTTAAGAGAAAACATTTTTTACCAGTTTGGGTGTCCAAGGGAGGTAGTCACTAGTCAAGGAGCACAATTCGCATCCAATTTGATTGAAGGTCTCATGAGGCAACACCATCTCAAGCACAATACATCCACTACCTATCATCCTAAAGTAAATGGAAAAATAGAGGTCATAAATGGATCACTGAAGGACATCCTCACCAAGGTTGTTATCAACAACAAGAAATATTGGGAATAGGTACTAGTTGAGGCTGCTTCGGCCTATAATACCACTTGGAAAAGAACCATCGGGTTCACTCCATATGATTTGGTATATGGGAAGAAATCTCTACTTTCTATTGAGTTTGAATTGAACACTTTGATAATGCCAGCTCAGTTGGACTTAGATGTCACCAAAGCACAACAAGAAAGGCTGCTCCAACTGAATGTCTTAAATAAGTTCAAAATGGAAGCTCTCGTACACACTGAAGTCATACAGCTAGTAAGGAAGGTCTGACATGACAAGCATATCAAGGAAAATAATTTTCAAGAAGGAGATTGGGTGTTATTATATGATTCTAGGCACGAATATTTTAAAGGGAAGCTAATGACAAAATATTTGGGCCCATACCTAGTGGAAAAATGTCATGAAGATGGATCTATCCAAATTAGAACCATTGATGAGGAAGACATTCCTTTTCTTGTAAATGGTTATAGGTTGAAGTTATATGGAATACCTCTATCCAAAGAGGAATTTATCAGTTCAGTCAACAAAGCATTGAATGTGATTGGGAGTTTCATAACTTCCAGTCCACAACAATCCTAGAAATTAAAAGAAAATAAAAGGCCTAGATGAAAAACTCTATGAGGCATATGAGGCAAAGTACGAGGTTGAAATCCTCTCCGAGGCATCCCATCATCAAAGAAAAAGAGAGAAAAATAATAATAAATTTACCTAGGTTAAAATGTCCCCTAAGGCACCTACGACAGGCATGTGGGTTGAAAACCTTCTCTAAGGCATACTGTGTGTCTTAAGAAAAATATAAAAATAAATTAGAGAAAAATAATAGGGAAAAGGGAATAAAGAAGAAGCTTATATCCTATTTGCTAACCTTTCTTTTTTGTTTTGCAAATTGTATTTAGTGGCAGATTTCATGCCTACATGCCAAGACCTACAAACTATAATCCATTCCTATATCCATACACCTCATGTGAATCCTCTCCATTCATATTACTATCTCTCTGCATCGTCACATCATGAAGAAATCCAAATTTCATCTCCTATTTACGATGTGACATGAAGGGCATGTATTGTTATAGGAAGGTTGTATAATACTATAGGACGAGCCTATGGAGCTATAGGAGGGATGTCCAAGGAGGAAAATAATCCAAAAGACCATCCTGCATCTGATAAATGATAAAAAAAGTCCTCCTATGACTTTTCCATCGCACATCCATCATCCATCCACTAATTTCACCAAACAATTGCTCAAAATCCTCCACGTCATCTGAGCTTAAGAAAAAAATGTAGAAGCTACCATTTTCTATCTCTACAGTTCGTAAACTACTCCTCCATGACTATATCTATATCCTCATAGCACATCATCATCTCCCTCATATCCATCATTCAATCTGAAGACTTCAATGGGAAAACAAAATACTGCTACAGGAAGAAACTCCTCCTGTAGCAGCCTGTACAACCACACAATAGTCATTGGTATTATGTTTTTTTCCACCACCATAAGGGATGATGAAGCTTTGTTTGCACCAATGAAAAAAAACCTCATTCTTAGGGAGGCTTTCCACTAGTAGCAAGAGCTTGCATATTAGAAGAGGCACCTATCAACACACCGCCAAAATAGTCAAGGTAGCACAAAAAATGAAGACATTCATAGCAAATAAGTCAAAGAGGTAAAATCCCTTAACCATAATGATGTATACTCTAGCTCTAAAATGCAAACCTATGCAACAGTTTGATCAAATTGTAGGCTCAATTATGGTAACCCTAACCTCATCCCTCTATATAAAAATGACAAACATGTGTTTTAAGAAAGAAAATGTGTTTTAATAGGCTGGAGGTGGTCAGTGAACTTGTCCAACCTTGACTAGTAAACTGAAGTGTGAGTTAAGTAACCCATGCAACTTTTTCAACTAAAAATGAAGTCGTTTCCTTGAAGAGTGGGGTGATAGTCACGAGGTTGGAGAGATGATTACAGTTAGTGGGGACAATAGTCCAAAAGAGGAAACTCATGTTAATTCCAAGTCACTATAGCACTCCAATACTTTAAACAAAAAAGGATATTATGTGTTGGCTTAAATTCATTTTCACCATCACTCATTCCAAAAATAGATAGAGGATGGTTGAGCTAGTGCATCGAGAAACCTAAAGTGCCACTGAGGAGTTTCGAACCTTGCCTAAATAGTACTAAAGGATAAATCTATAGGCAGGCCTATAATTGGTATTTGAGAGCCCAAAGGATCTACAGGAGGAGTTGAGAGGAGGAAATGGAGTCAGAGTGGCTAGATACTATTTCAAAACCCTCATGCACACCTAGAATTTCTTAGATGAGATGTAAGTGATACCCTTCTTCTTTGTTTCTACACCCTATTTCATTGGCAGTCTTCTTGAAGGTAGGAGCCTATAATAGTAAACTTATTAGTAGGGGATCCTTTTGGAAGTTGTTGTGGTTAAGATAAAATAAAATAGTTTGGTTGATATCAATTTGAGCACATTTCTTCCTCACTATTACCAAGCACTATGCCATTGTTTCACCACTTTTTATGCCACTATTTCACCACTAAGACTGCTCAAATTTTATGAATTCCAAGCATACATAACATCAAGGAGTAATAAAGAAGAGACGGGGGGAGGATTCAACATAAGGGAACCATAAGAGAACCAAGAGAACTCACCAACACCCTCGGGTAGTTGACATCTTTAGAAAGTACTAGTGGTTGGGTTTCTTTGAGCTACTAAAGGGGTGTGATGATGATATTGCCCATGAATTTTCCATGGAATTGTACTCCAAAGGGGAAGACAGTGCCACAACTATTGTCAGAGGGTTGGACATCTCTCTTGGTCCTGAAACTAACAACAGAGCAACAACCCTTCCTCCAGGAATTAGCTGGAGCAAAGAAGAAAAGCAAGTGTCTCAACTACAAAAAACTTTTTCCTTTCAAAAGAGAAGCCCATAAAAGACAAGCATGGAGTGAGAAGAGAAAGCTTTCCTTACCCTTGGGATGTGGTAGCCTACCATATCCTTAAATATATGCCTTTTGAAGGGAGATTAAGTGTGGTTTATGCCTACCACTTTAGTTTTCTCCAAGGGCTGAGATTCAAGGCATAATTACCCCTTTCTCAGACACTTAGTGTGCCTCATTTCCTTTTGTAGTCAATCATGGAGATAAGTCATAAGGTAAGGGATGGAAAACACCAACATTTAACTCACCACGACCTCATCAAATTGATAGTGGTATATGCTCTGAAAAACTTGAGAATCCTTATCATATGGAATAAATTTATGGACATGGATAGGGAGACTTTCATAGAAAACACAAGCCCTTAAACCAAGAGAGACTCCAGCCTCTAGTTGTAACAGCCCCTAGTTAAAAGTTCATGTAATAAAATTTAATAAAGGAAAACTAAGATCATGACACTTATTCCAAGTTGAATGTTGGGCAACGATATCCTAGTGGGAATCATTCGATGTGTTTATGGAAAAGGAAGTGGTTAAGGCATTGAAAATGATAAAAGATATTTTTGGCACATTTATTTGTGAAAATAAAGGAAATTAGGAGAAAATGAGGAGAAAGGTCATCAGTTGCGTGTGAGGAGGAAATAAATAAAATAGAGGCCTCATTAATAAAAAGGCTTATGAGGATCAATTTGTAACCCTTTCCTAGTTAATTTTTGAGGCTCTCTCATTATCCTCTCTCTCTGACACTCTTGGACACTTAGAGTTTTGTTGGAGAATTTTAACTTTGGAGCAAGGAATGGAAAAACAAGCAAAGGAAAGGAAGGAAAGTAAAGGTAGTGTTGTAGCAGCTACAACCACCCTCCAAAATTTTATCTTAGCTTCGTTTTGGGGCCTCTATACCATCCTTTGATAGAAGCATGTCATTCCTTGTGAAGTACACAAGCTTCAATGATTTTCTTGTAGAATGCCAGCCTATGCATCAAACCTTGTTTCATTCCCCTCACAGGTTGTTCCTTCGGACTCGGTCCAGCTACAGGTTGAGAAGATCCCTCAACAAATTGCACAATTCTAGAGGGGAACCAACCTTCCCTCTAGAAATTGTGCAATTCTGTCTAGCTATCTGCTAGGCTCCAGAATTGTGCAAATCTATCTATCACCGGTCACTGGAAAAATTGTGCAATTCCTCCCAGCAGGACTTCTCAGCCCAGAAAATGTGCAATTGTAGGTAGTAGTCAGCTGCTCTGCCCAGAAATTGGGCAATCCCTCTAGGCAGTTAGCCCATCTCCCTCCTATAAATGTGCACTTTTTCCCCTCGGCTAAGGAGACCATTGCATGTACCTTTAGGTTGACTAGTTCCCTCCGGAACTAAGAAAATATGATTTGCATGCATGGAGTACTTCTTCCAAGACAACATGCAAGGACCATTTCAGAAACCTCCCGCCAAGTGTCTCTTTTCCTAGATTTGTGACATGCATGTCATAACCTTGATTCTATTGAAACTCATTAATCTGATGTTGCAGAGCTCATTCCTTACATCAACCTTGCAGTCTTGACATCCCACATTGCATATAGGAGTCGTCGACACACTAAGCTCAACTGTTTTGGGGTAAGCATGCTTTTCATGGCTTGCATTGTGTTTCTATCTCTTTTTGTGTTTCAGTTTTCATTCGCATCTCACTATTGTCACATGCATGACACTATTTTGTAGGAACAGTCGTCATTGCGGCGAATTTCCTCACACACATGCATGTTTTCCTATTTTTTGAAACCTATACTTATTGTTTTCATGTACGACCATTCACTCTTGTTTACACTCATCTTACCACACATTCAAACTTCTCATGTTCTCAGTCACTCATCAGTCGAACTGCGATACCTTGGCCTAGACTGTGCCTTGCCTGGCTAGTCGCTCGTCAGTCGAACTGCGATACCTTGGCCTGGACTATCCCTTGCCCGACTAGCACTTCACATTTCCGGAAGTGAAGGCTCTAACTTCCCTCCCAAAATTTCACAATTCTGGCCTAGCATTAAACTCCAAGCTTGCATTGTGCAATGCTTGGATGTAGTGTCCTACTGGTCGTAGAAACTACGCAATACAGTTTGCTGCTAGCATGTCACTACTAACTAAAATTGTGCATTGCACAGTTTCAGTCCTCAGAAGGCTAGGTCAGATTATGCATTATGCATTTCCAATAGTCAATCAGCCTCCCAATAGCCCAGAGTGTGACTTATCCAGTTTTGAACGTCAGTCTCCCAACCTCCCTCTGGAAATTGCGCAACCTTCATGATCAATCACATCGCTATGTTGCAAGTCAGTCCTCAAGTTTTTTTTTGGTTTTTGACTGACAGATTTCTTTCCATGAGTGTTTCTATGTCTCTAGGCATCGTAGGTGTTCATTTGTCTATCAACAACACAAGTACAACGACTTCCAAGAGAGGAGAGTCAAAGACATTGTTAAGAGCGGAATTAGGGATGCATCCAAGCAAGTGTCTATGCAATTTCCTACATATGAATACATCAAGTTATTCATGGACAAAGATATTAGATCAATGGCAAAAACAACAGAGCGACCAGCCCCATCAACAATAGCAGAAGGAAACACACCTGCATGAAATGAATGCAAGAGGAAGCTTGTTCACAGCATAGAGGTAGAGCAAAGATGCAAGTTCAAAGTAGATCCACTCATGACGAGAGAAGCTTTGGAGGTTAAGGCTATGAGGTGACAGAGCGACATGAATGTCGCACGTAGATAGAGAACATAATAGAGATGGAGTTGCATGTGCTGAAGTAGCAACTCAAGGAAGAACAAGAGCTGCATAGATGACAGAATGCATTACAAAAATAACAAGTACAACAGGGGGCACGACATGCACAGATGCATGAAATTGTGCCCGTACAACTTATTGTTCCATCACAATGGCTATCACGGAGCAAACAAGGTGAGCAGTGTTGTTGATCACATGTAAGGGAATTTAGCAGCATGCATTTCATTCTACACACACATGCGATCCCACCCATTTGGCACACTCACTGAGGCGAAGACAAGAAGAAACTCCAACTGGAGTTGAACATGTATTTTGACAAGTTGATGTGCATAGCCACCAACAGATGCTTGGAGATCACTGCAAACATTATGCATCAACATTTTTCCAGTTCGGTCGCACCCACACCAACCATGCACATGCTATCAAATGAGTGGGATGGAGGAGCCATATCAGTGTACCCGGATGCAATGGAGGCAAGATTTCGCTTCAACAATATGTCACCATTGAGCACACAGACAACATCACAGATGACCAAGCTTAGCATCAGTTTGCCACCATCAACCATCACAAGGATGTCAAAGAGTTGGCCTCACCACAATAGTCCGATTGTTAGTGATGTCTTGCATGTCTTGCTCAAGCCATTTTGTCTCATATATGTACATGTGCATTTTAATGTAACATATTTTTAAGTGGAAGTTCAAGTTTCGATAGTTGGATGTAGCAGTCATAGAGTAGATGAAGAGGGATGAGGGTAGATGAACTATCACAAAGGGAAATGTCAAGGGCCACCCCACCCTTTGCTATAAATAGCCCCTCATAATTCATTTTATAGGATTTTGGCCATCCAAGCTTCGGTAGGAGTATTTTAGAGAATGTTTGGATAGTGTTGTAATGTGCCTTGGATTCTCCACTGCGCAGAGCTAGAATATCTTTTTGGAGGAGCAGGCGGTTGTGGCTGTAACATTCCGCTATCAGAACTAGTGGTTGGACATGGATGTATTGTATGAATGGAACTTATGCTTCTTAATATAATAGAGCTAACACGTTTCATTCATATGTCATATTGTATTCCAACTACCTTGTTTACACTAAATCATATATGCATTTGTTTGCTTACGCATGCATGTATGGACTATTTTGTATAAGCATGTACAGCTCTTACTAAAATGTGTTGATTGGTTTAATCATCACCTTGGATAGGTTGCTAACTCTCTTTGTAGTTTGTGATGTATCTTTGCTTGTGTGTTCCCTTCCAACTTGTGTGTTATCATAGGTTTCCAAGGAGCGCAATCACCCAACTCTTTGTGTGTTAGAACTATTCATGCACCTTCCTTGTCTTACTGCAGCTGTCACACCCTTTCTACCAACAAGAACATATTGCTTGACTCTGTGCGAAATTGCGGTCAAGGAATTATTGTACGACCCACTCCTAGGACTCCTACACAAAACGGTCTGAGGTTTAATTGGGACTTCTTACCTATGAGATCCCCTGACGTTTTTGCAGGTCCAACACCATCAACATTTCTGGTGCTAGAAGGAGGGCCTGAATGATAAGTTATGTCCTCTCATCCTGTTTTGAAGCTTTGCATATCTATCATGGAGTCTTGCACTCTCCTCCCTCCACGATTCTTTTCACATGCCGAATATGTCACCGTCACGAGGGAGTTTTTCAATCTCTTGTCCACATATATGTATGATGGTGAAGGCGAAGTGGCTTGTCCTGAGTTGTTATATTACCTCCTTGCTTCATGAAGATGATGGATGTTCTCACCAACAGGACTATGTGTTGCTTGCATACACACTTCACGAATCTCCCCATTGGTGGTTATGTAGCCTATTGACTGACAGCATGCACTCACTTGAGCACTACTGTGATGTCATTGAAGACACTTTTTATCATTTTGATCCAAAATATCTTGACCAATAAGTGTTAAAAAAATGCAAGGCTCTGCACGAATTTCCTATGGATTCTTCGCAGTACTTCCGTGATTTGCAATTTCAAGCTCCAAAGAGCTAGATGAAATTTACTTATATTTGAGATAGATTCACATACTTTCTTAACAAGTCAATACATCCCAAGAAGGACTTCAAGCTCAAACCCCGCTCATAATACTTCAGTGATGGAGCTGGGAAATCACAGATGGATACGGTCGCTGTGACAAGTGATTGTTTGTCATCCCCTTGTTAAACAACTCCGCCATTGTAGAGTGATGTGGGAGAACATGGACAAAGATGTTTTGAATTGCACGACCTCCAGACATCGCTCCTTCTGATTTTGGCGTAGACATGGTTGTGAGTCCCATACCTCGTCACATGTATTTTGTACCTCAACCTTTGTCTTCATATTCTGATCATCCTACGAATGACATTGTCTTATGTTCCTCCATTCCAAACTATACACTTGTTTTGAACGAGGATCGATCTATCAATGGAGTTGGCGTTGCACAACCAACATGCCCTGGCATTCATGAAGAGCATTACGGGGAGCTTGAGCATCCACAGGCAACATGGAACAATACTTTTTTGTCTGTACCTCCTCCACTTTTTCCTGACATCCTTGATGGTCCAGCCTTCCCTGATTTTTCATGTGTATCTCCATCCATGAATGCAACCATTTTTGATCATTCATAGGAAACACTAGATAGCAGTCCATTACCTGACAATGGAGAGGACTCATCATTCATTTAAAATCCACTTCTGCTTTTTCAGGAAACGCAAAGGGTGAACATCCTTTCTTCTGATCTACCACTTTGTGAGATTCATGAAATCATGAGGACACCGACCAACATCCCGAGTTTCCTGATGTTGGTTGTCGTGATCCCTTTACCTCATCATCTAATCACGATGTTGATTCACTTGTTGTTAATCCGTCTAAGCCACTAGTCTATGATGATCTATCTATCGATGAAGTTGAAAACCCTCAGGATGTCGAGGCACTTCAGCCTGAGCTAATGGTTATGTCAGGCCATCATTGTCTTGATGTTGGTCTCACTTTCATCACTCATCTATATGCACTGAACAACAAACCAACACTGAGATTTCACTTCGTCCACTCAAACTACACGATCTCCTCGCTCATGCATTGGAGGAATCTTACATAGCAAGAACACTTGTGCAACATAAATGCTCTACCATTCTCACATTGGCTTGCATGTCACAGTTAAGGGAATGCATACACTCAACATCTACACGCAGTCTAGCATAGCACCATGGAAATTCCATAGAGTGCATGTCATGTGCTTTCACTTATTTTTTTCTATGGATTCTTGTAAGCTCGGAGTGTGTCTGTTTTCATTGTTGTATCTTTCACATTTACTGGTTCACACAATTGGGTTGCTCATGGAAAAGGAATTCACCAACATGGATCAACCAATGCACTGATCAGTGCATTGGAAATATCACTTCACGTGATCAAGCCCATGCACATTAGCTTAGGAGTAGATGTAGTGTTTTCTTTCAGTTTGCTTACTTTCATGCTTGTTTGATTTCTTTCTTTTCATGTTTGTTTGTTTGCTTTCTTATTTTCTTAATCACTTTTCTTTCACATTTATTTCTTATTGGCTTTGTTTCTTGTTTTCTATATATTGTTCATAGGTTAGTTTCCCATGAAACCATGCATGACTCTTGAAACAAGCTGGGTAAAGTATAAGAGGACTTGTGCAACTATCACTACTTGGTTCTTTGTCATCCTACCTCTGTATGAAGAACTTGTTACTTTTAGTCCATGATACGTCGATGGAAAATACGTATTATTCAAAGTGAACCTTGGTGAAAACATAACATGTGTGTACTTACTAGTGCCACCTACTCTAGTCGGTTGTTTTTGGGTTAACCCTTGGCAGCTCAGTGAAGTAGATTAAGGTGAGGGAGAAAAACTTAACAAGCACGTCAGAGGTATACATAAACTACTTCTCCGAAGGAACAAACTCTTCTACTCTCAATATGTCAGGATCCCTCTTCCACCTCTGAAATGAGTAAGTGCAATTCATAATTATGAAAATGAAAATGAAAACATGAAAAGCGAAAATTTAAAAAAAAATGAAAAATGAGTAAGGGGAAAGAAGAGAAAGACTTCATGCATAAAGAGGTGATGCAAGTAACCCTGCCGAGGTACTAACTAGGCTCTCTGGAAACAGAGTGACACTTGAGTTCCTGCGTGACTCCATCAAGGTACTGTCTAGGCCTGTTGGCAATGGAGCAACACTAGAGATGAAACTAAGACTTCGACGACTATAGTGCTTGTGCACCAATATACCTGTCAACCCCAATCGAAACAACTGTGTTGACTTGGCTTGGAATGTGTGTCAATTGACCAAGAGCTTGGAAGATGCTACACCTTATAATCAAGCTAGTGTGGAAACTAACACAAACTAAGAGCTCAACAATACTTCTGGAGGCATTGGACTTGCTTTTCATAAACAAGGTCCATTGAGAGAACTAGAATTCTACTAGTGTGTCGCTAGGTGTTGTAACGGCTACAATAACCCTCCAAAATTTTTCCTTATATTTTATTTGGAGCCTCCCTACCAAACATTCACAGCAGCATGTCTTGCCTTGTCAAGTACACAAGCTTCGATGATTTTCTTGCAGAATGCCAGCCTGTGTATCAGATCTTATTGCACTCCCCTCATTGGTTGTTTCCCCTAACTTGGTCTAGCTACAGGCTGAGAAACTCCCTTAATAAATTGCACAGTTTTGTAGGGGAACCATCCTTCGCTCTAGAAATTGTGCAATTCTATCTAGTAGCCTGTTGGGATCTAGAATTACGCAAATCTTCCTGTCACTATTCAGTGGAAAAATTTCACAATTCCTCCCAGTAGGACTACTCAGCCCAGAAATCATGCAATTCTAGGCAACATTCAGCTGCTCTACCTAGAAATTCCTTAATCCTTCTAGGTAGGCACCTAGGTCCCTCCCAGAAATGCATATTTTTTCCCCTCATCTAAGCAGACCAATGCATGTGCCTTTAGGTTGACCGGATCCCTCTGGAACCGAGAAAAACTGATTTGAATGCATGGACTACTTCTCCTAAGATAGCATGCAAAGGAATCTCTTGATTCAGGGATCTATTTTTAGCAGCTGGAGGTTAAACAGAAGGATCATTTCAGAAACCTCCTGCCAAGTGTCGCTTTTCCTAGATTTGTGGAATGCGTGTCACAACCTTGATTCTATCGAAACTCATTAACAAGACACTGTAGATATCATTCCTCACATCGAATTTGCAGCTATGACATCCCACATTGCATCTAGGAGTCATCGATAAAATCATCTTAGTTGTTTTGGGGTAAGCCCGCTTTTCGTGACTTGCATTGCATTTCTATCGCTTTTTGTGTTTCTCTTCATGTGAGTGTAGTCTGCTTGATTTCAATGAACACCTATTGTCACTCTGATGTATGTTAGCTTGTAGAAGCACCGTTTCAGTATTCACTCGCATCTTACTATTGTCACATACATGACACTGTTTTACATGAATGGTCATTGTTGTAGCGACTCGCTTCACACACTTGCATGATTTCCCATTTTTTTAATCATGTACTTGACGTTTGCATGTATGATCATCCATTCTTGTTTTCACTCATATCACCATGCATTTAGACTTCTCATGTTTTTAGTCGCCCGTTGTCCAGGCTGAGCTGCCTTGGCCCAGACCGTGCCTTGCCCTACTAGAACTACACAATTCTTAAAGTGACGACTCTTCCTTCCCTCAAGAAATTGCATAAGTCTAGCCGAGCACTGACCTCCAAGCTTTCATTGCACATTTCTTAAAGGTAGTGTCCTCTTGGCCCTAGAAACTACGCAATGCAGTTTGCTGGTTGCATGTCACTGCTAATTGAAATTATGCATTGCGCAGTTTCAGTCCTTAGCAGACCAGGATGGACTGTACATTGCATAGTTCCAATAGTTAGTTAGCCTCACAATAGCCCAGACTATGCCTTTCATAGTTTTGGAAGTAAGTCTCGTGACCTCCATGCGGAAATCGTGCAACCTTCATGATCAATCACATAAGTATGTTGCAAGTCAGTCCTCAAGTTTTTTTTGGTTTTTGACTAATATATTTCTTGCAATGAGTGTTTCTATTTCTCCAGGCATCACAGGTGTTCACCTATCTCTCAGTAGAACAAGTAAAACCACTTCCAGGAGAGCAGAGTCAAAGACATTATTAAGAGTGGAACTAGGGATGCAGCCAAGAAAGTGTCTATGAGCTTGCCTACCTATGAAGACATCAAGTTGTTCATAGACAAGGATATCGAGATCAATGGAAACGAAATCAGATCGAGCAACACCATTAGCAGGAACATAAGGAAGCACACCTGCATGCAATGAATGAAAGAGGATGGTTGTTGACAGAAAAGAGGCAGAGAAAAGCTGCAAGTTCAAAGCAGATCCACTCATGATGAGAGAAGCTTTGTAGGTTGAGGCTATGAGGTGATAGTGTGGCATTAATGTTGCGTGAAGGAAAAGAGTGGAACAAAGAAGGAGTTGTATTTGCTGAAGCAGAGATATTGAGTTGTAGGAGGAATAGGTACAACAGGGGGTGCAACATGCACAGATGGATGAAACTGTGGTCGTATAAGTTATAGATCCATCCAAGTGGCTGGCATAGAGTAGACAAGGTGAGAAATTTTGTTGATTTCATGCAAGGGAATTGAATGGCATGCATGTCATTGTGCACGCACAAAAGATCCCACCCATTTGGCACACTCACCAAGATGAAGACAAGAAGCAAGTCCAACTTGAGCTGAACATGTATTTTGACAAGTTGATGCGCACGACCACTAGCACATGCTTGGAGATCAACACAAAAATTATGTATCGACATGTTGTTGGTCCGGTCGCATCTAGGACAACAATGTGCATCCTATCAGATGAGTGGTATAGAGCAACCATATCAGTGTACCCGAATGTAATGGAGGCAAGCGTTTGCTTAAGAAATATGTCACCATTAAGCACATGGACACCATTACAGTGACGAAGCTTGGCATCAGTTCACCACCATTGACCATCACAAGGATGTTAAAGAGTTCGTCTCACCACAACGGTTCAAGTGTTAGTGACATATTGCATGGCTTTCTTAGGCCATTTTGTATCACATAGGTACATGTGCATTGTAATGTAACTTCTTTTCAAGTGGAAGTTCAAGTGTCGATAGTTTGATGTAACATTCATAGAGTAGATGAGCAGTCATGAAGGTAGATGAACTATCACAAAGGGGAATGTCAAGGGCCACCCACCCTTTGCTATAAATAGCCCCTCATAACTCATTGTATATGCTTTTGGTCACCCAAGATTCGATAGGAGTATGTTGGAGAAGGCTTCGACAGTATTGTAATGTGCCTTGGCTTCTCCACTGTGCATAGATAGTATACCTCTTTTAGAGGAGGAGGTGGTTGTGGCCGTAACGTTTTGCTACCAGAACTAGTGGATGGACATGGATGTGTTGTACGACTAGAGAATACACTTCTTAATATAATAAATCCATCAAATTTCATGCATATGTAGTATTGTATTTGAGCTATCTTATTTACCCTAAATGATATAGGTACTTATTTTCTTACACATGCATGTATGGACTATTCTGTATAAGTATGTATGAATCTTACTAGAATGTGTTGATTTGTTTAACCATCACTTTGGATTTCTTTCTAATTTGATTTCCAATTTGTGATGTATCTTCGCTCATGTGTTCCCTTCCAAGCAATGTCCTATCATAGGTTTCCAAGGGGTGCACTCATCCAACTCTCTGTTTGTTAGAACTGTTTATGCACCTTCCTTGTCTTATGGCAGTTGTCACACCCTTTGCTACCAACATTGACATCCTACTTGCCTCTGTGCAAAATCATGGTTAAGGCATTATCGTACCACCCAATGCTGGGACTCCTACACTAAATGGTCTAAGTTCTTCTTACTTGGGAGATCCGCTGACATTTTTGTTGGTCCAACACCATCAACAACTAGAATGTAAGCATCCATGTGGTTTACCACAACCTATTTCAACTCCAAAATTGAAATGGTAGGTCATTTCCATGGATTTCATTACAGGGCTTCCGAGGACAGTGAAACAATATGATTTTATCATGTTCATGGTCGATAGGTTGAGGAAGGTAGCTCATTTCATTCTAGTGAAGACTGTATATTCAACTGGTGAGGTGACAATGGTTTTTATTAGGGAGATCATGATATTACATTGTGTTTTGAAGAAAATCGTGTTGGACAAGGATTCAAAGTTCACTACCAAATTTTGGAAGGAACTATTCGCAGGTTTCGGTAGAGAGTTGACTTTAGTATATCCTATCATCTGTAGACAGATGGAGAGATATGGAGGGTCAATGGTATCTTTGAGGATATGCTAAGGATCTATGTGATGCACCAGTAGAGAAAATGGGAGGAGTATCTTCCATTGTTTGAGTTTGCATAAAACCATGGTTATCAGGAGTAATTGAGGATGAGTCCTTTTGAGGCACTGTATGGGTGGATTTCTAATACTCCCATTAGTTGGACTGATCGAGTGAACACGGTACTTATTGGACCAGGTACGTTGGTATTCCTAGAGAAGGAAATTAAGGTTATAATGAAGAACCTAAAGCTATCACAAGTCAGACAAAAGAGTTTTGCGAACCAGTAAAGGGAATTCAAGGAATTTCAGGTTGGGGAGCATGTCTATTTGTGTATGAAGCCCAAGAAGAGTTCTTTGAGGAATGGATCATGTGCCAAGGTTGAACCATGCTATTGTGGGACTTTTTGGATCCTTGAGAGAATTGGACCACTGGCCTATTGAATTGCACTACCTACAAGAGTCACCATGATGTTTTCCATGTTTCTTTGCTTCAGAGGCATATAAAAGATGTTGATCATGTTACTTATTGATCGGTATTGTAGGTGGAGAAGGAAGGAAAATTACATTTGGAGGCTTAGTGCATATTGCAATGCAAGCATCTCATGCTTAGGAACAAGGCCATAGAGCAAGTTAAAGTGTAGTGGAAGTACTTTGGGCCCAAAGAAGGTACATGGGAAATGGTGGATCAGATGTAGGCCATGTATCCTTCTTTGTTTACTGGTGGATGCAAAGAAATTTTGGTATGATGTTTGGTATATGTTTTGCATATGTTTTGTTGATGTTTTGGTATATGTACATATGTTTATGGATGTAGATATTACCACGAAATAAGTTATAAATCTCCAATAAGCTGTATGGTTTTCATCTTATCATGTTGTCATGATGTTTTTCTTTTGAGCAGGCCAGTCATTATAAATACTGCAACGAGCTAAGTTATAAATCTTCACGAGCAACGTGTTTTCTTTTCAGCGGTTTTGCTAAGGTCTTGGTGTGGTTTAACATTGAACACGATGTTCCATAAGGGGGAGATGTTTGTAATAGCCCCTGGTTAAAATTTCATATAATGAAAGTTAATAAAGGAAAAACTAGACCACAGTTAAGGGACACTTATTCCAATTTGAATGTTGGGAAAATATATCCTAGTGGGCATCACTTGATATGTTTATGGAAAAGGCAATTGCTAAGGCATTAAAAAGGGAAAAAGGCATTTTTGTCACATTATTTATGAAAATAAAGGAAATTAGGAGAAAAGGAAAGTGAAAGGTCACAGGTTGGATGTGACGAGAAAATTGAAGGAAACTAATGGAATCAATTTGTAACATTTTGCCAGTTTAGTGTTGGAAATAATACTGAGAGGGGGGGTGAATCAGTATTATCAGATCGGATAAAACTTTTTCAATTTCATACTCAGATTCATACACGCAGCTTCAGTTAAGGATATCAGCGTATATACGCTACTTCGTTAAGGGCAACTAGCGTACATGCAGTAATCTTATGATTCAATTAGCTTATCTTCAGTAAATGCATCAGAACATTATTAACCATATTAACAGTAAACAGGTGCAGTATAACAGAACAGATCATCACACGTAAGGCACACACATGAACACCATGATATAAGGTGGAAACCCAATGTGGGTGAAAACCACCTGCTGCAATTTGTTTCTATCTTCCTTTAATAAGAAACTTCTTTTACAATGTACTGGTGTAGTCCTTTACCAGCACGCAGGCTACAACCTGCAGAGGGCTACAACCCTCTTAGCTCTTGTACTAGTCGATCCATTTACTAGTACGTAGGTGCCTGCCTACAAAATGCTCCAACCTTTACTCGTTCTCCAGCTGCTCCTGGAAGGGAGGTACAACCCCCTGACTCTTGTACTGGCTGATATGTTTACCAGTACGTAGGTGCTAGCCTAATGAACTCTACGATCTCCTCGGGACCACGTTTCATACATTTTCATACTGGATCCATAAAACAACCTGCATCATCAATCTCTGAATCACCCAATACTGAATCACTGAAACCCTGTCAACAACATAGACAACATAACAGTAACCAGATCCAACTTCATCTTCAAATATCATACTTCACATTGTATATGCTACTTGGACAAACCCAACCTGCTTGTATACACTCTTTTGCCAAAGACAACCTGCGTACAAATCTGCAAATCCTAACTTATAATTCTGCAGCTATATCAGACATCAAAACATACCCAGATCATAACAATAAACATGCATCAATAGATCTAGTCTATCCACAGTCAAACCATATGAAGATAATCATTCCAAGCCTTGAGATCCCGTTCCATAGTTCATCATTCTCCACATGAGTGAAACCATGGTTCAGATCACCAACCCATAACCAGCATTTGGATCTCACACTTCATCAGATATTCATTACTCACTCACCCACTTTGGCCTAATGATCTTCTCCTTATATAGGTTTAGCCCTTTCATAATACCACGGTCCAAAACCATAGTAAAACAATACCATCAACTCAATACTAGGGATCAACACGTCTGTTGAGATACTTTGGTCCAAAAACATAGGCTCAAGTACCGAGGACTAACTACCACGGACCAAAAGTAAGCTTTCCGACACGTACGCTCTTTTCCATTCATGAACCTGCGTGTATACCCTACTTGGTATATAGCGAACCTGCGTATACGCGACTTGGAACCTGCGTGTATACGCGACTTGGGCTTAATGATCCTGCGTATATGAATTTTCTCTTCTTCTTATAGTTTGATCATTAATTCCTTGTTGCTATCCTTCTGCACTATGATTTGTCGTCAGTGTGATTTGCCATCAAGGACAACGCTTGTCTCATAATGCCAACAATCTCCCCCTTTGGACTTGATGGCAAAGCTAACTTGTCACACTTAGAACTTGATCTTCTTGTTCCTTTGAGCTGTCCTGCATCCCATGCATTTAGTCACATCTGTAGATTGATCTAGTTATATGTAATTGAGATGTTCTTCTATGAGAGGGTTGCCATCAAGTACAACACTTGTCTCATAATGCCAACAATCTCCCCCTTTGGACTTTATGGCAACAACACCAAATCACTCTCCCCTTTTGACATCAATGGAAAAGAGTGGACCAAGATATTCTCTTTCCTTGATAAACATTTTGTTGTCCATACTCCCCGTGAGTACCTACTGAAATCTCCAAATGTGCTCCCCCTTTGTATATGCCAAAGTGTACCAATCTGTCCATGCCAAGTCTCTGTACTGCTGAAGTGTGTTGTTCATGCTCTTCCTGACTGAAGGCAAGATCTACAAAAAGATGTCCTACAAGAAAGAACACAACTTTATACATCATAAGTGACCTTCCTAACACCAAAGACTCATACATGCATCCTTCACCCAACAAAGTAGGGATCAACCTCCCAACTAAGTGGGGATACATCAGAAGTTTACATATGACAACCAATTACATTACATCTTCATCCCAGGCATGGTTGGAAAACCAATATAGGCCGTTACATGACCTTGACACCATGAAAGAGATACCACGTAAAAGAGATATATGAGATAGAGATGAAATATCAAGACTATGCAAATCATCAATAACTACTATTAGCAGCATCTGTCAATCACTGTAGCAACCATGTTCTCCTTCTGTTCTCCATCTACCTCTGTTCCACCTGAAACCAGCAACAGCTGTGAACTAGAACCAAAAGCCAACAATGCATTATTAGATGTTAATCTGCTCCCCCTGAACCTGTGCCAGATGGTGTATGTTAGACCCATATCAGAATCTTCTCATTCTGAGTTTGACCCACTGATTTCCTTCAAATTATCATATATGCGACTGTATCTACATAAACAAGCGTATATACGCGGATAGTCCTTATCCAACTCGCGTACACAAATTTCCATATCAGCAACCTGTAAATGTCCAGTAGAGAATAAGTCATCAACCTATAACAAAGTATGTCTGCATCAATTCATCCCTTTGACCAGAATTCAGAGTCATTCACATTATATCATGTGTGAAACAACCATAGCCATTTCATCAAGCTCTACATGATCCAAGTATCATTACTTGGGAACATCTGCATCAACCAACATATGTAAGTATCAACCTATCATCATATAGATATGAACTCATCATCATGTCTCCAACAAAGTGACTTTGAGGAGTCATCCATGTATCAGCACTATGTATCTTGAGCTCAAACTCTTTTGACAAAACTTCTTGATATCATCAACAACAACAATCATTATCCCCATGAGTGCCTGCATCATAACTGTATGATCTTTATGCATATGAGTGACTCATCATCAAGTGAGGAAGATGTGTATTCAAGCTTTGTACTTCTCCTTATCCTTATGAAGATCACCATGTAAGCACCATATATGCATCATCAATGAGTCAACCATAAATCTGATCTGAACATCAACTATGAAACCCCAAGAATCATATGAGATTTTATCATGGACTACTCACAACCACATCATAGCAAGATATATCATTTACCCATATAAGTAACATCACCAAGGACTATTAATCCATAATGCCAACAATGCAATATTAAAGGCATATTCTCCCCCTCAACCTGTGCCATCTGTTTGCTGTTAGATCTGAACATGCATACATCAGTAGTAAGCATCAAGACATCATCATCAACAAGTTAAGAATAAAACACTTCTAGCATCTTACAAGTATCAAGTCATTTCTAGACATTCTCAGCAGACTGTAACTGTTAACCAATAGAGCAGATATTGGATTGAATCATATCAGACTGTTTTTCTGAGCCTGTCCCCACTGCTTTTCCACAGACTGACATATACGTGACTTTGCAGTGTATAACTCGCGTATATACGCGACTTCAATTTATGAAACTTGCGTATGAGTTTCAGGACACTGAAGTTTTACACCTTCAGCTCCCTCTGAGTTTATTATGTCTGTGTTGTGCTGAGCCTGAGTATTTTGTGCTGTGCCACATCTTTCTGGCTGAACTGCCTTCTTCTTCCATATCTTCAAGTGTGATGATGTTTTCTTCTTTTGGTGTGATGTCCGTCCTTTGTTCCCGCATTCCTTTGCTATATGTCCAATTTTGTTACATGCATAACATCTTACATGTTTCATATTCCTCCTTTAGCAATCAGCAGCTTTGTGACCAAACTTATTGCAAGCAAAGCAATATCCATTAAAGTAATATGAATGTGATGATCTTTCTGCATGATGGTCTTGAACTCTTCTTCTTCCACATCTGGCTGCAACATGTCCAAGATTATGACATACATAACATTCAACATCATTCATAGGAGAAGTAAAAGATTTTCTTTGAAGAATCTCTTTCCTTGGTTGATGATGAGATGGATCTTTCATTTCTTCATTGATCACTTTAGATTTCTCTTTAGAGTTCCTTGCCTCACCTTGTGAACTAGATTCACCTTCAATAGATTCATGGAAACCAAGACCAGTCTTTATAGCAGGAGATCTTTGACTACTAAGAATATCATCCAAGACTTTAGAGCTATCTTGAAATCGTAAAAGCTTATCCTTTTCTTCTATTTTACCTTTCAAGATATTTACCTCATCCTAAAGCTTTCTTCTTTTTCAAGAGATTGTTTTTTCAAATCTTCTTCAGATTTTCTTCCTTCTTCCATTTGTTCCCTTAGTTTGAGAATCTCCTTTTCTTGTTCTTCATTCAGATCCTGCTGCATTTGACAAACTTGGAAGGCACATTCCAGCTGGGATTTAAGCTGATGACTTCATTGTCTTGTTTTTCAATTGCTTGATGTAGATCTTCATTCTGCTTCCTTGATTCTTCAAGATCTCCCTTTAGTGAGACGATTGTAGCTTCAAGATTTTCATAGTAGCTGGATCTATCTTTGAGTTTCTTGATGGTTGTGCTTCTTTCGTTGACTTCTTTTCTTAATGATGTCACTTCATGCTGCAATTTTTGACATTGGGCTTCCTTGTCCTTGAGAAGTTTTCTTACCATGTTTCCTTCTTCAAGTTGGGCCTTTAGTTTGGTAGCTTCTTCTTTGAAGTCACATTCCCTTTTGTTCAATAGATCTTGTTGATCTCTAATTTTGTCTGTCAGCCTTTTAAATTCTGCCTCTGTTTGATATCTTTCTTGTTCACCCATAAGAGCAAGCTCAGTAGTTTCACTATCACTTCCATCTCTTTCACAAGGAAATATAGCTGGAACATTAGAGGATAACACATTCATACCTGATAATGATTCTGAATTTGAAGAGCTTCTTATACCTAATCCCCAATCGATTCTCCCACTGTCATAGTCCTTCTGAGATGTTTTCTTCTTCTTATGAGCTTTCTTCTTAAGCTTCTTTCCCATTGTTCCATGGATCTCCTTCAAGCGATCAAGCTTCTATCAAAGGACCTGCTCTGATACCAATTGTTGGAAATAATACTGAGAGGGGGGGGGTGAATCAGTATTAATAGATCAGATAAAACTTTTTCAATTTCATACTCAGATTCATACACGCAGCTTCAGTTAAGGATATCAGCGTATATACGCTACTTCGTTAAGGGCAACTAGCGTACATGCAGTAATCTTATGATTCAGTTAGCTTATCTTCAGTAAATGCATCAGAACATTATTAACCATATTAATAGTAAACAGGTGCAGTATAATAGAACAGATCATCACACATAAGGCACACACATGAACACCATGATATAAGGTGGAAACCCAATGTGGGTGAAAACCACCTGCTGCAATTTGTTTCTATCTTCCTTTAATAAGAAACTTCTTTTACAATGTACTGGTGCAGTCCTTTACCAGCACGCAGGCTACAACCTGCAGAGGGATACAACCCTCTTAGCTCTTGTACTAGCCGATCCATTTACTATTACATAGGTGCCTGCCTACAAAATGCTCCAACCTTTACTCGTTCTCCAGCTGCTCCTGGAAGGGAGGTACAACCCCCTGACTCTTGTACTGGCTGATATGTTTACCAGTACGTAGGTGCTAGCCTACTGAACTCTACGATCTTCCCGGGACCACGTTTCATACATTTTCATACTGGATCCATAAAACAACCTGCATCATCAATCTCTGAATCACCCAATACTGAATCACTGAAACCCTGTCAACAACATAGACAACATAACAGTAACCAGATCCAACTTCATCTTCAAATATCATACTTCACATTGTATACGCTACTTGGACAAACCCAACCTGCGTGTATACGCTCTTTTGCCAAAGACAACCTGCGTACAGATCTGCAAATCCTAACTTATAATTCCACAGCTATATCAGACATCAAAACATACCCAGATCATAACAATAAACATGCGTCAATAGATCTAGTCTATCCACAGTCAAACCATATGAAGATAATCATTCCAAGCCTTGAGATCCCGTTCCATAGTTCATCATCCTCCACATGAGTGAAACCATGGTTCAGATCACCAACCCATAACCAGCATTTGGATCTCACACTTCATCAGATATTCATTACTCACTCACCCACTTTGGCCTAATGATCTTCTCCTTATATAGGTTTAGGCCTTTCATAATACCACGGTCCAAAACCATAGTAAAACAATACCATCAACTCAATACTAGGGATCAACACGTCTGTCGAGATACTTTGGTCCAAAAACATAGGCTCAAGTACCGAGGACTAACTACCACGGACCAAAAGTAAGCTTTCCGACACGTACGCTCTTTTCCATTCATGAACCTGCGTGTATACCCTACTTGGTATATAGCGAACCTGCGTATACGCGACTTGGAATCTGCGTGTATACGCGACTTGGGCTTAATGAACCTGTGTATATGAATTTTCTCTTCTTCTTATAGTCTGATCATCAATTCCTTGTTGCTATCCTTCTGCACTATGATTTGTCGTCAGTGTGATTTGCCATCAAGGACAACGCTTGTCTCATAATGCCAACAATCTCCCCCTTTGGACTTGATGGCAAAGCTAACTTGTCACACTTAGAACTTGATCTTCTTGTTCCTTTGAGCTGTCCTGCATCCCATGCATTTAGTCACATCTATAGATTGATCTAGTTATATGTAATTGAGATGTTCTTCTATGAGAGGGTTGCCATCAAGTACAACACTTGTCTCATAATGCCAACAATCTCCCCCTTTGGACTTTATGGCAACAACACCAAATCACTCTCCCCCTTTGACATCAAGGGCAAAGGGTGGACCAAGATATTCTCTTTCCTTGATAAACATTCTGTTGTCCATACTCCCCGTGAGTACCTGCTGAAATCTCCAAATGTGCTCCCCCTTTGTATATGCCAAAGTGTACCAATCTTTCCATGCCAAGTCTCTGTACTGCTGAAGTGTGTTGTTCATGCTCTTCCTGACTGAAGGCAAGATCTGCAAAAAATGTCCTACAAGAAAGAACACAACTTTATACATCATAGGTGACCTTCCTAACACCAAAGACTCATACATGCATACTTCACCCAACCAAGTGGGGATCAACCTTCCAACTAAGTGGGGATACATCAGAAGTTTACATATGACAACCAATTACATTACATCTTCATCCCAGGCATAGTGGGGAAACCAATATAGGCCGTTACATGACCTTGACACCATGAAAGAGATACCACGTAAAAGAGATATATGAGATAGAGATGAAATATCAAGACTATGCAAATCATCAATAACTACTATCAGCAACATCTGTCAATCATTGTAGCAACCATGTTCTCCTTCTGTTCTCCATCTACCTCTGTTCCACCTGAAACCAGCAACAGCTGTGAACTAGAACCAAAAGACAACAATGCATTATTAGATGTTAATCTGCTCCCCCTGAACCTGTGCCAGATGGTCTCTGTTAGACCCATATCAGAATCTTCTCATTTTGAGTTTGACCCACCGATTTCCTTCAAATTATCATATACGCGACTGTATCTACATAAACAAGCATATATACGCAGATAGTCCTTATCCAACTCGCGTACACAAATTTCCATATCAGCAACCTGTAAATGCCCAGTAGAGAATAAGTCATCAACCTATAACAAGGTATGTCTGCATCAATTCATCCCTTTGACCGGAATTCAGAGTCATTCACATTATATCATGTGTGAAACAACCATAGCCATTTCATCAAGCTCTACATGATCCAAGTATCATTACTTGGGAACATCTGCATCAACCAACATATGTAAGTATCAACCTATCATCATATATATATGAACTCATCATCATGTCTCCAACAAAGTGACTTTGAGGATTCATTCATTTATCAACACTATGTATCTTGAGCTCAAACTCTTTTGACAAAACTTCTTGATATCATCAACAACAACAATCCTTATCCCCATGAGTGCCTGCATCATAACTGTATGATCTTTATGCATATGATGACAGCAGCATATGAGTGACTCATCATCAAGTGAGGAAGATGTGTATTCAAGCTTTGTACTTCTCCTTATCCTTATGAAGATCACCATGTAAGCACCATATATGCATCATCAATGAGTCAACCATAAATCTCATCTGAACATCAACTATGAAACCCCAAGAATCATACGAGATTTTATCATGGACTACTCACAACCACATCATAGCAAGATATATCATTTAGCCATATAAGTAACATCACCAAGGACTATTAATCCATAATGCCAACAATGCAATATTAAAGGCATATTCTCCCCCTCAACCTATGCCATCTGTTTGCTATTAGATCTGAACATGCATACATCAGTAGTAAGCATCAAGACATCATCATCATCAAGTTAGGATTAAAACACTTCTAGCATCTTACAAGTATAAAGTCATTTCTAGACATTCTCAGCAGACTGTAACTATTAACCAATAGAGCAGATACTAGATTGAATCATATCAGACCCCTTTTCTGAGCCCGTCCCCACTGCTTTTCGACAGACTGACATATACGTAAATTTGCAGTGTATAACTCGTGTATATACGCAACTTCAATTTATGAAACTTGCGTATGAGTTTCAGGAAACTGAAGTTTTACACCTTCAGCTCCCTCTGAGTTTATTATGTCTGTGTTGTGCTGAGCCTGAGTATTTTGTGTTGTGCCACATCTTTCTGGCTGAACTTCCTTCTTCTTCCATATCTTCAAGTGTGATGATGTTTTCTTCTTTTGGTGTGATGTCCGTCCTTTGTTCCTGCATTCCTTTGCTATATGTCCAAGTTTGTTACATGCATAACATCTTACATGTTTCATATTCCTCCTGTAGCAATCAACAGCTTTGTGACCAAACTTATTGCAAGCAAAGCAATATCCATTAAAGTACTTTGAATGTGATGATCTTTCTGCATGATGGTCTTGAACTCTTCTTCTTCCACATCTTGCTGCAACATGTCCAAGATTATGACATACATAACATTCAACATCATTCATAGGAGAAGTAAAAAATTTTCTTTGAAGAATCTCTTTCCTTGGTTGATGATGAGATGGATCTTTCATTTCTTCATTGATCACTTTAGATTTCTCTTTAGAGTTCCTTGCCTCACCTTGTGAACTAGATTCACCTTCAATAGATTCATGGAAACCAAGACCAGTCTTTATAGCAGGAGATCTTTGACTACTAAGAATATCATCCAAGACTTTAGAGCTATCTTGAAATCGTAAAAGCTTATCCTTTTCTTCTATTTTACCTTTCAAGATATTTACCTCATCCTAAAGTTGTTCTTTGTTTTCAAGAGATTTCTTTTTCAAATCTTCTTTAGCTTTTCTTCCTTCTTCCATTTGTTCCCTTAGTTTGAGAATCTGCTTTTCTTGTTCTTCATTCAGATCCTGCTGCATTTGACGAACTTGGAAGGCACATTCCAGTTCGGATTTTAAGCTGATGACTTCATTGTCTTCTTTTTCAATTTCTTTATGTAGATCTTCATTCTGCTTCCTTGATTCTTCAAGATCTCCCTTTAGTGAGAGGATTGTAGCTTCAAGATTTTCATAGTAGCTGGATCTATCTTTGAGTTTCTTGATGGTTGTGCTTCTTTCGTTGACTTCTTTTCTTAATGATGTCACTTCATGCTGCAATTTTTGACATTTGTCTTCCTTGTCCTTGAGAAGTTTTCTTACCTTGTTTCCTTCTTCAAGTTGGGCCTTTAGTTTGGTAGCTTCTTCTTTGAAGTCACATTCCCTTTTGTTCAATAGATCTTGTTGATCTCTAATTTTGTCTGTCAGCCTTTTAAATTCTGCCTCTATTTGATATCTTTCTTGTTCACCAATAAGAGCAAGTTCAGTAGTTTCACTATCACTTCCATCTCTTTCACAAGGAAATATAGCTGGAACATTAGAGGATAACACATTCATACCTGATAATGATTATGAATTTGAAGAGCTTCTTATACCTAATCCCCAATCGATTCTCCCACTGTCATAGTCCTTCTGAGATGTTTTCTTCTTCTTATGAGCTTTCTTCTTAAGCTTCTTTCCCATTGTTCCATGGATCTCCTTCAAGCGATCAAGCTTCTATCAAAGGACCTGCTCTGATACCAATTGTTGGAAATAATACTGAGAGGGGGGGGTGAATCAGTATTATCAGATCAGATAAAACTTTTTCAATTTCATACTCAGATTCATACACGCAGCTTCAGTTAAGGATATCAGCGTATATACGCTACTTCGTTAAGGGCAACTAGCGTACATGCAGTAATCTTATGATTCAGTTAGCTTATCTTCAGTAAATGCATCAGAACATTATTAACCATATTAATAGTAAATAGGTGCAGTATAATAGAACAGATCATCACACATAAGGCACACACATGAACACCATGATATAAGGTGGAAACCCAATGTGGGTGAAAACCACCTGCTGCAATTTGTTTCTATCTTCCTTTAATAAGAAACTTCTTTTACAATGTACTGGTGCAGTCCTTTACCAGCACGCAGGCTACAACCTGCAGAGGGCTACAACCCTCTTAGCTCTTGTACTAGCCGATCCATTTACTAGTACGTAGGTGCCTGCCTACAAAATGCTCCAACCTTTACTCGTTCTCCAGCTGCTCCTGGAAGGGAGGTACAACCCCCTGACTCTTGTACTGGCTGATATGTTTACCAGTACGTAGGTGCTAGCCTACTGAACTCTACGATCTTCCCGGGACCACGTTTCATACATTTTCATACTGGATCCATAAAACAACCTGCATCATCAATCTCTGAATCACCCAATACTGAATCACTGAAACCCTGTCAACAACATAGACAACATAACAGTAACCAGATCCAACTTCATCTTCAAATATCATACTTCACATTGTATACGCTACTTGGACAAACCAACCTGCGTGTATACGCTCTTTTGCCAAAGACAACCTGCGTACAGATCTGCAAATCCTAACTTATAATTCCGCAGCTATATCAGACATCAAAACATACCCAGATCATAACAATAAACATGCGTCAATAGATCTAGTCTATCCACAGTCAAACCATATGAAGATAATCATTCCAAGCCTTGAGATCACGTTCCATAGTTCATCATCCTCCACATGAGTGAAACCATGGTTCAGATCACCAACCCATAACCAGCATTTGGATCTCACACTTCATCAGATATTCATTACTCACTCACCCACTTTGGCCTAATGATCTTCTCCTTATATAGGTTTAGGCCTTTCATAATACCACGGTCCAAAACCATAGTAAAACAATACCATCAACTCAATACTAGGGATCAACACGTTTGTCGAGATACTTTGGTCCAAAAACATAGGCTCAAGTACCGAGGACTAACTACCACGGACCAAAAGTAAGCTTTCTGACATGTACGCTCTTTTCCATTCATGAACCTGTGTGTATACCCTACTTGGTATATAGCGAACCTGCGTATACGCGACTTGGAACCTGCGTGTATACGCGACTTGGGCTTAATGAACCTGCGTATATGAATTTTCTCTTCTTCTTATAGTCTGATCATCAATTCCTTGTTGTTATCCTTCTGCACTATGATTTGTCATCAGTGTGATTTGCCATCAAGGACAACACTTGTCTCATAATGCCAACAATCTCCCCCTTTGGACTTGATGGCAAAGCTAACTTGTCACGCTTAGAACTTGATCTTCTTGTTCCTTTGAGCTGTCCTGCATCCCATGCATTTAGTCACATCTGTAGATTGATCTAGTTATATGTAATTGAGATGTTCTTCTATGAGAGGGTTGCCATCAAGTAAAACACTTGTCTCATAATGCCAACAATCTCCCCCTTTGGACTTGATGGCAACAACACCAAATCACTCTCCCCCTTTGACATCAAGGGCAAAGGGTGGACCAAGATATTCTCTTTCCTTGATAAGCATTCTGCTGTCCATACTCCCCCTGAGTACCTGCTGAAATCTCCAAGTGTGCTCCCCCTTTGTATATGCCAAAGTGTACCAATCTGTCCATGCCAAGTCTCTGTACTGCTGAAGTGTGTTGTTCATGCTCTTCCTGACTGAAGGCAAGATCTGCAAAAAGATGTTCTATAAGAAAGAACACAACTGTATACATCATAAGTGACCTTCCTAACACCAAAGACTCATACATACATCCTTCACCCATCCAAGTGGGGATCAACCTCCCAACTAAGTGGGGATACATCAGAAGTTTACATATGACAACCAATTACATTACATCTTCATCCCAGGCATAGTGGGGAAACCAATATAGGCCGTTACATGACCTTGACACCATGAAAGAGATACCACGTAAAAGAGATATATGAGATAGAGATGAAATATCAAGACTATGCAAATCATCAATAACTACTATCAGCAACATCTGTCAATCACTGTAGCAACCATGTTCTCCTTCTGTTCTCCATCTACCTCTGTTCCACCTGAAACCAGCAACAGCTGTGAACTAGAACCAAAAGACAACAATGCATTATTAGATGTTAATCTGCTCCCCCTGAACCTGTGCTAGATGGTCTCTGTTAGACCCATATCAGAATCTTCTCATTCTGAGTTTGACCCACTGATTTCCTTCAAATTATCATATACGCGACTGTATCTACATAAACAAGCATATATACGCAGATAGTCCTTATCCAACTCGCGTACACAAATTTCCATATCAGCAACCTATAAATGTCCAGTAGAGAATAAGTCATCAACCTATAACAAGGTATGTCTGCATCAATTCATCCCTTTGACCGGAATTCAAAGTCATTCACATTATATCATGTGTGAAACAACCATAGCCATTTCATCAAGCTCTACATGATCCAAGTATCATTACTTGGGAACATCTGCATCAACCAACATATGTGAGCATCAACCTATCATCATATATATATGAACTCATCATCATGTCTCCAACAAAGTGACTTTGAGGATTCATCCATGTATCAGCACTATGTATCTTGAGCTCAAACTCTTTTGACAAAACTTCTTGATATCATCAACAACAACAATCCTTATCCCCATGAGTGCCTACATCATAACTGTATGATCTTTATGCATATGATGATAGGAGCATATGAGTGACTCATCATCAAGTGAGGAAGATGTCTATTCAAGCTTTGTACTTCTCCTTATCCTTATGAAGATCACCATGTAAGCACCATATATGCATCATCAATGAGTCAACCATAAATCTCATCTGAACATCAACTATGAAACCCCAAGAATCATACGAGATTTTATCATGAACTACTCACAACCACATCATAGCAAGATATATCATTTAGCCATATAAGTAACATCACCAAGGACTATTAATCCATAATGCCAACAATGCAATATTAAAGGCATATTCTCCCCCTGAACCTGTGCCATCTGTTTGCTATTAGATCTGAACATGCATACATCAGTAGTAAGCATCAAGACATCATCATCATCAAGTTAGGATTAAAACACTTCTAGCATCTTACAAGCATAAAGTCATTTCTAGACATTCTCAGCAGACTGTAACTGTTAACCAATAGACTAGATACTAGATTGAATCATATCAGACCCCTTTTCTCAGCCTGTCCCCACTGCTTTTCCACAGACTGACATATACGTGAATTTGCAGTGTATAACTCGCGTATATACGCGACTTCAATTTATGAAACTTGCGTATGAGTTTCAGGAAACTGAAGTTTTACACCTTCAGCTCCCTCTGAGTTTATTATGTCTGTGTTGTGCTGAGCCTGAGTATTTTGTGCTGTGCCACATCTTTCTGGCTGAACTTCCTTCTTCTTCCATATCTTCAAGTGTGATGATGTTTTCTTCTTTTGGTGTGATGTCCGTCCTTTGTTCCTGCATTCCTTTGCTATATGTCCAAGTTTGTTACATTCATAACATCTTACATGTTTCATATTCCTCCTGTAGCAATCAGCAGCTTTGTGACCAAACTTATTGCAAGCAAAGCAATATCCATTAAAGTACTTTGAATGTGATGATCTTTCTGCATGATGGTCTTGAACTCTTCTTCTTCCACATCTGGCTGCAACATGTCCAAGATTATGACATACATAACGTTCAACATCATTCATAGGAGAAGTAAAAGATTTTCTTTGAAGAATCTCTTTCCTTGGTTGATGATGAGATGGATCTTTCATTTCTTCATTGATCACTTTAGATTTCTCTTTAGAGTTCCTTGCCTCACCTTGTGAACTAGATTCACCTTCAATAGATTCATGGAAACCAAGACCAGTCTTTATAGCAGGAGATCTTTGACTACTAAGAATATCATCCAAGACTTTAGAGCTATCTTGAAATCGTAAAAGCTTATCCTTTTCTTCTATTTTACCTTTCAAGATATTTACCTCATCCTAAAGTTGTTCTTCTTTTTCAAGAGATTTCTTTTTCAAATCTTCTTTAGCTTTTCTTCCTTCTTCCATTTGTTCCCTTAGTTTGAGAATCTCCTTTTCTTGTTCTTCATTCAGATCCTGCTGCATTTGACGAACTTGGAAGGCACATTCCAGTTCGGATTTTAAGCTGATGACTTCATTGTCTTCTTTTTCAATTGCTTGATGTAGATCTTCATTCTGCTTCCTTGATTCTTCAAGATCTCCCTTTAGTGAGAGGATTGTAGCTTCAAGATTTTCATAGTAGCTGGATCTATCTTTGAGTTTCTTGATGGTTGTGCTTCTTTCGTTGACTTCTTTTCTTAATGATGTCACTTCATGCTGCAATTTTTGACATTGGACTTCCTTGTCCTTGAGAAGTTTTCTTTCCTTGTTTCCTTCTTCAAGTTGGGCCTTTAGTTTGGTAGCTTCTTCTTTGAAGTCACATTCCCTTTTGTTCAATAGATCTTGTTGATCTCTAATTTTGTCTGTCAGCCTTTTAAATTCTGCCTCTATTTGATATCTTTCTTGTTCACCCATAAGAGCAAGTTCAGTAGTTTCACTATCACTTCCATCTCTTTCACAAGGAAATATAGCTGGAACATTAGAGGATAACACATTCATACCTGATAATGATTCTGAATCTGATTCTGAATCTGAAGAGCTTCTTATACCTAATCCCCAATCGATTCTCCCACTGTCATAGTCCTTCTGAGATGTTTTATTCTTCTTATGAGCTTTCTTCTTAAGCTTCTTTCCCATTGTTCCACAGAATCTCTCCTTGAAGCGATCAAGCATCTATCAAAGGACCTGCTCTGATACCAATTGTTGGAAATAATACTGAGAGGGGGGGTGAATCAGTATTATCAGATAAGATAAAACTTTTTCAATTTCATACTCAGATTCATACACGCAGCTTCAGTTAAGGATATCAGCGTATATACGCTACTTCGTTAAGGGCAACTAGCGTACATGGAGTAATCTTATGATTCAGTTAGCTTATCTTCAGTAAATGCATCAGAACATTATTAACCATATTAACAGTAAACAGGTGCAGTATAACAGAACAGATCATCACACATAAGGCACACACATGAACACCGTGATATAAGGCGGAAACCCAATGTGGGTGAAAACCACCTGCTGCAATTTGTTTCTATCTTCCTTTAATAAGAAACTTCTTTTACAATGTACTGGTGCAGTCCTTTACCAGCACGCAGGCTACAACCTGCAGAGGGCTACAACCCTCTTAGCTCTTGTACTAGCTGATCCATTTACTAGTACGTAGGTGCCTGCCTACAAAATGCTCCAACCTTTACTCGTTCTCCAGCTGCTCCTGGAAGGGAGGTACAACCCCCTGACTCTTGTATTGGTTGATATGTTTACCAGTACGTAGGTGCTAGCCTACTGAACTCTATGATCTTCCCAGGACCACGTTTCATACATTTTCATACTGGATCCATAAAACAACCTGCATCATCAATCTCTGAATCACCCAATACTGAATCACCGAAACCCTGTCAACAACATAGACAACATAACAATAACCAGATCCAACTTCATCTTAAAATATCATACTTCACATTGTATACGCTACTTGGACAAACCCAACCTGCGTGTATACGCTCTTTCGCCAAAGACAACCTGCGTACAGATCTGCAAATCCTAATTTATAATTCCGTAGCTATATCAGACATCAAAACATACCCAGATCATAACAATAAACATGCGTCAATAGATCTAGTCTATCCACAGTCAAACCATATGAAGATAATCATTCCAAGCCTTGAGATCCCGTTCCATAGTTCATCATCCTCCACATGAGTGAAACCATGGTTCAGATCACCAACCCATAACCAGCATTTGGATCTCACACTTCATCAGATATTCATTACTCACTCACCCACTTTGGCCTAATGATATTCTCCTTATATAGGTTTAGGCCTTTCATAATACCATGGTCCAAAACCATAGTAAAACAATACCATCAACTCAATACTAGGGATCAACACGTCTGTCGAGATACTTTGGTCCAAAAACATAGGCTCAAGTACCGAGGACTAACTACCACGGACCAAATGTAAGCTTTCCCACACGTACGGTCTTTTCCATTCATGAACTTGCGTGTATACCGTACTTTTTATATAGCGAACCTGCGTATACGCGACTTGGTATATGGCGAACCTACGTGTATACGCGACTTGGGCTTAATGAACCTGCGTATATGAATTTTCTCTTCTTCTTATAGTCTGATCATCAATTCCTTGCTGCTATCCTTCTGCACTATGATTTTTCATTAGTGTGATTTGCCATCAAGGACAACACTTGTCTCATAATGCCAACATTTAGTTTTCGATCTCTCTCATTATTCTCTCTCTCTCGCACTCTTGGACACTTAGAGTTTTCTTGGAGCATTTTAGCTTGGAGAAAAGAAGGAAAAATTAAGCAAAGGAAAGGAAGGGAAGAGTTGGATCAAGAAACCTTAGGAGGAATACTTGCAGGTAACATATTGCATGTGTGATATCCTAGCTAGTTTTGACATGCATGGCTTTGCATGTTGGTATAAGTTCTCTTACTATCAATGGCATGCTTTTGTCATGTTATGACAATGGTTTTTAGTCTAGCTTTTCCTTTTTCTGGATAGGCATGTTGTGCTGGGATTTTTGTCTTGGTTTTGGTCTTTTGAATTTCCATATGCTTCATAATCTGGGGCTGAGGTGATCTCAGGAAAATTCCCAAAGGCCTAGGAATCCCTTGGCCAACTTTGGTAGGATACATGGTAAAGCCTAATTGTGGAGTATTGTTTTAGGGCATATTTATTGAGTGTGGATTGTGGTAAGACCTAAGAGAAAAGGAGATTGATAATTCCTCAAGGATAGTGATGGTGTCTGGCAGTATTCCAAGCTTGAATTGGTTTTTTGATCTTAGTTTTAGTTTTGGCAAGATCATGGTTTGGTGAGGGTGAATGCGGTTTAACCTCTGGATTCCCTTGGTTATTGTTTTATTGGTTCATCCATGAGATCTCAATTTTATGCTTGGAATATGGCACGAGGTTGATTGTTTGAAAGAAATATTTGGTTCAACCATGTCTATGGTCGGTTTGTACGTTGAAAGTCCCGAAACTAGTTGGCTTTTTCTATGATTAATAAAAATCAAGTTCTCTTTCTTTTGTACTTGTTAGTATGAGGATTTAATGTTTCTTATATAATTTTCATTTTCATTGTTTAATGTTGATTATAAGCATGGTTATATGATTGGTTATTGTCATGGTTATTTCATGTATTTACTTGTAATTGAAATGATAATCGACACAAGACCTAATTGATGTCAAAATAGTTAAGGGAAGCAGGTGGTGACACTTCTTGTCAAGTTACATATGATTTATCAGTTATTTATGCTTTTTTGTGTATTAATTTGTACATTGAAAGTCCTGAAACTGGTTGGCTTTTTCTATGATTAATAAAATCCAAGTTCTGTTTCTTTTGTACTTGTTAGTATGAAGATTTAATGGTTCATATACAATTTTTATTTTCATGGTTTAATGTTGATTATAAGCATGGTTATATGATTGGTTATTGTCATGGTTATTTCATGTATTTAGTTGTAATTGAAACGATAATCGACACAAGACCTAACTGATGTCAAAATAGTTAAGGGAAGCAAGTGGTGACACTTCTTGTCAAGTTCCATATGATTTATCGGTTATCTATGCTTTTTCGTGTATTAATTTCCTATACATTTCATTGATGCCAAGTGTTTGATATTACATTAGTCCCGATTAGGGATGGTCAGGCCTAGTCCTAGAGTTAGTTTTTGATTTGTAAGTCTTGTCATAATGTAATTTATAGATTCTAAAAGTATCATTGAGTTCTCAGCAATGTCCTAGGCTCTGGGCCTAAAAAAGGTGGCAGAAATATTAGAGTCACAGGCACAAATATAACTAGAAAAGTCGCTAGGTGATGGTATACCCATGTTGTGCATGCATACAGAGGTTCTCAGACGCACCCTTGTCCATATCCATTACGAGAATTTTCAGGTCCAAAATGCGGTGCATAAGAAAAATGTACAACCATAAAAAAATTAAGAACCAATAGGATTCAAATGATGATGTCAACCATGGGGGATGATTCAACATTTTTGGAGAAAAAAAGTAAAAATATTAAAAAATAATAAAATAATAAAACTACTTTTTCAACGCGTATTTTTAAGCTATGTCATTAAGGTTTTACTCAAATATCAAGGAGTACTCGATGTATGTAAAATCTAATTCCTCATCCAAGGAGTAATCATGTTGCATACTTTTGATGGACCCTACCACACAAAAAATGAGAAATACATGAAACAAAGTGATTGCAATTACGTTTTTCATGTATTTATAATCTTTTGTGTACTAGGGTCCATCAAACTTATCCAAACTAGGCAGCCTTGGATGAGAATATCAAATATGACTAGCAACGAGTGTGTCCTAGAGAGATAAGTTGAAAATACGAGTTGAAGAAACAATTTTTTCTTTTTTCCCTCTAAAATTTGATGATGTAATCTAATATTATTTTATTATTTCCACTATTATTTTATAATTTCCTTAGTAGGCCCATTTTATACCACAAAATTCCTCTAACAGAGGGAGTTTCCTGGAGTTTAGTGTTTTACAAGTTATGTGGGACCTAGGTGATGGCTGCTTGAGTAGTTGGGATAGCTCCTGGGAGTCCTGTTGTTGATGTGTAAGGGATGTATGGTGTGTTTCCACGAGTTCCACTTCCTTAAGGTCACTTAGGAGTTTGAATCATATCATAGTAACTTTTCATTACATTTTTACGCTATTTGGTTGCTTACTTGGGTACATGTGGGAGGAGGGCATTACAGAGTGGTATCGGAGCATGGTCCCCTCTCAAACTAGATGGGTTGTGTGTTCGCCATGCATTCATACTGGTTGTGAATTTGTTAATCGTTCTTGTAATCTATATGATTGTTGCATATGCATGGTGTTGGTCATCATTATAGTGATGTCGCCATGTGGAGGAGGATGTTCTTGTTGTGAAGTGTGTCATCATGAGTTTATGATTGGTTACATGTTGTTTATGCATGTTGGTGTTCACATGTGGTTAAGTGTAAAATCATGTGGTGGTTGTTGTCATGCATGATGTCATGATATGTGTAGTTGATATGGTCATGAATTGATGACTGGACTCTAGATAGAATCAGGGTTATATGGTTACATTATTATGAGTTGTATTTCTATATGTTGTCATGATTATGTTATACATCTATTATGTTGATTTTTTGATCTTGCAGACAATGTACCCTCCACAAATTATACTAAGGTACTTTGATTTATTGTGATTTGGTTTAGCTGACATGATATACCTTACAGGAAGAATATCAAATATGACTAGCAAGATGGTAGAATATAGTTCCCGAGACTCTCCTTATGGCTTAGATGAGTACTGTGATGTTGGGTAGTCTTCTGATTTGATAGATAAGCTAAGAAGCTTAAATGTAGAAATAAGGAGTTGGAATGCCAACAATGATAGAATCATATAGGTAGGGGATAAACACGAAGAAGTGAATCTAGTGATACTTATGAGTTTGTCATAATTGTAGTGAGAGGAACCACTTTAGATCAGCCATGAGCAAGAGGATAGAAGTAGTAGGGAATTTAGAAGCAGGTCTCATGGCGAGTATAAGATGGAGAGGATACAATCAGCAATGGAAAGTCCTTGGATACTAGACATAAGATGGGGGATAAACACAAGTACTATTCTAGTTCTAGTTATCATAGACATTACGATCGTTATCATTATCATCCTTATAGGAGGAGTGATAAGGGTTATTTTCTGGATGAGTTTAAGAAAGAAAAGTGAAATACATTTGATGGAGATATGAAGAAATCACAGGATGCAAAGGCATGGTTTCTTGTTGTGAGGAAGATCTTCATATTTCATGATTATTTAGAAAACATGAAATAAAATATAGCCACTTTCAGCCTTAAAGGGAAGGAAAATATCTGGTGGGAGGAGGTGAAGAATGTTAAAGGAATTGAGGAAGAGGACATGACTTGGAACAAGTTGGAGAGGCTCTTCAAGAAGAAGTATTTATCATAAACCTACTATGATGAAAGAGCTAAGGAGTTTTATGAGTTGCATATGGGTTCCATGGTAGATGATGAGTATACTAACACGTTCTTGCAGCTGTTGAGATATGTGCCTTACGTCAAGGAGGAGAACGTTGAGGTTGAAAGACTCATCAGTGGACTTCTAGTAGTATACAGAGACTAAATTGAGTTTGATGAGCCTATATCGTTGGAGGAGGCCATGTGAAAGTGGAAACACTGTTATGAGCAGTCGAAGCGCAAATTTAATAATAAGTGACACTTGAAAGGAAATGAGAAAGTTAAAGGAAAATTTCCATCGAGGCAAGGAATACCTCAAGATGTAAGTGAGAAATAAAATGTAGTCCTTTACAAGAAGTTCCCTACAATTGAGAAGGGACATGGAAAGAAACAGACTAGAGGCAATGATAGAGCACCATTGCAGTGTTGGATATGTGGAAAAGATGATTGTAAGAGGGACTTTATGTAGTATTAGAGTGGTAGACCACAGATCTATAGTGCTTAGGAGGTCCATACAATTTGGGATGTTGGTAATAACATTCCTCATATTTATGCAATTGTGGAAAACAAGCAGGTGGATCATCATGTATCTATCATTGAAATGGATGGTAACCTTTGTGATCAAGTTATTCTATTTAGATTGAACCTCGCTCTAATTATAGTATATTAATATTGAACTCATGGATATACTTCCATTAGGATCGTATAGCATGATTTTGGGTATGGATTAGTTGAAAATTCATAGGAACAAAGTGGATTGTTTTGACAAGGCCATTTAATTCTTGGGTGATAATGGGGAAACGAGAATTTTGCAGGGAAAGAAGAAGCCTACATCAATGAGGATGGCTATCGATATCCATGCTAAGCATAAATGCATAAAATGTTGTGTGATGTTTTATAGTGCATATATCTAGTGAAAAGGGTAAATATGTTGAGGATGCAGAAATATTCAAGAGCTACCTTGTATTGCCGTAGTATGAAGATGTGCTTCAAACAAAGATTCCAGAGTTACCTCCTTACAGGGATGTAGATCTCTCTATTGAGATGGTGCCACAAGTAGCACCAACATTAAAGGAACCATACAAGATGAGCACTCCAGAGTTGGTAGAGTTCAAGTTTCAGTTGAAGGAAATGATTGAAAAGGGATACATTAGGGCACGTGTATCACCTTGTGGTGCACCAACATTATTCGTAATGAAGAAAGATGGTACTCTCAGATTGTGAATTCATTACATGCAGCTGAGCAAGGTAACAATAAATGTCAGGTACCAATTGCTGAGGATTACAGATTTGTTTGATCTGTTGAAGGGAGCAACCGTGTTCCCTAGGATCGACTTCAGATCAGGATACCATTAGGTATGCATCAAATTAAGAGGATATCTACACGACTGCATTCAGGACTAGGTATTCTCATTATGATTTTGTAGTAGTTGCATTCACTTTGACTAATGCCCCAACTACATTTCTATGTTTGATGAATATTGTGTTGCGACATGATTTGGACAAGTCTATTATTCTCTTCATTGTTGACATCTTGATATACTCCAAGAATTAAGAAGAACATGTCGATCATTTAGCAGCATCGTTGATATTGTTGAGAAAGTATTAGTTATATGCCAAGCTTAGCAAGTACAACATATTTTGGACAAAGGTGCATTACTTGGGACATGTCATTTCCAAGGAAGTCATAATAGTAGATCCAAAAATCATAAGGGCCATCATGAGGTGGGAAGTTCCTAATAATGTGGATGAGGTGAGACCATTCATGGGATTGACAAGTTACTATAGTAGCTTCATACGAAACTTCTCATGCATTACATATCCTCTGACATCCTTCCAGTGGAAAAGTAACAAGTTTGAATGGGCAGAAGAATGTGCAGCTAGTTTCAAGTAGCTAAAGAAATTGTTTACCAATGCTCTAGTCCTTAATATTGCATATCTAGAAAAGGAGTTTGCATTGTGTATAGATGCATGTAAAAGAGGAATTGGTGGAGTAATTATGCAAGAGTGACAGGTAGTGTGCTATCAGTCTAGGAAGTTGAATGAGCACGCGTAAAACTACGTGACTTATGTTCTTGAGTTGGAAGCTATTATCCATGCCTTGAAGATGTTGAGGCGTTATCTTCTTGGAAGGTTATTTTTATTGTTGAGCGATCATGAGGATTTGAGATATTTTTTCAACTAGCCGAATCTAAATTGCAAGAAAGCTAGATGGTTGGCTACCCTTACTAAATTTGACTTCAAGATCAAATACATTAAGGGAAAGGAGAACCAGGTTGTAGATGATATTATTAGGAAGGTACAGGTGAATCATATAGCAACCATCAGCTCTTATGGGACAGAGTTATAGGATAAGATCTTCGAGGGAGGACAGGAGGATGACAAGTATATGGATATTATCCCCAGGATACAACAAAGTATAGGTAAAGGTACAAGTGTAGGTGATTAGGATGCAAACTATTGTCTCATGGAAGATGGTTTGTGAGATTCAGGGAAAGGATTTATCTGCTAGCTTTTAGGGAGCTCAATAAGCTTATCTTCAGGGAATTTCAAATCAATCCAAACTCGAGTAACCTAGGGTATTAAAATACGTTGACATTGGCAAAGAAATTCTACTATTGGCCGAATTTGAAGAAGGAAGTGGTAGAGATCATCACTAGATATTTGGATTGTCATCAGGTAAAGGTGGAATGTAAGCATGTATGTGGTCTTCTACAACCTATTCCAATTCTAGAGTGGAGATGTGACGTCATCTCCATGGTTATCATACAGGTCTCCTGAGGATATTGAAACAACATGATTCTATTATGGTTTTGGTCGACATGTTGACCAGGGTACCTCACTTCATTCTAGTGAAGACTACATATTTAGCTAGTCAGGTGGCACAAATGTTTATAAAGGAGATAATGAGAGTACATGGTGTTCCAAAGAAGATTGTGTTGGAAAGGGATGTGAAGTTCACTTCCATAGTTTGGAAGGAGCTATTTACAGGTTTGGGCACAAAGTTGGCCTTCAATATAGCCTATCATCCATAGATATATGGAGATACATAGAGGGTCAACATGATCTTGGATGATATAATGAGGATGTACGTCATACACCAGCAGAGAAAATGGAAGTATCTTCCATTAGTGGATTTTGCATATAATAATGGTTATGAAGAGTCATTGAGGATGAGTCCTTTGAAGGCACTGTGTGGGCGGAGTTGTAATACTCCCATTAGTTGACCTGATCAAGTGAACAAGGTAATTATTGTATCGGATATGCTGGCAGACATGGAGCAGGAAATGAAGGCCATAAAGAAGAACGCAAAGGTAACACAGGATAGACAAAAGAGTTATGAGGACCAACACGAGGAATTGAAGGTGTTTCAGGTTGGGGAGCATGTCTATTTGTGCATCAAGCTCAAAAAGAGCTCTTTGAGGATAAGATCATGTGCCAAGTTGGCACCAGAGTATTGTGGGCCTTTTGAGATCTTGGAGAGGATTGGAATAATGGACTATCAACTTGCACTACCTCCAATAATGAAATTCCATGATGTTTTCAATGTTTCATTACTATAGATGTATATAAATGATATTTATCATGTTATTGACTGGTTTGTATTGCAAGTGGAGCAAGAAGGAGAATTGCATCCTGACCCTTAGTGCATGTTTTAGTGGAAGTACATCATTCAGAGGAACAAATCCGTAAATCAGGATAAAGTGTAGTGGAAGCACTTCAGACCCGAAGACGCTACATGAGCGATGGTGGATCAGATGTGGGCCATGTATCCTTCTTTGTTTACCAGTGGAGGCAAACCAGTTTTGGTATGATGTTTGGTATATGGTTGGCATATATTTTGCTGATGTTTTTGTATATGTACATATGTATATGCATGTAAATACTTCCATGAGCTAAGTTATAAAGATCCAATAAATGGTATGGTTGTCATATTGTCATGTTGTCATGATTTTTTTTCTTTTGAGCAGGTCATTCATTGTAAATACTGCAACGAGCTAAGTTATAAAGCTCCATCGGCAATATGCTTATTTTTCAATGGTTTTTCTGAGATCTTGTTGTTGTTTAACACCAAGGAAGGTATTCCCCAAGGGGGGGGTCTGTAATAGACCCTGGTTAAAATTTCATGTAATAAAAGCTAATAAAGGAAAAATAAAACCATTGTTAAGGGACACATTTTCCAAGTTGAATGTTAGGAAAATATATCCTAATGGGAATCACTAGATCTGTTTATGGAAAAGGAAATGGCTAAGGCATTAAAAAGGAAAAAGGGTATTTTTGGCACATTTATTTATGAAAATAAAGGAAATTAGGAGAAAAGGAAAGTGAAAGGTCACAAGTTGCATTTGAGGAGGAAATTGAAGGAAATCAGTTTGTATCCTTTTTTCAGTATATTTTTGGAGATCTCTCATTAGTCTCTCTCTATATCTCCCATACTCTTAGACACATAGATTTGTTTTTGAGAATTTTAGCTTTGGAGCAATGAATTAAAATAAAGCAAAGGAAAGGAAGGAAAGAAAAGATAAGGTAAGGAAGAGAAGGATCAAGAATATTCAGTGGGAATACTTGCAGGTAACATATTGCATGTCTCATTTCCTAGATAATTTTGACATGCATGGATTTGCATGTTGGTAGATGTTTCTCTTGTTGGTTGTGTCATGGTTTTGTTGGGTTATGAAAGTTGTTTTCAATATCGATTTTCCATTTTCTGGATAGCCATGGTGTGATGGGATTAGTTTATTGGTTTGGAGCTTTGGGATTTCTAGATGGTTTCAAAATATGGAGTGTACTTGGCATTAGGAAAATTCTGAAAGGCTTAGTAGTCCCTAGATTGGTTTTGGCTGGATACACACTAAAGCCTGATGGTGGAGTCTCGGTATAGGGCCTAGTGATTCGGTGTGGGTTTTGGTAAAGCACCAAAGACCATTGTCTCACTTTATCGCCTAGTGATATGGTGTGGATTTCAATAAAGCCTGAGAGATAAGGAGACGCAAAATTCCTCAAGTATAGTGATGGAGTCCCGAGGTATTCAAAGCTTGGCTTGGTTTTGTGATCTTGGTGCCAGTTTTCGTGACATCATGGTTTGGTGAGGGTTGTATTGGTTTAAAGTATGGATTCCCTTGGTTTTCTTTAGATTGGCTCATCCATGAGATCCAACATTCATTCTCAGAATATCACACAGGGGTGACTAGATGAAAGAAATATTTGGTTCAGCCTTATCTATAGTCGAGTGGTACATGGGTGTCCCAAACCTAGTCAACTTTACTTATGGTTAACACAAGCTAATTTCTCTTTCTTTTTTACTTGCTAATATGTGGCTTTAGTGTTTGTTTTCTCATTGTTATCTTCATGGGTTAACATTGGTTATAAGCATGGTTGGATGACTGATTATTGTCATGCATATTTCATGTGTTTACTTGTAATTGAAAGGATAATGGATGTAAGAGCTAATTGATGTCAAAACATTTAAAGGAAGATGGTGGTGATCCTTCTTGTTGATTTCCATATGAGTTGTTGGTCATTTATGCTATGCCTTGTATTTATTTCCTGTAGATTGCATTGATGCCATGTGTTTGACAAAATATCAGTCCCTATTCGGGATGGTCAGGCCTAGTTGTGGAGTCATTTTTTGATTTGTAAGTGTTTTTATAATGAAACTTATGCATTCTAAAAGTGTCATGAGTGTTGGGCAATGTATGGGGCTGCGAGCCTCAAAAAGGGGCACACATATCAGATTTGCAGGCACAAGTCTAAGTAGAAAAGCCCCTGGATGCTACCATACCCATGTTGTGCATCCATCGGGAAGTCCTCGGGCACACCCTTGTCCACATCAAGTGAGCATCTAGGTGTTTAGTGGTTTAAAATTTAATTGGGAACTAGGGGCTTGCTATCTGAGTGGTTGGGTTGATTCTTAGGAGTTGTTTGCTGATGCGGAAGGTATGTATGGCGTGCTTCCATTATTTCCACTTACTTAAGGCTAGTTAGGAGGTCGAATCATATCATAGTAACTTATCCTCACATCTTTAGCCTGGTTGGCTAGTTACTTTGCTAGATGTGGGAGGAGGGCATTACAGTAGTGTTGGAGGAAGAGAACGAAAAAAAGTGAAGAAAGAGGAGCAAAGAAAAAGGAAGAGGAAGGATTAAAGAGAGAGGAGGAAGAGGCAACATGAATAGAAGAAGAAGAAAGGAAAATAGAAGGGGAAGAGGTAGAGGAACTTAAGAAGAAGAAAGAAAAATAGAGGAAAAAGAGGTAATAGAGACAGAGGAAGGAGAAGCACAAATGAACAGAGAAGAGAAGGAGAATAAAGGAGATGAAAGAATAAGATCTAAGAAGACTTCTCCACACAAAGGAGCATAAGACATTGAACAGGAAAGAACTGCAACCTTAGCTACATTGGGCGCTCCTGGCAAGCCTAAGAGGAAACAATCAAGACCAAGTCAAATGTATTTTAGAACTAGGAAGAGCACTAGAATTAGACAAGGGAAGCCACAAACTCCTACAAGGGTTCCTATAATTATTGATGAGTCACCAAGCAAAAAGGAAGAAATAGGACCGAGTGAAGGAACAATTGAGAAAGTAACTCCTCCTAAAACCTAAACCAAGTCGCCCATAGGACATGTCAGTAGGCCTACTGCTAGGTCTCTCACCTTTAAGAAACCAAGGAAATAATATTCGTTTGAGGAAGAGGAAAAACAGAAGCTATAGGAGCATCTGGGTTTGCTACACGAGAGTGAGGGTTTCACTACAAGAGGGGCAGAATATGCTATAGGCAAGACAAGGGAAACTACATGAGCATAAGAAATACTCACAAGAGGAAGACACCACCTTAGAGAGCGTTGGAAAATACCTCTAAGAGCTCTAGGAACCTATCCCACAATGTAGCCTGAGCTACTACTACAAATTCACTGAGGGAGGAAGGATTATCACTGAAGAAATTGAAATCCCACTCCTTCATGAGTTTGAGATAAAGAGAGGTATAACCCATAGGTGGATGAAAATTGCTAAATATAAGAAGGTAGAGGATGTAGACCTCATGGAAGAAAAAGTCATTGAAATGAGAAAATAGTTGAGTGAATTGAGAATGAGAAAGTGTATAGTGAAGAAGCAACTAGAGGCATAAAACATGAGGTTGAGAGAGAGGTTGTAGGAGAAAGAAACACCAATTGCCACCATGGAAAGTCTCTCCATGGAAGGACTTCAATGCAAAAAACTATCAAATTATAATGCCCTCTTTCTCAAAGAACAATGTCTGTAGTTCGAAATAAGAAATTTGGCACAATATGGATGTCTTCCCCATCAGGACTACAAGCTGTTCATTGAAGTTTGCAACCATACTAACATGGAAGACAAGGAAAAATTGTCTAAATTTTACATGCACAACCTCACTCTAAAAAATATGATTTTTTAGGATCCCATTTCAAGATTTGGAGATACGTAGTTTATGGCCTTCGCATCCTGTATGAATCATGAGGAGACAAGTGCTGAGGAAGTGTAAAGGGTAATGAAAAAGCAGGGAACACAACCATTGTATATCATGACAAAGCTAGTGAGACCAAAGTATTTCATTAGAAAAAATGGCCTCATGTCCAATGATGCTACTTTGGCACCGAAATACGTTGTTATCTAAGATAAAGCCATTCTACACTTTGAAGACACATTCATGTTGTTGGGAAAAGAAAGTCTGCAAGCTTGCCAGAGGAGATGACATTCCTTACCCCATAGTCTACAAATCGAAGAATATCACTCTCCTGAAAGGCTAAGGAATTCCTCGGAGATAAAACGATTATACAAGAGGATCATTCACAGGATGAAAATAAGGTGGATAGAACTCAAGCTCAGTCCACCCTTGTTGCTAGGCTTACAAGATGGAAGAGATGAAGTAGTAGAGCAGGAGTAATGGACAATTATAGAGAGGAATGAAGGTTTTGACCCCCAATATTACACACCGTCTAAGGAGACTTAGAATGTTATTGGGGCCACCTGGGCCATGAAAGAACTTCACATGGATGAATGAGTTTATGAAAGGATTCACAAAACATTCAACAAGGGGGTGACGATGAGTCCCATTAATAGGTACATTTTGAAGATCAATAAACCATCCTCTAGCCTTAAAAATATCCCTCTCTTACACTAATTCACTTTTTTTGTTATATTATGCTTAATAAGAGGCGTAAAAGGTTTTTTTCATACTGTGTGGTTTAATTGCAAGAAAATGAAACATTTTTTAGGCTATTGCTATGCAGGGGCTTAATGGAGACAACTAGGAGAGAATCTAGGGGGTTTTTCCACATCCATAAATCACTAAACGTGTCTTCGGATCACAATATCCTCTCTCACTAGTTCATGTTCATTCACTGCCAAGTGACTCCTGGTCCAACTGAAAATCGAGAGGGACAAGATCCACCATTTTCAAGATCAAGGATGGAACCATTGTTGCTTTCAAGGGAGTTTCTTCAACTACCCTTTTGTATAAATAAACTAGAAGAAGAGCTCATTATGATTCAAATTTTTTGTTCAGCTAGGCGTAGCTATTCAGCTTCAAGCTTAAAATTGTTATTTTCAACTTTTATGTGATTTATTAGACCTGCACTTTTTGATAATGAGAAGTTGGATTCTAAGTTGCATCTAAGTTTGTTTTAGAGGGCTGAGACACTTGGATTCAGGCCCAACCTAGAGGCTTTGGTCCCTCTTCCTGTACTTAAGTTTATTCTTGATTCCAAGAAGCTCATAGTTTCATGCATTTTAGTAGTGGTTAATCAATAAAATCTTATGGTTGTAGCCTCTATAACATCACATATCTTGTGGGAGAATGAGTGGAAGGATTCATAACCATAGCCCAAAAATATTGTGTTTATTATTTCTTCTAAATAAATTAGTGTTAGTTGTCCTATTTTACATTTTCTTTTTGTAGCTTAGAATTTAATTAAGTGATTAAATGAGTGGTATTGCATGAATTAGATGTTATTTAAATGTTATCATAGGTTATTTGATTTTGTTAATTATAAATGGATACATGTATATGATTGATTATAGAGTTGGTTGATCTCCAGGTAAGGGCACCTTCACTACTTCCATCCTAAGCTCCTTCATCTTCTCCTTCCACTTCCCATCTCTGTCACAAAGCCCTATTTTAAAGCCATTTTTCCTAAGAGACTAAGAGCACTCATCGCAGTGAAAGATAGGTCTACGAGAGCTCCTAAGCTTTGCTAGGTGTTGAAACCAACCTCCTTTCATTTTCTTCAACTACTATAGACCTCACCATGCCCTCAAGGAAATGTTTTCACCTTCAAAAAACTACTTAGATGCCCTCTTGTAGCATTATTGGCCTGTTTGTAGCATCAAAAGCCTCCTCTAGCAATCACCTGTAGAAACCTATAGGAGCATTTTCCTTCATCAATTTTGATCCCCACTACAACTTTGACTTAGCATAGATGTATAATTATCCCCAGTGGTGATATTATGATAAGGGAAATCTGCTAGGCCACTCCAAACCTTCATTTCCTTCACTGCAAAAACATAGTATAGTTAGTTTCTTTATCATGCAAGTAGGTTATTGATTTATGAGCAGGTATGAACTAGGTAGATGGTACATGCAATCCTAATTGGTAGCTTCATGAATTATGAAAGATAAATTAGTTTCCTTTCTGCAAGTAGATGAGGTGATTTCATGAATTTCCCATGATAGCATAGCCTTATCTCTTCAGGTAGATTAGCCCTTGTCCTTTCATCAATTGATTAGTTAATCTTTTACAAGTTGAGTCAATGGCATTTTTATTTTCAAAGTTAGAAGCAGTTTCCAACTGTCCCTTTATCAACAAGATTTCATTCTAATTCTATAGGAGGAAGGTTCTTTGAGCACTTTTTGATCTAATGTCATAATTGAGGGTAGCATTAGTACAATCCTATCCACTATGCATATAGCATTGTCACCTCGATGTTTTTCTGAGCCCTGGGTTGATACTTTAAATTGAGGAGCCCTTGGGAGTTGTAACATTTGTTGGGTCGTTAATATACCATTATTATGTAACTTTTGAACGCTTATTCCACCCATTTCTACCATTCTTCATCACGTCATTTATCATAATTTATCATATAATTCTATTTTACAATGATTTATGCTCTTATGTAAAAATATTATTTATTCTCCTTTATTTCTAATAAATTGATGATTATGCATGATTTTATCAATGAAAGTTTAATAAATTTGTTATAACATTATTCACTATTTTTATCCTTCAAGATAATTTCCAGATTGAAGATTTGATCATTAAAAGTGCCAACTCAGAAATGCGCTGGAATAAGAAGTGACAGTTTTGCAGTTGTGATTCTGCGAAAATGAAGCGGAATATGGAAAATCCGGAACATGGGTTTTGTCCAGAATGGACCCAGTTAACTTTAGCAAAGAACGGCTTGCCGAAATTCGGCTTGTACTGAGAGAAACGTAGGGTTCTTTGAGCACGATTTTATCATATTTGTTGTTGCGGCCGTCCTCCAAATCTCAGCTGCAAAGCCAAATTCGTCTTGCTCTTGTTGAAAGATGGATGGAAATATATCTTCTTGTTGATCAATTGGCTGGAAACAATCCAATTTTGTAACAGAAATTATGTTGTACTTATCTTTAGTGTAACTTCTCTCTGATCTCTCTCTATTTAAATGAAAACAGAGATTAGAGATGGGGATGATTTGGCGATGGAAAAATGATAGAATTGAGGATTTAGAATTAGAGATCTAGAATTAAGAATTCATGATAGGATAGGAGGAAGAAAGGATTGTTTCATGCTGTAAGTCTCAAAGCTTTAGCTGTTGTAATGATTTCACCATTTGATGATTAATACATGATTTGGGAGTTGTTGCTAATTCTTTTCATCTGATGTAGCCCAGCAGCATCCGCTGGTGGCTAAGGGCCCAGCCTCTGGTGGAGTACGGTGCTGCTATATTTTATCTTTCTGATTTCTGACGTGTGATGGTTTGGTTTCCTTCTCATTTCTTCAAATTGTGTTATTCAGCAATCTTTTGTTTATGAACATTTTTCAGAATTATGAAATCATAATTGGATTGTGTAGTGACAAAATTATCAATCATAACTTGAATTGTCCTACTCTTAATTCTAATATAATACTGCATTGTCTGATTAAGATTGTGGTTCATTTAATTGTTGTTTATTTGTAATTTCAATTGTTGTCAATTATGTTACTATTCAATTATAACTGCAATTGTTGTTTCTTCAATAACTGCGATTAATGTTCATGTTGCTGGGTTAAGGTTGTTGATTCAATTACATTTGTAGTTGTTGTGTATTTCTATTTCATTAGCTTTGCTATTCAGTTTTCCAATAGATATAGTTGTTGTTCCTTTTCCGCAAGGATTTGTTTTTTCCTTTTAAATGTTATTACAGCAAGCGTGTTTATTCCATTTCTGTTAGCAGCATTATTGATTTATCATTTTCAATTTATTGCTTTAGTATGGTGTGAGAGATCAACAACTGTGAAGGACATTGGCTGTCACTGCCTAAGTTCTTAGATTGCGGATCTTATTTATGCTTGATTTAATTTATATCAGGATAGAGTTTTGTTGCTCAATCCTATTTATAGAAGTAGACGATGTTCCATTTCTTGTTATTCTCATTATCTTTGCTTTGTTGTGCAGAAGGTCTGAGACTATAGTGAACATTGACATATGCTGTCTAGTTCCCAGTTTGATGATCTTTCTTTTGAGTGCCTTTTCAATTGCATCAATCTCTAGAGGAATGAGTTATTGCTACTGTATCCTCAATTGATGTTTGCTGAGTGAATAGTTAGATTTCAGAGCATTTGAGTTTATGTTATTCTTAGATTTCTTTTTCAAGCATTCATTTACTTTTGGATTTTAAGCACTATACTGCAAAACATTACGCTTGAATAAAGAGCCGCCTCAGACTGAGTACACTCTTGAAATAAAAAGTCATCCTTGGGTTGACAATTAATGTGAAGATAATTAGGAGTTAAAAAGACACCTTTTTATCACTCGACAACATTCTTGGTGAAATATTAGGGCTCACCACCTCTGTAGGACATGTATTATGAATGTATGTTGTTGTGTTCACCAATTTGGCCCAAAACTCATTTCCAAGAGACTTAGTTTTAACATGCTCCTAGCCATTTCAACTATGGTCATATTTTTTGATTCTAAAAATCCATTTTTTTTTAGGAGAGTATGAATTGGAAAACCCCAACTTTATTCCATTCTTCCTGCAATAATTCAAAAACTCATTTGACATGTATTCTCTCCCATTATCTATTCTTAGGGTGATACTTTTCAAAACACTTTTCTTCTTATCTATAAACTCAATAATGTGAGGCAATACTTCATGCTTCTCCTACAAAAATTATACCCAAGTATTTCAGGAATAACCATCAATGAAAGTGTCAAAATATATTTCCTTTCTAAAATAAAACGTTTCCACTAGAACCCATGAATATGAATGCACCATTGGTAGTCATTCTATAGCCTTCCATGTTCTATTTGAGAAACTTTCTCTATATTGTTTCCCAAAAATACACCCTTCACATTCTTCCTCGTCCATCTTGATATAAGGAAGACCATTTACCATGTTTTTCTTTCTTAGCAGCACCAAATTCTAAATATTTAAATTTCTTATCCTTAAATGCCAAATCTTACTACTTGCTTCCTTTGTTGCAGTCAAACTTTGTGAATTTCTTTAATCAAAGGAGAGATTGAAACTTCTATCTTAAGTCATTTTGCCTTTTGCTACAATTTCATTTTGATTTAACTTAGTTATGATTAAGCACTATTTATTATCAAACACTAACTTGTAGTTTTTCTCCGTCATTTTTCCTATAGAAAGTAGGTTTTGCTTCAAAGTTGGTGGAACAAATTTTCATCAATTAGCTTCTTCTTTCGAGGCAATGGTGGTATTTCAATCGTGCCTTTCCCTTTCACTTCAGAAACAGTATCATCATCAATTATGAATTTACCAAAATATTTGTCACTAATTCTAATAAAAAATCCTCTTGAGATGTCATATGAGTTGAACATCCTAAACCAATATAGCATGCTTCACTTTATTCACTATGTGCGATCAAAATTAGGAAGAATAACTTGTCATTCCTAGTTTCTTCAACAACTGTATTGGCACCCTTATGATCCATATCTCACATTTTTTTATAACAATCTCTTTCAACATGGAAATTTTTTAGCAATAATATCATTGTGGTCCTCTATCTCTTCCTCGTCCTCTTGCACGAGATCCATCTCTACCTCTTCCTCTAAATGTACTAGGACTGCTTCCTTTGCCTCTCGAAGGAGATTCATTTTCTTATGAATTCTGCTAATTTATATTTTGATTTTTATTTGGATATTAACCTATGCTTGTTCCTCTTCCTCTATTATTTGTAGAAAAATCATGTTCCACTTATCGAGATGTTTGATTTTCTTTAGCAGCTAACAAGAATCCACTCAATTGATTAATTTTCATTGTATTTAATTCTTTGGAAACCATAATACCGGTGGCTACCATCTAAAACTTGGGCATAACACTTTATTAAAATCCTCTCAATAACCTTGCTTCTAGAAAATCTTCAACTAATGACCTCATATGATTAACAAGGTCATTCATTTTTGTGATGTAATCATGAATGTACTCCTTACTTTTCATATGGGAATTTTCAAAATTCCTCGTTAACGTTTACGATGTAGCTACAACAACACCTTAATATTCTTCAAAATATCCCATGCTTTTTTGGATGATACTACACCACTGATTCTTGAAAATTTATATTGTTCAACAACAATCCCAATAAATGAAAGTGATTCGTTATATTTCTTAATAAGCTCCTTAAGATATTTCTTGTTACCATCGCTCAATGATTTCAATTCTCAGCTATTTCAGTTCATTAGGAAAAAGTATAATATATCCATGAGTTACAAGTTCCCATATTTCTACTGTTGAAAGTGACAGTAGTGGTTGCTTCTTGGAGGCCCATGAAATGGCTCCAGAACCCAAATGAAAAACATATCCTCATGTGCTCTTTTTGTCATAGACAATGCTTGCCCAATCACTGTCGGTGTAACCAACCAGCCTAAAATCACTTGTTGATGTATATAAAACGTCATACTGTTATGTCCCATTCACATACCATATAATCATTTTCACTTCTTGCCAATGTGTCTCCTTGGGTGTCTCCATGAACCTTGAGACCAAAATTACTGCATACATTATATCCAGCCTAGTGGTGGTCAAATACATCAAGTTTCCTATCATGCTTTTGTATAATGTCTGATTGACATTGCTGCGACAATATTATTTGCTCAACTTCAGCCCTATAACAATTGGATTTGGTGCATAATTATTGTTCTACATTTTAAACCTCTCCAAAAAATTTTCCACATACTTTGCTTGAGAGATAAAACGTTATTTTCTGTTTGCTTCACTTCTATGTCCAAAAAATATCTTAACAATCCCAAGTCAATCATTCCAAATTCACTCTTCATGACTTGTTTGAAATCAGTGATGAGGAAATCATCACTGCCTGTAAAGATCAAATCATTTATATACAAGATGACAATGAGAATCTTACCTTTGCTCTCTTTCATGTAGAGAGTAGGCTCACCATCACATTTGTCATAACCACTATCCAACAAGTAGGCATATATTCCGTTATACCATGCCTGCGGTGCTTGCTTTAATACATAAAGAGCTTTCCTCAACTGATACACTTTGTCTTCTTGGCCTTCAACCTCATAACCAAGCAGTTGTGCAACATACACTTCCTCTTTCGACACTCCATTCAAGAACGCTTATTTTATGTCCATCTGATACATTGTCCATTTATGTTGCATAGAAATTGTCACAACTATGCACACTGTCTCCATTCGTGTTACTGGTGTGAACGTCTTCGCATAATCTCTTCCATGTTGCTCCTTGTATCCTTTGACAGCTAGTCTTGCTTTAGGCCTTTCAATCTTTCCCTTAATGTTGCTTTTGGTCTTATAGACCCACTTCACTCCATTGACATGTTTTCCTTTCAGAAGGCTCACTAACTCCCATGTGCCATTCCTTTCTATTTCTTCTATTTCTTTCTCCATTTCCACAACCCATTTTCTTCCTTGACTACATCTTCAAAGTGGATTATGTCGTCTACATGACAAGATAATGCAAATAAGTAATTCAAACTAGCACTACTATCAACATTAGCTTGCTCTTAAATTTCATTTAAATTTCTGAATTTTGGTCTTCATGTGCTTGCTGAAGATGGGCCTGACATGTTACTTGGTATTGCGCTTTGTAGTGTGCTTGGAGAAGCACTTGCTTCGCTGCACAAAACTGTTTTATTATTTGTTGATGGCATTGCTTCCTGCGTGCTCTGTTGTGCTTAAATAGGAGTAGATGGAGTCACTGTTGAGGAATTACCTGCTACTGTTAATTCCTCTCTATCCTCATGTGGTATACATGCTTTGAAATTGACTATATTCTCTTTACTTCCATCCCATGCTTCTTCTTCGATGAACTACACATCTCTGCTGGTTATGACGTTCTTGGTTGATGGATTGTAGAACTTGTATGCCTTGGATTCATCATTGTATCCAACAAATATACATTTCTCCCCCTTGTTGTCCAACTTCTTCCTTAACGCATCTAGGACATGTGCATATGCCACACATCCAAAAAATCTCATGTGAGTGACAATTTATTTTCTTCCACTCCCTCCCTCTTCAAGAACAATGTTTTGGACGCTTTTGGTTGGATTTCTACTCAAGATATATGTTGCAAAAGCGACAGCTTCAGCCCAATAGTCGTTTGGAAAATTCTTTGCCTTCAACATACTCCTTGCCATATCCATTATGGCCTTATTCTTCCTTTCTGCCACACCATTTTGTTGAGGCTTATACCTTGTTGTAAATTTCTTGTGAATTCCATGCTCCCTGCAAAATCGAAGGAAATCATTTGAGATATATTCGCCACCTTTGTCAGTCCTCAGGACTTTGATGTAGTATCCAATTTGATTTTCAACAAGATCCTTATATTGGTGAAAGCCCTCAAACACTTCACTTTTATGTTTTAGGAGAAAGACCCATGTCTTCCTTGTGTAGTCATCTATGATCATCAACGAATAGTGGCTTCCACCAATTAATGCTGTTTGCATTGGTCCACATAAATCTAAGTGGGCAATCTTCGAAGGTGCCTTTTCCCTTACTGACTTTCCTCCTGGAAATTTCTCTCTATGTTTCGTTCCCAAGATACATCCTTCACATATGTTTTCTAGTTTTTCTATGAGTGGTAAACCCTTCACCATGAGTTTCCTATGCAGCAAGTTCAAACCTCCAAAGTTGGGATGTCCAAATCTCAAATTCCATAACGATTTTTCATATTTTATCTCTGCTTGAAGTTTACTTGTGTGACAGCTACCTCTTTTCTTCCCTCATCTTGTGAGTTCATTGATAATTGTGCTTGTGCACCTTCTTTATGCAAATATGATATTATTTTTAGGTGAAACATTCTATTGTTTGTCATATGAACCTTTGCAATCAACTATCTTCTTGGAGGCCTATCCAAAATTGTGCACACATCATTTTTGAAGAAGCCATTGTAGCCTTTCTGCATGAGTTGTCCAACGCTCACAAGATTATGTTTCAGATCAGGGACGAGGTAAACCTCTGAGATGTACTTCTTCTCCCCCTTTTTCATTAGGATATTAACTCTGACTTTTCTCATGATAGAGACTTTTATATCAATCCCTAATGTCACTTCAGATTTCACACTTTCATCTAGATTGGAAAACATTTCTATGTTTCCTAGCATGTGATTGCTACACCCTGAATCTAGATACCATATATCACTCTGTTTTTATTGTGCTACATTACAAGCTAAAAGCACAATATCATGGTTATGATTTTCTCTTGTGAAATTTACACTTGTTTTGTTACTAATGTCATGTTGCTTCCTTCTACATTCATTTGCATAATGACCATACTTCTTACAATAATGACATTGGAATTGAGATTTATCATAACTCTCACCTTGTCCATGGTTTTAGCTTGGGCCTCGACTCAGATTTTGATTGCTACCTCTTCCATTGAGCTTGAAGGTCTGCTTCTTCCACCTATGTGTGTGCTTCTTTCTCTTCCTCTAGCATATGATCTTCCTCTACCTCGACCTTGACGAAATGATGCTTATGTCTTGAAGGCATGATGCAGTGAGGAGCTTGCTGCTCCATTCAGTCTATGTTCATGTGAAATCAGTGATGCATTAAGCTCATCCACTGAGAACTGTGAGAGATCCTTTGTCTCTTCTATGGCCACAACAATGGGCTCAAACCTTGCTGGCAAACTTCTCAAAACTTTCTCAACTCTTCTTCTTTCCTCAAGTGTCTCACCATGAGATCTCATTTGAGTAACTAGCCCACCTACATGTGTAAAAAACGAGTCTATATTCTCAAACTCTTTCATACAAAGTGTTTCAAAGTCTCTCCTCAACATTTTCAGCTTTATTATTTTCACTTTTTCCATGCCTTGTTAGGCTCTCTAGAGGGTGTCCCATCTTTGCTTAGACTTTGTTGCTGCTACAACCCTTGGAAAAATAATTTCATGAACAACTTGAAAAATATAGAACATGGCTTTTGAATCCTTATTCTTGTTGTCCCTTAAAAAATCTCTTCCTTGTTGAGATAAGGCATCGTATGCTGGCGCATTTGGTGGTTCTTGAAAATAATTCTCCACCAAATCCCAAATGTCTTGAGAGGAAAATATGGCCTTCATTGTAATAGCCAAATAATCATATTTTTTCCATTAAACTGAGGTATTTTAGGATTATTAAAGATTTTTCTTGAAGATTCCCTTTTCAAAAGTTGTGAAGATTCCTCAGCAAAGAGAAATTCTCATCGAATCTCGCAAAAATAAAGAATCCTCTAATATGATAATAGAATTTTTTTCATTAATATCCCACAATTTAATCCTTGAATTAAAGCTAAGTTGTGTAGAAAATGTTGTGTAGAAAATGTTCCTTCCTTTTATATATTTCTTCAGACTCCAAATTTTGTGTTTCATAATTGTTTGATTAATGGTGGTGCTACTGATAAAATTATGCCACTTCATATTATGAATGCAATAATACTCTATTTCACTGAGCATCTGAGATAGGAGAAATAAAATGTGCAATAGACACAAGGGAGCTACTTTCTTATGGAGAGATAAATGAATTTTGCATGATGATACAATCAACCCCTGATTTTACAATTGTTTTCACAATAGTCGTGTTTGATGTATCAACCACCTATGGATTGGTTCTAGGGAAGGAATGGAGCTTCCCTCTTGCGAACTATCTGATGAAAGATGGAAGGGGCACGATTCTTCCAAACAAAGATGGTTGATTAGCAAGAACAGAAAAAGAACCAAAGAATATTTTTTTCTTGGAAAAAAATAAAATTAATGATGTCGACATAGGTTTTGGCAATTATGCCATACCTAATAATCTAGATGTTGTACAAAATAGTGATCAAGATTCATTTTCAAGTACCTGGAAGATGTTCTTTGATGGTGTTGCATCCAAGATGGGATTGAGAGTAGGAGAGATTTCAGAAGGACCACAAGGTGAACACTTTCCAGGTTCCTTTTGAATGCAATTTGCTTGTAAGATAATGAAGCATAATACTAAGCATTAATTCGAGGTCTACTATTAGCTAGCCAAAATAGAATTAGACATAATTTAGGTATGGAAAAGTCTAAATTAATCATTAATCAAGTAAAAAAGAAGTATAATAATAAAAAATATACATTCAAAATTTATGTGAAGAGATTTTTCAATCTGATCAACAAGGTTTATTAATTTAAAACATCATTTATCCCAAGGGATCTAAATCACAAGGAAAATTCTTTAGTTGTCGTTGCTTCACTTTTTTGCCTTGACTGAACATCTAATTGCTTCCAAATAAATTTTTGTTTCAAAAATTTGTTCCTAATAATCAATAATATTGGTAGATTTTCATTAACCAAAAAAATATTCTTCAATTTCTTGCAGATGATCATGACGGAAAAAATGATTACAATCTCGTAGATAATAAAATGCCGATATCAATTGTATCACTCTTTAATCTAAATGACCAAATACAAAGTTCTAATCTTTCTAAATATATGTCTATTAAGGGAGTCTAGGAGACTTAAAAAACAAATATCAAAAATCATGAAAGTCCAAATTGGTTAAATCTTGGGTCTGACTGCTCACAAAGTGAAATTAATCAATATTTTGTCTTATTAAAAAAAATTCAAGATGCTTTTGCATGTGCCTTCTAGGACTTGAAGGAATATAACAAGGAGGTGATTCAACATGCAGTTCCATCAAAATAAAATGCTAGACTAGTTAAACAAAAGCCAAGGATAATCAACTTGAATGTCAAGACTTTCGTTAAGATCTATATTCAACAAATGGTTGATGGATTATCTAGATAAAATAAAGTTTTAGTTGCCACTAATGATGGGCATAAAAAAACATTTATCACAAGATGGAGAAGATACGTTTATCAATGCATGCCCTTCAGATTAAAGAATGACAATGTGACATTCCATAGAGCCGTGGACCATCCATTCATAGATTTCATTCAAAAAAATATATCATGTTATGAGGATGAATTAACAAATTATTCAATGTTGAGAGCTTCTCATTGGACACATCTACAAAATTTCCTTGAAATATTTAGAGAACATGCAATATTACTTAACCCCAAAAAATAGTTATTGGTTATAAAAGGGAAACACTTAATCCACATTGTAAGTTAGAACGGAATATGTATTGACCTTGATAGGATTAGAGTCATAGATGAATTAATGGTTCCAACCAATTTCAAAGGAGAAAAATAATTATTTAGGAAGATTAAATTTGTTTGATATATACTAGATTTCACCTCCATTGTCAATCCTATCAACACATTACTGAAGATGGATTAAAAATCTGAATTGAAAAATGAGCAGCATATGACATTTGACAACATTAAAAATTAAATACCATCAACCCCAATATGGTTAGCCCAAATAATTCCAATATTTCATTCTCTATACCTTTGAATCTCATGAAATGATATTTGTAGTTCTAACTCAAAAAATGGATTTATATGAAGAGAACCTATTTCCTTTCATGAGCAAAGCCTTGCACGAACCTGAATAGAGCTATTCCCTATTGGAGAAACAAATGTATTTCCTCATCAAAGCCATAGTACAGTTTAGAAGTTACATCCTCACTTTACATACTCTAGAGTATGTACCATATCCACCAATAAAAATGTTTTTGACTCAACAACTTAGAGAAGGCATATGGGTAAACTAGTTAGCAAAATTACAAGAATTCGATATTGAGATAAGAAGTTTAAAAGTTATGAAGCGACAAGGCCTATGTAAGTCGATAAGAGGATTTGAAGTATTTAAGATTCCATGTCACAATGTACTTGGCCATAATCAATCAATGTATGCATCTAAGTGGTAGAAAAATATAATCGTCTAAATCTGGGTAATTTCCAATTCACATGATACATAAAGAAAGAAGAACCTTAATCATGAAATCCAATTCCTATGTGTTGATCTATGAGGTCTTATTTTGAAGAAGTCGAGATGGATTTCTACTCATATGTATTTCATAATAATAAAAAAATACAATAATGAAATAAATGCATGAAGGAATATGTGGAGGACATTTCTCCCTACAATAATTACCTATAAAATTCTTAGATTCTAAGGATTCTTATGCCTTTGTAACAAAATGAATCCCATGCCAATAGTTTTCTAGAAGAGAATAGAAATCCTTTAAATTCCATTACAATATACACTCCCTTTCATCAATAGGGCATTAAAATTATCTGACCAATCAATCCTAGATCAAGTGTAGGGCATGCTTATATTCTGACTGCAACTAATTATTTCAATAAATGGTTTGAGGTAGTAGAATTTGAGCAAGCCAAAAAAATATAAAATAAAGAAATCCTAGAGTAAAATATCATACATGATAAAAAGTGGCATAAAAATTTCATAGATAATGATTCTATCCTTATTCGGTCTAAATTAACAAAATTTTGTGGAGAGTGGAGAGCATGTAATACTTATAGGTCAATCTTCCTGCTATCATCCCCAAGGAAATGGTATGGTAGAATCAACGAAAAAGAATATTATAAGTATTTTGAAGAATACAATGATTAAGATCTAGAGGAAATGGCGCAAAAGGTATTTGGATGTGTTTCGTGCTAGTAGACTCACCCCATGGAAGAGTACAAGATAGTTCCCTTTATTTGGTGGATGAAAAGGATGAAATATTACCTATAATTATAGAAATCAGTGCCCTGACATTAGAAACTTAGTTATAGGATGAAGAAGTTATTTCCCCTATCTAGACTAGGTTGCATTAGCTAATGCAATTGGAAGCGTAGAGACAAGAATCTTTCATAAGTATCTCGAAGAGATAGGAGGTTGTTGTCAAAATGTTCAATAATGGAGTTACACATAAACACTTTTTCAAAGGGAAACATGTTGTTTATGAAATAAAAATAAATGAAACATCTCTATAGGTGAAAAAATTGATTTCATATGGATCAGACCATACTTTATAAATAAAAGAAATGGTTTTAATTCATATATCCTCAAAGGATGGATGATGAGCTGCACAATTTTCTTGTCAATGTGAACCACCTTAAAAATTTCTTCACTTGAAAATAGTTTGTACTTGTACCATGGAAATGTATATCATATATATTTAAAACTCCAATACAATTTCCTTAGGTTTTGACTCCATATCCCAATAGGGTAGGAAACTAGTCATATTTTGGGTTCTTAGTAAGCTAAAATAGGTCAATACACTCAACTAGTGCCAAATTTTTTCCCTAAATTTGTCTACTTCTATGAAGAAAGAAAATCCATTCAAAAGTATCCACTTAAACTTTGTTTCACCTTTTCATTTGTATATAACTCTTAGCTAAATTTTGCATGTGCAGAGAAAGTAGGAAAATATATCTTTGCAAACTTCTTCTCCATACTCTACCTCTCCACACAATTTTCTTTGCACACTCACCTCCACCCTGTACCTCTGAACATATGTATCTATCTCACAAGATGATACTACGTAAAATCCATTTATCTGCACTCCATCTCATTATTTAACATTAATTGTGGATATCTCATGTCAGAAAGTGACTCCAACAAATTTACTCTCTCACTTCTATTTTCAATCATCTTGAGGTAACTGAAAGCATCAGTAAGGAAAATTATGTCCAAGTTAAAGATGACATGATCAAAATCATAATTCAGGATATGCTCCCTATGACCCCTCATAAAGCACAGTCATGGGTTAATAAACTGTACTTATTATTTTTCCTCGACCAACAAAATTGAAAGACAGAAGGTGATATATTAGTGATTGCAATGAAAAAGGAGTTAAAATCTAGCACTCACTAAATGGATTTATTAATCAAGGTATATTTCCCTAAAATAAACAAATAAATGGCTACTAAGAAGAAAAGAGCGCTTATTTGTGGTGACACATTCAATTCACTTGCTCACGTAGATAAAAAAATTCGCATGTTTATTTCATGCTACTCGTATTTGAACTTGTCACTGGACAAGAAGTGAAATAAAAAAATAAAAATAAAACATAGTACTAGAGAACACTGTATGCATCCTTCGAAAGTATTTGATTTTAGAGAAGTAGTTTACTTGTTTACATGATAGTTCGATATTTTAAGCTCTAAGTCAAACATATCTAGTCCCCTTGACCCCAAAAGCATCCATAAAGCTCCTTAAGATGCCAAAACCTACACATTTACTGAATTTAACAAAAGCTAATACTTTCTTGGACACTCAGGCTAGCATAATGAATATTATTTCTAAGTTCATCATTCCTTTTATGCAAGTACCGTTTAACATTTATTTCTTACATATTACCATATTTGAAGAGGTCTTTAGTGAATTTTCATGGACTTTTTCCTGAATAATGGGTTGAGAAACTACCACAAATGCCCCTAAGTCTATTCTATACAAAATATATCATTATTTTAAAACATACGCTCGTTTAAAAAGGGAAGAACTCGTCTCTCTTGAATTAGCCCTAAAACTCACAAATATATCCAAAAATCATAAAAAAATTCATGATGGGTTATTTGATCATGGCCCTAGCCTCGTGTCATACCCTTCGTGGTTTATCTCGTAAGAACAATTTCAATCCAAACATGGAATTGCTACAATTTTGGTATCTGGTGTTATGGAAGCATAATACCCCATTCCATTTTTGGCAAAAACAATATTCTTTAGTTAAATACGTTAATTATATTTTAATTATGTGGAAACCCAACAAAATTTCAAATGAAGCACAAGCCTTACTATCGTCAATAGAGTACATGAAGAGGGAGAGAGGGAAACACACTAGTTCACATATTTCATTTTTAGGATGAGCCTCTATTTCTTTCTAAGTTCTTATTGGGCATGTACTTCATTGATAAAATATGCATACAATATTATATGTTGATCACTTTGATTTAGAGAAAGAAAATCAACCAGTTTATTTGTTTTCCTTTTACTGTGGGAAAAGTAATTGTAAAATCGTGGATCACATGGTGGAAATTTTTGAATCGTTGAAAATTTCCAATTCAGCTAGAGCAAAGGCAATCCAAAGATTCAACCTAGAGGGATTTTTTCAAGATATGATGTAGGTTGTTAGGTCCCTATACTACTAGTGTAATCCTTTATTGTTATTTTTTTTAAGTAAAGGTAGTGCCATTCTTTTCTATTTATGCTAAACAGGGAAACCATATACATCATTCTGGTGGCCTCAATCAGCCCGAAGGGAAACCAGATCTATTGGCCACCTTAATTTTCTATAAGCGTTCAAAAAAAAAAAACTTGACAAGTCTTTCCATATTAGCTATACGCACTATACAACTGAAAATACTTATTAAACTACTAGTTCACATGTAACTGTAAAAGTAGAAAATCAAACCAGCTCTCGTAGATCCTCCAGAAGCTCATTCCTTCCTGATTCCTATGTGTTGGTCCATATCCATGATAATATTCATCTGATCTACCTGGCTTGGGCCATTTCTGGCCATCCTGGATAGTATTTGAGACATCTCCTAAAGCTTTTTATTCTCATTAGTCATGATGACCTTGAAATTCTTCATTTCCTTCTGCATGTTTGGCACCCCATTAGCAATCTCTGCCATTTCCTTTGCAACTTGTTTAAGAGCTTTTTCCAGCAGATGTTTCAGGACCCAGTAGATGTGCAAAGACTGTCTGTACAGGGTCAGCCTTCCCCTTGTGTTTCCAGGATCAATAACCATTTTTGGCCATTCTTCTGTCTCTGAACCTGACTGCTCGCCCAAAATGCTGGATTCCATATTTTGGATGATGCGTCAAATATCTTCATTTGTGCCTTCCTGATAGGCACGAGCTGCCTCCTGAACCACTGTTAGAGTTGATCTTCTTCCTCTGCGCTGACTTTCAGTTGCTTCTACTGACTTGCTATCCTGGTTCCCCTGCCTTGGGTGTCCCCGGCCTCCTTGACCTCTTCCCCGCCCTAGACATGCCATCCCTTGTTCTGCCTTTACCTGTATACATTCAGCAAACACAGGTGTTAGCTTATTGAGATTCTCATCATCGTCTTCGCTTGCCGGATTGCCTTTGGTTATTCCTCTAATTCTGCTGCAATCCCCTTTGCTTCTTCTAGTCTGGCATTGCTCTCCCTTCTTTGGATACAAAAGCTCAATTATGCCCTCTGTCATGTGAACCAGATGCTAAGCTATTGGCATAATTTTTAGGTCTCCTTTACCATGCTTCATCTCCTCTCCTCCCTGGGGATACTTCTCTCGGTCTTCCTCATACTTTCTCCCGCTGTATTTGCTACTACAGTTGCCCTTTTTATCAAAATTCCCCACCCGGTGCACTTCCTTATATCCTTCCCCATAAATTACAGAGGGGCGATCATATTTTTCATCATCCCGGGCTTCACATTGTCTAAGCCTATCCATTTTATCTATTGAGCTATATAGTAAGAGGACAGAGTTCATAGAATTCACATACCCGACGATACAGGTCTCCCTGTTGTTGTCTCCTGGCTGTAGCTTGTTTAGTGTCTCCTTTGCCCCGTTTGGAATGAACTTACCTCTACCTACTGCTATCTTCATATAATGGCTCTTCATTACCTTATGTGCTCTACCACTTCTGCCGCCACTCCTGCTATTCATCTACATTCCACCACCTCCACTACAGATCCCTGGAGCTTGAGCTATCACATTCATCATTGATTTTGTTGGAAGGGCTGCCTTTGCCCTGGAGTCACATCCGGCTGCCCTCCCTTTGATATGATTACCCCTGTCACTCCTACCTACCCTGCTCCTCATCCCGATCGGGGGGTAATCCTTTATTGTTATTATTGCAACCCCCTTATTGTATTATGGTGCCCATATAGTCCCCATATTGTTATTACTATTCCCCATAGAAGCCCACTATTGTTATTCTTGTGCCCCTACAATATTATTGCTATGTAGGATCTGATTGTATTGGGACCCCTTTGACTCCTATATACAGAAATGTCATCTTGTCATTTTATCATCCAAGAATTATTCATTTGTGTAATTTAAAGGACGTTTCCCCCTTAGAGAGTCTGATTTTGAGGTCATTGATCTATATTTTCTTTTATTTTGGTCATATAATATTTAGTATTAGACCTTTGGATTCTGGGGTTTTTCTTCTTCAAATAGGGCATCATGGTAGTTTAAATATAACTTTTTTTATACAAAGTTTCAGAAGAGAAATTAAAACCCATTTGAGTTGAAATCTTGATGAACGGAAGGCTGGAATTTTAGATCTTGTGTCACTACATTTTTGGAGATATGATCCAAGGAACTTAGTGATTTTACAAGCTCCCGAATTATATCTAAAACAAGTGACATGGGGAAAACCGTCATAACCTTCTCCCTAAGCATCATACTGAAATGTTGTAAAATTTTACAGAAATAAGATATATTGTAGGTTTCTTTGTATCGTTTTTAGGTCTGAAGGTCGAAACAATGACACGTGGCACTTCATACAAGTTCGCTCTACTGAAGTAGTCTATAATCAGATCATCATGTGATATTTGGAATAACTCTTTCCTGGAGAATCCAATATTTATCAAACTTGTGGGGTTGGAAAGAGGACTTAGAGGGCTAGCACAAGACAAAATTTTAGACCTTGGAGAACCGAAATTATAGAGAAACAATAGATTCATTATCAAACTCCTACGAAGAGGAAAAAGGTGTGTATTCTTTTCAAAATTTACATCAGCCTGAAAAATTAGTTTGAAGTAACTCAAAGGGCATAGTAAAGAATAATTATCAGTAATTGGTGCCCCAAAGAAAGAAAATGGAAACACTTCATAAGCAACCTGGAAACTCTACCATGAATCATGAAGAAGAGGAAGAAATGCAACATGATATATCAAAATTACGAGACCAAGTGCAACAAATTTCACTCTCACAAAAGGTAACAGAAGATAGGATGGATGGTTTAAAGAAAGGCATGGAAGCTAAGATGAATGGTGTGGAAGCTAATATGTATGGTATGGAAACTAAGATTGATGACTTGGAATCTAAGATGGATGGTTTAGAAGTAAAAATTGAAGATTTGAGGAAAGACATGGAAGGTTTGAAAGGAGGTTTGGAAAAGTTGCTTCATGAAATTATTCTGAATGGTGAAAAGGTAGTAGAAGAAACTCATGATTAGAATAAAAGAAACGTTAATCATGATTCCATAGAATATGATGTTTGATTGAAGACGCACCATGTTCCAAAGATCAATATGAGGAATTTTGATGGCAAGGATCCCGTGTTGAAAATGCAACAAGATGATGGAGCTTAGTGAAAAGAAGTCGCCTTCACTAAGTGGGCCCGCAGGCTATTTTTGGCGCAAAGTCTATTTTTAGACTATGTCTAGTTTTAGACATATGGATCTTGGTCTATCAGTTGCAGGATGCTATTTGTGGATGATTGGTCATGTTGGTAAAAATAGGTGGACTTCTATTTTTAGACATATGGGCAGAGTCAATTTTTAGACTGCCAGTCTAAAAATAGAATAGTCAAATATTATTAGCTCTTAATAATATTTGGAATACAAACATTATCTTATCCTCTTGCAGCACTTCAGTTCAAGCTACAGATGTGGCACATGCAACTGCCAGAAGGAAATACACTTTTCCTATGGGTTAGTTGAGCTATTGCATGATGGACTTTAGTTAGAACTCAAGTGATTGAGTTTGGTGGAGTTGATTGAGGAGTTGATGGAGTTGTGTTCAGTTTGACTTAGTTGAAATAGTTGTATTTATTCTAACTACCAAATACACTAGTGATGAGTGATGTGAATTAATTATTAATTAATTCACTAGTTATTAACTCATAAATCAGCTAAAGAATACATTACTTAACTTAGTGCATGGATAGTTCAGTGGAGACAAGTGTTAGACGTGGTTGAAAGGGTGAGACTACTATCAGTTGTGACTATAGCTATTCATGAGATTTTCACAATCATTGATTGAGGTTGCCAATGAGGATTGCGCAGTACAGGCCAACGGAAAACGGGCTTGGATTATTCCTATTCTCACTTTGGATTACGCAGTAGAGGCAGGAAAACAGTGGAGGAGATTTGAACCTATGACTTGATTCAGATCTGAGCTAGATTGTGTGTAGCAGGTGGAGATAGTACTAAGTACTTGTGAGGAGTATTGTACTATGTATTGTTACATGTCCTCTATCATTATAATATACATATTGTTCGGGGTTTTTAGCTGTATTCTTTCCCCATTACATACTGTGTTGGTATGTGTGATTGATGTTTCAATGTGCGCATGCAATTGTTTTTAATTCTGCAAATTGATGATCAACATAGAGGAGGTTATGTATTATGCATGCATTCCAAAAATAGTGTATAATCAGGATAATCTCTGTGAATAAGTGTTATATTATTCAAAAAGTTCTACATGGTATCAGAGCTAGCTGATTTGTAGAAATATTTTCTACATGGTATCAGAGCGAAGTTGATCATCAGATCTATTATTCAGAAAGTGATTACATCTTATTTCTTCAGGCAGAGTCTATAATCGGGCCAGGTAGCCTCTGTATTCATCCTTCTCTTGGAAGGTGAGATATCTGGTAAATTCACATATAGTCGACCTCTGTACGAGAAATACTTTTTTCTCACGAATTTTAGATCAGAAGCGATTGAGTTTTGAGTTGGTGGAATTCGAATTTGCAGTAGTATTTTCTTGGTGTCGATGTTGAAATGTCTTTCAACGGATTATGATTGGAGTATACCCTTGAAGGCATCTCGAGTTATATTGCATGGAAAGACAGGATGGAGGCGGTGTTAGATGACAATGGCTTGAAGGAGTTCATAGAGGCTGAGGTCCCAAATCCTACTGATGCTGCTCATGTTCAGGATTGGCAAAAGAAGACATCAAAGTGTCGAAGGATTCTGTTGGAGGGTGTTAAGGATCACATTGTATCCAGCCTGCATGGAAAGGCTTCTCCATACTTTATGTGGAAAGTGTTTACAGATTTATTCCAAAGCAAGAGCGACCAGAGGAAGTTGGCACTCAAGGATAAACTCAGAAACATTAAGTGTGAGAAAGGAGACAGTATGCCCAAGTATCTCACGAAGTTCACCCAATGCCAGGATGAGCTGGGAAGTGTGGGGGTGATTTTTGATGATGAGGACTTGGTTAGGTTGCCTCTCCTTAGTCTTCCGAAGAGTTGGCATTCCTATTAGGACTCTGTTAATGGTTTGGAGAAATTGCCAGGATGGGAGAGAATTTGGTCTGATCTTGTGCAAGAGGAGATCAGGCGGAATACCAGGGACGGATCTTCATTAAAGGCATCTGATGAAGAAAATTGCAATTTGGCTGCCAAAGCAAAGAAGGGGAAGAATAAGAAAGATTCTCATTCCTATGTGAAAGGCAAGAAGCAGGACATGCCCAAGGTGAAGTGCTTTCGCTGTCACCATCACGGATATGATGCCACAAATTGTCCGCAGAAGAAGAAAAATAAGCAAGCTGCTGGATCTGCAGCGGGAGAGGCCTTAGCCTCGCAGTTTGAGTTGGATTTTTCACTGATCACATGCTTGGTATCAAGTGTGATGGGATCGTTCTTGGATAGTGGTGCATCTTTTCACATGACAAGAGATCGAGATTTGTTTTCTGATCTGGATGAGAAAGATCTTGGAGTGCACATCGAGATGGGTGATGATGGTAGATACAATGCGACCGGTATTGGTACCATTTCCTTTGAGAGGGAGTCTGGTAAGCCCTTCGTATTGAAGGAAGTGATGCATGTTCTAGGATTGAAGAAGAATCTTATCTCTGTGGCGATGTTAGAAGACAAGGGATATGATGTTGTTTTCAGCGAGGGAAAGGATTTCCTACGCAGTAAGACAACTGGAGAAACTCGGAAGATAGGGGTTCAAGTCAAGAACCTTTATCAATTGCATGTAGATGGCTACGTAGCAATGGCTTGCAAGGCAGAAGGATTGGCGAGCCAGGATGATGGCGAGCTGTGGCACCAGAGATTGGGCCACCTTCGCCATGGAGCCTTGAAGATACTGTAGCAGACTTCTATTGGGCTTACTAAAGGCACTCTTGCGCAGTCAGATTTGTGCAAGGGGTGTACTTTGGGAAAATTTGTGAAAGCAACCTTTCACAAGAAGGATAGTCGCGCCACGACGATCCTTGAGAGAATTCACACACACGTGCGTGGACCTTTCTCAGTAGCTTCGACAACAAAGCACAAGTACTATGTGATCTTTGTTGATGATTTCTATCAAAAGTGTTGGATCTTCTTAATGGAGAAGAAGAGCGAGACATACTCAAAGTTCAGTGAGTTAAAAAAAAGGGTTGAGAAGGAATCAGGGAAGAAGGTGAAGGCTCTGAGGAGTGACAATGGTGGTGAATTCATCTCTGACGAGTTCAAGGACTTCTGCAGTGCAGAAGGGATTCGAGGAGAGCTCATAGCTCTGCATAACCCACAGCAGAACGGGGTTGCTGAGCAGAAGAATAGAACGATCGTGGGTGCTGCACAGGCGATGTTGCATGATTAGGGCCTACCCCTTCACTTGTGGGCGGAGGCTTGCAATACTGCAGTATATGTGCAGAACCGTTGTCCTCACAAGATACTTGGCATGAGTACACCCGAGGAGGCTTATTCTGGTAAGAGGCCTGATATTTCCCATTTGAGGATTTTTTGTTCTCCTGTTTACAAGCATGTGACGAAGGATGCCAGGAAGAAGCTGGAGCCGACTGTAGAGGTTGGGATATTTGTGGGGTACACTGATACGCCCCACAACTATCATGTGTATTTGCCAAACAGTCGCAAGACTGTTGTCCGACGGGATATGAAATTTCAGGAGGAGAAAGCCATGAAGTGTTCGCTTGAGAGGGAGCCACACTTGCATGCAGATGAGGAGCTATTAGTTCCTAAGGATGAGCTTCAGGACATGGATCATACACAAGAAGAAGTTCATGGAATGGAAGAGACCACTCATGCAACGTCAACCATCAGAGGGCGAAAGCACACTACAGAAGTTGAGCGACTGGTTCAAGATGTAGAGAAGGTTGTAGGACCACCTACAACACAACGCAGACAGAGACAGTCACCTGATTGGTACATTGGATACATGTATCTTGTGAGAAAATTTGTTGTGACTAAGCCATCCTCTTTCGAGGAAGCTATGGAGGATCCCGCATGGGTAGATGCCATGGTGGAAGAGTATGATTTGATTGTCAGAAACAGTTCATGGGAGATTGTCCGAAGACCGGAGGGGAAACTAGTGGTGGGTTCAAGATGGATCTACAAAGTGAATCAGGTAGCTAACGGGAGTGTGGAGAAGTACAAGGCAATATTTGTTGCCCGAGGCTTCTCACAGATAGAGGGGATCGATTATGAGGAGACCTTTGCACCTGTCGCAAGGTATTCTTCCATACGGATGATTCTTGCTCTCTCAGTGCAGATGGGGTGGCACATCCATCAGATGGATGTGAAGACTATGTTCCTCAATGGAGTCATCAAGGAGGAGGTGTACATAGAGCAGCCCGAAGGTTTCGATATTTTCAGCAGTGAGTCGCATGTGTGCAGGATCAAGAGAGCGTTGAATGGGTTGAAACAAGCACCTCGTGCTTGGTACACATGGATAGACAGTTATTTCACCGGAATTGGATTCTCCAATAGTGAGGCAGATCCCAAACTATACCATATTTTGGTGGAGGGTAAGTTGCTAATCATTGTACTTTATGTAGATGATTTGATTTTGACGGGAGATGAGCTGTTGATACATTCATGCAAGGAAGATCTTGCTAGAGAGTTTGAGATGAAGGACTTCAACCTCCTTCATTATTTCCTAGCATTGGAAATTTGGTAGCACAGTGATGGACTATTTGTTTCTCAAGGTAAGTATGCCCGGGAGATACTGGAGAAGTTCAACATGCATGGCTGCAAGCCTATTCATACTCCTCTTTCTTGATGTTGGAGGAAGGAGGATGCTACTTCAGTGGAGGTAGTGGATGCCAATGTTTATCGATAGTTGGTGGGGTCACTTATGTATCTGGTCAATAAACGACCCAATATATGCTAAGCTATTAAATACCTTTCACAAGCTATGTTTAAGCCAACCAAGCTCTTCTGGAAGGCAGGCAAGCATGTATTGGATTATCTCAGAGGCACATCGGGATATGGATTGTTGTAGAGATAGGAGGATGAGGTGAAGCTATGTGGCTTCACTGATGCAGATTGGGCAAGGAGCCCAATGGATAGAAATAGGTACCATCATATCAGAGATTGTGTGCAATGGAGAAGCATGTTACTTTCATACATTCCCATTGAGGATTAGGATGTTGATATCTTGACGAAGGCACTCACCAGGAGAAAATTTGAATACCACAGAGGTAGGATAATGGTTGCAGATAATCCATATCTTGTTGAAAGGGAGTGTTGAAAATGCAACAAGATGATGGAGCTTAGTGAAAAGAAGCCGCCTTCACTAAGTGGGCCCGCAGGCTATTTTTGGCACAAAGTCCATTTTTAGACTATGCCTATTTTTAGACATATCGATCATGGTCTATGAGTTGCAGGATACGATTTGTGGATGATTGGTCATGTTGGTAAAAATAGATGGACTTCTATTTTTAGACATATGGGCGGAGTCTATTTTTAGACTGCCAGTCTAAAAATAGAACAGTCTTTAGCTCTTAATAATATTTGGACTATAAACATTATCTTATCCTCTTACAACACTTCAGTTCAAGCTACGGATGTGGCACATGCAACTTCCAGAAGGAAATATGCTTTTCCTATGGGTTAGTTGAGCTATTGCATGATGGACTTTAGTTAGAACTCAAGTGATTGAGTTTGGTGGAGTTGATTGAGGAGTTGATGGAGTTGTGTTCAGTTTGACTTAGTTGAACTAGTTGTATTTATTCTAACTTCCAAATACACTAGTGATGAGTGATGTGAATTAATTATTAATTAATTCACTAATTATTAACTCATAAATCAGCTAAAGAATACATCAGTTAACTTAGTGCATGGACAGTTCAGTGGAGACAAGTGTTAGAGGTGGGTGAAAGGGTGAGACTACTATCAGTTGTGACTATAGCTGTGCATGAGATTTGCACAATCATTGATTGAGATTGCTAATGAGGATTGCATAGTACAGGCCAAGGGAAAACGAGCTTGGATTATTCCTATTCTCAATTTGGATTGCGCAGTAGAGGCAGGCAAACAATGGAGGAGATTCGAACGTGTAACTTGATTCAGATCTGAGCTGGTTTGTCTGTAGCAGGTGGAGATAGTATTGAGTACTTGTGAGGAGTATTGTACTATGTATTGTTACATGTTCTCTATCATTATAATATATAGATAGTTCAGGGTTTTCAGCTATATGCTTTCCCCATTACATATTGTGTTGATATGTGTGATTGATGTTTCAATGTGCACATGCAATTCTTTTTAATTCCACAAATTGATGATCAACGTAGAGGAGGTTATGTATTATGCATGCATTCCACAAATAGTGTATAATCAGGATAATCTCTTTGAATAAGTGTTATATTATTCAAAACGTTCTACCCGTAACATGGATATTACAGATGGAGCAATATTTTGATCTCCATAATGTGAAAAACACACAAAAGGTACGCATTGCAAATTTATATTTAGAACCCAATCAATTTGTATTGTATCGATGGCTTTTCTCTCATAAACAAATTGTGAATTTCTCAATTTTTATGGAGGAAATGATAACGCATTATGAGGATACAAAAAGCAACACATTCTTTATCCAATTGATAAATCTCAAACAAAAGGGTTCGATCGTGGAGCACATTAAAGAATTCCAAAAATTGAATATAAGGGTAAAATATATTTTAGAGGAGCTTAGAATTGATGTATTCATATGGAATTTAAAGGATAACGTCCAACATGAGGTTCACCTTTTGGAACCTGATACATTCGTGAAGGCATTCAGGTTGTCAAGAAAAAATAAAAGAAAAATTATGCCAACAAGGAAGCCTACCACTCACAATTATAAATATGGATTTGTTTCTTTCCCTAGGCTTCCATAACCTACAAGCTTGAAAACACAACAATTGGAATAAAAAGGAAAAAAAGGGCTTTGTTACTATTGTGATAGCAAATACACTAAAGGTCATAAGTGTGCCAAGAAGAAATTTTTTACATAGATTGTGAAGAGGAGGAAGAAAATGAACAAGAAATGTGAAAATAAGAGGATAGACACTAGGAACCAACCCTATAGAAAGAAGAAGTGAATACGACCATATCTTCTAATGCATTGGTAGGAATTACTATTCCTAAAACTCTCAAGGTATAAGAACATATCAAGAAGAAAGAGGTAATAGTGTTGATTGATTCGGGTAGTACCCATAATTTAATTCATTGTAAGATAACCAAGGAATTGAATTACTTCCTATATGGAGCACCAGACTGTTAATTGATGGTTGCAAATGGAGGAACCATAAATTGCTCTAGAAAGTTCCATAATATCAAGCTACCCTTGGGAGAATATGTAATTAATAGTTTAGTGTTTTTCATTCCAATGAGTGGTGCTGATGTTGTACTAGGAATTCAATGGTTACAACCTTTGGGTACGATAGCTTTTAATTTTCAAGAACGTTTCTTTAAATTTTTTTGTAAAGGAAAGGAATTTGAATTAAGGGTTATCGCAAGGGAACCGAGAAATATAATCAACTCTAACAACATGACAAATAGTCCAATGAAAGAAGAACAAGGCGTAATTGCATAATTATGTTCACTATAGGTTCCCATGTCGAAATCATCTATTTATCCAGATCTCCAAAGCGTTTTGGACAATCATTATAAGGAATTTGAGACTCCCAAGGGCCTCCCACCTATTCATGATCATGATCATGCTATTCATTTCATTCCAGGAAGTGTTCCCTAAGCATTAGGCCTTACAAATATCCATATGCCCAAAATAGTGAAACTGAACGTATGGTTGCAAAAATGTTAGAGGTTGGTATAATTCATCCTAGTCAAAGATATTTCTCTACTCCAGTGGTATTGGTACACAAGAAGGATGGATCATGGTGCATGTGTTTCAATTATATGGAGCTCAACAAGCTTACTATTAAAGATAAATTTCCCATTTCTTTTATTGATGAATTATTGGATGATTTACATGGAGCAATTTACTTCACCAAGTTGGATCTTTGTTCATGATATCATCAAATCAGAATGAAGACTTAAGACATTCCAAAAACAACATTTACAACTCATAAGGGTCATTATGAATTTTTGGTCATGCCTTTTGGCCTTACCAATGCACCTTATACATTTCAAGCTTTGATGAATTCCATTTTCAAACCTTCCTTAGAAAATTTGTGTCACTATTTTTTGATGATATACTAATCTACAACAAGTGTTGGAAGGATCATGTTCAACATGTTGAGACGGTGCTCAAACTATTGGAGGAGAAAAAATTATATGAAAAAATATCTGAATGTTTCTTTGGAGTACAAGAGGTGGAATATTTGGGTCATCTTGTATCTCATGGAGGTGTTAAGGTAGACCCTAACAAAATTAAAGGCATTAAGGAATGGAAAATTCCCACATCAATAAAGAATTTGCGAGGATTTCTCGGGTTGACAGGGTATTATTGCAAGTTTGTTAATAATTATGGGAGAATAATAACACCTCTAACAACACTACTAAATAAGGATTCATTTTTGTGGAATCCAGAAGAAACAAAAGCCTTTAAACATATTAAAGAGGCAATGTGCCAAGCACCAGTCTTAGCTACACCAGACTTCACAAAAGCCTTTATTGTGGAATGTGATGCCTCAGGAAATGGAATTGGTGATTTTTTAATATAAGAAGAAAGACCCATTGGTTTCGAAAGTCATCCAATCAAAGAAAATTATTTACACAAAGATAATTATGAGAAGGAAATGTTGGCAATACTACATGCACTTAAGAAATAACGACCTTACCTAATGGAAAGAAACTTCAAGGTAAAAACAGATCATGATAGTCTTAAATACTTTTTAGGAATACAATTATCTTCAGAAGAACAATATAAATGGGTCACAAAGATGTTGGGTTATGACTATGAAGTCGTCTACAAAGAGGGAAGAAAAATGTTGTTGCATATGCACTCTGAAGAAAGGATGAGGATGTGGAAGCATTGTTTTGTGCCATTTCTATTATCCAACCAGATTGGATAAATGAACCAAGGGATGAATGGAATAATGATGAAGAAGTGTGGGCACTCATTCAAAATTTGCAGCAAGATCTCGTACACCTAATACATTTAGCTGGAAAAATGATTCATTATGGTACAAATATCACCTATATCTCTGTAAGAATTACCAACTAAACTAAAATATTCTTCTAGAAATTGCACACCTCTCCCTCAGGGGGGCACTAAGGATTTTTAAAAACTTACCATAGGGTTAAGAAAGATTATTTTTTGGGATGGCCTTAAATTTGATATTCAAAATTTTGTGGCACAATGTTTGATTTGCCAACAAAATAAAGTTCAGACAATTAAGACCCTAGGTCTGTTACAACCTTTATCCATTCCATGTCAATGTTGGGAGGAGGTTTCAATGGATTTTATCATAGGCTTATCGAAGTCCGAAGGAAAGAATTTCATCATGCTGTTAGTCGATATACTTACCAAGTATGCACATTTTGGTGCATTATCTCATCCATTTAAATCAAGTATAGTTTTTTTTAGCATTTATGGAAATAATTCAAAAGCTCTGTGGAAACCCAAAGATTATTGTAAGCAACAGAGATCCCGTTTTCACTGGAAATTTCTGGACATAATTATTTTCTTGTTTGCATACTTAGTTAGCTCATATCTCATCTTATCATCCTCACTCTAATGGGAAAACTAAGATAGTGAAGAAATGTTTCGAAGGATATCTTCGTTGCTTTGTATCTGATAAACAAATAGAATGCGTCAACTGGTTACCTCTTCCTGAATGGTGGTATAACATGCCCTTCCATATTACAACAAAAATGACCCTATTTATGGCACTTTATGGATATAATCCATCGTCCATCACATCATATTTAAAAAAAAATTCTAAGGTCCAATCAGTGGAAGATCACATTGAGCATCAACAACAAGTTCTCAAACTCGTAAAGGATAACCTCACTTTGGTGCAGAATAGAATGAAACAACATGTAGATCAACATTGCAGCGAAACAAGTTTTGATGTAGGTTACTGGGTATTTCTATGACTACAACCATACAAACAAATGCTCTCAAGCAAGCTAAGAAGAATAATAAATTATCACCAAAGTATTATAGTGCATACAAGGTGTTACAAAGGATTGCTACTATGGCATACAAACTGGAGCTTCCTACATCTTCCCAAGTGCACCTAGTTTTAGTTTTCCATGTTTCATGCTTAAAGAAGGTTATAGGTGAGAAGATCCCAGTTCAAACAATATTTCTAGAACTTGACAAGGAAGGAAAAACCATATTGGAACTTGAAGCAGCCATAGAAACAAGAAATTGACAACTACGAAATCGATCAATTTCAGAGTAACTCATCAAGTGCGAGAACTTACCTGCTGAAGATTCCACATGCAAGGATGAGAATTTTATAAAAAAGCATCCAGAAATACTCAAGTGTTGAGCACAAACATTTTAAAGGAGAGGGGAAGGTTATGTCCCTATACTACTAGTGTGACCCTTTATTGTTATTAGTGCAACCTGCTTATTATATTATTGTGACCATATAGTCCCCATGTTGTTATTATTATTCCCCATAGAAGCCCACTATTGTTATTGTTGTGCCCCTACAAGATTATTGTTATGTAGGCCATGATTGTATTGGGACCCCTTAAATGACTATATGTAGAAAGGGGGTATTTCCATTCGTATCATCCAATAATTATTCATTTGTGTAATTTAGAGAAGGTTTCCCCCTAGAAGAGGCTCATTCTGAAGTCGTTGATCTATCTTTTCTTCTATTTTGTGAGTTGGTTGCATAACATAGGTGCATATATGGAGCCCAAAACTCAATGAATATTGGGCCAAAATCTTATCAATATGATGGCATGTTCAGATGGTGATGTTGGGAGAAATTTAGAACAAATTGTAAATATTTACATTAGGAGGTGAGTTTGCTTTTAGAATAAATTGGAGGAATTATTTCCTAAAGTAAATATAGTTTCAGTTCCTCTTATTTTGTGGAAAAGGGGGAATGATTCACCTTTTGACTCTCGTTTTTGCCATGTTATCTTTAGTTTTTAAAGAAAATATTGTTTGGGAAGAAGGGGTGCAACGATGGACTAGTGAAGAAGAGAGGAGGAGCTCCAAAATGAGGAGAAGTGATAGAGGTCAAAAGATGCCTGGGATGCATTGTATCTCTAGGCTGTTTAATGTGTATTTGAATTTTGTTAATGAGTAACATATTTATATGCCTCTTTGTCTATTTCTGTGTCTGTATACCGTTAATGATGTTTTTTGGCTGCACTTGTTGAGTCATTTTTTTGTCTGTCGTACATATGATGTATTAATCGTATGACGTTATTGGGCGTTATTTTGTCATGGGTATTATTTTGGTGCAGGTAAGTTGTTCCACAGTTCATATTCAAAGAGACTGAGTGAAGCCATAAATTGTTGTGGTTTCCTTAAATCACTATGTTTTGTTCATACATTTGTGTATTCTTGTTGAAATGATTCCAATACCTCATAAATAAGTTTCTATGGTCTTCTAGTAGGTGAATTTCATAGATTTATAGTGGTTTGAATGTTATCCCTCTTAAATGTAGCACTTTATTTTGGAAATGCTATCAAGAAGGCATCTTTGATTGATTTTAGAATGGAAAGGTTGTATGGTGTGATTACCAATTTTGTCTTTTTGGATTCCCATTACAGATTATATAGAAAATACATGGACACTCCCCATAATATTGGATGTATGATTCTTTATTAGTGATAGAGTGTTGTCATAGAAGAAAACATAGCACCATGTTTTGGAATGTTGTGACAACCATTTTAGATTTTCCTTGTCTAGTAAATTCGAATTATCCTTGGAAATCCAGTAAAGATAGGTAGGGTAACTCGTGGGTAATGTTAATAAGTACTTTAAGGCCATGTAAAATAGATTGGGAAGTGAGTCAAGCCATTTCAACTTCTTGGAACATAAAAAAAAAAAAAAAAATAGAGCATTACAAAATCAGGTCGTAGTGCCTATATGATTTTTATTACAGTACAAAATTATTTCACAACACATACAATCAATAGTTTTAGCACCACCTATTTGGTTTCCAAATGCTTGGTTGGCCTTCCTATTGCACCATTTGATAAGATGAATCCTATGTAATTGAATTGGAAGGTTAAGAAAATAATCTCTCATGGAATTTATCCAACTACGTCCAAGACATTCACCTGACTGCACATGAAAAAGGCTTCATGAAACATTGTTGAATTAAATACTGAATATGAATCTATGGGTATTTGTAGAGTATCCTTGGTTATTCACAACTTTGGTAATGTGGGATTTCAACAAGTGGTATTAGAATTCAGCTACATTCTTTGAAGAATATCAAAGCATGAACATTCTTTGGTGATGAAGTCAGAATAATAGAGATTGCATTTTAGAGTTAGAGTAGAATTAAAAGTGAAATGAAAAGATAGTGGATATGCTTACATGAAGAGTAGGTCCATGTACAAATTGAATTTCTTGTTTTGGAGACAACTTGACAACGAAAAGAGGCTTAAGATAACAAGAACCTTACATCAAGAAGGGGGCAAGTTGATTCTTAGGAGGTAAGTTAGGTGATTGTAGGGAAGCGAGGAGTTGATATGGTCTTGAGGAAAAAAAGGTGTATTGGTTGAAAAGGAATTGGTTCAGAAAGTAGATCCAAGAAATATTGTGGGAGATGATATCTTGTTATAGATCTTCTAAAATTGAGTATGATGTTTATGCTAACTTGGTCATTAAAATAACTATTCTTATAGGATTGAATTGGTAGCAACTACCATAGAAAGTAAGATATGTCAAATGAGAAGGAGTAAGAAAAGCTCTTATATGAAGCAATGGTGGCATAACCCAACAATGAAATAAATTTGTTAGAAAACTAACAAGAGTGAGTAGTTTAATATGCCACAACCAACAACTTAGAAAGATGAGGAGCAAGAGGGCTCAAGAAGATGTTCTACTGGAGAGAACCTAAAGAAGAGAATATACCAGGACGATGACTTGGTATGGGTGGCAAGTAGTAGACGTCTTACTTAGAGAATAAGGGCTTGTTGGAGCCCACTAGTAGGCAAGGAGATTTCACAAGAGGAAGAGATGAAGATGACTATTACTAATCATAGAAGGGATTAAGAGGAAAGTCACCAGGATAAGAATAAACTGTTAAAATAATTGGACTCAAGGGAGTGATTGATGAATAATTTGAGAAGGAAATGGTTTGGTTAAGAGTAGAACTAAATCAATTGAAACAATTGCTACAAGAAATTCAAGATGACCATAGTTATGGTTGGATAATGAGCAAGAAGAAGGTGAGAAGACATTATTTGCAAAGGAATACATGACATAAGATTTATGTCAAATTGTAAGAATAATGCTGCAGCAAAAGTTGTGTGTTCAAGTGAAGATTGAACAAGGAGGTAATGTTATTTTTTATTCATTTATTGTTATATTAATTTCCAATTACAAGTAGAAGTGGTGAATGTTTGCAGTTAAGGATGATGGCAAGGATCCTTGTAGTAGAAAGTGAGGAAGAGAAAAAAAGTTCTTAGAGGAAGAAGGTGAGTAAATTGCATGCATAAGCTAGAAGAGCAGAGAGTGACTAGATGAAGATTCTAAAGGAAGGAGTCATCAGAAATGCCAGGAGAAGACTAGGAATGGAAGATATTAATATGGTATTTACAAATAGGTTAATGAAGTCAGCTTGTTGCAATGCCTTGTGTGCAATTCATAGTCAGCAGGGAGAAGCTCATGGAAAAAGGAGATTTGTGACTACACAGAGTCATATCAAAAGGTTAAGAGAGAATCCATAATAGATGAAGTTAGGAAATATTTGATAGAGAAGTGGTTGAAATAAAATTATAACTAGAGATTATGAGAGGACTCCCACACAAATATGAGTAAGACTAGGGTTATAGATGGACCCTTCAGAAGAAAGTAAAATGGAATGTGTTGCAGGTGAAGCTAAGAAAAAGGTTAAATGCTCAATTGGAGGAAAATATCAAAGTATTTGAGTTGTAGCAGAGGCCAAAATAGATATATTATATGAGACATGGAGGGGTATATGATGAGGTGGAGACGAAAAAAAATCTATAGTTGTGAAGAAGCCATAGAAAAACATAGAATAATTTTTGTTTTAAAACACAAGGGAAAGCAAGCACAAATGAAGAGGTAGAGTTTTTGTTGGAGTAGTTGGCACAAGATCCATGTGATGGATATTGCATAGAGGTTATAGATATGACTCAATAATATTTTTCTGAATTATATGAGGAGATGGAATTATTGGAAGACATGATAATGAACCAAGGATTGCATATACATAATACAAACTAAGAACTGGAAAATGAGAATATTTTCTTGGATGAGAATGAAGATGAAACTACAAGCTACAACTAGAAGTTTGTAAAGGAAAGGAATAAACAAAAATTAAATGAAGATTCTTTAAATCTTGTGGCAAGATAAGGTATGTAGCCACCTAAAGACAACAAATTTCAGCCAAAAGCTGAATTACAAGATGAAATTGAAAAAACAAAAGAGTTAAGGTATAGTTGGTTTTATGAAGATGCAACCTATGATTCTAAGGAATTTTGAGAAACGTAATGGAAAATTTAAAAATTTTGACAACAAGTAAAGGATAGAGTTCACAACGGAGGAAGTATAAGAAGGTACAAGTTGATTAAAGATCTTGCAAGAGTTTTAAGGTTTACTCTCCAAGTGACAGTAGAAGGAGTGCTCAAAGGATTCCAGAGAAGAGGACAAAGAAGATGGAAAAATTCCACACTAAGGAGAAATTTTGGTGAGGTGTTATGTAGCAAGCTGGAGACTTGTTACTACAAAGGTGTGTTTCCACTCATGAGATGAAGTTGTCACAAGAAGACTAGATGCATATGACTATAAGGTCATAAATTTTCATACCTTGGGAGTCTAGTGCAAGTGCATGGATGGAGCATAAAATTTAATGAAGATTGGACTAAAATATTTCCAAGATGATTGGAAGGTCAACTAGTGATCCTAGGAGAATTTTTAAAAGCAATTGTAAATATTTAGATTGGGAAGTTAGTTTGCTTTTTGAGTAAATTGGATGAAATATTTCCTAATGTAAATATAGATTCAATTTCACTTATTTTGTGGAGAAAGGGAAAAAATTCATCTTGTGACTCATGTTGATCCCATGTTATGTTTCCTTTTTAAATAAAAGAGTGTTTGACATGAAGTGGTGCAAGGATGGAGTAGTGGATAGAAAGAGACGGGGAGCTCCACAATGAGGAGAAGAGACAGAGGTCAAAAGAGGCTTGGGTTTCATTGTATATCTAGAAAGTTTAATGTTTATTTGAATTTGGTTAATTAGTAACATATCTATATGCCTCCGTTCCTATTTCATTATCTCTATATTGTTAATGAAGTTGTTTGTCTTCACTTGTTGAGTTAATTTACATTAAGAATCTGAATATGTTGAGAAGCATAGTGGTTTCAGATTCTATGCATTGATGGTATACTCTTATTGAGCCTCATATTATTATGGATAGGTTGGTGGTGATGGTATGTTGTATGTAGAGTTCATATTGAAAGAGAATCTGAGTTGTGAAGCCATAAATCATTGTGGTTTCCCTATATCGTTGCGGTTTGTTGATACATTTGTTCATACATTTGTGTATTGTTGTTTAAATGGTTTCAATACGAGATGAAGAAGTGTATGTTGTGTTCTTCTAGTTGAATGTACGATATCTACAATGATTTCAATGTCTTCCCTGTGAAACATAACACTCTATTTTGGAAACTCTATCAAAAATGCCTCTTTGACTAATTTTTGAATGGAAACATTCTATGTTGTTATTGCCCATTTTGTCATTTTGGAGCCCCATTGTAATGTTTGTAGAAAATGTGTGGTCATGCCCTATAATAGTGGTTTTGTGATTCGATATTAAGAATAGAGAATTTTCATAGAAGAAAACAGAACACCATATTTTGGAATGATGTGAAAACCCATTTAGATTTGTCCCTATCTGGTAAATTCATGTTAGCCTTGGAAACCAACTAAGGATGGGTAGGTTAGCTCATGGGTAATTTTAAGAACAATTTAAGGTGGTGTAGAGTTGGTTGGGAAGTGTTCAAGTCATTTTAGCTTACTAGTATTTGAAAAACAAAGTTTTTTAGAGTGATACAAATCATTTCATAGCACCTACAAGAGTTTTACCACAATATGAAATTATTTCATAGAGCCTACAACCAACAGTTTCAGGACTACGTGCTTAGTTTCTAAATTCCCGTTTAGCATACCCATTGCACCATTTGATAAGATGTATCCCATGTAATTGGATTGGAAGGTGAAGAAAAAAATCTATCATGGCCTTTAACCAACTAAGTCCAAGTTCTTGACCTGATTGCATATGAAAAATCCTTCAGGAAACTTTGTTGAACTAAATAGTAAATATGGATTTATGGGTGCTTATGGAGTATCTTGGGTTATTAAGAGTTCATATAGCCTTGGATATCATCAATATACCTCACCTTAGTTATATATGGAAATTTGTTTACAACAATTACTGAAGAAAGTAGAGAAATCCACATTGTCCCGTTAAAGGAAAGAGAAACACCTACCCCTCTTGAACAAAGTGTTGAAGAAACCAATGTTACATTGGGAGGGAAAAATAGAGAAAGAGGAAGAATGTTTACAAACACCCATCCAACTTTGATACCTCATTGTTTCCCAACGTTTTCATCTAGCCACATAAGAAAGGACTCCAATGTGGCTATAGGAATGAGGAATCATAGGAACTATAGTAGAGGAGATCGAAAGGTGCCACCTACTAAAGTCATCCTAGAAAGATCACACATTATTGAATCATCCAAGAGAAAAATCTATAAATAGGCAAAACTGATAGAAGAGACAACTAATATAGAATTTGATAGTGCTGCACTATTTGATTGGGTTATAGCCGACATGGCTGAATCCTAGAGAATGATTCGGGAGACAATAGAGAAACTGATAATGTTCGATAACCACCTACAAAACATGTCGGATGCACATTATGATTGAGGTAATAATAGGCTAAGGGTTGAAACAGTAAAAGTTCAAAATAAAAGCGTCATTAATTACTCGAGCACAGAAGTGGATGACTCTGAAAGAAGAGAAACTAAATATAAAAGATACACCAAACTATCAGTGAAGCTATATCACACTTAGTTATGGAACAAGAAGCCAAAATTGTGAGACTAAAAAGGAGAATACATTACCTTAAAGAATCTCTCAATCTAGTTCTGCTATTTATGAAACCCTTAGATATCAAAGAACCCAAATCTATGGAAAATATACCCACCACCCCCCATCAAATAAGAAAATAGGCACACTTACTAAGAAGAACTACATCTTATAATGTAACTAACATTAATAATAGAATGGAGATTTCTTAGGAACTTTGGGAAAATTCCGTAAACCTGAGAAATTAGCACAAAGAACTCATTCATTTTTTTATTATCTTAAGAAGGATCTTTAAAATTATTAATCATTTATTAATAATTAATTGTGAACCTTTATGAAAAAGATCAATTTCCTTAATGAATTCCAAAGGATACAATAGAATCTCTTATATCTTGAAAGAATAAAGTAGATCAAAGTTCTTTTTTTCTATAATAAAAATGTTAGAGGAGGCTAGTGTTAACAACTCAAACTTTGATAATAAAAGGAGAAACAAATTTATGAACATTATTCAAGTTCTTGATGACTTCAGGGGTCCTCGAGTGATCAAAGAATATATGATTATTACTAAAGATTTATTGAAATCAGAGCTAGAGGCAATCCATGCACCTGAGTCTATGGAATATGCATCCGAAACAACCCATTGAATAATAAAAGTGACACACATAGTTACCTGAATCATATATCACATTGTAACTAACATTAATAAGAGAGTGGATATTCTTAAAGAATAATGGGAAATCACTCTACACTTGAGAGATTTGGCAAAAATAATTCATTCACTGTGTAATTACCTTAAGAAGTATCTTGAAAATCATCAACGATTTATTTATAATGTATTTTCAACCTCTGGGAACATGCTCAACTTGTTTAGCAAACTCCAAAGGACGTGAAATACTGACCCAAGCTGTCAAATACTAAAGCATATAAAATATGATTGGTATGCTAGAACTAAAAGCATATAAAATATGATTGGTATGCTAGAATTAAAATGTCAGAGGAGGCTATTCTTGATTGCGAAAACATTGATAATAAAAGGAGCAATGACTTTTTAAGGCCATTCAAGTTTTCAACAATATCAAGGGTCCTTTCTTAGTCAAAGACTCTATTACTTCTTCTAAATAAGTATTATATGAAGAGCTAGACGTTATTAAGACTTCGATGGGTACCAAATTTAATAACTTGATCAAGCTCCAAGAAGCTGGGATTAAAAAGTTGTCAGTTATATTTGTAAATTAAAATCAATATTTATTAGCTACAATTGCACTTTTTTTCAGAAGATGCCTGAAACATTGAGGAGGAAATAAGTGACTTACCTGTCAGACAAGACATAACAATTCATCCAATGAAAAAATATATTGAATATTTGATTAAATAAATCATTGCAAGATATTGTTAATCTTCAATATCTACCAAAAAGTTGGATTACAAGAATCCTTATAGCCATATAATAGAACATCATATTCAACTCAATAGACATCATTATGCATTGTTTTTGTATCCTAATATGTATTTGTGCAACAAAACCCAATATTGGTCCCATTATAGGATGAATGAATTTACTTTTACAACCTTAAGTATCGGGATTTTGAAGAGTATCTTAGGCACCTGAATTTTCCAAAACATTAAATTGTAAACTTATTTTTTCTACTCTCACACATAACTTCCTTTTGGGAAATTGATTCATTTGCAATTTTGATAATTATTTTAAAGAAGTATGAATCCTATGAAGGCTTTCCTTTTCCCTTTATGATTTTTATGAATGGAATTATTCTATAGATCTATGAATATTTGGACCATTATTCTTTTGTCTTTATCAATTTTCTTACTTTTATAAAGTGTATCTCACATGATTAATTATATTTTTTTATTTTCTATATTTTCTACCTACTCTCGTTACCACACCCATTTTAGTAAAGGATGCATGTTTTCAATGCATATTACTTTTTGGTATATATTGGAAATTTAAAAAATTAAGAGGTACCTGTATTGAGGCCCTAGGAGGTTGACTTTTTTCTTGTCTATAAAAAAATATCAACCTGTACACATCCCAAACTAGAATAGTAGTAAGATAGACAAAAAGGTTGAATATTGTATCTTTATTGCATATAATATGGTATAAAAGGTTATAATTTTGGATCCCAAAAAATGAGAAGGTTGTGTATAATAGAGATGTGGTATCTAGAGAAACCAAAGTTGTTGTCAAACATAAAGTCCTACCAAGGGAGAAATAACCATAAAATATCAAATTTGAACTAAAGGATGATGAATCAAACTCTACATAATAACATGAACGAAAGGAAGAAAAGCCACATAATCCAGTATTAAGGAACTCAATTTTAATAAGGTATCTAGAAAGGTATACTCCACTTAACCTCCATTTAAATTTCCCTTTGTTTATTAATAATGATGATCCTAGATCTATTAAGGAGGAAGTGGATTTAGAGAATGGAAAAATATAGAAAAAAACAATTGTTGAAGTAATGGTATACTTAGACAAAAATGGGGCTTTGTATCTAGTACAATTTCTAGCTAGAATAAATCCCACTGATAGAAAATGGGTATTTAAGAAAAATGAATGTAGAAGGTAGGTAAGAGAAATACAAATCTTGACTAGTAGCAAACGTTTATTCCTAGGTAGAGGGAATTGACTTCGGTAAGTTCTTTTCTCATGTTAGAAAGTTAACTTCTCGTAGATTTCATTTATATATTTCTATTGCCTTTGATTTGATATAGAATAGATGTATGTGAAGATATCATTCCTACATGTAAATGTACAAGAAGAAATACACATGAAGTGACCATAACCTTTTGATGTTAAAGGAAAGAAAGAGATGGTATGTAGGTTGAAAAGGTCTCTATATCGGTTAAATCAATCATAAAGTGTGGTATAAAAAAATAGATACTTATATATTAGGACATGGTTTCAAAATGGGAAAAGAGGGTCATTGTGTGAATTTCAAATTACTGGTGATAATTTTCTTTATTTTGTATTGTATATGGATGATATGTCATTTTTTGGAAATGAAAAGGAAATCGTGCAACCAAAAACTTAATTGTCCTCTAAATTTGACATGAAGAATCATGGTGCTGTAAGGGCATCAAAACGAAAAGAGATAAAGAAAATATAAACCTCTAGTTAAATCAAAAGAAGTATGTCAAGACAATGCTACGAAGATTCTCACTATGTAGGAATGTAAACTAGTAAAGATCCTTTCTTTTGTATGTGTAAGGTTATCTACAAATCAATGTCCTGAGACATAGATAGAGGAAGAGGACATGCCTCATGATCCACATGCCAATTATTTTGAAATTTTGATATATGAAATCATTGTATTAGGTCAATATCTTGCACGTGTAGTGCATGTATTGAGCAAGTGTATGTAAAAACAAAGGAAGAAACATTGGACACTAGTAAAGATGATTTTTAGTTATTTGCATGGCACTACTAGTTATGGATTGTGCTACGAAGGAATACCAATATTGGACAATGTGTTAGGAACCCATGGATTTGTTGATGTCGAGTGGGATGTACATTTAGATTATGCAAGATCTATGACTAGGAGTGTTTAACATAGTTGGAGGAGAAAACAATATAATGAGCAAAAGAGAATATTCAATGGCATTGTCAACTATTGAAATTATAGAAACTCATGAAATAAGGGAAGTAGTATGGTTGAAAAAATTGTATTTAGGTATTGGTTTGGTACAATGATATGTGTGATATATTGTGAATGTCAAAGTGAAGTCATTCAAGTGAGGAATCCAAATTATCATTCTAAGAAACAACATTATGATGTTTAGTATCACTTTATGAGATATATGGTTGAATAAAAGAGTGCATTACTAGTGAAGGTAGGAATATAGAAGAATATTGCAGATTCATTAACATAACTTATCAACACTATGATGTAATCTTAGGATAGGAGAACAATGAACATTATTTCCTTGGATTATTAATCATGTACTCATATTCACCTATCCATCAGAAGAAAAATACAAGTGGGATAATTTTATTTATGTATCATATTCTTTGGTTGAATACCCCCACATATTGTTTATTGTGATTGGAGCGAGGGGAACATAGAAGGGTAGCAATCCCCTTGTGTCGAGGTCCAATGACATCACCCCAATTTTTTATTTTTTCTTATTGTGGCTTCTTCACCATTCTTGGTGGCTTTCAACACACAATTTTTAATTTTAATTATTTTTTGGTGCATGGTGGTTTAACCCATGATTTTGTAGTTTTAGTTAAGGAACTATGGTTGTACTATATACAAAGAAAATATATTAGTGTCTGATGAATGCCATGATATATATATATATTGTGCTATGATATTGTAAAGAATAACACATAGAAAAATATGTGTTTACTCAATTTGGGTTTGTAGAGTAAAATGTATGTGTTAATGTGTGTCGTTTTCATTGCATATTTTCTATTCCATTTAGAATATATTTTTAACAAAAAATTGCACAGGCTTTACACCTAAATCTACTAGACATAGAGGTTTTTCATGAGGAAAGGGTAAGTATGTCACTCATGCCTACAAATTTGGAATATAATGGCACAAAGCTTCTTAATAACCAAAGAATCACAATCACAAAATAAGTAATGAGACAAAGACTCATGTCTCACTATTAGGTGGGGAATCAAATCTGAGGTGATTTGTATTAATTCAACATCAACAGGGGGAACATTTATGTTTAGAAGTGTTAGTCAAACCTAAAAATAAGGCTATGAAAGAACTTGGAAATTGAAAGAGAGATTTCAAAACTAAATGCAAGGTTCAAGATAACCGTTATAATTCCACCATACATGGTGGGAGTATGTAAACTTTAGTGACAATGGGGGTGATATATAAGATAAAATTAAAGTGTCTCCCTCTTCCCAAACCATATGGGTTTCATGGTTACAAAATGGTCAATAATTCAATATGAAAAATAAATGCTTGTTAAGTTTAAATATTAGCAACCTTATTCACCAAGTATTATATAATGTGCCAGAGTTGGAAACATGTTATTTATTATTTAGAAGACTATGGGTATTTGAGACGAATGATGTATATGATGGTCGAGAGAATTCCTATGAAATCAATAAGGATGGGAAAAACTTTAGACTAGACCCAATGGTACAATAGAAGACAACAACAATGGATAGTAGTGAAGCTAGGTGTAATGGAAAAAAATGTCATCATGTAGTGATGTGTTCAACCAAATAATTTAGAATGGAATAAAGGAAAAAAAAAAATTATGCAACATGCCCCTCCCAAAATTACCTTATTTTACAACGCCTCCAAGTAAATTTGAAGAAAAACTCCACTATAACATTACCCAACCTCCAAGTTACAATTAAGGAAGTGGGGCATACAAGATGAAACCTTTCTTGTCTTCCTTAGGGGCTACAAATAATGCAGGAGCTAAACAACCACTGTAGGTGACCAATCCCTAATTTGAAAGATTTTTTCACTGATGTAGACCCACAACCACACCCTCAACATTGCTTCCATTTAGTTATGACGCTATAACCACACTCACAGGCTTGCCTCCATGTGATTATTGGTTATCATCTCTAGTCATGTGGCTATGGTTCTAGGATCTGAGTGACCTTTTAAGTTAATTTGCAGACCACTGCCTACAAATACTTGTAACTTTCTATAAGCATAAATAAGACGATAGAAATTCTAATGATTTAGAACTTGAATGAAAATTTGGCCTAACCCTACCTATCCATGGCATGCATTCCATCAAATTTATGAAAAACATAGAAGCTACAAGTCATGAATGAAAATATGACCTTAAATTTATGAACTTCATTTGGAAATCATAGAGGTCTAGTAGTCTCTCAAGTAACTGCAATAAGAGTCGTAGCTAGAGTACATCATAAACCATGCGTATAGCCAACATATAACTAGAATATTAACCATCATAGCACAACCATCAAATCATCATAATAATAAGTACAAGTCCTCATGAATCACAATAGGAAAATAAATCTAATTAACATATGAAAAATTCGACCAAGTCAGGCACTTCGATGTACCACGCAACCTTAGATTGAGCTTAGCCAAGTCTTTATTTCATCCAATCACCCCTTTTCCATATTCTAATCATAAAAGTGGAATATATGGGATAAAACAAGACATAAAAAATTAAGGGAATACATAGGGTAAACCACTTCCACCATCAGACTAACGTGATCTGACAAAAAATGGTCAAAATATCAGAAATCCAAAATGAGCTTGGATGCCTCAAAATTCCTTTGCCATACCTTGAGGAATTTCCATGTCTCAACCCACCTTTGAAATATTCCCCAAAAAAACATATCCACCCCCAAGTGTTGGGAATTTTCCTGATACCACCTCACTAGGTTCCAAAACCTTCTCGCAATACAAAGGTCAACCAAGAAATGAATACCATCAAACCATGTATATCAAGGAAATGGAAAGGAAAGCCTGAAACCATTGTGAAACTAGGAAAAACAGATGCCAATGACAACAAATGATCCAATAAACAAATGCATTAACCATGCATTCATACATCGGTCAGGAAATCACACATGCAACCTATTACGTGCACCATCTTCATGCTAAAGTTACTCATCCAACCTTTCTCCTTTCTTGTCTTTTTCTTGCCCTTTTACTTACTTTACCTTCGTTTGCTTTGTTGTCCAGGTTCTTATTATATTTCCTTTGCTACACCTACTACAAATACGGGAAAAAGAGTTCAATTCATTCTCAAGTACCTGTTTTATCATAGATATCTCTTCTTCACCATTTTCCTTCATTTCCCCCTAATTTCCCTTGGATGCAAATATGTGTCCCCTCACCTTCATTGTTTCCTATTTACATTTATTTCCATAACTAAATGCCAATTAATGCCTCTTTTCCTTTTCTAATGCCTTTTCTAATTTCGATAGCCAATAATAAACCAAAATATATGCCCACTATAATGTATGCCAACCATTAAACTTGGAATACATTTCCCATGACCTTGGTCTTATTTAGCCTTTATTACATGAACTTCTAATCTGAGGTTGTTACAAACCCATCCCCCTTAGGGGAACACCGTCCTCAGTGTTCTATGATAGTTATGACCAACAAAGTACAAAGAGAAAAGCATACTTCCTATGGAGCTTTATAACATATCTCGTTGTAGTATTTACAATGACCACTACTAAAAACATGACAAACATGAAAAACATACCACACACTGGATCTTTATAAAAAAAATTGTTATGATATTTATAGTAGCATCCACATATACTTAAGCACATTTTATTCGACCAAAAAGTAGTCATATTATCCAAGGGATCTGACTCGATGTAGTATACACAATAAAATACACATATATACATATGCAATTTTTCTTTAACCAACAAAAAAATGATACGATATATGGATCCACAACAAGGGAATCTAGAGGCTCACTTTTCCACCCTCAAGTTATACCATGGTTTGCCTCCTTCATAGGAAGTCCTGAATCCATAGTCAAAATCAAAGTCTGCATCAATTGTCCAACGCTACAATCCTTGCACTAGATGGTCCCTCAGCGAATGATTACCGGCTCATTGTTCGTAAGATCACTCCAAATGGTCTTATGATTCCTTTTGGCAATGTTAATGACCAAAAAAATTCATTCCCTAGCCTTCCCTTCTCTGCTACACAGTCCCTCAGGAAATCCAATCAATCGCTTCCATGCAATCACTCACCTTCCAAATTCCCCAACATCCCCTCCTCGGCTACACAGTCCCTTGGGTGATCCATACCTTAGCAAGGGTTCCTCATGTTAGAAGGTCCAGAAACCAAGGAACACCATTGTCTTAAAACCTTCATATCAATCATAGTATGTTTATGACAATCAATGGACACTATTGGCTACTAGTGTCCCACAAAGGCCCTTCTTCTAAAATTCTTTACCAACATACTACATGTCATTCCAATTCTTTTTTTTTTATTATCGCTAATTCTTGCAATCAGTTTCAACCACCGAAAATGAGAATTTCCCTACTTTCCTATACTAAACACATAATTTCCAATAGAATCAAAAGGAATTCAAATAAAATAAAATGGTACCACATTGGTGGCCCATCAATAAGGTACACTTGAAATTATGTTTACCTCCTATCACAGCAAGTCAAACTAACTCTTTGATGAAATCATCATGTATAAACATATCACATCTAGTTAGCTCAAAAGGAAACTGTCATAAATCAAAATCATAGATCGCATGCAACCATCATAAATCATAAATGACATGCATAATTTAAAACTAAAATAAAATATTGATGCTTATCCTTCAAATGGTTCTTCATATTTTCCTTTATTCTTTGTCCTTTTAGTGGACACACTGAAAAAGTTTCCAAACCTAGAAAGCACTCAATTCCTTCTCTTATCTGCAATCACACACACACATTGAATCAATTTCCAAACTCAGAAAGCACCCAATGCTTTCTCTTCTCTTCAACCTCATACACACACTAAATTGGTTGCAAAACCCAACAAGAACCCAATGCCTTCTCTTCTCTTCAATTTCATGCACACACATGATCAATTTCCAAACCCAAAAAGCACCGAGCACCTTCACTTATCTTTAAACAAATAAGGGAATCTAGAGACTATAGTACATCCTCCCTCATTATCAGTAATAAGGGAACCGAGAGACTAAACTTCCTATACACTCAATATCAGTAACAAAGCGATCCAAAGGCTAAACCACCTCAACACTCAATATCAGGAACAAGGGTATCTCGATTCTAAATTTCATAAAACCTCAATATTATTAATAAGGGCCCAAATCGTCCCATACATGTTTGTACCATCACATTGTACAACACATACACATACAAAGTGTATAACACAATACATACACCTACACCCTGTGTACAACCCAACACATACACCCACACCCAACGTAATACACAACATGTATACATACACACAATAAAATATAATGAATGCACATGTCAAAATACAATGACTACACAATATACATAACACAATGCCACATGTACTCAACACCAAATGTATAACATGTACACAAATTAGCACTGCACATCTAGAGACCACACTATCTCTACGAGGAAACCTTGCCTCTAGTGTCTTTCCATGCCTTATTTTTTTATGAAACAAGCTCAAGAAAAGATAGAAAAGATAGATCAACGCCTTAGAATTCAGCCTCTTCGAGGGAGCAACCTCCTTTACATTACATAAATGAACAATTCATGGATGATTCAAATGACAAAACCTCCTTTCTATATATAGGAGTCTAAGGAGTCACAATATAATCCAGCCGACAAAACAATAATAATATAAAGCCACAAAAATAACAATATAGGGATTCTATGGGGCACAATAATAACAATATGGGGGAAATAGGGGCACAACAATATTAATAAGGGGTATAACTACAATAGTAATGGGGTAATCACTAGTATTATATGGACCCAACATGCCCCTCTCCTTTAAAAAAGTGTTGTCCTCAACGCTTGAGTAGTTCTGGATACTTCTACATAAGATTCTCATCCTTCCATGTGGAATCTTCAGCGGATAAGTTCTTCCACTCGATAAGATACTCTGAAATTGATCGATTTCGTAGCTGTTGATTTCTTGTTTCTGTGACTCCTTCCGATTCCAATATAATTTTTCCTTCCTCGTCAAGTTCTGGCAATATTGTTTGAACTGGGATCTTGTCGCTTATAACCTTCTTTAAACATGAAACATGGAAAATTGGGTCCAATCGAGAAGCTGCAGGAAGCTCCAATTTGTATGCCATAGTACCAATCTTTTCCAACACCTTGTACGGACCATAATACTTCGGTGATAATTTATTATCCTTCTTAGCTCGCTTGAGGGACATTTTCTTATATGGTTGTAGCCGTAGGAATACCCAATCACCTACATCAAAACTTCTTTCACTGCGATGTTCATCTGCCTATTGTTTCATTCTATTCTGTGCCAACACAAGTTTATCCTTTAAGAGTTGGAGGACTTGTTGTTGATGTTCGATGTGATGTTCCACTGCCTGAACCTTAGAATTTTCTCTTGAATATGATGTGATGGATGATGGTTGATACCCATAAAGTGCCATAAATGGGGTCATTTTTGTTGCTGTATGGAAGGAAGTGCTATACCACCATTCAGCCAGAGGCAACCATTTGACCCATTGTGTCTGTTTATCAGATACAAAGCAACGAAGATATCCTTCCAAACATTTGCTTACTATCTCAGTTTTCCCATCAGATTGAGGATGATAAGATGAGCTATGAGCTAACTGAGTACGAAGATAAGAAAATAATTCTGTCCAAAAGTTTCCCGTGAAAATGGGATCTCTGTCACTTACAATAATCTTTGGGTTTCCATGTAGCTTTTGAATTGTTTCCATAAATGCAGTATAAACTATACTGGATTTAAATGGATTTGATAATGCACAAAAGTGTGCATACTTGGTAAGTCTGTCAACTACCACCATGATGACACTCTTTCCCTCAGACTTGGGTAAACCTGTGATAAAATCCATTGAAACCTCCTCCCAACGTTGGCTTGGAATGGATAAAGGTTGTAATAGACCCGGTGTCTTAATTGTTTCAACTTTATTTTGTTGGCAAACCAAACATTCCACAGCAAAGTTTTGAATATCTGATTTAAGGCCATCCCAAAAAAATTCCTTCTTAACCCTATGGTAAGTTTTTAAAAATCCTGAGTAACCTCCTAAGGGAGAAGTGTGCAATTCCATAAGAATCTTTTGTTTTAACTGGGAATTCTTACAGAGGTATAAGCGATCTTTGTACCGTAACGAATCATTTTTCCAGCTAAATGTATCAGACGTACTGGAATCTTGTTGTAACTTTCGAATAAGTGCCCACACTTCTTCGTCATTCATTCATTCCTTCCTTGCTTCGTTTATCCAATCTGGTTGGACAATAGAAATGGTGCACAACAATGCTTCCACATCCTCATCCTTTCTTGAGAGTGCATCTGCCACCACATTTTTCTTCCCTTTTTTGTAGATGATTTCAAAGTCATAACCCAACATCTTTGTGACCCACTTTTATTGCTCTTGAGAGGATAATCTTTGTTCTAAAAAGCATTTAAGCCTATCTTGATCCGTTTTTACCTTGAAGTGTCTTCCCATTAGGTAGGGTCGCCATTTCTTAAGTGCATGGAGTATTGCCAACATTTCCTTCTCATTAATAGCTTTGCTTAAAAACTTTCCCTTGATTGGATGACTTTCAAAAGCAATGGGTCTTTCATCTTGCATTAGAAAAGCACCAATTCAATTTCGTGAAGCATCACATTCCACAATAAAGGTTTTTGTGAAGTCCGGTGTAGCTAAGACCGGTGCTTGGCACATTACCTCTTTAAGATGTTCAAAGGCCTTTGTTTCTTCCGGAGTCCATGAAAATGCATCTTTCCTCAATAATGTTGTTAGAAGTGCTGTTATTCTCCCATAATTCTTAACAAACTTGCGATAATACCCTATCAACCCGAGAAATCCTCACAGATGCCTTATGGATGTGGGGATTTTCCATTCCTTAATGGCTTTAATTTTGCTAGGGTCTACCTTAACTCCTTCATGAGATACAATATGACCCATATATTCCACCTCCTGGAATCCAAGGAAACATTTGGATCTTTTTGCATATAATTGTTTCTCCTCCAATAGTTGTAGCACCCTATCAACATGTTCAACATGATCCTTCCAAGACTTGCTGTAGATTAGTATATCATCAAAAAATACTAACACAAATTTTCTAAGGAATGGTTTGAAAATTGAATTCATCAAACCTTGAAATGTTGAAGGTGCATTGGCAAGGCCAAAAGGCATGACCAAAAATTCATAATGATCCTTATGAGTTCTAAATGTTGTTTTCAGAATGTCTTCAGTATTCATTCTGATTTGATGATATCCTGAACGAAGATCCAACTTGGTGAAGTAAATTGATCCATGCAATTCATCTAGTAATTCATCAATGACAGGAATGGGGAACTTATCTTTAATAATGAGCTTGTTGAGCTCCCTATAATCCGGACACATGCGCCATGATCCATCCTTCTTATGCACCAATACTACTGGAGCAGAGAAAGAACTTTGACAAGGTTGAATTATACCAGCCTCTAGCATTTCTGCAACCATACGTTCAATTTCACTCTTTTGGACATAGGGATATATGTACGCCCTGATGTTTGGAGGAACACTTCCTGGAATCAGATGAATAGCATGATCATGATCATGCATAGGTGGGAGACCATTGGGAGTCTCAAATACCTTGGAATGATTGTCCAGGACCTTTTGGAGATTTGGAGAAATAGATGATTCCAATGTGGAAACGTCTAGCAAACATAATTGTGCAATTACACCTCTTTGCTCCTTTTTTAGAAGCTTTGTCATACCATTAGAGCTTATTATCCTTCCTGGTTTTCCTGCAACACCCCTTAATTCAACTTCCTTTCCTTCCATAGAAAATTTGATGAAAAGTTCTTGAAAATTAAAAGCTATTGTACCCAAGGATTGTAGCCATTGGACTCCTAGTACAACATCAGCACCTCCCATTGGAATGGAAAGCATTGGGCTAGTCAATACATATTCTCCCATGGATAGCTTGATATTATGGCACTTTCCAGAGAAATTTATTCTTCCTCCATTTTCAATCATCACTTGACACTCTGGTGCTGGATATAGGAAGCAATTTAATTCTTTTGCTACCTTACAAAGAATAAAATTGTGGGTGCTTCCTGAATCAATAACCACTATTACCTTTTTCTTCTTGATTTGTCCTTCTATCTTAATCGTTTGAGGAGTAGTAGTTCCCGCCAATGCATTACAAGATATGGTCAGATTTATTTGTTCTTCATCTAAGCTTTGTTCCTGGAGGATATCCTCTTCTTTTGACCTTTCTTGCTCCTTTTCTTCTTCCTCTTCACAATCTATGTAGAATAATTTCTTCTCAGCACACTTATGACCTTTAGTGTATTTGCTATCACAACTATAACAAAGCCCTTTTGCTCTTTTTTCTTCCAATTGTTGTGGTGTCAACCTTATAGGTTGTGGAAGACTAGGGACAACAACACTTCCGTCTTTATAGTTGTGAGTGGTATGCTTCCTGGTTGCCATAATTTTTCTTTCCATTTTTCTTGCTAACCTGAATGCCTTCTCTAATGAATCAGGTTCCCAAAGGCGAACATCATGTTGGATATTATCCTTTAAAGACCCTATGAACACATCAATCCTATGCTCCTCTGGAATATCTTTTACCCTTATATTCAATTTTTGGAATTGCTCAATGTGCTCCATTATTGAACCCTTTTGTTTGAGACTTATCAATTGGCCAAAAAAAGTGTTGCTTTTTGTATCCTCATAATGTGCTATCAATTCTTCCGTAAAAATTGCCCAAGTGATAAATTATTTACGAGAGCAAAGCCATTGATACCATACAAACTGATTTGGTTCCAAATATAAAGTTTCCATATGTACCTTTTGTGTGTTTTGCACATTATTGAGATCGAAGAATTGCTCCATCTGTAATATCCATGTGGCGGGATCCTTGCCATCAAACTTCCTCATATCGATTTTCTGAATATGGTGGGTCTTTGATCCAACATTAGACTCTATGGAATCATCATTAACATTTCTTTTGTTCACATCATGAGTTTCCTTTACAACCTTTTCACCATTAGTAAGTATTTCTTGCAGAAAATTTGTCAAATCTGTCTTCAAATCTGCCATGTCTCTCTTCAAATCTGTCTTTGAATCATGCATCTTAGCTTCCATGCCCTTTATCTTAGATTCCATGCCATTTATCTTAGATTCCACGCCATTTATCTTAGCTTCTGTTAGCTTTTGTGAGCGTGACATTTGTTGCACTTGTTCTTTTAAATTTGATATATCATGTAGCATTTCTTCCTCTTCCTCATGAGTCATGCTAGAGCTTTCAGGTTCCTTACTAGGTTTTTGTATTTTATTTCCTTGGGGCATCAGTTATCGATAATAATGCTTTACTATGCCCTTTGAATTCCTTCAAACCAAGCTTACGCAAAAATTTAAAGAAAACTACACACCTTTTTTCACTTTGTAGAAGCCTGATATTGAATCTGATGTACCTTTGTAAATTCAGATCCTCCAGTTCTGAAATTGCGACCTGTAGTAGCCTTATACGTCCTCTTTCTGATGCCACAAGTCTGACCCAAATTGGATTCTCCAAGGAAGAGTTATGCAAAATCTGCCACAATGACTTGATTATAGACTACTTCAGTAGAGCGAACTTGTACGACATGCCACAAGTCACTGTTTCAAGCTTTGGATCTGAAAAATGCATACAAGAAACTACAGTCCGTCCTCTTTCTATAAATTCTTACATAATTTCAATCTGATCCCCAGAGAGAAAGTTATGACGATTTTCCCTAGGTCACCTGTTTAGAATGTAATTCAGGAGTCTGCAAAAAGACCAAATTCATCAGATAATATCTCTGCAAATATAGCACAAAAAGCTTTGAAATTTGGACTCGAGGTTCAATGAGATTTCTTCTCAAATGGGTTTTTTCTTACAGCTTCTGAAACGTCGCAGAAAAAAGTTATAGCGAAAATGCCACGATGACTTGTTTGGAGCAGCGAAACCCTAGAATCCAAAGCTCTGATACCAAATGTTATGAAACCAGCTCAAGAAAAGATAGAAAAGATAGATCAACGCCCTAGAATTTAGCCTCTTCGAGGGAGAAAACTCCTTTACATTACATAAATGAACAATTCTTGGATGATTCAAATGACAAAACCTCCTTTCTATATATAGGAGTCTAAGGAGTCACAATATAATCCAGTCGACCTAACAATAATAATATAAAGCCACAAAAATAACAATAGAGGGATTCTATGGGGCACAGTAATAACAATATGGGGCCAATAGGGGCACAAAAATATTAATAAGGGGTATAGCTACAATAGTAATGGGGTAATCACTAGTATTATAGGGACCCAACATATTGTGTGACACAACAACCCAAATCCAGGATTTGTGGCTCTTTCTACTCTCTATGTTTGTCCCAACATGTCGTATATCACACTATTGTCGTTCATCTAATGCATCCAACAACATAGCCTATCCATAGCATAAACATAGGCATAGTATAAGCACATAATATCAATTCATATCCACATGATATTGAACTCATAGATTTTTCAGGCTTATTCTCCCCACTTTATTCCTCATAGCCAAGAACATTTTCATGCCATTCATATGCATACACAATCATTCTTCCACAATAATGATCCCTGGCGACCCTGTCAGACAATGATTCCCACAAACCCACACGCACACATATAAACCACCATAATCATGATCACAACATAATTAATCATAAGCTAAAGTTTAAGAGAACTCCCTTTATCTGTGCACAACATGCATCACCTTGAGAAAAATAGTTCCCAACATATCCAAGGCATATGATGCCTCAAATCCATTTACCTTATCTTTCTTAGTTACCTTTCCTATGAATGTACTGCCACTGACAGTTTCGTCCAATGGACCAAATCAATCCAATTGGATCAGATGTTCTTGCCTTCAGCTGCCCTTTTACATGCACTATGCTTCATTCTAGCATTACATTACCTGTTGGGTTTCATTCATCTCTCTTGAGATCCATTAACTTTCCTCTTCCACAAACCAATTCCCAAGACCCTCAACACATAAAATGAAATATCAAGAAATAGGAAAGAAGAAAAATCGTTTAAAACCAACAAAAATACGACACCATAAACAAAGTGGCATGGCCATGCACCAAACACAATCAAAACCACAAATCAAGTGCAACCAAATCAAAAAATACAAAAAAAAAAAAAATATGAACAAACACCATGACTCAACCGCATGATTCCCAGTGCTTCCAAAGGAAAGCTCAACAAGAGCCTTCTTCAAGATTTATGGAAGTATCTTTTTCCATGAAATTCCCTACATCGTACTACCATAAACACATAAATGTTACTGAATAGACAAAGAAAACAATATACCAGTTACATTACCTTGTTGTGCCAAGCACACTTCCTTGTAACTCAACATGAAAACATATAATTTCTCAAGGGATTCCAAATACTTAACAAATCAAACCATAACTAAAAAGAAACTATTAATTATACGAACCAATCAATTATTACTTTTTCATGTTAATACCAAGCATGTTTCCCTACAACTATTCACACATGTCAGTCACATGTTACAAAGATCAATACATCATTTCTATTAATTTGAAATCATTGCTTAACAACACTAACAAACATGCCATAATCAACTAGTGCCCACTTACACTGAAGTGCATATCAGTTGTCTCAAAATATTGTCTTAGTACAATTGTCTTAAAACAAGATCATTACTTCATGAAATCTTATAGACATATCCTCATATCTTTAAATTAATCAAATATTCAAACAACTTGTAAACATACCCCCTTACTGTCCATTGTCCACACTAAGGTATAAGGAGGAAACTACTATTATGGTCTGATCTCCAAATCTCTACTAAATTTAACCACACTTGCCAAAATTTGACTTCCATTTGATGTCAGGCTTGTAAGGGGAGTCATGTGAATTGTAGTCTACTACTCTACTCTTCACCCATGATCTTCTATTGCCTGCAAACATGCCATGTTAGGTAAACTAAAGAGACGACGTAATCAAACTCATACCTTAATGTATCTCAAGGGAGGGTATCACATCTACATAAATCAGTCTAGATTAGGACAATATGATACCAAAAATATATCGACTCATACCTGAATATCATAACAATAACCATCAACATAGGTCGATCCAAATTAGCACAATACATGTAAAATCAATATCTTAGCTGAAATGACTGTAATCATGATGCAAATAATAACAAGGTGACAGCCATGCATGACTATCTGACATGTGCATATGACCGCCCTAATCAACTAGCATATATCATGCATGTAACCACAACATAAATAAAATGATAGACATGCATTTAACCACAATTCTTATAACAACCATTAACCATCATGCGTGCATGCGAAACATAATACCTATATGATGACCTGATTTTAAATTGAGGTCTAGTGCTACAACCTCACTCTAATAATCCAGATCTCCTGTTCCATCTCATAACATACCAACAACATCATGATGACACAAACTGCATAATTACCACCATGACGCATGTTTTACTGACTACATACGAATAACCATATACATTTATCCCATCGAGTCCAATTTTTTTAACTTGGAAGCTCGAGTACCACTGTATAACATGTATGATGACCTCATTTTACCATGATGTCTAGTGCTGCAACCTCACACTAATAATCTACATCTCGCGCTCCATATCATAACATAAAAATGACACCATGATGACACAAACTTCATAATTACCACCACGATGCATGTTTTACTGAATACATATGCATAACCATATACATTTAGCCCATAGAGTCCAAATGTTTGAACTTGGAAGGTCGGATACCACTCTGTAGCATTCCCCTCCCACATTTACCCAATCTTACAAGCCCTCTGGGTAAATTTGAAGTGGAGTTCCACTATGATTACCTGACCTCCAGGTTCTAGTTAAGTAAGTGGAGCCTACCAAAAAAATCATTTATGACCTTCCTTATGGGCTACAGATCACCCATGAACTAAGGAACCACCTCAGGTGACCAATCCCTTACACGGAACCTTTTCTCACTAACATAGACCCAGAATCACACCCTCGACACTACTTCCATGTGGTTATGAGGCTATACCCAGACTCATATGCTTGCCTCCATGTGGTTATGGCCAAACAACTCTAAGTTATGTGCATGTCGTTATAGGATCTGAGCCACTTTTTAAGCTAGTCACCAAACCACTACAGATAATTTCCTATAACTTTCCAAAAGAATAAATAATATTATAATTTGAACAAGAACTTGACCCAACTCTGCCTAGAAATGACAACTATTTCATCAAACATATGAAAAAACATAGAAGATATAGTTCATGAATGCATATTTGATCTTAAATATCTGAACTTCATTTGGAAATCACTGAGAAGGTCTAATTCCCTCTCAAGTAGTTGCAACAACACTTGTTAGCCCACTCATTCATTAACCCTTCGTTAACTTATCAAAGCATAATAAGAGGCGTAGTTGGAGCACATCATAAGTCGTTCTTATAACCAACATATAACCAAAATATTAACCATGATAGAACAACCATCAAATCATCATAATAACAAGTAGACATGCTCATGAATCACAATAGGAAAATATATGTCATTAACATATGCCAAAGAAAACCAAGTGAGGGACTTCCACCTATGACCCGACCATAGATTGACTTGAAACAAGTTTTTGTTTTGACCAATCACACCCGTGTCATATTCCAAGCATGAATTTGGGATCTCATGGGATAAACAAATACATGAAAAACAAAGGGAATACAAAGGTTAAACCACCTCCACCCTCAAACCACTGTGATCTCACCAAAACTAGTTAAGAGATATCACAAAGCCATGATGAGCTTCGATGCATCAAAATTATTTGACCATACCTTGAGGAATTGTCCTATATCCACCCACATGTTGAGTGCTTCTCAAATAAAACCATATCCACCCTAAACCCTTGGGAATTTTCCTAATACCACCTCACCTAGTTCCAAAACCTTCCGGTAATCCAAAGGCTAGCCAAGAAATGAATCCCATCATAGCATGGCTATCTAGGAAATCCAAAGGTAAGGCAAAAACCATTGTAAAATCAAGAAAAAGCCCATGTTAATGATAGAAAATGAAACATTAAACAAATGCATGAACTATGGATTCATACGTCAGCTAGGAAATTACACATGCAACTTGTTACCTCCTCCAACTCCCTGCTAAAGTTGTTGATAGAACCTTTCTCCTTACTTTTCCTTGTCTTATCTTTTACTTCCTTTACATTCCTTTTCTTTCTTCTCCAATTTCTTGTTCTCTTTCATTTGCCACAACTTCTCCAAAGATGGGAAGAAGTTTTCAACTGATTTTGAGGTTCCTTTTTATCATTGAAGTTTCATTTTTCTTCATTTTCTTTCATTTTCTACCGTCCCTTGCATGAAAACTTGTGTCCCTTCAACTTCCATCTCTCCCATTTTCAATTATTTCCATAATTAAAAGTGAGTTAACGCCTCTTTTCCTTTGCTAAATCCTTTTCCCATTTCCATAGCCATCTATAAATGAAAATTGATCCCCACTATAATGTTTTCCCACCATTAAGCTTCGAATATGTGTCCCGTGGCCTTGGTGTTATTTTTCCTTTATTAACCTTTATTACATCAACTTTTAACCTAGGGTTGTTACATTTTTTTGTTAATAGTTCCAAAGAAGCTAAAATAAGATGAGAAAATTAGTTCCATTGCAATTAAGACTCAAAAATTGTTTGATGACTTTGCGGAGATTGTTATTGATGATATGCCAATATGAAGTCCTCCCATAAGAAATATTTCAGTTCAAATTAATTCAGTAAGCATCCTTACTAAAATATATATGCAGGAAGTAAATATGTAAATGGTAATATGAATGAATTACTTAGTAGATGGTTAACTCAAGCAAGAGTAAGTCCTTGTCTTGTCCTAACGATTGTGATGTTAAAAAAGAGTGGTGAATGGTTGGCGTGCATTGATTCATGATATGTTAATAATAATATAATCAAATATTGGTTTAGCTTACTAGGAATGGAAGACAATATATTTATTTAGTGGGACAAATCCTTTTCAAAGATATATTTAAAAGATTGATACAATCATGTTCAAATAAGGGAAGGTGATGAGAGTAACATAGAATTCAAGATGAAGGACATACTGTTGGATCATCTAGTTATTCTATTTGGATTAACCATGCCCCTAGTAGATTTATGAGATTAATGGATTAGGTATTGGAACATTTTCCAAGAAATTCTTAATTATGTACCTTGATCAAATTTTCATTTTCCACAAATCGAAGATAGAGTAGTAGGGGCATGTGAAGCATGTTTTAGAAAGGATAATTCAGAGAATCTACAAATTAACTTAAGGAAGTGCACTTTCTTGCGAGATTTTTCGGTATACATAGGCATTATAGTTTCCAAGGAGGTTTTAAGGTTAGATCCTAAAATGGAGAAATCCATTATGGATTTCCCAATTCATAGATGTAGATTTGATGTAAGTATTTTCCATGGTTTAATGAGTTTCTTATGAAAGTTTATTAGAATAATCACTAAGATTTGTTCACCACTCGGTAAGTCTATAAAGAAGGGAAATTTATACTAGACAACAAAAGAAGAAAAATATTTGAAACCTTAAAGATAAATGGAAAAAAATATTTAATGTTCACACTTCTATATTTTAGTAAGATATTTCAAGTAGATTGTCATACAACTAGTTAAACAATTGTGCCGAAATTGAGTTTAGATGGCATGTCAATAAAATTTTATAGTGTGAAAAATGCTAAGAAAATGTGTTGTATTTATGATCAAGAACTTTATGCCATTTTTTAAGCCTTGATGAAATGAATACATTATTTTCACTGAGGTAATAATTTTTTTTACATATCATAAGGCATTGCAATACATAAACAGTAAAGGGAACCTAATTAGAAGCATCTGAAATGGGTGGAATTCCTATCTAGTTACTCATTTGTTTTAAAATATAGGTATATAATTTTTAATCATGTTGTTAATGCATTAATATGAAGGGTCATGTTTTTAAATCCCATTCATGTTCATATTTTCAATTTGAACATCATGAAGGAGACCAATGTAGAAGGCATAAAACTTGCAAAGGTATGCAAAGTGTGTAAAGAACCATGGGGTACTAATAAGACACCATATGTGGATTTCCACATCTAAGAGGGAATCTTATTCAAGGAAATATATATTATGTACTACATGGAGTTCTTTATGATTTCTCATTTGAGAGCTATGTAGTTGATGTTTAGGTGGGAATTTGGGAATTGATAAGACAAAGGCATTGGTCGATGAAACATATTTCTGGATTCGAATCAATAAATATTTTAATATTGAGTGTTATACAGTTTGTGAATTTCCCAGTGAGTAAGCTAGAACATTAGGTTATATACTCATTTTTGTCTACTCACAAATCCAAGGGAAGACATAAGCATGATTTTATTTTTGGAGTGCCTAAGACATAGAGAGTTCACGACTTAATTTTGGTGGTTGTGGATAGGGGTTATATGCCATAATATTTCATTGCATTGAATAATACTAGTGATTTTGCATATTTCGTTGTGTTATTTTTCCAAGATATTGTAAGGTCGCACTAGTTACTTAGGAGTATCACAATAAATAGAGACATTCATTTATTATACATTTTTCATGGAAATTTTTGAATAATATGAGGTGTATGTTCTAGTATAGTTCATTGTATCACTCATAGATATATTGCTATATATGTATGGCTAACTAAAATAGTGGTAACTCGTGAGAAGTTTGAATGGAAACAAAACATGTCAATTAAAATTGGTTGTAGCTCAAGCTGAATTTGTTTATAGTAATCTAGTGAATATACACATTAATAAATGTTTGTTTTAGATACTATGTGGAAGGTATCCAAAGGGTGTTGTACATTTCTCAAATTATTGGAAAACGAAATCAAGTACATGAATAGGATTGATACAAGATTTTTAGGAAATTCTTTTGTAATGTCTACATGTTGGATTTACTGGAGGCCTCTGATAGTTCTCCAATATTTGATATTATAATTTATATAAATTTCATGAAGAAGAAGAATGTGATGAACCAAGTCAAATGTAAGAATGGAAAACATTCTTGTCAATCAATATTTATAAATAAATTTCATAATATTAACAGACATAGTTAACCTAAATTGGCAAGGTCAAAATCAATGGTTACCTTGAATGGGTCCAATGGTCAATAACATGTATTTTTCATATACAGAACTAGGTTTTAGTGCATAGAGTACTAGAGGTGTAATCATTGTTTGGAGGTCTAGAAGAAATGAGTCTTGTACATAAAATTATTGTATAGATTGGCCATGACCTTAAAAATATATTATTATTATTATTATTATTATTATAAACTTTTTCATGCATTAACTTTGAGGGTCATGTTGAATTTGTTAGTTTAAGAATCGCAAATGAGATATATGGAAGAGACATACATTTTTCCTTACATGCTCATACCTGGTATAAGTGCCATAAATGGTTACTTTAGAGAGGTAATTCCAGGTGGAAATATTCATTTTAAGGAACATTAGTATGGGATCAAACTTTCTATATTGATAGTATTTAAACATAATCATGAAGGTTGTATGGCTAGTGATCACAAAGATATGGATATGATCCAAAAATTTTTCTATTTGGATCTATGATAGACACACTGTAGGATCTACACAAGGATGAAATTTGAAGGAAAGGGTTACATTTCAATTTCAAGGGTTAATTTCACTTTTCCTTTTTAATATTAACAAGTTGAAATAAGCCATCCCTTTCATACGAAAATGGAAATTAAATTTTAACTCGAAAATAAACACCATCATTAGTAAAGTTCCAATAGAAAATTCTAAAACCTTGTAGGAGAGACTCTTGTCATTTTTTGAAATGAACAAGTAGATGAGGAAGTTGTTCTGAAGCTCATAATTATAGCCAAAAATATTAGAAACGTAGAGTTATCTACCTTTGAAGAGGAGGATGACATAATTAATAGCATTCAATTGGTTTCTTTTTCTAGATAGATACATTTCCCTTCTTTCTTTTTTTTATATGTTAATAACAACCTTGATACAATCCTAGATGTTGATATTTTTTATTTTATGGTCAAGCTGAAATTCTTCAAATAGTTTAAAGTTTTGTTGTTGTGTTATTGGTCTCAGTTTCCAAGTGGAAAACCAATAAGCATAAACTATGATGTATGGTTTTTTATGAATTAGTAATACAAATGTTTCCTAACTTAATAAAATCAAAATATATTTTAAAATTTCATTTATACTTCGCAAATCACACCTCTTATTGTGTCAAGTCTACAAACTAGATCGAAGCTCTAGGTACAATGGAACAAGTCGACATAAATGGAAGTGGTTCAACATTGGATCACTAGTATTACAATCAATAGGGAAACATATGGAAATAATTTAATAGAACTATTTACTTACACACTATACAAGAATCATACAGAGTAAATTCAATTGTTCTATTTATTTCTAATCTATATAGTAATCATATAGATGGAATTCAATAAGACTATTTACTCATTCATCTCCTATATATTATTCCCGAAATAAAACAAAATTTGTATACAATGAAACTATTATTCTTTATTATAAGTTTCTATAGGATACATAGTCCAATTGTTCAAAAAATTGTAATGAAAATAGCTTTCTTTGTTATAGGTTATTATAGCATAAACAGACCAATTGTTCAAATAATTACAATGATTTTTTTAAATATAATCAAATTATAGAATTATTTTATGGATATCAATGTAATGTCCATCAAAAGAGAAAACAACAATGATTTAAAACCTCCAACAATGCAATTTTCCATAAAAGAAATATAATCTTTTGCGATGAGAATTATAGGCCTAATGATTGGTGAACATGTCCATTATGATGCATACCACTATATGAAAATAGAATGGAGAAATTACATTGTTTTTGTGAACAAAAATAAATTCATAAATTGAATAATAATTATTCAATGTAAATATAACCTAAATTGAACCACATACGTTCAATTTTCTTGTATTCATATTAAAAGGTATAATCAGGGAATGAAAGTAGTATTCATAAATCCAATCAAGAAAAGTAAGTTGTATGCGCATGTAGGCAGACTAGGTAGTCAATGCAAGTAAGTGGAGTAGGTAGTAAGAACATCTACAAGTGAAGCCATGGAAGATTTGCAAGTATCATTCGTAAATATTACTAGCAAGAACAAGGGGAGTTGATTCCATTTGGAATTGCTTCTCCCTTGTGGGAAACAAAGGGATTCACCTATAACAAATCTTTTGATTTTTAATTACCATTGCAAATATACAGTTTAAATAAATAGTTGTACATGCATGCATGAGCTAATTAACAATACGATTCTATTATATAGAAAGGATAGCATTTATTTTTTTGGACTATCATGATATGGGGAAATTTTTTTAAAATTTCTCTGTAATAAGATTGCCTTTCAGATTAACACATTCTTGAGATTCGGTGGACATTTTGAACCAAGTAATGTGGTTCATCCTTAAGACAAAGGTGAAAAAATCCATTTTCATAGTTGTTTAAATAGAGGAGAAGCATCCTTGCCCGAAATTAGCTGTTATCAAATAGATATTATAAACTAGACATTATCAACTAGCCATTAGGGAAAGGTTGTTAAGAATTAGTTCATGGGATATAAAATTAATTAATTAATTAAATGTTTATTTACACATTCCATTAAATAATGTAAAAAAGGGATTTTAATATAATATAATAATAAGTTAATGCGATAATGTTTAATTATTAAATATTTCTATTCATTTTTAGGGTTATAAGCTAAATAGAGAAGGGAAGTAGTATTAATTTGTTAATTGATTTTATTTTTCAAAGAAAAACTGTAATATAATTAGTTATAAATATAATAAAGAATAATGATGAAATAATAATAAATTAAAATTAATAAAATAAAATGAAACTCAAAAATTTATTATACAATTAAAAAAGAGAGAATAAAATGAAAGGAGATAAGAGGGAAATGGAAAAAGAAATAAAATTACAAAATATAGGTGATATAAATGAAAACAGTCAAGAGGAAAGGGCAGAGATCCAACTTCTACTTAATTTCCAACCATCATCTTCGTTGAGATTGATCGCATATTTCTTAATCTCAATGGCTTGTCTTAACTTCCTATGATGGAAATGATCAACCCTGGCGATCACATGCATATCCTCATTGTAGCCATGGTGCTTAGATTTGGCTTCATGTTCATCTAAAGCAGAGCAACAAGAGAGACTATGTCAAATGCATGTTTCATGTTCTTGGATTCTTTGGTTTATCGATCGACTAGTTTCACCAATGTACATAACCCCACATGAGAAAGGAATTGAGTAAACCCATTCATAAACCAGATGACCGATAAACCAAAGAATCCAAGGACATGCAGTAGACATTAGACACAATCACCCTCGTTCCTCATTTTTATCAAAACATGAAGCAAAATATAAGAACCATGTCTACATTGAGGATACGCATGCCATCGGTAGGGTTGACCATTTCCATCATAGGAAGGTAAGAGAAGCCACTAAGATTGAGAAACATGTGATCAATCTCAATAGAGATGATGGTTGGAAGTTAAGCAGGAGTTGCATACCTGCACTTTACCTCTTGACTGATTTCATTTCTACACTCTATATCTTGTAATTTTTTTTTCCTTTTTTCATTTCTTTCTTATTTCCTTTCATTTTATTCCTATGTTTTTTTTTAATGTATAATAAATAGTTCTAGTTTAAGTTTATTTTTATTAATTTTATTTTATTATTATTTCTTCCTTATTCTTTATTATATTTATAATTAATTATATTACATTATTTCTTTGAATATAAAATTAATTCATAAGTTAATATTGCTTGCCTTCTCTATTTAGTTTATAACCTTGAAAATGAATAGAAATATTTAATAAATAAATTGTTGGTTGTGGAGCATGATTATTTTATTTAGTTACAAATATCACAACATTGGGCCATAGTTCGTAATGTGGCGACAACACCGCCTGTAAAATATACACTGCAAGGGGGTCCAGGGGGGCGACGGAAATTATTTGTAGCCCCACCCTAGCGGGGGATTGGGGGCAACGCCCTCGAAGCTATAAAATAGATGTGAAATTGCATTGTAAAATGTTGTAATTTCGTAGTCAATCTGGTTTGTTCATTAGGCAAAGATCTGATGGTAGAAGTTATGTTTACTTTAGGTTTTTTTTGCCTTAGAAGGCAACCCATCGCTATATATGAGGAAATTGTATGGCATCTATGTAGATTTGTATTCTGAGCGAGGAAGAGAGAGAAGGTTGAGAGCAGAGAGGGAATTACAGTGGATCTCTTGTAGGTTTTATCTCTTCATTTTGGTTGATAATATACAAGGAAGGATTGGCTGTTTCTCCGTGGACGTAGCCCAAATTGGGGGAACCATGTATATCTATGTCTCTCTTGTTTTATGCATTTTCTATGTTTATGTTTCTCCAATATATTTTCTGTGTTTCATTACTCTATAATATATAATTTTCTAACAATTGGTATCATATCCGAAGGTCTATTTGGCTGATAAACTCACAGGAAAGAAGGCTTCCTAGTTCGAGTGGGAGCAATGGTGGAAGATGGTAGGTTTAGGGTCGAAACATTTAATAGAAAAAACTACCAGTTATGGAAGATGTAGATGGAAGATTATCTGTATCAGAGAGCTTTGTACCTACCATTGAGTGGAAAGACACAGAAGCCGACGAATATGATTGACACTTAATGAGATATTCCCAACAGAAAGGCACTTGGAACAATACGGTTGTGCCTAGCAGTGTCGGTATCCTTTAATATTTCAAAGGAAACGATAACATAGGGTTTAATGTCAGAATTGGAAAAACTCTATGAAAAACACATGGCCTTAAATAAGGTATTTCTTATGAAGCATTTATTTACTAAGAATATTTCAGAAGGTGGATCTATTGCTGATCATTTAAATGAATTTAATATAGTTACCAGCCAGTTAAGTTCTGTAGGGGTAACTTTATATGATGAAGTTAGGGATCTATTATTTATGTGCTCATTGCCAGAAAGTTGGAATGGTCTAGTTATGAACAATAGTAGCTCTGTCTCTAGATCTAGTACTTTAAAGTTTATTGATGTTGTCGGTGCAATCCCTAGTGAGGAAATGCGATGGAAAAGCTTTGGTGAGATATCAGGTAATGCTTTGACTGAAGAGACTAGGGGAAGAAAAATGGAAAGAGGAAAGAGTCAAGGATATCCCAGTAAGTCAAGAAAAAAAATTCAAGTCCAGATCGGGGATAATGTGCTAGAAATGTAGGAAAAAAGACACCTGAAGAAAGATTACAAGTCTCAGAAGGGAAAATAAGGAGGCGTGCAACATGAAAACAATCATGAAGCAAATGTCACAGCTGATGTGTGCAAGATGCTTTGATTTTTTTCATTAGAAAATATTATCGATGCCTGGGTGGTAGATGCAGGGGCCTCATTCCGTGCCATACCTGATAGGAAACATTTTCATGATTATGTTCAAAGAAATTTTGGACAGGTTCAATTGGGTGATGATAAACCCTGTAAAAACATTGGAATGGATACAGTTTTCATAAACAAACATAATGGAAATCAATGGCCGCTGAAAGAGGTAAGGCATGTTCCATATCTAAAGAAAAATCTGATTTCAATAGGGCAGTTGAGAGATGAACATTTTGTAACTACTTTTACAGATAAAACCTGGAAGGTCACTATAGCAGCCCTGTTAATAGAAAAATGAGAAAAGGTTGGTACATTTTATTTATGTAATGGTATTTCTAATTTTGCTAATGCTTTAACCTCTATAGGAAAGGATATGAAATTGTGGCATCATAGGCTCGGGCACATGAGTGATAAGGTGATGCAAATTCTTCACTCAAGAAATTTGTTGCTATGTTTGAAGCATGTTGATTTAAAATTTTGTGAGAATTGTGTTTATGGAAAACAGAAGAGAGTCAAATTCCTCACAGTTGGGAAAGAAAAGAAGAGTGAAAAATTAGAGATTGTGAATACAAATGTATGGGGACCTGCTCAAGTATCATCTGTCAGTGGCTCTCATTAGTATGTTACTTTTAATGATGATGCAACCCAAAAAACTTAGAGTTATTGTATTGAAAATAAATCTGATGTATTTGATACTTTCAAGAAATGGAAAGCTTTGGTTGAAATGAGATAGGAAAAAGGTTGAAGTGTTTCAGATCAGACAATGGAGGTGAATATTGCAGCAAACAGTTTGATAGGTATTATTCTAAGAATGGAATTCGCAGAGAGAAGACAGTTCAACGAACACCACAAGAAAATGGTGTGTGAGAAAGGATGAACATGACAATCATGGAGCGTGCAAGGTGCATGAGTTTTCATGTAGGATTGCCTTTACAATTTTCGGTACATGTTGTAGATATTGTTGTTTATCTAATAAACAGAGGGCCTTCATGTTCCTTGGATGGTGTTGTTCTAGAGGAGGCATGGACCGGTAAAAAGGTAAACTACTCATTTTAAAGACTTTTGGTTGTGAAGCCTTTATCCACATTAAAAAAAAAATAGAACAAAGCTTGAGGCAAAATCAAAGAAATGTACCATTGTTGGATATGGTGTTAATGATTTTTCTTATCGCTTTTATGATTATGAAAAAAAAAGAATCATTAGGAGTAGAGATGTCATATTCAATGAAAAGGTTTTGCAAAAGGATCAGATTCATGAAAAGAAACAGGAAAAAGAAAACATAGAATACACAGTGCTTGATGAGATCACAAAACAAGTGAAGTTGCCTGTAAATCATAATGATCAACAAACAGAACAACAATAGAAGCCACAACAACAACAAGCACCTCAAACACCTAAAAGTGGTGTTAGAAGATCTACCAAGATAAGTAAACCGCTTGAACGATACTCTCCTTCATTATATTATGTATTGTTAACTGATTCTAGAGAGCCTGAATGTTCTGAAGAAGCAGTGTCGGTAGAAACCAGGAAGAAATGGGAGAAAGCCATGAAAAAATAGATGGACTCCTTAGCACATAACCCAAATTAGGACTTAGTTAGGTTGCCTGCAGGTAAAACATCATTGCAGAATGAATGGGTTTACAGGTTGAAGGAAGAAGATGGAGGTAGAAAAGGTATAAAGGTAGACTTGTGGTGAAGGGTTTGCACCGAGAAATGGTATATACTTCGATGATATATTGTCGCTTGTTGTTAAAATGACTTCAGTTAGAAATATTTTAAGTCTATTAGCAGCTGAATATTTGCACCTTGAGTAGTTAGATGTAAAGACATGCTTTTTCCATGGGGATTTGGAGGAAGAGATATATATGCAGCAACTACAAAGATATGAGGTAAAATAGAAGGAGAAACTAGTGTGTAGGTTGAAGAAGAGCTTGTATGACTTAAAACAGGCTCCAAGGCAGTGGTATCTAAAATTTTACAGGTTTATGTCTGAACAAGGTTATACTAGATGTCACTCTGATCATTATGTTTATCTCAAAAGGAAAAACGATGAAAGATATATTATATTGTTATTGTATGTAGATGACATGCTTGTTGCAGGTTCTAACATGCATGAAATAAATGTGCTCAAAAGGAAATTGGAAAACTGATTTGCAATGAATGATTTGGGTGCTACAAAAGAAATCCTCAGTATGAGAATAACTAGAGACATGAAGAATTGCAAATTAACATTGTCTCAGAGTGAGTACATACAAAAGGTGTTGAAAAGGTTTAATATCTAGAATCAAAAAATAGTTACTATACCTTTTGTGAGCCATTTAAAACAAAGGAAGGAAATGTGTCCCAAGACTCAGGAAGAAATGCATTATATGTCTAAAGTTCCATATGCATCAACAATTGGAAGCTTAATGTATGCAATAGTCTGCACACTGCCTACTATTTCACATGCAATGGGAGTTGTAAGAAGGTACATTAATAATCTAGGAAAAGAACATTGGATGGCAATGAAGTGGATTCTTAGGTCTTTAAGAGGTACCACAAATCAAGCATTATGCTTTCGTGGTTCAAACATTGCTCTACATGGATATGTTGATGCAGATATGGTGGGTGATAGAGATAACAGGAGGAGCACCACAGGGTATGTGTTTACTATAGGTGGACCATCTATTAGTTGGGTCCCAAAACTGCAAAGTTTTGTTTCACTCTCAACAACAGAATAAGAGTATGTTGTTGCTACAAAGGACAATAAAGAAATGATTTGATTACAAAGGTTTTTGGATTAATTAGGTAAGAAGCAGGAGTTGGGTAGGTTATACAGTGACAGTCAAAGTGCCATACATCTTGCAAAGAACTCTGGATTTCATTCCAAGACTAAACATATACAGCTCAAGTACCATTCCATACGGTCGGCATTGGAAGATGGACAGTTGAAGATGGAAAGATTCGCAATAGCCACAATACTACAAATATGTTAACAAAAGTTGTATCTAGGGAGAAACTAAGATTCTACTTAGTTTCAATTGGTATTCAACTATGATGAAGAAGATGAGAAACAGACAGGTCCAAAGTGTAGTCATTGTCCAACAAATGAAGCAACAGTGGAGTTGCTATAATCAGTCTCTAGTTGTTGGGTGTGGAGCCTGATTATCTTATGTATTTAGAGGTATTGCCACATTGGACCCCAGTTCATAATGTGGCACAATGCCGCTCATAAAATATACGCTGCAAGGGGGGTCCAGGAAGGAGCGGCTACGATCTTTGATAGCCCCACTGATGGGGGATCGGGGGCAATGCCCCGGAAGGCAAAAAATAGATGTAAAATTGCCTTGTAAAATGTGGTAATTTCGTATTCAATCTGGGCCGTTCATTAGGCGAAGATATGACTATAGAAGTTATGTTTAATTTAGGTTTTTTTCCCTAGAAGGCAACCCCTCACTATATATGAGGGAATTTTATTATGTCTATGTAGATATGTATTTTGAGTGAGGAAGAGAGAGGAGATTGAGAGTGAAGAGGGAATTACTTTGGATCTGTTGTAGGTTGTATCTCTTCATTTTGTTGGATAATATAAAAGGAAGGACTAGTTGTTTCTTCGTGGACATAGCCCAAATTGGGTGAACCACGTATATCTATGTCTCTCTTGTTTTATGTGTTTTATATGCTTATGTTTCTACAACATATTTTATGTGTTTCATTGCTCTGTAATATATAATTCTCTAACATAAATATTATGCCATTAATTTGTTATTATATTATATTATAGTTCCTTTCTTAATTTAGTTTATTGAATATGTAAATAAATATTTAATTAAATAATTAATTTTATATCCCATCAACTAATTCTTAACAACCTTTCCCCAACAGCTAGCTCATAACGGCTAGTTTAGAACGACTATTCCATAATGGCTAATTCCAGGCAAGGATGGTTCTGTGTTATTTAAACAATTGTGAAGATTTCTTTTTTCACCTTTGTACTAAGGGTAAACGACATTAGTTGGTTATAAATGTAGACCACATCTAAAGAATGTGATTAATCCAAAAGACAATCTTATTATCAATATGTATCACAAAAGTCTAAGATCTAACATTTCTTTTTAATTTTCATTGTCTATAGAAAGTGACTACTAAACAAAATACCATAAAAATAATGAAAAGCATTATGTATTATGAAAATTTTCCTTATCTTTCAATTCAAACATTTATAAATAATTTTCACCTAAAATTGGACAAGTAATTTTTTATCGTAATCTTCATTCACATGGAAAATAATTTTATGCCCTTCTATAACACTTTATAGAACTATTGAAGGGAAGTGAATTCTTTAATTTTGAACACTGGGAATCATCTACACCCATATGGTATTCTATTCTACGTCCACACTAAACAATAGGTGAACTAGACAAACAAATTCAATAGAAATTGCATGTGAATTCGGTGTTCTTCCGGTGTCCCTAGAAAAACATTTTGAAGTAAGGTTCAATGTTCCTCTTTTATTCAATTAAATGTTTGTATTTGAAAGTAATTTTTTATTGGTGTCTAATTCCATGAGCATCAATCCCTTTTATTATTAATGGTAGTTATTTTTTTTTTTGGATGAACAAATTTCACTGATCGGTTGGAATCAGGGAATAAGAGTATGTTGTGTGAAAAGACACATTTATGTATAAAACACGTTTGTGTTTTATTGAATTATTTCATACTTATATTTCTAAAATGATAATTACCTTTAGATGTGATCCATAAAGTACAATCGGTATTCCACTCGATAGTTCGTGACAATAAATGTGATAAAATTATATTTAAAAATTTGGATTCTACACTATTACAATTTTATTTCTCTTGACGTTTTTGGATATGTAGATTGTTGTTAATTCCATATGCATGTAAATTAAAATTATGTAGAAAATAGATAAAAGTAAAATTAAAAACTCACAAACCCTAATTTTACTCAAGGTATGACCTAGGAAACCCCTTTAGTAGAAAACCTAGCTAGAAGGTGAGATCGTGGCTGTGAATACAAAGAAGTATGATCTATGGCACATGGGCTTCTACAACGAAAAAGTCCTCTTTGTGTTATTTATATTCTATCCCTTTTAGATATTTTTTCTCATCTATGGAATAAATTCACTTGAAATAATGAAACTCCTTTTCCTCTTAGTGGTCTGGTTATAACATAGTATGATAGCCTACTAGTGGTTAGGTTTGACTACCTAAACTCTTACCTAGAGTTACAATATAGAGTCTTCTTCATCATAATAACATGGATAAACTCCTCTCCATGAATAATGTGGGATAACGTGGAATCATCTATTGTGATACCCCTCATCTCACTCAACTCATGTAAATTCATAACATAATTTAACACACTCTTTAAGCAGAATTCAACATATCCTTTCAACATTGTTAAATGGAATCTAAAAGTTATTTAATGGGAATAAAATAATGACAAATAAAGTTTATGTGCAACCATTTTAACACAACATGAGTTCTTGGATTGGTTGTTTTTTTAGCAAAAGGAGGAGGGACAGGACACCACTGCCCCTCCGAGCCAATTAAGCAATCGACATGGTAGCACACTCCCACAAGGGAATGAATGTCCTCCTCGACATTAAAATCTCACCAGATGTAAAAATTATGCTAGAATCGTGATCCCAATAGCATGCATCAAAGACACCTTGTAACAAATATCCCATTTTACGCAGAAAAAGGTATGTAAATTTCCTAGGAATTTGACATAGGGAATTTCATTTTTCTTATAAGGTAATATCTTTCAAAATTACACATTCCGTAATTTTTTATGGTGATTACTTACGCTACCCAATCATGCGCTAACTACCTTTTAGATGTAACATTTGTTCTTCCTTTTCTATTATGCTCCCATGAAATTCATTATAAAATGTTTCTACATACCTTCCCTACTCTTGGTATCTTTTTTCAAGTTTGGGACTATAGTCAAATCCTGGTGTACAAAGACTTGAGTTTCCCTTTTTCCTCAACCCTTAAGTCCAAGAATGTCTTTTATTATTATAGGTACATGTTCCTTTTATTCATTTCAATATATATACATATACACACACACACACACATACACACACATTGATATAATTATAGGTCACGTATATATAATTGTAGGGCTTACCTCTTGACCTCCACGCATATATTATCCACTTACATTATTAAAATGGCATGTAATTATTAGCTTTCAAAGGTGGTACATATCATGCACACAAAATATATATTCATAAACATTGTTATGAGGGTTCCTTTGGATTATTTTTCATTCACCAAAATGTTTTATAAGGCACAACTTGTATACTTTATATTCATATGTCAATAATCCTAGGCCCATCATTCCACAATGGCTACAACATAGGATTTTGTCACTTGGTGATGGTTTGTGGCTTTGGGCCCACATTGTATGCATGGAACCTTATCCAACTAGTGGACTCAATGATGAGGACCCAATATTGGCTGATCAAAGATGGTGGTTAATTAGGTTAAAATTAGGGTAACTACCCTACCATGCTCCATTTTTTTGGTCCCATTGCGATGTTACTCCTATTGTGAATTGAGCTTTGTAGCCTTAGTTCAAACCCTACTACAACCAAAACAATTTCACCTCCTTTATTGAAGGAAATATCATCATATTTTTGCTGGCTTCACTTGGATAAATTGTCTAGGTATAAATAAAATTACATGCATTGTTATGATGTTACTCATTTGAATTCTTGGTAATTTTCATAGGAAATTGTTGTTCTCTTTTTGGTTATGATTTGGAGTTAAATTTCTCCACACGTCATCCAAAAGTTTACACTCTAACTAATGCTTAGTTTTTTGTGCGGGTATCCTAACTCTGAGCTTAGGTTTTTCTACTCACATCATCAAACTTTTATAAGGAATTTTCGTTTAGTTTTGTCCATTATAGGAGGGTTTATCCTGGTTAGTTTCCCCGTGGTGAGTTTACCAGAACACTAACCTCAATGTTTTCCTTTTCAAGGATTTTATTTTAATCTTCATCTAGATTTTCATTTGAGGACTAAATAGTCCTTTTCCCTTGCAATAATATGGTGAATATACTTTGTTATCCACACGTATATTTATTTGGACCCTTTGTTATTAGTTTCTTTACTTTTGATGATTTTGTTTTAGATATTTGGAGCAACTATTGTCTTTGTTCAGTTTATTGTAGATATGAATTAGTGGAAAACATATTTTTTACTAAACACTTGTTGGAAGTGTCTAGGGTTTTGTTTCCTCCTTTCTCATTCTATCAATGGCTACATGTATTTATTAAATCTTTTACCTCTTTGCAAGGAATTTTGCATTGTGGTGGCCTTCTAGCTTGTTCTTGGCTAGATTTAATTTTATGTTACGGTTTTATTACGAAGAAAAGGTTCTGTGTTGGCCATAGATTACTTTCTGTTAGCCTAGATATATTTTTAATATTACTAATGGAACGGTCCATTTCTTATAAATAATTTGTTTCACATGTCCTATTTTGTGTTATTATTTGTATGAGAGTTTATCCTCCCTTTGAGGGTTTCTATTTCCATATTGTATTTCAATCATTTTACGCTCAAATGAGGATTACATGTTCGCGGTTGTAATTTTTCAAAGCAATAATTAAATATGATTTTCTAATTGTATTGTGAATGTTATTTTAACATGTTTACTTTGGGAAGTTACTTATTTTGGTTAAAGGAAACAAGTGCCTCGGTATTTAGCAATAATTGATAGTACAATATATGCTTTCCTTTTCATTTAGTAGTGCATATTGTAGCTTTCTAGAATTTCAATAGAAAAAATTACCTTTACTAGTTATACTTAGTTCTTGTAGCTAACACACACAAATATGCTATTTTTTCTAAATATTTCCATATGTGTTATATCAGTTCATTTCTAGCATGCAAATATTATGTTCACTGGTTATACTTAGTTCTTGTAGCTAACAAACACACACAAATATGCTATATTTTTTTAAATATTTCCATATGTGTTATATCAGTTCATTTCTAGGATGAAAATATTATAGTTTTAGTTTAAATGATAACAACTATGCCAGAAACCTAGTGGACCCCTGTAATGGGGGACCACCCCTATAATGGGGTATCACCTCTCGTCTTTTGAGCCCTATTCCTTCTTTTGTCCAATATTATCTATGCTTGTGCTTAAGAATAAGGTATTGTTCTTAATAGGCATGTGCTAACATAGGAATAGGCACATGCTTTATTTCCTTAATATTATAACACACACACACACACACACACACACATGTACATATTTATAGACAATCTAATTTACTACTTTTATAACACATATTCTAATTTGATGAGTGTGTAAATAATGTCTTTTCTAGCTAGGACCAACTTTGAGCGAGGAATTATCTTGAAATTCATTTGACCCTGTCTTCACCTTAATCATGTTGTTTCCACTCAAAAAATGCCAAGAGGAATTTCTGCGTCATTTCCTTGCTACATCCTACAATAAGGAATGTTTGTACCTTGGAATTGAGCACCCTCCCTTACCCACAACAAATAAATATAACCACACAAGCATGTGCATATACATACATATACATTTACGCTTATTGGTCATCTAACAATATAATTTTCATGTAAAAATTTATTATTCACTAACCATTTAATTTTAAAGTAACAAGTTGTTCTTAAAATAATCTAATTAATTAGATTGTTATTATTTATAATATAAATAATTCATAAACATATCTAAATTCTTCAAAGAAATAGGTTAAAGGTTTTCACATTCCTCCCAACCGTTAATCAACTTTCTCTATTAGTTCCCCCCGAACTCTGCTCCTCTTTGTAAGGAAACAAAACATAAATCCTTTTAAAATTCGCCTCCTCAACCTTTTAGAAGTGTCTTGCTAAATTTCTTGGTTGAAAGCCATTATTTCTCTCCCATTGGTATTCTTTTCAAAATAAATTGCCTTTATCTCCCATAGTTCTCTTAAACAAGTTCCACCTCATGACATTTATATCTAGTCATGGAATGTTTTTTGGTGGTGTGTATGTGCCCATTATTCTCATAAATAATTGCAAAAGGAAGATTTTTCTTATTTTTGTTTGTGCCCCTTCTAGGCATAAATGTTTTCAACTGTTCTTTATAGTTAGAAATTAATCTTGCATGTAAACCTTTAACATATTTCTAAAAATGTTAACATAATAACAATAATTTATTATTTTATTTAAAAAATAAATATTTACATCAACACCTTAGGTCATTTATCCCTCTTTATCATTTTGTCCATATTTTTAATGTAAAATTCATATAGTAAATCGTGTCATTTATCCCTATTTACATTTCGCCCATATTTTTAATTTAAAATTCATATAGAAAATTTCCAGGTGTATCACACGCATTACGATATAGTTTCACTTCCACGATGGTCCCATCCCAATGTTAGAAATGGAATGCACTCCCTTGCGTATAAACTTGGCCTCCCTTATGGTGTCAGCTCATATTCTCTCCACTGCTCGCCACACTGCCTTGTCGTATGTATATCCATTAATATTTTTTAGCGCCTTCCTTAGAGAACTTCGACAATATCTCCTTAGTGAATCTCAGTCATACCCAATCATAATAATTTTCCTTGTCAATGGTAAATGCAAATTTAGTTGCAATATTCTATAGTCTTAGTGCTACTTGGATATTTTCAATATAAATATTTAGTTTCCATGATTGGTCATGTTGTTTCCATCCTCCCGGCATGTAGAGTAGAATTATAGGTTAGAAATGAGAGGTAATAGAAAGTTTGTCACCTCATCCCATGGAAATTATTTATTAGTTACACTCCTTAGTTCAACATTCAGAGGTTCTCATAAATTTTGTCCCTCATGTTTCATCAATGTGCTCAACATTGTTATCCATTCCTTGCTCTTTGGGCAGTCTCCAACCCTTAATTTTTATTTTCATTTTTCCCTCCTCTACTATTCTCCTTCTCTTATCTATTCCTTATCCTGTAGTATATTTACCCTTAGTCACCCTCCTTGGTCATCTTGTTTTATGCTCTCATCCTTCTCTATGCTTTCCTTATTCACCCATGGTTGGCTACCATCTTTTCTTCTCCCCCTATGTTGAATTGTAATGCATTCCTCATTATGTATCCTCCCCCCTTTCTTCAATGCTCCCCTTTCCCAAATTCAATGCCCACCTATTTTCATTCTCCTCTATCCTTCTCTACATGAGTGCCTACATCAAGTTACCAAAGAGAGGAATAATTTCAAACCTTTTATTCTTTGTAGAGTAAAATTTCGATAATAAAATGTACACGAGGGGATTAGAGACAAACCTTAGTGATACAAACCCTGTGCCATGCATACCAGTATCCTGAAGTAAGTGTTTAACCAAGACCTTATGACCTAGAAACAAAATCAGTTATAGTTTACTTGAGAACATTAAAATCTAGAGATTAATGAAGAAGATGTTAGAAATATTTAGGAAATTTAATTTTCATGGAGGGACAGAGAGTTATGACTCTCACGATGCTACTTTCATGCAGCTATCTTTGCGCACCGTGGAGGTGATTTCATGCAGCTATCTTCACGCACCGCAGAGTTGATTTCATACATCTTCCTTCACATGCCACATAGATATCTCAGAGACTAATGAATAATATTCACTCACGGAAAAAGTAACAAAGTAGGTTTGGAGCAACACACTAAAAACTTAGTATTGATTTATTAAAAATGAAAATACTTACATGAGACTGCAACTCATTCACCAAGTAAAACAAAGGTTTTATGGTGATTTACACTCACGTGGAATAACACACAGTAAAACAGAGTAATTTTTGTTTTCACGTGCCCACCAAAATTTTCTACACCATTTTCTCCCGAGAGACTTGCACTCTATTTTTCTCTAACCTCTTACTCTCTAACCTATCAAAATTAATTTTACATTCATATTTAACTCAAATGCAATTTTACATTTAATTCATGACATACTAAAGTAAATAATATGATGTTGTTGTTGAGTGTACATAGAATCACGTAGGCCGTGTTTGTGGAGTGTGGGAAATAGTCGTTGAATGAATGCTTGCCCATATCTATTCACCAAACTACATTAGATGCTTTAAATTCCTTGTTTCATTTCAAAATGGTTTGCGCCTACCATTAGTCTTTGCATCTTCAAAAAGAGAGGCAACCTGGAAAAATATGTCTGAAAAGTATGGCTGTTGTCAGGCTGTTTATTGTGGTGGTTGGAATTATTATTTCCAACACTCCTCCTTAATCACAATTGCCGCTATTGAAAATTACCGAACAGTTTCTGAGATAAAAAAATCTCTCACCTGCTAATGGCTTTGTGAAAATATCAGCAAATTGTTCTTATGACCTGCATTGTTGCAACACAATCTCATCATTGTTAATCAACTCTCTAACAAAATTATATTTAGCATGAATATTCTTCGTCCTCTTTTGGAAGACAAAATTATTTGACAATGTAATTGATGAGGTGTTGTCACGGAAAATATTTGTTGCTCCCTCTTGTTCATGACGAAGATCACTCAACGACCTTCTCATCCAAATTGCCTGACATGCTACTGTTGTTTTTGTGACATATTCAGCTCCTACCGTTGACAGTGACACAATTCCTTTCTTCTTGGAGGCCCATGAAATGGTTCAGGAACCCAAATGAAAAACATATCCTGACATGCTCTTTCTGTCATCGATAGTACCTGCCCAATCATTGTCAGTGTAACCAACAAGCTTGAAATCACATGTTGTTGTGTACAAAATGCCATACTGTTTTGACTCATTGACATACCTCATAATCATTTTTGATGCTTTTCAATGTGTCTCCTTGGGTGTCTCCATGATACTTGACACCAAACATACTGAATGCATTATATTCGGCCTAGTGGCGAACAAATAAGCCAAGATTTCTATCATGATTTCGTATAATGTTAGATTGACATTGCTACTGCAATATTCTTTCCTCAACTTCAACCCTATGACAGTTGGAGTTGGTGCAGACTTGTTGTCTCCATTTTAAACCTCTCAAAAAATTTTGCCACATACTTTTCTTGAGAGATAAAAATGCCATTTTTTCTTTGCTTCACTTCTATTCCCAAAAAAAACTTAACAATACCAAGTCAGTCATTTCAAATTCACTCTTCATGGCTGGTTTGAAATCAACGATGAGGAAATCATCACTGTTTGTAAAAATCAAATCATCTACATATAAGACGACAATGAGAATCTTATCTTTGCTCTCTTTGATGTAGAGAGTAGGCACTCCATCACATTTTTCGAAACCATTATCTAACACGTAGGCATATATTTTATTGTACCATGCATGCAGTGTTTGCTTTAATCCATAAAGAGCTTTCCTCAATTGATACACTTTCTCTTCTTGGCGTTCAACCTCATAACCAGGTGGTTTTGCAACATAAGCTTCCTCTTTTAGTACTCCATTCAATAACACTGATTTTATGTCCATCTGATACACTATTCATTTATGTTGCATGATAATCGCCACAACTATGCGCACTATCTCCATCTGCACGACTGGCATGAACGTCTCTATGTAATCTCTTCCATACTGCTGCTTTTATCCTTTGGCAACTAGTCTTACTTTGTCCCTTTCAATCTCTCCCTCAATTTTGCTTTTGGTCTTATAGACTCACTTCACTCCAATGACATGTTTTCCTTTCGTAAGGCTTAATAAATCCCATGTGTCATTCCTTTCTATTGCTTATATTTCTTCCTCCATTGCCACAACCCATTTTTCTTCCTTGACTGCATCTTCAAACTGGATTGGGTCATCTACATCACAAAATAATGCAAATAAGGAATCCAAACCAGCGCTACTATCAACTTCATATTGCTCATAAATTTCATTTAAATTTCTGAATTTTGGTCCTCTTGTGCTTGCTGAAGATGGGCTTGACATGTCACTTGGTGTTGCTCTTTGAGTTGTTCTTGGAGAAGAACTTCCTTGGCTGCGCAAAATTGTCCTATTATTTGTTGATGGTGTTGCTTGCTGCCTACTTTGCTGTGCTTGAATAGGAGTAGAGGGATTCATTGTTGAGAAATTACTTGATGTTGTTAATTCCTCTCTATCCTCATGTGGTATACATGCTTTGACATTGACGGTCTTCTCTAAACTTCCATCTCGTGCTTCATCTTCTATGAACTGCACATAGATATTGATTATGACCTTCTTGTTTGATGGATTATAGACCTTGTATGCCTTGGATTCATCATTGTAACCAACAAAAATACATTTCTCCCCCTTGCTATCCAACATCTTCCTTAACTCATCTGAGACATGTGCATACACCACACATCCAAAAACTCTCATGTGAGTGACTTTCTGTTTTCTTCCACTCCATGCCTCTATGGGAACAATGTTTTGAATGCTTTTGGTTAGACATCTATTCAAGATATATGCTACACAAGCGACAACTTCAGCCCAATATTCATTTGGAAAATGCTTTTCCTTCAATATACTCCTTGCCATCTCCATAATTGTCCTATTCTTCCTTTCTGCCACACCATTTGGATGAGGTGTATACCTTGTTGTAAATTGCTTATGAATTCCATGCTCCCTACAAAATCGAAGGAAATCATTTCAGATATATTCCTCACCTTTTTCAGTCCTAAGGACTTTGATGTAGTATCCACTTTGCTTTTCAACAAGAGTCTTGTATTGACGAAAGGACTCATACAATTCACTTTTCTGTTTTAGGAGAAAGACCCATGTCTTCCTTGTGTAGTCATCTACGAAGGTCAACACATATTGACTGCCACCAATTGATAGTGTCTGCATTGGTCCACATAAATCTGAGTGGACAATCTCAAAGGTGCCTTTTCCCTTACCGACTTTCCTACTACAAATGTCTCTATGTTTCTTTCCCATGATACATCCTTCACATATGTTGTCTGGTTTTTCTATGAGTAGTAAACCCTTCACCATTCCTTTCCTATGTAGAAAATTCAAACCTCCAAAGTTGAGATGTCCAAATCTCAAATGCCATAACTATTTTTCATCTTTTATCTCTGCTTGAAAGTTTACTTCTGTGACTGCTACATCTTTTCTTCCCACTTCTTGTGACTTCATTGATAGTTGTGCTTGGGAACCTTCTTTCTGCAAATCTGATATTATTTTTAAGGGAACATTCTATTATCTATCATCTGAACCTTTGCAATCAGCTGTCCTCTTGGAGGCCTATCCAAAATTGTGAACACATCATTTTTGAAGAAGACATTGTAGCCTTTCTGCATGAGTTGTTCGACACTCATGAGATTATGTTTTAGACTAGGAACAAAGTAAAAAGCTAAGATGTATTTCTTCTCCCCCTTCTTTGTTTGGATATTAACTCTTCCTTTTCCCATGAAGGAGACTTTGCTATCAGTCTCTAATGTCACTTTAGATTTCACACTTTCATCTAAATTTGAAAACATTTCTATGTTTCCTGACATGTGGTTGTTACACCCTAAATCTAGATACCGTATATCACTCTATTTTTCTTGTGCTACATTACAAGATAAAAACATGCTATCATTGTTTTGATTTTCTCTTGTGAAATTTACACTTGGTTTGTTACTAACAACATATTGCTTCTTTCTAGATTCATTTGCATAATGGCGATACTTCTTACAGTAATGACATTGGACTTGAGATTTATCATACCTCTCACCTTGTGCTTGATTTTGGCTTGGGCCTTGACTCAAATTTTGATTGTTGTGTCTTCCACTTGAGATTGAAGGGCTAATTCTTCCACCTCTGTGTTGGATTCTTCCTCTTGCTCTAACATATGATCTTCCTCTGCCTCGACCTTGACCAAATGATACTTGTGTCTTGAAGGCATGCTCCAATGAGGAGCTTGCTACTCTGTTTAGTCTATGTTCATGACAAATCAGTGATGTGTTATACTCATTGACTCAGAACTGTGAGAGATCCTTTGTCTCTTCTATGGCCACAACAATGGCCTCAAACCTTACTATCAAACTTCCCAAAACTTTCTCAACTATTCTTCTTTCCTCAAGTGTCTCTCCATGAGACCTACTTTGAGTAACCAACACACTTACATGTGTAAAAAACGAGTCTATATTCGCATACTCTTTCGTCCAAAGTGTTTCAAAATCTCTCCTCAACATTTTTAGCTTTGTTTTTTTGACTTTTTCCATGACTTGGTAGGCTGTCTATAGGTTGTCCCATGCTTGCTTGGACTTCCTTGCTACTACAACCATTGGGAAAATACTTTCATGAACTGCTTGAAAAATATAAAACATGGATTTTGAATCCATCTTCTTGTTGCCCTTAACAAATCTCTTTCTTGTTGAGATAGGGCATCGTATGCTCCTGCATCTGCTGGTTCTTGAAAACCATTCCCCACCAAATCCCAAATGCCTTGAAAAGAAAACAAAGCCTTCATTGTAATAGCCCAATAATAAAAAAAATTCCATTAAACTGAGGTATTTGAGGATTAGTCAAGCTTGTGCTTGATTTTTCCATTTTTTAGCATAAAAAAAAACTTTCTACTTGCTCGTAAATATGCTAAAAACAATCTACCTTCAAAACAATTCTTACTACTAGTAAAAACACTTGTTTTTACACACGTTATAAATATTTAAGAAATTTAATTTTTTACATAGGGGTAGAGAGCTATGACTCTTGTGAAGCTACTTCTACACAACTAGGAGCTAATTTCATGTAGTTACCTTCACGCACCGTGCAGCTAGTTTCGCGCAGCTACCTTCGCACACTGCGGAGCTATTTTAGAGACTTAATGAATAATATTCACTCACGGAAAAAATAACAAAGTAGGTTTGGAGAAACACACTAAAAACATAGTATTGAGTTCTTTAACATGAAAATACATTTACATGAGACTGTGGCTCATTCACCAAGTAAAACAAATGTTTTACGGTGATTTACACTTACGTGGAATAACACACAGTAAAACAGAGTAACTGTTGTTTTCATGCGCCCACCAAAATTTGCTCCACCATTTCCTCCCCAAAGACTTGCACTCACTTTTTCTCTAACCTCTTAATCTCTTACTCTCTAACCTATCAAAATGAATTTTACATTCATATTTAACTCAACATATGATTTTAAATTTAATTTGTGATAGAGAAAAGTAATTAATATGATGTTGTTGTTGAGTGTAATAAGAATCGCGTAGGTGTTTTTGGAGTGTGGGAAATAGTCATTGAATGAATGGTTGTCCATATGTATTTACTAAAGTACATTAGATTCTTTAAATTCCTTGTTGCATTTCAAAATGGTTTTCTCCTCACTTCATTCCTTCCATCTTCAAACAGAGACGCAACCTGAAAAAATATGTTCGAGAAGTATTGTTGTTGTCAGGCTGCTTACTGCGGTGTTGGGATTATTATTTCCAATATAAGAGAGACCAATTTTTAAAATACATTTAAATAAGACACAAATTAAGCATTACCCAATATGCCAGGAAGGATCTTTTCAACATAGTGGAAATCAGTGAGGAAACATGCAAATAAAAAACAAGATTTTAGTGGTTAGCAAATTGGAAAAAGTATATGGTGGGTAAGAAAATAGAAAGAGATGGAATGGAAAGTACAAGAGATGATATTTATAGCCAAAACAAAGATCTTACAAATGGCTAGGGCCAAATTTTTCTTTATGAAGAAAATCCCACATGAGCACTGTAGGTTTTAACCCCATATAGAAATTACTTACATATGAATTCTAAAACACAAAATAAATAATGCGAGAGTAGAACACATAAAACACATATACACAGAGATTTTCCCCTGGATCCCAAAACCGGGACAACCAGCTTGATTTTTCATTATTTTCCTTTCAATGTTACAATACATATTTATACATGCCAAAGCATTCAATACCATGGACCGAAACCCATTACGTCAAAAACCATGCACCGAAAACCATCGCATCCAAAACACATGTGCAGAAATCATGCAAAAAACCATAGGTGGGTCCGCCGAACCTAACATAGGGTCCAAAACCAAAATTTTCCAGGTCGTTGCCGTGGACCCCATAAAGTGGGGTTACGGGTACACCTCAAACACCCTGTGACCTCCCCCCTCTAACCCCCAGTTAACTACGTGGGCTAGTCGTGGAAAGAATATAATACAAGCCAACATTCTCCCACTTGTTGTTTTCTTTCCACACGGGGCCACAAGAGAGTTTAGTCATTTATCTAGCCCTGCAATGCCCTACACCAAGAGAACTTCTCAGAGCTCACAGATTTTGTCAATGCATCTGCAGTATTCTTCAAAGTGTCCACCTTTACCAGTAACACCTTTTTGTCTTCTATCATATCCCTCACAAAGTGATACTGAACATCAATGTGCTTTGTCTTTGAATGATATGCTGGGTTCTTTGCCAAGAAAATTTCACTTTGGCTGTCACAGTCTATCCTTATAGCTTCTTGTACTAACTCCATACTTGAACACAATCTCAGCAACCAAACTGCTTCCTCGCGTGCGTGAGTGGCTGCCATGCATTCCACCTCTGTAGTTAACAGTGCCACTACATATTACTTCTTACTCATCCAACTGACTGCACCTCCAAATAGGTTAAATACATACCCACTTGTAGATCTTCTCTGATCCAGATCTCAAGCCCAGTCTACATGAACAAAGCCATGAATATCCAACACTCTGTCCAATCTTGGTCTTGCTTTGTAGAACAAACCATAATCACTAGTGCCACGCAAATACCTGAAAACCCGCTTCACTGTTGTCCAGTGCTCCTTCCCTGGTTTTGACATAAACCTACTCAATACTCCCACTGCATGTGAAATGTCTGGTCTAGTATAGACCATTGCATACATCAAGCTACTGACTACACTTGCATATGGAACACAAGATATGTCCTCTTCCTCTTCTTGTGTCTTGGGACACTGTTTAGCAGATAACATCACACCTACAGGAATATGAAGCTTCATCGGTTTACTACCCTGCATATTAAACCTCTGCAATACTGTATCGACATACTTCCTCTGGTTTAACCAAATCTTTCTCTTTGCTCGATCTCTTTAATTTCCATGCCCAAAATATAATTTGTAGCACCAAGATATTTCATGCGAATTTGGAGGACAATTGGGTCTTCAAATCCTGGATAACTTCTTTGTCATTTCCAACCAACAACATATCCTCCACATACAACACCAGATAAATAACACAGTCACCAATTAATTTAAAATACACACAGTGATCTGCTTTGTTTCTGGTGAAGCCAAGTCCTCGTATAAATGTATCAAATATCTGATACCACGTCCTTGGTGACTGCTTTAACCCATATAGAGACTTCTTTAACTTACATACCAGTTCTTTCTTACCCATCACCAAAAATCCTTCAGGTTGCTTCATGTATATTTCCTCTTCCATATCCCCATGAAGAAATGTTGTCTTCACATCCATCTCTTCTACCTCAAAATCAAAAGCAACAACAACAAATAAAAGTAATCTAATAGAAGTTACCTTGGCAACAGGAGAAAAAATATCACCAAAATCAATTCCTGGCACCTAGGAATAACCTTTTGCTACCAACCGAGCTTTGTATTTATCCACCTTTCCTTCTTCATTTGTCTTCTTCTTGGACACCCATTTTCTTCCAATGGGTTTCCTTCGAGCTGGAAACTTCGCCAGATCCCAAGCCTCATTTTTGTGCAAAGATGCCATTTCATCAACCATGGCCTCTTTCTAGAGTTTTCCATCCTTTGAATCTACTGCTCCCTTCACAGTTCTGGGATCCTTATCAGTAATAGATAAAGCAAAATTTGAATAGAAATCAGATAGACTATACCTTTCTGGTTGCCTTCTTTCTCGAACTGATCTTCTCACAGCCGGAGTTTCTGGCTCTTCATCTTCTGATTCCTCCTCTGTTGTAGAGTCCGATTATTCCTCCTAAGCTCAAACTCTATCTTCTCAGGCTCCTTTGGTTAGACTTCATGTTTAATAACATATTTTACCTCTTGAACACCACATATCGGTTGTACACAACCTTCTATGTGACTGGGTTCCAAAGCTTGTAACCCTTTAAACCATCCTTATACCCAATAAAGATGCACTTTTCAGATTTACTATCCAACTTGGTTCATTTCTCCTTGGGAACATGTACATATGCATTACATCCAAATACCCTTAGATGTGAAATAGAGGGTTTCTTACCAGTCCATACCTCTTGTGGAGTCTTATCCTCCAACGGTGATGAAGGTGACCTGTTGACCAGGTAACATGCAGTGTCCACCACCTCTACCCAAAATTCCTATCCTAACTTGGCACCACTGAGCATGCTTCTTGCCCTTTCCATCAACCTCTTATTCATTCCTTCTGCAACTCCATTTTGCTGAGGTGTATATGGAGTTGTCTTCTATCATGCTATACCACACTTCTTACATAATTCTTCAAATTTCTTACTGCAAAACTCTCCACTGTTATCTGTCCTCAGCACCTTTATCTTATTCTCTATCAGGTTTTGCACCAGAGCCTTAAATTCTCTAAACCTGTCAAAGACTTCAAATTTATTCTCAAGTAAATATATAAATGTATTCCTTGAGAAGTCATCTATAAATGATACATAGTACACAGACTTACCTAGTGATGGAACCTTCACAGGTCCAAACACATCACTGTGGACAAGTTCTAATATCTATTTCGCCCTCTTACCACCAGATGGGAAACTCACCCGATTATGCTTCCCATATATACAATTTTCACAGAAATCAAAATCCAGAGAGCTATTACTCATACCTTCTACCATACCTTTACCATGAAGTATTCGAAGGCCCTTCTCTCCAATATGTCCAAGCCTTTGATGCCACAACATAGTCTTCTCTCTAGAGACCACTAGATTTTCTGCCCCACTTTTAGGAACCACAGAAGTGTTGCACCTATCAATAACAGTGTTACCTCGCATCTTGTACAGAGTTTCAATCTGAACTCCCTGCATCAATATCGATGCTCGCCAAACCATCTTGCAGGTATCCTTCTTGAACACTATTTTTACACCTGCATCATCTAGCTTGCTTACAGAAATCAGGTTTCTGGCTAATGAAGGAATATACAAAACACTCAGAAGTGTTCTAACCCTTCCACCTTGCAACTTCAACTTTAATTTTCCAGGACCAATGATTCTAGCCTTCCTATCATCCCCTAAGAAGACATCACCATCATCGTATTTCTCATACTCGCAGAACCACTCTCTATGGGGAGTGAAGTGAAAGGATGCACCTGAGTCAATCAACCATGCCTCATGATCTATATGTGTACTTGAAGAAGCCAGGTACACATCCCCACCTTCATCTGAGGTGGTTTTTGCCTCTGTAGAAGGAGCCTCATCAAATCCCTTTCCTTTGTCAGGAGCTTTAGATTTACAATTCCTTTTGAAGTGGCCTTCCTTTCTGCAATTCTAGCACACCACCTTTATAGGTTTCCCTAGAGATTTAGATCTCCCTCTAGATTTAGATCTGCCACTCGATGACTTATTTTTGTTTCTGTTCTAGGACTGTCCTCGTACAGACAAGGCATCACCATTTTGGCTCTCCATATTTTTTCGTCTCATCTCCTCTGTCAGCAAGGCTGAGACTATTTCATCAAACTACAAGGCAGTTGCATTGCTACCTATTGTAATAACCAGACTATCCCACGAATCTGGTAGAGAACAAAACAAACTGATGCACTTATCGTCATCTAAAATTTTAATATAAATAGATGCTAACTAACTTACCACAGTATTAAATGTGTTTAGATGCTTTGTCACGGAGTCTCCATATTTCATCCTCAGGTTATACGGCATTTTCCACAGGAACAATTTATTCACCAGAGACTTAGATTGGTACAAAGTCCCTAACTTGTCCCACAAAGCCTTTGTTGTAGCTTCCCCTGGTACATTCATAAATACTGAATCTGAGACACACAATCGTATTGTGCTCTTTGACTTCTAATCCAACTTCTTCTATTCTTCATCAGACACTCCCATTGGTTTAGTACCCAGATCTAACGTGATCCACTGATCCTTATCCACTAATAGATCCTCCATGTTGAGCTTCCACAACTCAAAATTCTGGCCATTAAATTTCTCGATCTCTACCTTTCCACTACTTTCCATCTTCTTTCACCACCAGAATAGATCTCACAGATCTCGCATTGAACAGGGTCTACCATAGGCCTGAGCAAAACCCGTCAACAACAAAGGCCTCCCCTTGAAGCCAAATCTGCTATGATACTAAGTGTAGGTTTTAACCCCATACAGAAATTACCTACATACGAATTCTAAAACATAGAAAATAAATAATGCGAGAGAAGAACACATAAAACACATATACACAGAGATTTTCCCCTAGATCCCAAAACTGGAACTACCAGCTTGATTTTTCATTATGTTCATTTCAATGTTACAATACATATTTATACATGCCAACGCATTCAATACCATGGACTGAAAACCATCACATCCAAAATCATGAACTGAAAACCATCGCATCCAAAAAACATGTCCGAAAATCATGCAAAAAACCATAGGTGGGTCTGCCCAACCTAACATACGGTTGAAAACCAAAATTTTCTGGGGCGCTGCCCCGGACGCCATAAAGTGGGGTTACGGGTACACCTCAAACCCCTATGACCTCCCCCCTTTAACCCTCAGTTAACTATGTGGGCTAGTCATGGAAAGAATATAACACAACCCAACAAGCACTGAGGAAATACACGAGGTGTCATTCCATATTTTGTTTCCATGTCACCAATGATAAATTCTGATTCTAAGAACATTGAGTAGGGACAAGTGTTATAACACTAGGAGGATAAATGGACATATCACTTCCATGACAATACTGTGGTTTTTCAAAGCCCTGTTGGGAATAATGCTTAATTAGTTATGAAAATTGCTCACAAATTAGTCAGCAGATTTTGTGTTCTTTGCACAATTAGTGCAGAAAAATCTTAGGGTTGTCAGTGCTCAAAATTAGCTATAGTGTCAGTAGATTTTTTTCAGAGTTGATTGATAATCATTTTAGTAATAATTTTACTATATAAGAATGTAGTTAATTATTTAATTAATGTATAAGATTTACATCAGTTTTTAGCTCACAGGTAACTGTGTTTTATTTGTTTAATTCTTTTTTATATTTATTTTTCTTCATAGTTATGTTAGCTTATCAGATGTCTTAAAGAATCCAGTTCATATTCTATAAGTAGTATCATAGCAGGTAAAAAAAATTTGGGTTAAAGTTGTATTGTTGGAATTTCGCCAAAGATAATCATGTCGAATTCTAACTAGATGCTAGTTCCAAAATTTGAAGGGAACGATTATGATTATTGGCGCATTAAGATGCTACGGTTTTTTATTGGAAAATGTTTGTGGGAGATTGTTGAATCAGGTTATGAGGAGCCAGTTGATTGGAATGCGCTTACAGCCAATGAAAGAACAACAAGAAAGGAAGCAAGGAAGAAGAATGCTCAAGCCTTGTTTAACATTTAGATAGCCCTTGATAAGAGCTTATTTCTAAGAATATCAGGAGCAAAAACTGCCAAAGATTCCTGGGATACTCTACAAGAGGCTTACCAAGGTAGTGATCAAGTTAAAGTGGCCAAGCTTCAACCATTGAAGCAAGAGTTCGAGAATTTGAAGATGCAAGAAGCTGAAAGTGTGAATGAGTATTGTGTGAGAGTCAAAGATGTGGTCAATAAAATGGCTACACTTGGAGAAACTGTAAGTAATGAAGTATTAATTAAAAAGGTATTGAGATCTTTAACACATAGATGGAATCATGTTTCCATAATCATGGAAGAAAGTAAGGATTTCATAAAACTATAGTTTGATCAATTAGTTGGATCTTTGATGTCTCATGAAGAAAGATTAAAGGACACTTTTGAAGGTGTAGAGAAATCTTTTTCCTCTAAATTACAAATTACAAAGAATGAAGATGCAAGTAGCAACAATGCCAAAATCAATCAAGTTCAAGGTAAATGGAAAATCTGAAATTCTTCAACAGGTAAAGGAAGAGGTAGCTCAAGTGGAAGAGGTAGCTTCAGAGGAAGAGGTAGAGGTAGATTTGATAAGAGAAATGTTCAATGTTATTATTGTATCAGGTATGGCCTCTTTGAAAGACAATTCAGATTGAAAGAAGGTAAAAATATTAATTATGCTCAAGCAAGTGGCGAGTATCCTCCAGATCACTTACTTTTATCTTATGTCAAGGTGAAAATACTAGTAAAGATGTTTGGTACCTAGATTATGGATGCTCTAACCATATGACAAGGAATGACAAATTTCTTTTAGCAAAGGATGGAATTTTCAAATCCAAGATCCAACTTGGTGATGATAAATAATTGGAGGTTTCTGCCAAAGGAGCTATGGAGGTCCAAACAAAAGACGGTATAAACAGTATTCATGACATTTATTATACTCCACAATTGAATCATAATTTGTTGAGCATCGGGTAGCTATGTGAGAAAAATTATAAAGTAGTCTTTGAAAATAAGACATGTACTATCTATAATAAGAATAAGGGAAATAGGGTGATCACTGTTATGCCTACGACAAGAAATAGGATGTTTCCCTTGAATTTTGATGAACATAACAACAATCTTGCCAATATGGCTTATGAGGATTCAAGATGGTTATGGCATCTCAGGTATGGGCATTTACATTTTTGTAGTTTGAAGTTTCTAACCTCACATGCATTAGTTTATGGTTTGCCCAAGGTAGAAGAGAATAAGGATGTTTGTGAAGGATGAGCTAGAGGAAAGCATGCAAGGGAAAGGTTTCCAAAGGCAACTACATGGAGGGCTCATCACCCACCTCAGCTTGTTCATTCAGACATATGTGGTCCTATGCAGACTAAGAGTTTGGGTAAGTCATCATATTTCATCACTTTCATTGATGATTACTCACAAAATTGTTGGGTACAATTTTTGAAGACCAAAAGTGAAGCCCTCGATACATTCAAGAAGTTCAAATCCCTTGTAGAAAATGGGAAAGGGTGCAAGATCAAATGTTTGTGGACTGACTGTGGAGGATAATTCTGCTCAAAAGCGTTCCAAAATTATTATGATACGAATGGCATCGGGAGGAAACATACTATAACATACACACCCCAGCCGAATGGAATAGCTAAAAGAAAGAATCGTACCATGGTTGAAATGGAAAGATGCATGTTACAAACTAAGGGGTTGAGCAATTCTTATATGGGAGATGCAGTTGCTACAACAGCATACATCCTCAACTGTAGCCCCACCAGTGCACTGGAAAAGATGACTCCTTATGAAGCTTGGTATGGAAAAAGAACTAATGTTAATCATTTAAAACTTTTTGGTTTTTTGGCTTATTTTCATGTACTTGATCAGAATAGAAAAAATTTATATGCAAAGAGTGAGTTATGTGATTTTATTGGGTATAGTGAGACAAGCAAGGCTTATAAATTGTATAATCCTCTAACTAACAAGCTTATTGTCTCAAGAGATGTAATTTTTTATGAAGGGGGGTTTATGGTCATTAAAAAGGCCATTTTGAGAAGACAAAATCTATTCTAAATGATGATATATTTGTTGATATTGATCGTGAGCAGCCAACTAATGTTTTTGCAACTAGTGGGTTAACTCCACCAAGAAGCCCTTCAACAATTTCTTCAATATCAAGTTCAAGCCCAACTTATTCTCCAAGTCCTACAAGTAAGGCAAGAAGATTGAGTGATATTTATTAGAGTAGTGAAAATCAAGCACATGAAGAAAGCCCAAAAGGTGAGATAGTCAATTTTTCTTTATTAGTCAAGGCTGATTTTGAACCATCATGTTTTGAAGATGCATGTACTAATGAGGTTTGGATTCAAGCCATGTAAGAAGAGATGTAATACATTCAAAGTAATTACACTTGGAAGTTGACAGAGGTTCCACATGACAAGAAAATGATTGGAACCAAATGGGTCTATAAGACTAAATTTAATAGTGATGGGAGTGTTGAAAGACACAAAGCAAGATTAGTTGCTAAAGGATTCACATAGAAGTATGGAATTGATTATTAAGAGACATTTGCACTAGTAGAAGGATAGGAGACCATTAGAATGTTGATTTCATTAGTAGCTCGGAATAAGTGGATCATACATCATATGGACGTGAAAAGTGCCTTCTTGAATGGGTACTTAGAAGAGGAAGTATATGTGGAGCAGCCACAACGTTTTGAAGTGGAAGTAAAGGAGAATAATGTCAACAAGTTGAAGAAGGCTTTGTATGGCCTCAAGAAAGTGCCAAGAGCATGGTATGCTAGGATTGATGGATGCTTTCATGAAAATGGCTTCCTGAGAAGTAAGAGTGATCCTACCCTTTACTACAAACAAGAAGGTATTGATATTCTAATCATAAGTTTGTATGTTGATTATCTATTGTATGTGGGTAGTAGTTTAACATGAATGATAATTCAATGTTGCTATGATGAATGAATTTGAGATGAAAGATCTAGGCATCATGAAATATTTTCTACGAATGGAGGTTTATCAAGGTAAGGATGAGATTTTCATTTGTGAGACAAAGTATGCATAGGATATGCTCAATAAATTTGATATGCTTGATTGTAATTGATCCCCTACTCCAAGTTCTCATGGAGAGGTGTTATGTAGAGATGATGGTGCTGATTTAGTTGATGAGAAAACTTACAGAAGTATTATTGGGAACTTGATATTTCTAACCCACACAAGGCTTGATATTACGTATTCAGTTTCACTTGTTTCAAAGTATATGACAAATCCATATGAGATACATATGATGGCTGCCAAGAGGATTTTACGGTATGTGAAAGACACTCTAAATTTTGGTATTCATTATTACTCTTCTGAAAAGTTCAATCTTGTTGGATTTAGTGATTCAGATTGGGGAGGTAGTATTGATGACTGTAAGTCCACATCAGGAAATTGTTTCTCTTTTGGTTCTGGTTTGATTACAAGGAGCTCAATAAAATAAAACATTGTTTCCCTCTCATCCACAAAAGCGGAGTATGTTGGAGTTACCTCAGCAGGTACACAAGCTCTTTGGCTCAGAATAATTTTGGAAGAAATTGGAGAAAAACAAATTCAACCTAGAGTGATTTATTGTGATAATGCAAGTGACATCATGTTAGCAAAGAATCCATTTCAACATAGCAGGACAAAGAATTTTGACATGAAATATCGCTTCATTATAGATTTGGTGTAGAAGAAGGATATTGAATTGATGCATATAAATACTCAGCATCACCTAGCAGATATCTTCACCAAAGTAGTTGCAAAAACTCAATTTTTTGCACTACGAGATAAGATAGTAAATCCTCATTAATCATTAAGGGGGTGTTGGGAATAATGTCTAATTAGTCATGCAAATTGCTGACAAATTAGTCAGCAGATTTTGTGTTCTCTACAAAATTAGGGAAGCAAATTGTTAGGGTGGTCAGTGCTGGAAATTAGTTGTAGTGTCACTATATTTGTTTCAGAGTTGATTGATAATCATTTTAGTAATAATTTTACTATATAATAATCTATTTAATGGTTTAATTAATATATGAGATTTACATTAGTTTTTAGCTCACACAGTAACTATGTTTTATTTGTTTAAATTTTTTTATATGTATTTTTCTTCATAGCTGTGTTGGCTTATCAGCTAGCCTAAAGAAGCCATTTCATATTCTACAAGCCCTTACCAGTAAAAATTCTCCCCATATAATGATAGATCGAGCCACATGAGAGCGGTGGAATATGAATAGGAAAACAAAAGAGAATAAGGGTTTAGGGTCTACAAAGCCAACCCTCAACTGTTTGATCACCTCAGGTAATCGGAACCACTAACGTAAAATCAAACTGGCAACCAACCTCCAACCCATGTGATCATCATATGATAAAGGAGGCATGGTGTGAAGAGATTCATCATCCAATGCCCAAGGGTAGAACCTTCTCATCATTTTCCACATAAAGAATAGAATGTTGGAACACGGGATAGTTTAAAATCAAGATTAATGATATAAATGACCATTTCCATTCTATAGGGTATTAGGATATATATTATGGTAGATTTATTTAGATACCAACAACTCTTTGGGATAAATAAATGTGCATTCTATCACATATTGATCATTTTGGTACCCACGAAGATTTCACAAGGTCCAAGAATATAATATTATTCTTGTGAGTATGGCAAGACTCCAGAAATGTATATAATGAAAATCAAATGTATATTTATGTTGCCTAGGGGATTCATGTAAGTAGTAGAATGAGTTTGGTAGATACGTAAGGAGAATAGTATCAATGAGTGTTGAATGTTATACCCTCCATCATTCTAATCTTCTAATCTTTGTCATAGTTAATAATTAACTGAGATAGTTAATTATAGGATAAAAGATAAAATCAATTTGAAGAGAGTTACATGACATAGACATAGTGTTGGAGGGTATTATAGAGCCTACTTTTATATCTTTCAAGAAATTTATTTTGCTTATCAAAATGGGAGAAGAAAAAAAAATTCTTGCTCCACAATAATGGATTCCATATGATTAATATATCTACGTTTGAAATCACTTTTGAAGCTTATGTGTTTCCAAGTAAATGTGATCAAGTTTTTCTCATTCTAAATTTTGAACAACCTACTTGGTCATTTGTGATTGATTATGATCCAAGAGGATATAGAGTAACATTTTTTCAGGATGTAGTTCACCATGATTTACTTGAAGATGTCGAAGTTCACCCTGAATACATAGAATGTGAATATGGAGATGATAACAATTTTGTTGTCAATGATGCATGTAACCAAGACAAAGATCATGAAAAGTTTACTAAAGTGTCTTAAGGACATGAGCAACCACAGGGGCATCAATTCCATGAAGTTGATGAATTTATTGATTTTAATTTACCTCTAGATGAAGTCGTTGAAGACTATGAAAATGATGGTATTAATTTATTTGTGGATTTAGGTTCTATTAAAGATGGGGTATTTATGCCATGAGATGGTGAAATTTCATGTGAGGATGAAATTTTTGTATCACCATGTTTACTTTAAGATAGTTGTGAGGATTTAGTAAAATATAATTATTTATTTACAAGTATTAAGTTTTTAATTATAAACCAAATCTAATGAACATTAAGTAATTTTAATGTTTAAGGTTTTACTTGAAAGAAACTTTTATATATATTTAGTGGAGGCACATGATCTACCACACCTCAATTTCTTAATTGAAATTTTGAAAACCTTTATACAATTAACACTTATGCACTTTATGTAATAAACATCTCGGCAAGAGAAACACAATACCATAAACTAAAAAGATCTTAACATATTGATCATTGTTTATGTTTTTTCATGTATTGGAACATATTGATATTTGTGTATGTTATTGTTCATGTGCTATTAAATTTGAATTGTTTTATTAATGTCACTTTCATGTTATCTCATTTCAATATTTTTTTATGTTATTACGTGTTTTTTTAATAAATGTACCCATGGGTGCTACTCATAATGCTATGGAGCTTTTGTTGATTTTAAAATCTTTTATTGAAATGTTAGCAAATGGACGAGGGAAAAACATTGCTATTAGGTGCATGAGGTAAGCTTGAAAATCGTCTTTTATAGGTTCAATTATCTTATGTTCCCTAATATATTATGCAAATTTATTTTTGTGGAATGCGGGAAATCTCTAAAGTCATTTCATCCCCTATCACACCCTTTAGAATATCTAAGGTTATTCTAGTGCTGAAGTTTCATCAATATTTTTGTGCATTTAATTAACATATTTCACTTTATATAGTTATTAATATTTTTGTTTTTATGACACATGGTATTTCTAAAGAAACTCCAATTAGTGTGCATTTTGTTGGCATGCAATATTCATTTATTCCCCCAATACATCTAGTGTTATGAAAAATGTAATATTCAACCATCTATTTGCATGGGTTTGATTTTGTTATTCACCTATTATTCCATATTATTATTTATATTTGTACCTTGCAAGATGTCTCTCTAATGACCCCAACTAGTATACAATTTGTTTGTATAGAGGGTCATGTTATGCCCTATATACCTAGACCAGAACCCCATAACATGCCCTCTACATCCAATATTCATGTTCCTAGTTTCTGCGTTAAATTGCACATGCATGCCCCTGTTAGGAGTACATCAAAATTAATAAACAGTCCATCAAATGAGAATTTAGTCATAATTATTCCACCAAAACTAGAACAATTTTCTTTAAGGACTCTCATATATTCATAATCAAGAATTCTATGGCTCCTATCAAATACTCCTAAAAATGTTCAAATCAGACAATAAATAAATAAACAAATTCAGTTATGGGAAATGTCGTCGTTGGAGAGTGTAGGGCCTACCTCAAATGAGCAGGTAAAATTATCTGGGGATGTAGCAAATGGCCCAAAACTTATTGTTGGTAAATTCATTGACAATAAGTTATGGTAAACTAAAATCAATCCTTTTAGGTATAAGAAAACATAAATGTGAAAATAGTCATTTCAGTAGTTTTTTGTTTGTAGATCAATTTGTTAACCAAATATGCAATTGTAGCATTCAATTTTTTATAATTTTAAAAATATATCAAAACCTTACATTTAGGATGATGAGTCAATTGATAGTACAATTAGGGGTGGAAGAAATCTTCATAATGCCATGGTGATTTGAGCTACCATATTCAAACCATTGTTTAGGAAACACTATAAAACAACTGAGCTATTAAGATAAAGATAGCCCAAATTTTGAAATAGCCTCCTCATGAGTCTGCTGAAGGGAGATAGATCTAGTGCACCAAAGAGAGTGAAAAAGCCAAGCATAAGTGTCGAAAGAAGAAATTTAAAACTTCACCCAAGAAAAAAATACACAAATTAAGTGAACTGAGGTAAATGACGCTTTATATTTCCAATAAAGTAGATAAAGGGAATAAATTATGCAAATGGGAGCTTGAGCTATTTCCTTATATACAACTTAAGTGAGGTAGCTCTTCAAGAGCGGAAGGCATCCCTTCAAGAAGGCATTACTTATCACATACCGATATTTTACAACTCTTTTTCTTTAATTAATTGATAAAATAGTTACTTGCCCATAACCACTCTTAGTAAATCCAACATATCATTATAAGTAGATTTTTTTTCCTTAATCTACCTAGGTATTTGGAATAAAAATTTCCTATGAATTTGAGCATTCAATTTTCATATGGTTAGACATTTTCCTAATGGATATGCTACTAGTCGAAATTTTATTTGCCAAGTTTCCTTTCTACCGTAATCAGTACAATGCCCATGATCTATATTTTTATTGCAGTACCAATTAAGCCCATATACAATATTTTGTTGATTTATAACAATGCATTACCATGCAATAACGTTTACGCTACCCATCAATGTTATTTTTTTTCCTTTATTGATAACTATATCCTACCGTGCATTAGCAATTAATCTACAAAGGTTGTTGATGGTGACATTACTTGACCCTTTATATTCGATGCGGTCAATTGACATTTTGTACCTATCTTCCCCCCATGTGGAATACAAGTTGGATCTAAGGATTTAATGGAGAATTTGTTGAGTTTTATGATCAAACTAGAATGTTTCCACGTCCCTATGGTCAATGTGGTTCCCATTTTCTCACTACTGTGCAGGTCGAATTAATGGTAGGGATATATTTCCATGATCCAAAGGTGGAGATTTCTCTCTCCAATTTTAACCTGTGTTTTACCTCTTTTTTCTCACCTCAGATCTTTTCACCACTTTGGGGTGGTGTCGTGTTTGAAGAGCACCCCCATGAGTTGTTCTGGTATACCAGCAATTGTGCATTCCCTCCAATTTTCATGACATGAATACCTTCTCCTTACTTTTAGGTTATTCTCCAACAATATTTCATGATCAAGCTTTAAAATCTATTGTTGTTGCCTTGTCTTTTGGAAAATTTCAACATGCTCTGATTTAACTTATATCAATCTATTTCTGAAACTATGTTAGTGTGTTGTCAGGTATATTATGCCATTGTGTTTCCAGCCCAAGTTATGCTTTACTGTGATACATTTGAGTGTTTCGAGAGCGGTGTTAGTTTACAAGTGTAATGGTTGGTTTTTTTATTCTTATGATTTTTCTTGCTCAAAATGTTGTCTCTCTGACCTACATTATCTACTAAATACTGGGTGTTTCTCCTCCAGAAGTTTCATGAGCTTTGATGCATTTTTTTTCCATGAAGGGTTTGGCTAGCTGTCATGTGGAGTTGGACCTTACTCAAACTATGACCATAGGTAATTTATTAGATGGGTTTCATAATTTTCTTCCACTTGAATTTGAATCCCTCCTTCTAGAGGGAAGCTATAAGATGGGCCAACGTAGAGAATTCTTTTATAAACTAATGATAATAGTTGTTTATGCACATAAAATATTGAATATCCACCATGTATTTTGGAACTTGCCACTAAAGTATGGCTTTGATCTTTTATGGATCTACAATGGCCCCTTCTTCTAAAATCACTTGGTCTAAGTATTGAATTCTCTTTTGCTAAAACTCGAATTTGGAAAATTTTGTTTATAACTTATTATCTCTAAACATTTTGAGTACTATTTCCAAATTTTGTTTGTGTTCTTGAATAGCATTAGAATATAGTAGTATATCATCAATAAAATCCAATAGGATCTTATCCAAAAACTTATTGAATATACCATTCATTTAACACATGAATGTGGAGGGTGTATTCCTGAACTTGTAATTCATGTAATGAGTTTTAAATGTTGTCTTCAGTATGTTCTCTCCATGGATTCTTAAATAATGGTATCCCGACATAAGATCTATATTAGAAAACATAGTTTACCTCCTTACCTAATCAAAAAGATCATCAATCCTAGGTAATGGAAACTTGTTTTTTATTGTTAATTGATTTAGTTGTTTAAATTCTATACATAGCCTGAATGTTCCATCTATATTTTTGACAAAAATGATAGACACCCCCCATGGATATACACTGGGCCTAATGTAGCTTTTCACCAATAGTTCTTGAACTTGGATTTTCAACTCCATTAATTCTGGTATTGTAACCAATAAGGGAAATTAGACATAGAATCATAGATGCAACTGTTGGTACCAACTCTATTCAAAAATCTATATACCTTTTGGGCGGAAGCCCTACAATCTCTTTTGGAAACACGTTAGGAAACCTTTTAAGGCCATTCCAATTTTCCAAAGTTGTGTTTTTGTTCTCCACTTGACCTTCTATCTCTATGGAAAAGAGCTCACAACCCATTGTAGATACTTTCTTTAATTACATAGCTACTATTTGTTGTAAATAAATAGGTCTTGGAATACTCTTAATAATATGAATTTTACCATCATCGGTTGCACAAATAACTGATTTCTTTAGATAGTTTAGAATGGCTTTACATTTTTCCAGACAATCCATGTCAATCAACACGAGGGAAAATTTTAGCGGCTAATATTCACATGCGGGCTAATTTTCCATGCCTTTTCAAACAAAAGATTCATAAATTTCCATATTTTCCTAAAAATGATTTGCCAAAATTTTACAATACAAAAATATTTTACCTTAAAAACCACCAAAATTTTATATACATTAATATAAAATCATTTAAAATTTAAATATTTCTAGAAAAATATCACCAACATTTTACAGTTTGTGTATTAGGGACTAGTAATATTCACCCTCATTTCTAAACTTTAAGATAAACTTCCATCCTTAAACGTTTCCCTAATCGGCACATCATAAGAGCTCTAGAGTAGTATATTTATATTGAATGAGATTGATTTCCCATCCATCTCAACTAGACAATTTTTAACTAAGTTTGTGACCATTCTTTTTTCCCGAGTGGCTAATAGTACTAGCGATAGATTCATATATTTTTGAGTCACCATACTAAGATTTTCTATGTTTTTTGGGCTAACGTAACTCAAATTGGTGCCCGGGTCAATTAATATAGAAACAGGTAAGTTACATATTTCACCTACAACCTCTACCATTTGTTACTCATGTTTTGCCTCACACTCTTCTAATGTTGCACTAAGACAATGAATATTACGGCCCACATCATTCAAAGTGTAGGCTTCTTGGATATTTTGAATATTTTGGACAAATATTAGGTTATAAGTGAGGTCTCACAAAAGATGGGGTTCCCCACAACCCCAACACTTCAGTTCTCTCTTCTTCCCATTAGATCCTTTCTTAGGTTGCAGTTTCTTTGATTATGTATGAGTTTGTAACTGTGATTTTTGAGGTTGTCCATACTCCTTCATAATTTTCTATTAGATTCTCCTCTGTTGTTTTTTTTTATTTACACATTCTTCATCCCTTGTAGTTTTCATGGTTTCACTCTTTCTTCTTATTAACCCAATATTTTGAGTTCATGTTGCTTTGTTTTTCTTTCTAGTAGCAGATTCAAGCTTTACAGATGACTTCATCCAAGGTATTTAGGTTGTCATATCTGATGTGTTCCTTGAAGGAGGTTGGAAGGAAACTTATAAAAAGTTGAGCTTTATCCTTTTCTTCCTTAATGTATGACACATAACGTAGAAAATGTGCAAATTTTGTTATTATCTCATCCATAGTCATTTTTCCAAGTCTCAAATCACGAAATTCCTTCACTTGTTCATCCAAGTAGCATTCAGTTAAGTACTTTTATCCCAACTGACATTCTTCCCCTCTAAATTACACACAATACGCACGTTCTCCCACCACAGAGACGTATTTACTTGCAACTGATATGTATCCAATTTGGTTTTTACTTCTAGACTATAGCCAAAAACTTGGAATATTGATTTATATTGAGCAGCCACAACTCTGTTGCTTCCTCTATTTCCCCATCGTAAGTGGGGGTCGAATTTTCTTAAACTCCCTCCACTCTTGGTTTCTTTTTTAAATTAGGTGTGTACCTGATTGAACTATGTTATCCTTCATCAGCTCGTCCTCCTTTACTAATTGCTTCCTCTTTTATAGTTTTTTGTTTGGTGGTTCCTCTGATACTCTTTTGCTCTATTGTAGCCTCTACAATATTAGCAATTATTCTATTTGAAAAAATTATTATTACTTATTCATGTCCTTCATTATATTTTTGCAATCTTTCTCAGTTTTCTCAAAGAGAAGTTATTTCATTATGTAATTCCCTCATCATAATTAACATGTCTCTGGTGGGAATCTAAGCTTAATTTCCCAAATACATGTATATATTGTCTTCATCAATAGGGTATACACTTGGAAGTTTTTCCATGATTTCCTTTCTTCCTCTCTACATAATTCAAATTTTTTGTTAGCCACATCAGACATCATGGTGAGTACAAGTCTCCAGTTTTTTTAAATTAGGTCTAATACCACTTGTCGCATCACTAATCTCTCTTAATATATCTGTTGGGTGCAGTATAGGATCTATAAATGTACCAACATATAATTTGTCAATCCAGAGAGTTCTTGAACTTTGAGGCGCAGTACTGGTAATGCCAGAGAGAGTCCCTGGAAACCTGCAAAACAAATTCTAGTCTATCTTGCGATTAATCTCGAAAATAAATGTAATCCTGCACTAGTGCAAGAAACGCCAATCCTGCACTAGTTCGAGAAACACCAATTCAAACAACTAAAAGCATGCGGGAAAGTAAAAGCAATCAATGCAAAAGGAAATGCTAATCGCAAGTAAACAGAAGGGAAATCAGAACTGGAAATCAAGTGGTGCCAACACAATAACGAAAAGACCGTAAAAGCTGGAATAAATTCAAAAGCAATTCAAACTATTCTACTTCCACTAATTCTGTCTGTACTAATTCTGCTTGCACTAATTCTGTGTAACAATCTGCTTGCACTAATTCTGTGTAAAATTATGCTTGCACTAATTATGTGTAAGAACAATCCAGAAGTTAAAGGAAACCATAATATTAATTAAGCATTTATCGATTCAAACATAGCGTAGTTTCCTTATTTACGAATATCGGCTCAGCAAATGTAAAAATATCATCTTTAGATATAAATTAATAGATCTAGATTAATTTATGAATTTCGAGTTAGAGCTCATAAAGGCAGACTCGATCTTGTGGATTCTCGAAGGACATGATGTTTGTTTAAAATATTTCAGGTGCAAGTATAATTAATGATGCAGCAAATGAAATAGAAACAAATTACAACAACTCAAATTAACCTTAGAACATGGAATAATGGATTGCAGCGAATCAAATTAATATTAGAACTAGAAATTAAAGGCAAAAAGAAACTATAAAATTCACATAGCAAATAATCTAAATGTTATTGAATCTAAAAGATAAGAGCATTGCCGAGCTGGTCTAGCAGACAACCCAGCCAGCTCACACCCTCTATTAACCTAGTTCACACAACAATTAGATTCATTAAGATGCAATGGATGAGTAGACCAAGCATGAATTAAAATTGCTTCAATTAATTAAAAAATAGTCGTTTACATCACGCAAACAATGCTAAGCTCCAGCAAGTAAAGAAGCATTCAACAGTAAATCCCACATGTTGCTACATTGGAAAAAATTCTCCTCCCTTCTGACTTGTGCCTGTGCGTGCTTTTGCCCTCTACTTAGTTGATTGACTAAAAATTGATTAGCTAGGCTTGGAGCCATAGCTCTTCTTTTATAATCTTTTTACATTCCAAACCTGGCATAAAAAAAGCCTTGAATCCTTTACAAACATCATGGGGATTGAATCCCAACTACTTATCATTAATAGAATATTAGTACAACCATTTCCCTACTGAAATAATGGAGATTTACCACAAATTTCCCAAATCTAGGCATTTTGTAGAATTCTGGAGAAGTTGGTATTTTTAACAAAATGCCTCCAAAGAATTCTGTGTATCTCCTTAACCATTACGAATTTCAGAAAAGGTTTTGTAGGAAATCTAGCTTGTTATATTTTCAACAATAACCTCTCTCAAGTTCTGGTTCAAATCCATTGCCTCATAAATCGTGCCCAAAAATGACTGTTTGAAAGCTGAGATGCTAAGATTCTAGAAAAACAGTCTATTTTTAGAAAACTGCCTCAAAGACCCTTATGTAACTTTTAGACCATTACGACTTTTAGAAATCAGTTTTAGGTTTTGATAGTTTGCTATACCGGAACCAAAACCCATGTTCTAGAATTTCTTCATTCACCTTCACGTGTACGGAAAATGAGGTAGAAGTTGGCAGTTTGGAAACTATTACAAATTTGGGGCTATGGCATTAATTATTCTCTAAAAATAAATCTGTATGACCTGGGTATGTCTTTGCTTATGTGGGTGTGTTCAAATGCCATTTTTATCATAAACCTCTTTCGCATTCTCCTAGAAATGTGTCAATGTATCAAAGCCCCAAATTGGTGGAGGCGCGCTGTAAAACTTGCACTGGTTCAGGCATGCTATAAAACTTGCACTGGTGAAGGCACGCGGTCAGAACTGAATTGGTACAGGAATCTGTTGCACAGTGTAGGGAGGTAAGTGTAGGTTCAAAACATGATCAAATCAACTTTAACTTGCAACATACAAACCTTTATTAAACTTCCATTAATGGTGTTTTAATCCCGTTAAAACAAAAGAAGTAACAAATACTCGCAACAATAATCATTTAATGAAACAGTAGCATGAGATATTTTGAGTGAAAAATGAGACAAAACTAAAGCCCAACAATATCCATTTTTTTCTTTTAGATAAATAAAAATGACAAGTTATAATTTATAACTATGACAATATCTCTCAAGAGAAATTTGCACATGAAGTTAAATATTCTATGACACCTTTTCCACCTTCGACTCTATTACTAAGAAGTCTTTTCTTTTATGCTATATAAGGTTGATATCTCGTTGATACGTTTGGTGTACTAAATGGACTATTAACTCATCATATTTTGTTTTTTGCCTCTAGAATTTAGAAACTCTATCCATATTTATGTCAAATGCATTTTTCTCTATGGGATTTCAATGTGCAAACATTTTTCACTCTAGCGAATCATAGTACTTAATTGTTTTCCTCCTTGCACCTATCTATTTTTTACATGTGCTTGGTTTTTTATTCTTCCTTGGAGAACTTCTTCACTGTTTGTTCTGCAAATCTACATGATTTTAGAATAGAAGGCCTTTCTCTGACAGGTTGTCTGGATTTTTCCTAAATTTTTCCCACACATCTTGTTTGAGGGGTCCTCCTGAGCATTGCTTCTTCTAAATATATCGGCACATCATCAGGGACTATGGGATGTGAGCGAGGAGGGCTATTTTAGTGGTACCTTTCTAGTGTTGGGCAGGTTTTCATTTTGCTAGGTTGTCCCTCTGCTGAATTTCATGTATTTGCAATGACCTGTGATGGGTTTCACATGGTAGAAGGGTAATTTCATTGGTGGAGAATAGGGTGCAGGATGATCTTCCACTGTTTTCCCAATTCTTTCATGCTATTTCTCCTTCTTTCAAACAAGAGAAATTTTCTTGGTTTTGTCTATCTTACCCTCCTCTCCTCATATTCAAAATGGAAGGTTGTGGATAGGAAGGAATGAGGGGCACAGAGGAAACTAAATTTTGATATTGATTTTAAAAAACAAAATCAGAGGGGAAGTTAAGAACGAAGGAATTTTGATACTAAATTTAAAAATTAGATGACGGGGGAAGTAAAGATGAGTGTCTATTATGTCCATCACTGTAACATAATAGACACTTATCACCTATTTTTCTTATGTGTTGCATTCATCATGCAAGGTGATCTAATGAAAGAGTGTAGCACATGTTTATATATTTTTTGCTTGGAATTTTACTAGGATTCCCTCTAACAAAATAATAGATGGATCAATGAACAAATGTATTAAACCGATGAAAAATTAATTGGGAACTTGTAATACTTGAACATAGGCATGTAAGTGATGATAAAATAACAATCCCATGTAGTTTCCACCCAAATAGATGAAATGCATGGACGCATTCAGGGGGTGGAAGATTTTTGATGAAATTTGGAGAAATAGATCTTCATACTGTCACAGATGCCAAGGATCTTAACAATTCTCTTATATACGAAAAGGGTATAGTTTCATATAGGAAGCATGGCATTATTTTTAGCAATTTCCATGCCACCATAGAAAATATAGTAGAAGCAGATATTCAAAATCATTTGACTTGTGCAATAGGGAGAGTGGATTATGGAATATCCAATGGTGGAGAGACAAAACATAGGCAACGATTAAACACACAAGTTATCACACTTTGATATATTTCTTAATTAGAATAGTTAAAAATATATAAGATATAAATCACTGACTTCGACACATATAGACCATGATTACAACTCATACATAGCAAACAACAACATCTAGATTAACTCCTCCTTGTAGAATTTCCCACTGTAGATCACTTGATAATGCAATATACTAAAGCAAAATACTTGATCTACTTCTACAAACAAACTTGCCGAAGCTTAATCGATTTTGAGCAAGATCAAATAGAACACATATAACAGATGAAGAAGAAACAATCACATGTCAACACAAAAGAATACTCTGGGGAAGGCCTCAACTAAAAACCCCGATCTATGTATTATCATACAAGTGGAAATATCTCTAGATTACACAAAGCTTTATCTCACAAGCTATCCAGCTCTTAGTAAAATCCCTAAATGCTGCTCATAGATTGAATAGACACAACATATGCCTTCCTCTAGTCCTCCAAGCCTCCTATTTCCTTGCACAGTTTCTCCTGGGTCCTCTCACTGCCACCTGTGTGAATTGACCTCTCACACAATTCTCCAAACTCAGAAGTAACTGTGCAATCTCCATGGAATGAATTCCTTCTGCATGCAAGAGATATCCTCAATGAAATACTCCTACAACTGATAGTACAATGTCCCATCATCTGATCTCAATTGGGTCTCTAACTGAACTGACATGCATGAGTTATTTATGAGAGAATATTCAGTTAACTAACTGAACTCACAATCAGTTTGACAAACTGTTGGAACTAATATAACTAGACTTAACTCAATTAATTGATCTAACTAATTACAACTCATCCTAATCACTTTAATTAAGGGATAACTTCCTCAATCAAAGGGAAAACTGTTGCATGTCTTCTCATAGACTTCATGTTTGATTTTCTCCAACTAATTAACTCAAGATGAATTAATTAATTATTTTTTCAAACAATTGCTAAGATGAAATTCAAATTTTAATTCTCAAATTTAGTTCAGGGACTAACTAAAATTGGAATGTATCCCTAAATTCTATTTATAGCAATGCTATTTTTAGCAATTCTATATTTAGCATTTACTGTTGCTATTTTCAAAACTCCTCACTCATAAGGACAACTACACATGACATGCAATCATTACCTCAAACACTCTCCCTTAATGGCTACTTGAAAAACATATATTACAATAATAATATTAATCACTGTCTGACTGGCCTTCACCAGCACTTACACCCACTCTAAGATCTTGTAAACATCTCTCTTTCTTCACGACCACATCTTTGAGTTTTCACTTGATCCATTTAAGACATAACCGCTTCAAACCATCTTTGAGGTACTTTGCAAAATTGATGCTTCTCAAACTCTCGAAGCATGATGGGTTAGTCTTGATACTAAACCATCCTATCCACATACCTCCATATGTTGAACACATGGTCTTCCTTGTATTCCCTAGTTATCTAGGAAGGAGGTTTGGGTAATGAGTGTATTCAGATGTCAATTATAGAAGGTGGCCTCTTCAAGACATAATCAAATTGACTTGTAAGGTGATGTTCATGGCTCAACACGATGCCACCAACTTATAACAGATTATACATAATCAAATTAGTGACACGTTTTTATGTCACTATATGCATCATAATCACCAATTTGAGAATATGTTAATATGTTCTAGAATTGGTTCTTCATATTATTTTTCCCAACAACTCTTTTTCACCATTAAAAAAGCATTTTATTGGACACACAAGAAGATAATTTTAAAAACCAACATAAATAATCATATGATACCACAAAATTCACAACAAAAATATGAAAAATCTCCATAGGTAGAAGAGTATAGACCCAACGCTTATGATCTCTCCATATAAATCTTTAGTTAATATAGCTATGTGACACTACAACACAAAGGGGGGATTTAAGACAATATTTGGGTAAATTGTCTTAACATGAGATAAAATAAAACTTGTATATTGTCTTAAATATTTCCTTTAAGTGGGTGTCTCAAATTAAATCGTCTCAAAATTAAGTTGCCTTAAAATATTGTCTCTATAAAGACAATAAATAACACAAGAATTCTTGTCTCTCTAGAGACAATTTCATTTTTGTCTCTCCAAAGGCAATTTCATTTTTGTCTGTCTAGAGACAATAGTTGGAATTAGAGACATATTGTCTTTAAAAAGACAATGTCTTTCATCTTAACTATTGTATCTCGAGAGATAATAAGAAATTACATTCAAAGATAATACATGATCACGTTTGTCTCTTTAGAGAAAATATAAAATAATGAATCTAGAAAAATATCTCACCATTTAAATAAACCAATATTAAAAGTATTTAATTAAAAATAAACTACAATATCATTGATTAATTCATATTAGGACACAGTGGAATCGAACCACCAACCTCTTGCTTATAAACCAGGTGCTCTACCATTGAGTTAGAACCTTTTAAAGAGTTATGTGAGAATTATGGTAGTCCTTGAAATGTCATATATAGGCATTGATTTTAAAACTATAAATTGCACCAAGAAGTGAAAAGGAACACTGATAAAAGTGGGAATGTGTAATTGCATATATAGGTATTGATTTTAAAACTAGCAATTGCACTAAGAGGTGCAAAGGAACGCCGATAGAAGTGGGAATGTGGAAGCCAATAAGCAAGTGGAATATATGGAAAGTGCAATTACATAAAACTCGAAGACACCATATCAATCCATTTTAGCCCACCTTGATTGCTCAATAAAAGTTTTGGAGTACCTATTCTAACAATTTATAAGCTAGTTAAAAAGAAAAAATAAAAAGGCACAGAAACCAATGTGACTTGTAGCTAGAAATTTATCAACAATTGCAATCTTCTTGGAAGGTAGTAGGTCAAAATTACTCCAAGATTGAACTTTTCTTTTTTAAAACCTGGCTATTATCCATCTCCAACAACCAAACACAGAAAAACTACAACTGAAACACTATTTATTGAAGGACCTAGCCAAATAAGAAATAGTCCCCCCAAGATTTATAAGCTTTCATTTATGATTCAGCCAAGTAGGGGAACGATTCGACCAAGTAGGGGATTCATCTTAGCCAAAACGAAACCCTGATTTTTCCTTTCTAACAACTACACTTGCTTCTTTTACATAAATGTCCTGGTAAAAATTAGTACCTTCCATAAACTGTTGAATCAACTAATGTGTTAAATTTTAGCCATCTACAAAGTGGAAATTTGGGTATATTACGATACATATCCTCAAATTTGATATCATATGGATAACTTACATAAGGGAAATAATGAAAATATTTTACAAGTGAAGTTTTTGAGGCTGAATGTCAATTCTCCAGCACCTTTATTAGAGGTAATAATGCTTCGATATTTTCTCCAAAGAATATCTAAAATTGAAATAATGAGGTGGAGGTTTCAAGTTACCTTTAAACTGGCGGTCATCACTCATTCCAGTGACAAAAATGGTCTATATATCAATGCATGTTTTCTACATAGTAAAAGTGGCCAGCTTTTAGGAGATCTTTTTGGTGGACAAATTCTTGAACTAGCCCAGTGATCTTACAAAGGTGTCAAATGATTGACATAACACTCAATCCATTCCTTGCATCCCATCAACATATAGCACCATTTTGTGATTTTTCTTCAACCAGATATCCAATCTTGCAAAATTTAAATACCTTCCTAAGATTGTATCTAGATACAACAAATCTTGTTGCTCTTTGCTTTTCTGTTTGGCAAAGAGAAGCAAAGAAACAAAATTTAGAAAAAATTGTATTATATAATGGTAATTGTGTCCTCCATCTCCAGGTAACATGATACTACAAATAAAAGAGCACAGTGGGGCATGAAACTAGATTACAATAGTGCCTGCCAACACCAAGGCTGACACTAGCAAGTAAATACAATTTTACATTACCTGTGTCTTCTTAGAAAGACTAATTGGGCTTTGGGGATGCTAATAGAGGTCTCTAACAACATCTCACTAGACAGAATCTAGATTGAAAAATCATGCACATAACAAGTAAAACAAAACAATTCAGCATGCCCAAACTTATATGCATTACTTGTAGTGAAGCAACATCTCAATTTAAACATACCATCCCTTTAACAAGCTCCATTTGACCCCTCATGAACGTATTCTCCAGCAGCCACTTCAGGTTCACAAAGGAAATGAAGATACCATAAGGGAGAAAATATATTGCTCCTGACCAAATCATTAACACACAAGCTAAAATTAACAATACGATTTTGCATATTTAATTTCTTCTATTCTTTTGAGGTGAACACCATTCGATCAGAGATTCTTACATCTGTGCAAAATACATGAACCCACTAGCCATCAGTAGTCCTCTTAAAACCACCACTCAAACCACCACATAGAGCACAATTCATACCACAACTAGGCATACCATGGCTAGCTACATTTGGACGCCTCATGCCTTGGAGTTTATATTGCGAGTTTAAAGCTTCACATGGCTAACAATACCATCCTCCAAAATAATTCCTTAAAATACCATAGTAATCTTCGTGAACTGCTACCTGCAATATAATGTTGACATGAAAATTTTAAGATACCCACTATAATCCACTGTAACAATATTGCAGTAAATAGAGAGATAAAAATAAAATAGAGGAAGGAATAGCTAGATTACCCAGTAGTAATTGTAAACACAAATCGTGTTTGATCGAGTAGATTCTGGAAATCTACAAATATCACACAAAACAGATTCTTCTCTTGGTGAGATAGATGACACCTGGTAACAATCAAAATGCCTTTCCAATGGAACTTTTGAAACAAGGGGCTAGGACATTGTCTCTTTAGCCCACAACATTGTCTGAGAAGAAGAGCTTGGGCATCCAGCAGTAATGTTCTCTTTATACAATCAGAGAAATATTACCAGACAACTAAATGTATCAAAAGAAAGATGAAGAGTGGTGTGCTAAGCAAGTTCTGTGATAAAAAAATTTAACAGAGTTAAAACTGCCATTCATTGAAATTTAAATAGAAACCTAGAACACAGACTTCTAAAAAAAATCTCAAATTTAGATGATTCCGGGTTAGGTCAAATCATGCATCTTATTTAACGTACTATAGAACTAACATTTTGGATGCAATGGAGTCATCAAATATGGGGTCAATGATTTTTGAACAAAGTTATTAATTTATGAAACAAATTAACAACGTATATTTACTATTTTCCTATGCACTTATAATTGTATTTTATGAAACAAACAAACATCATACGTTTACCATTTTCATAGGCACTTGTTTATGCCTAAAATATTAATAACTACCACTGCTCCTACATCACACAATTATTTGATATTGACCACTTCACATTTTAAAAAAGATGACATTCAATTAAGCCATGCCATAATTTTGTCCATGATAGGAATGTCACTTAAAAATGAGTAAATATTTTGTAAAATATATTGTTCAATATCAAACCATATAATCCATTGCCCACTATTTTGTGGCATTAGATCAGTTCTGGGACAAGCATGACTTCAAGTAAACCTCGACTGTCTTGGTTGAAACAAAGAACCAACTGCACCATAGAATATTAACTATCAATCAAAGACAAAATACAAGGTTTGGTCCCAATGTTGGAACTGGATAGAAGGAACTATGCTTAAAGCCCCTCCTTCTCGAATATTATTATATATAGATGATACAAATTAATTTGAGATATTTTTGAACCTCGGATGTGTTTTTAGTTCCTACATATTTGTTGCTAACGAACACTAACAAGGGTTTTAGCAATTTACACCACATTGTTGTGTGTTTGATGATGATCTTGTTCTTGTTGTGAAAGGATCTATCCTCACCCAAAGGAAGGAGAATATGGATGAAAGAAGAATTTAGAAAACAATAACTATTGTTGGTGTCCAATTCTGGTGACCCATTAATCCCCTGAGGAATGGATAAAGATGAACAATCACCCGCAAAGAGAAAAACACTTTTCCAAACAGTGGACCCCAAGATTGATAACCACTATTAATAGCTTGGGAAACACCTGCTACTACACCAACAAGATTTACCAGAAGAAAATTAGTTTGAGGGGCGAGAAGACTGGTCCACTTAAAAACATAAATCTCAGCAAAATCACCATCTTCATTTGAAGACTTTGATGTGACAGTAAAGTTTGTGTCAATCCCCCATAGAACTTTAAGTAACCCTTGAAAGACAACAAACATATGTGATCATACACCTTCAATAACCTAAAATTGCTCATTCCGACACCATTCATCGATGCCAACTGTACTCTAGCGTAGCTCTAGAATAGTAGTTGTAAAAATGGAAATAAAATATAATATGAAGAACACACTTGCAAGGTTTCTAATCTGCAGATCAAAACAATATAAAAATTAGGGGAAAAGTGTGAAGCATTGTATGAGAATAAAATCCAAAATAAATCTAAAAGACATCTTGCATTAGAGGCGAGTAAAGCTTGACAATATTAAGGTCAGTAACTATTGACAATCTTACATCAGGAATGATAAAATTCCCTACAAGAAGACAAACAGTTGGGAGGGTACAATATGCAACTAGTGGGAGGGGTGTGAGAGGAAAAACTATGGTATTGATGTATGCCAGCCTCTGCAATTGGTGTACCCATGCCAAATGGTACAATGACTACTCAATAAAATTTCAACAGAACTAAGGGCCCATCGAAGCACTTGATTCAAATGATTTGAATGATTGATTGGTGCAGAGCCCTTAAATGCAAGACATGTAGACATGTAGTATATTGAAATCTAGCCTCGAGCATGCATTTTAAACCCGGTTAAAATATCTTTAGTGACAAAACCATAAATCAAACCAATCTGCACAAAATATGAAAACCCATTCATATTAGATCTTTGCTTCAAGAAAAGTTTTATGTTGCTTGGTTGCCTAAACAAAACGTTTCCTTATTCTAAATAGAATTCATGTACATTTAGGAAAAATGTTTATACAACATCACTATAGAAAAAACTAATTCAATGAACTAAAAAAAATCCACAGTATCGTCAAACAGATGCAGATCCACCTCTACTCATACCTTTTTCCCCATTCTGACTGCTCCTCATATGCACAATTGATAGCATGAATGGCTTCCTTCAATAAAAAAAACAATATTCACAGATTGTGGAAGACCACCATTTTCCATGAGGGTAGATTTAATAAACACTAGTGATTGACCAAATCTTTTCTATAAGCTCCTTTGGGACATGAGCAATGATTTCTCATCATCAAATCCTGCAATATGCAATTTCAAAGAAGGGTGAGGGTGAACAATGTTTAAGGGTATGTGAGTTGTCAAAAAATACTAACCACTGGTTTGGCCATGTACTCACCTTCAACACACTCTTCTATGTCTTCCAAACTAAATATGGGTATAGTAGATTCAGTTCGCTTGGTTCTCTTCTTATCATCATCATACCTTTTGTTTGATTTTCTGCTCTTCTTTGTAGATCCCCAACAACATCTCAGAAAACATGCTCGCTAAACATCCTTCTCAGTGAGAATAGGATCATAACCATAGAATTCTTGTCTATTAAAAAAACACCCTATACCCACATAAACAGGCCCTTGGATGCCATTCAAACCTCTCGAGGTGATCTGCAAAGATTTCAAATTAATATGCCAGGCTGAAATTATGTGAAAATTTCATAATTGTATATATGAAAACATTTTGGGTGTTTATCAATGATTACATCAAAGAACACAATGTTACGATTATCAGATCGATTGTGTGGATCTCTAAGAAAACTATACATAACAAGTTTTCTTCCCAAGAATTGTATCCATTAGAAACCACATTTCCTCACGAATAGCTTTGTTGTCATTTATATAATGATCACAATCAAGGTTCAACTAAAAGAGGCCATTTGTGAGGACAGCAGACACTCGGACCTAAGTGGAGCAATGGATAACAATCTTTAGTGTCAGTTTAATAATTAATGTATTTCATATGAGGAAATCAGCAGAAAACGAGAGATGTGTACATAGATAGGAATATACCAATGAATTCATTGCACTGACATTATTGTGGTGTTGGAAACCAGAGCTCTTTTCACGGGATACATAAAGTAACCATGGCGATTCATTTCCAAAATTGTCAACTCCCCTTGATTCAGTCACTAATGGCAGCTACAAAGCATTTTCAAATGGTGTGCCAGTAACAACCTTATCATTATCTTTTGTAAGCTCACAGTTTGTCAATGGCGTACTACATTTCAGTCCAAATAATGTGTACAAGAAAGGAGATATATCATGGCCCTAAGTATGTCCAAGTGTCCTCAGTGGTGTGTCCAAGAATTCCATCCTATGTTCCAGTGCACGTGATGACAAATTCTTTGAAATAGTTTGTTTACTTATCTCCTAAAAAGAAAAAAATGAAAAAATGTCATACATACAATGCACCAACTATTTACTATGTTCCTTAAGATGAATCTGATAAAGAAGATGGAAAAATATGAAGTTCATACATAGTTTAACTTACCATTTCAGAATCCTTTGTTGTTGTTTCAATTTCTTTCTGTAGATTCTGTAGCTTCCATAAACCAGGTTGTCCCACCAGCTCATCATGACTCTCGGTCAATGAACTTTGCATAGCCTCATCGCTTCCTATGGATTGCCTTGGCCTGTAAATAGAAATGGTATCTTTGGCTTTCTTTGTTCTTCCATTAAGTTTTGAATTCATCAGCCTTCTGGAAGGCATAGCATCCAATGACTCTGGAAGTTGTCCTTGTAAGTCCAATTACAAATTTTCCAATCTATTGCTCAAATTCAGTATTTTGTCTACAAGTTTGGGATTTTTGAATCCCCTTTACTTGAAACATTCATATCAGCCAAAATAGTAGAACGCTCAGCTAATTCTCCAGATTCTACAGGATTTTTTGTTAGGAGAATATTTTCATAATGCTCTGTCCCTTCCAAAATCGTAGCATCCTTCTCCATGACAGAAACATGGTCTCCAAGTGGGACATGTGGTGACAAATATTCAATCTCTGATGTCACATCATTTTCTATAAGCTCAAGATTTTTCACTGGCGTATCATATTATGGTCTCTCAACATGTTCAAGCCTCTTTAATGGTTTATCAAGGGAAAGTTTTTGATTGCACACATCCTTGTCTTATAGAAGAGATTCATTCATACTTAAACAAGGGGATATATTGTAACTTTTTCTAAGTTCTGAACTTTTGGATGGAATACTAGAGTCCAGGCCAAATAAGGTGCTTGAACAAGGAGATATATTATATCCATCCATAACCTCAGGAATCCTTAACGGAGTATCCAATTAGGAAGGTTCCTGCTTGCTCACCAGAATCTGTGTATTTTCTCCAACTTTGAAATCTTCGGTATCTCCAGCTTCCTTGTCATTGTTTCCCTAAATTTTGGCAGGGTCAATGAATCCCTCATGTTTTCCCTTGTTTTCTATATCAAACAATTGTTCTCTAATTGGACTTGCATCAGTTATTCCATCAATAATAAAAATTCTTTCCTGGCATGCTCCATCTTCAACCTCATTCTTTTCCACAACTATATTGTATCCCTCTGTAAGCTCACGGGTCTTCAAAGGACTATACAATGGTAAAGTTCCTACTTGCAGGCAGTTTCTGTAACAATCTCTGAGATATTTTCTGGAAGAGAATCATCAATACGTGAACAAAATAATGCATCACAACTCTCCATAATCTTGGTCTTATCTAATGGATCACTAAAGTCCAGTCAAAACAAAGAATTCAAGCAAAGAGATATATCAAGGCCTTTTGTAAGCATAGCAATCTTCAATGGAGCATCCACGTTAGAAGGTTCCTGGTTGTTGGCCACTATGTCTACCTTCACAAGTTGTATATTTTCTCCAACTTTGAATTCTTGTGTCTCTTCAGCTCTCTATTGTATAGATTATTCTTCATGGTCATCCTCTTTTCCCTCAATTTTGTTAGGAACGATGAATCCCTCATGTTTTCCATGGTTGTCCATATCAAACAATTTTTCCTTAATTTCACTGGCATCAATTATGCCATCAACAATACTAATACTTTCATGATATGCTTCATCTTCAACTTCATTATTTTCCACAGCCACATTGTAAGATCCATGTTCCACTTGATCACCAGCTGCTAAGGGAATTTGAACATTCTTGGTGATTTTGTCAACTACATCTTCCTCCTTTTCAAGAGTTGAACCAGACAACTCATTGAGATTATAAAACTCATTTCCATTGTCTGAAAAGTTATCTTGCTGCACTCCATGCTCTGGAGCTTGAATGTTCTCATATGTTCCTTGAAGTTCATTGGATATATCTACCTGTTCAGGATTTTTCACTTTCATCGAAAATGCATCAGGAGAGCCATCATTTTTCTTGTGAAAGATGGCCTCTTCAAAATCCTGTGTTTCAGCCATTGAAGTAAGTTCATAATGCTCCTCCCTTCAATATACAGAGTCATGAAATCCTTCGCTAGTTTTGGGATCACTCAATTTATCTTCTTGAGCTTCACCGTTAACCAATGGGATGTGACTTTGTTGAACATCATTAAGAACTAAAAGCTCCTCTTCACTGCATTCCCTAGGCTCTTGACCTTCACCATATGATGCCATCTATGATAGATTTTCTAGAGACAAAGCGTTTGGCAGGATTTCAAATTTATGAACACCACTCAAATTGTCTGCAACAACTTCAAGCTTATTTTTTAACTCTGGAGTGTTGCCACAATCCATTGATTCACATTCATAAGCTTCATTCTCATAAATCTATTAGGCGTCATCTTCCTCCTTTTGAGGACCATTCAACTCATCAAGGAAAAAACACACTTCGATTTTTTCTGAAAAATAAGACTTGATTTCATGAGCTTCATCCTTCACAACCTCTTGAGCTTCCTCATTTTAGTTCTTAGGAGATACAATTTCTTGAGCATTCTAAGTTTCACTCTTGGAAAACTAGTCAATTTCTCTTATTTTTCAACTACAGAGACGTGACATCCTTCAGTGGTTTTCGAATCATTCAATTCATCCTCTAAACCTTCATCATTAACAAGTGATATGGGATTTTCCTGAAGATACTCTTACTGCATTCTTCATTGACCTGAGCTTCACTATTTGATGTCTATTGCACTAGACCTTCTAGAACTTGATTCTTTACTAACAAATTACCTTTTTTCTTCCCTCCAATTGAGTCCACATTCTTCTCTTCATCGATAGTTTCTTCAACAATGTCCAAATCATGTCATTCATCTTAATTATTTGTGTCTCCTAGCAGTGGACTATTTGCCAAATCTACATTTGAAACTAGAATCTCCTCTTCCACATGACAGTGTCCAAGCTCTGGGTTTTTGGATGCAGTACTATATTCCAGTCCGAACAAAGTGACTAATGAGGGAGATATATTATATCCGTTAGTAACCTCACGGGCCTTCAACAACATATTTAACTGGGGCATTTCCTGCTTACAGGCCTCTTTTAGAAGACTCTCTAGGAGTTTGTCTACTATAGAATCATCCATTCCTAAACAAAGAAATATGTCATTAGCGTCCATAGGTTTGGGCTTGTTTAAAAGAGTACCATAGTCATTACATCAGAGGGAACAACACATCAATACTATCATTACTAAGACAATCCATCTTTTATCTGGAACAAAATCATACATACCTTGATGAGGGAACACATTATTACAGTGTACAAAATCAATTGAAATGTGTGCTTATGTTTCAAGAACAGAATCAGTTATACCTGAACAAGGGAACATATCATTATTATCTAGAAGTTGGGCTCATTAAATTTGTTCTATAATTATTGCATCAGATCATTAGTGGTTGGGTTGTGTTTGATGGAGTAGAAAGACCTATAAATATGGAGAAAACACATCATAACTATAAATACAGAGGAAACCCATATTTTTTCTTGAAGAATAATACCTGAACAAGGGGACAAATCAGTGCTTTCTTCATAATTTATTTTAGTGTGAACAGTCTCCTAAGTTGTTATTTCGTTTTCAAGAACAAATTCATCCATACCTGAACAAGGAACACGTCATTACTGTCGGTAACGTTGGGCTTGTTTAATGGAGTACTGAAATCGTTATAGTAGAGGGAACACATAATCAATCTTAATACTAGGGGAACTAGAATAGAGTCAAGGCATACCCAAACTAGTGAACACATCAATACTGCCTTCAAAACTATTTGAAGAATCAACAATCTCCTCAGCCATGTCTGGTTCTATTTCTTTATAATTGCATGGACAACTTAATTGCTCCTTTGAATTATCGCTCTCTATTTGTGTGTGGACATGAATCTCATCAACCTTGTAATCACATGACTCACCTACATGCTGGGAAACACTAGGCATTGCTCAAACATACTACACACACTCTTGACTTTTGAACCATACAATTCATCAAGGCCATAAAATTGTTTGTCATTGTTTGAATAGTGAAATTTGTCTTCATGAACTTCATCCTCAATAGTTGAGTTATGAGGTTGCAGTCCAACATCTAAAACTCGAATATTCTCATAAGCTTCTTGAGGCTCATTATATGATGAGTGAATCAGTTGATGATCTCCAACTCTCAAAGAAACTGCATCAGACAACATGGGACAACCGTCATTTTGTCTACTATTATAATTCTCACGTGATCTTCGTTATTCATCATCGTGAGTTTCACTTTTGGAAACCTGCTAAATTTGCTCTTCTATTTCAATTGCATGATCTTCATATCTTTCAATTTCTTCTAAATTCTTAAACCCATACTCGTGAATTTCAATATTAACAAGTGAGATGGGATTTTCCTAAATAGAAGTAGCTGAAATGTACTATATGGTGCATTCTTCACCATCTTGAACTTCATTGGATGATGCCTATTGTGGTAAAATTTCTAGAGCTTGTTTCTCACAGAGAAGTTTAGATCGATCACCCTCATTCCAATTACCTACATTAACAATCATGTTCATTCAAATTCTTGGTTGCTGCTGAAATCCATTGATTCAGCTTTATGAGATTTGAGAAGTAAAATAAAGTCCACTCACATTCTTCATTATTGTCTCATTCATCTTTAAAAAGAAACTTGTTATTTTGCAAACTAACCAATTCTCATCAGTTTAATACTTTACTAGCACATGGCCATTTTGCATAGCTACAATGGAATCTACAATCTTCTCTTCATCAGCAATTTGTTTAGCAATGTTGAAGTCATGCAATTCATCTCCATCATCTGTACCAGCATGAAGTGGATTATCAATTTGCATATCTATATTGAAATTGGAAACTTCTCTTCCACACCATATATTTCATTACTTAAGAAGAAAGTAATTAATTTGCTGACAGACGTCTAAAAGTAGATTCTTGTCTTTTACATCACTATGGTCAATTAATAATTTTATTTATTCAAATTCTTGGTCGTAACTGAAATCTATTGATCCAATTTGATGGGATTTTTCAGGTAAAATTAAGTCCATTCACATTCTCCCCTATTGCCTGATTCATTTGACTCTTGATCATTATTTCATCCTCAGAAGACCAAAAAGAAATATTTGCAACCTACTATTTGCTTGGACTTTTGGGAACCCAACCGCCATATTTTTTCTAAGGTATTATCAAACCAAAAATCTATGCAATATCATTTCTTAATTGAACTACCAAGCCCAATCCCTATCACGGGTTCTCTAGAACAAGTTATAATGTAGGATTGTTTTCAACCAAAAATACGAAGTGGATACTCTGATAAAACTAAAATGAAGTGTCCCAAGTTAATATATCTTTAGATCCATGTCCAAAATTTGCCATCCAGCATTATCTTTGGTTAATACCCAACCTAAAAACTGGAAACCGGGACTAGATATGTTCCAAAACAGTTGAAGAACAACCTCAAACTCTACAAAAGTAGTAGAGGGCTTAATGTTGTTTTACTAAGCTTCCCATTTCTCAAATCCTTACAAGTAAAAGAGATAATACAAATCCCACATCTCTTAACAATCTAATCTTAATTATTTATGCAAATCCAAAAGGGTACAAGCCCAAATTCTGGATCCAAAAGAGAAAAAAGATAAATTCTAGCAAATTAAGCAAACTATAACTGAATAAACTTACACCAATCGCTGGATTGTGGTGAATGAAAAATAGCTCATTCCTCTTCTGAGAACCTGTAATCATACCAACGTTGGCCTCTATTGTGTGACTCTCTAGTTAATCTCCCAATCTGAATGCTTTTGTTTTATGCAAACTTGGGCAATGTTTCAAAAGAAATTGCAATGGTGGGCAGAACCCATATCCACATTGCACTCAACACCCCCGCTCTACACCAAACTATGCATAACCCTGAGACCCCTTCTATTCCCAATAACACTTCATAAAATGAACCAAAAATATGTCGAGTGCTTCTCGTGAATTAGAAAAAGAATTAAAAAACCCATAAAATTTAGGCTCCTTGCTCGCAGGTCCACAAATCCAGCTCATTAATGATTTTATATATGATTATTGAGATTAATTATAACTTTAATTTATGTTTTTTAAGAAAAATTATAGATTAATAAATTTGTTAAATTAGCATATTAAAAAAATATAAAATATAAAAATATATGTTTTATTTTTTATTCTAAATTATGATTATAGTTAATATATGAAAAGTTAACTCATTTGAATTTTATGAATTAAATCATAATTTTGATTAATATGAGATAATTATAAATTAAAAAGAAAAAATCTAATTCTGAATTAAATCATAATTTTGATTAATATGTTATAGTTATACATAAAAAAAAAAAAAAAAAAATAAAATAAAATAAAAATAAAAATCTAAATAAGTCATGCTTTTTGTTTTATTCAATCATGCTTTTACTAATATGTCATATTTTCAATCATGTTTTAACCAAAATATGTCTTATTTGTAATTGAATTTTGATTAGTATGTGATAATTATACATTTAATATTTTTCAAAAATAAACCATACACTAATTTTTATTTCCAATCATGTTTTTACCAAACCTTTCATATTTTCAATTATGTTTTTACCAAACATCTCATATTTGTATTTCAGATTTATTGGCAAACAGAATTTGAGTTTAGCTCATATCGCTAACTAATGTTTTATATTTTCATGTACAACCTTGTAAAGTTGTGAACACCTTATCCCATTAATTTTTGGTTGTAACTTTAGTTAGCACACTCTACTTGTGTATTAAATGTTTCAAGGATATAGACATTATCATCCTCATTTTAGATCATAACGATCATTAATATGTCAAATTTACCTAAAACCCTATTAATAAGTCAAAAATGCATGCTAAAAACACTTATCGTAGTCTTGTTTTAGGTTAGAACCCTAGCCAACACATTGGCATAGAATATAAAATGTCTTTGTAAATTTATATTAAAAATCTTAATTCATATAACAAATTTATAGAACTCCATTATTAAAACAATTATATTAGTTATTTATTTTTAAGTCACAATGCTAACCAACACATTAGAATGGCATATAAAATGTCCTTATAAATTGATTAGCAAAATGGGTGGAGAGGATAACATCCCGGTGTGACAATTACTAGGTCATTTTACTAGGAGACAAATAGATTTGAAATAAAGACCCCTTCCTAAATAAAGTAATGTTTAACTAAGTGAGCTAGTGCCAATTGTAAGACAAGAATAAGGAACTGACCAATTGAGTTAACCCTCAAGGTTAACGGAGTGGTTAAGACGGGACATTAACTCCCTCTCCACCTAAGTTCAATTCCTTGAAATGACATGTTAAGCATGTTGTGATGAGGTTAGAGGAAGAGGCGACCTGAGGGAGTTACACTATTTTTGGTCAATACGAGACGTCTCAACTCTTGCTAAGTTATATATTCCTGGTATATTAGTCTTATAGGCATATCAGATATAATTTTAGTAGTATAGTGGTAGTTGGAAGGTTTAATCCTAGGGCTAGCCTAGATCACACCAACAAGTTACCAATCCACCATGGTAAGAAAAAAACAAGCATCATCATTATGAATTACCCTTGATCAAGGTGAGAGTCGATGGGAGGAGCACAATGGGATTCACACCTTTGCCACGCAATTATTGAAGGTAAAGTGAGGGTGGTGGCATGGCCACCCCCACACAAACCTTAGCACGCATAAGATGTCAGGGAAATTAAGTCAGAGAGGGAGAGGGTATTCTGTGTATTTGGATTTGAACTTGTTCAAACTTGTGGCAACTAGAAAAATTTTCCTCCACAGGCTTCTGGTGGCATATGAATCTTTCTAGGGATGTTCTCCGAAATTGAAGTTGCACCTAGGCTCAGGAGGTTGAAGTTGTGACATCTACTCTTCTTCTAAGTCCTTCCTCGTATGTTCAGGTTGGCTTCCCTATGAATTCAATGCTTTCGATGATATATATGTTTTGTATATGGTTAGGAATGGTCATTCCAAACACAACATTATGGACTAACACAGAGTTTAGCACTCTTATGAATGGATGGGATGGGGTTCACCCTCTTTCCTGCATATTGGGGGTCGAGAGGCCTCTTGGCGGGAAGCCCCTGACTGATTTTAGTAATCTCGACTACCAAGGAGCTTGGGAACCTTGGGATATGGATATTTCCCGATTTTCTATAAAAGACAAGATAGAGCCTTACATTTCTAACTCTACTTCCATGCAATTTATGAGAAAGGAAATTTGTGAGTGGTTTATGGGTGATATTTCTTATTCTCATGAGGAATTCATGCACCAGACATAAAAGAACCTTCAAGAGAATTGGTATGTGTTTGTAATTGAAATCCATGAAGATAATGAGGATATGATCCTTAGAGTGAGGTTTAATGGTTTTCTTTATCGTGTTTCTGTTCCTGTAGACCCTGCAGGCTCCTTAATTAGACTGACTTGTGGGCTCATCCATCCAGGGCATCCTCCAGATCAATCTTTTGTTGTTCGCATTGCGAGACTTGTAAGTCAGGGCCCCACCTTATTGGTAAATTTTAATTCTCCATACAACAATAGTCAATCAAAGTTCATGGCTCACCCAACCACGCACCGAGGTCGCACTCATAATGCAAGTTGCGGGCGAGGTCAAGGCTGAGGTCATGGGAGTGGGAAATCATGCGCTAATAGAGGTCAAGGACATGGGACCACAACTTGATTCATATTATCAACTTCCAGAGCATATAGAACTAATACCCACCCCCATGCCCACCAAACGATTGATGAATGGGAAGTAAAGGTTGTTAACCAGGTCAACGACCAATCTTGGAGGAGTTGGGGAACATGATTCCAGACCCGAGCCATACCCGTCATTGTTGCTCTTAGAACCAACAATATTTATTTATATTTTGGTTGTTGAAGACCCTTCTAGCAAAGGTTTTGATAGTGAGCATTATAAGCATTTCAGGGCCTAGAGATGAAATTCAAGAAATTCATAAGGAATTTCAGTTAATTCAACACCAAATCCAATAGCAAAATGCTTTCCTTGCATGCATACCGAAAAATATCCCCTACTTGCCTCAAACTAAGTTGTCGAGCTCCAACGCCAAAGACCTAACACTAGTTAAACCTTTTGATTATTATCTTGGGAATTATATGAGTATGGTTATTTTGTTGTTTCAGTATAGTTTTAGTAAATATTAAAGAAACATTAATAATATTTGATACCAACTAATATTAAAACCAAACTCATGGAGTTATGTACTCTATGGTATGTACAAGTATTATTACACGAATGTCACGACTAATCAGCAACGAACATATTTTACCAAGGCCCATTAATATTGTGGTAAAAACATAGCGGGTAGAATTAAAGTGAAACTTCAAAGTTTAATTTGTTTTATCGTGACTAGGTTAGGTAGGAGGCGCCATCTGATATCCTAACAACAATATCAACGGATTTGACCGAACAACTATCCCTTTCACTAGGTTTCGCAATTGAGGCCCTAAATTTCGTCGAGGCCTAGTTAAACCCTAGTAGTCCATTGCAAACTTTTGAACCTGTCAGGATTCGCTCTAATGTTCTGAGGAAGATATTGTTGCAACAATAGCTGAAGAGATGACCATGGCAAGGAAGCAAAGGGTTTGAAGAAACAAAGAACTAATACCAAGTAACATATTTAATTATATATATCCAGTTTCCACATATGAACAATCATAATCTAAAGATTAAAGAAATATTAATAATATTCGATTCCGACTAATACAAAAACCAAACTCATGGAGTTATGTACTCTATGTTATGTACAAGTATTTTTACACCAGAATGTTACAACTAATCACCAACAAACTTATTTTACCAAGGTCCTTAAAGATTGTTGTAAAAGCTTAGCAGGAAGAATTAAAGTGGAACTTAAAAGTTTAATTTGTTTTATTATGAGTAGGTGTGTTTAGGTTAGGTAGGAGACGCAATCTCGATCTAGACAACAATATGAACGAATTTGACCAAAAAACTATCTCTTTGACCAAGTTTCTTGATTGAGGCCCTAAATTTTGTCGATCCCTGCTTAAACCCTAGCATTCCATTACAAACTTTCGAACCTATCAGCATCGACTCTAACTTTCAGAGTATTTAGGTAAACATAATGTTCTTCTACCAAGAAATACATATTTTTGGGGCATTTTCAATGAATGTGGATGGTCATGAAGAAGACATGTCCATAGTTCAAAAAGGAAAGGCTCAAATCTCTCCCAATTCCATTGTTGGCCGATTAGTTTTGCCCTATTGTTTCGATCATGGTGTAGGGCATGAAGGTAGATAACCAAACCTAAGTCTTCATTGAACTATGGATCTGCCGAGGGTAAAGCCTCAAGGCACAACCACAGCCTTTGAAGATGTTTCAGCGGCAAGCTAAAAGAAGAAGGAAAGGAAGGTAAAGTTCCCCAAGGTAAAAGATAGGAACCAAGCATTAGTACTAGGGGAGGCTATCAGATTAGATGAAGTTATGACTATAGTTGAAAGGATTTTTGTCAGAATAATTAGAGGTAGGCACTACTATGTAACACGTCTAAGGACGTGGCTGTAGGGGAATTGGGAACACATTCTAGATGTGCTTCCATCTGTATGAACCACGCCCAAAGGATAGTTTTCTTTCAAATTTAGTAAAGAGGGACATGTAAATTGGGTGCTCTCGCATTATTGGAACCTAAAAATTCCCCTGTGCATTTGAGAAGGTGGAATCCCCTCTTTGACGTTGAGCGAGAACAGTTAGGTGTAGGGCCAATATGATTAAGGTTCCCGAGCCTCCCCCTTCAATGTTAGATGGAAGATGTCTTTCAGTGTATAAGGGATGACCTTGATACTTATCTTGACTTCAATAGATCATACTTGGAGATGGGGAAAATGTCTTATGCCAGAGTCGTTGTCTATCTCGACACAAGGGATGGATTGTTGGCAAATCTAATACTCCGCTACCTAGGATATGTGCGCAACCAAATATTTGATTATGAAGGGAAATCATTTTGATCTCGATGCTACCATAAAGCCAATCATGTTTACAAAGAATTCCCCTTGTTAGTGTATATAATAATTTGATATATAACTAAGGATTAATACAAGACATGAAACAAATTAACCCTTAAAATACATGATACAATGTAACCCTCCCCTGGGGATTTTTCCTGGAATATATCACCCACAACTAGCTTTCCTAAGCAAAAGTGAGGACAAATTGGACTCAATGCAACAACTAGTTCATCAAATTGTTACTGAAAATATCCAAATGAGAGAATAGGTAGAGAAATCATAACAACATAACAAGAAACAAAAGACATGTGAGCTATCCTTTATACTTCAGTAGGAAATTGTCACGTTTAAAGAGGTAAAGAATAAACTACCAGAACCAATGGATAGGCTAGATACTCTTAACATTCTCCTCAATTACTAGCTAATGAATTTGACAGTTGCCTAAAATAGATTTCATATTCAAAAGGTACTTAATAAGGACTTGTGTTGTAGGTTACAAGTATCTCAGTGATGGGAAGTTAATAATGTTCCAAACACTCCTAGTGCTTCCTGGAACACTCTCTTGGCAATTATGATTCCAATCCAAAATAAAACAACATTTGGCAAAGTGTATAGACCCTTCCCTTACCTCGAATTTGATCACTGAGGTCGATGGATCATGGTTGGTCTCTATACACACAATATAGTTCCACTAGGGTGTGGTTTCACTAGTTTCCACTAGGTGTTGGACCATTAACATGTCAACAAAGTCATGTTCTCCCACTTCCTATCGACCTTAAAAACATAGCGTATATTGACTAAAAAGAAACCTAGGATAGGTTCATAAAAATGAAATACAATTTTTGTTCTCCGACCCTCTTGTAGTTTTAAGGAGACTCATGGCCCAATCCCTGATACCTAAATTCTTAGTTTTGATAGAATAACTAGCATAGGGATTGGTTAAATTAAGTATACCCATAAATTTGGAAATCAAGTGAATGAATATGAACACATAATGGCGCATTCACCGTGCACATAATAATGAATATCATATCCTAGGCACACTTTAAAATTCATGTGCATACATGACACTGTTCTAATCACAAAGACACAGTGAGCATCAAAACTCATACATTCATTTACATTTACAAACATGCAAGATATTGCCCTACTCACAATGTAACAAGATTCATCACACTCCATAAGGAAATACACATAAGCAATATACATTTATCGATCTGTGTGTTTAATGATGACGGAAAAATGAAGGAAGTACTTCAACTTTCCACCCAATTGTTAGCCAACCACATTGCAATATTTCTTGCAGTTGATTGCCTTGAGATAGATCCAAAGTCTAAGGGGATGAATACTAAGGGAAATTTAAACTCGAGGCTTAAGGACATAACCAAGAGAAGGAGTCCACATATTAGTTAGTTTATCAACTGCTCAACAATAGTAAGCACCAAGGTGACTCATTGATTGAATGCAATGACAAACAAATTATCTCTAATCGTATCAACAAAGATCAAAGGGAAAAAAGTGGAATTGATGTCCAGGAAATGTTGCAAAGGAAAAGTTGTCATGTTCTTTAGAGTCGGCTACACCCACAAAATGAAGAGCCCAACAAATTGTTGTCTTTATATAAGATAACGTGAACGGTAAGTGAAGAAACAACCCCGGTGTAAGCGCGAGACAATAGTAGCCTGCAAGTTGACGGACTTAAGGTGCACTGCGAGAGTCAATTTTGCAGTTGTTAGATAATATTTTTTAAATTGATATGTTTGTCTTAATTGTTAATTGTCGAGTTCATTTTAAGTGGTCATTCTCTTAAATATAAAGTTGCCTTAAAATAATTATCTTAAAATATTTTTGTGTCCAATTGTTTTCGTCTTAAATATAAAGTTTTGTCTTAAAATGGTTTTCAATTGATATTAAATTTCAATATAAAATAGGTAAAGGCATTTGAACCTTGTTCCTACATGACCTGATGTGATCGGATAGTAGCCATCTATTCTTTTCTTTGTTCAATTGTTTGACAACATGAAACTATGAAACCAAAATAAATTTTTTTCTTCAAAAAAATTCTTAAAATTACCATTGATATAGTAATATAGCAAATTCATATTTATAGCAGCTGCTACACATCATTTGCACTCATAACGATGCAATTCAAACTTTTGTTCTGTGATTCAAATACGTACCAAGAGTAAGTAAAAACCCATTCCGAAATGATTTTGAAGGCAGTTGTCTATAACGCGACTTTTTGAAAGCCTTTCCGGCGGGTTTTTCCAGTCGAAATCCGGCAAGAATTTATTGGAATCGCAAGGTTGATAGCTAGTTTCTGCACAATGAAAACGTCCCAGGGGTTTTTCAGGGTGCTGAATCCAAATATGCAGTTAAAAAACCATTTTAACTGCAATAAATGAAGATTTAACCTCAATTTCTTCTGCCGGATTCCGTCACCGGAATCTCCAAAAAGTCGCATTATAGACAACTCCATTTTGAAGTGGAACTATTGAAGTAGAGAAATCCATAATTTAATTGAATGCTATGGTGGCAAACTAGATTTTATTTGAAGCATTAATTAAAGACGACTTGAAACCATAGTTCCTTATATCCTCTGGTGATATAAAATCTGTTGACGAGGCGCTCATCGAGGTCTCTACAATGCTCATTTAAAACTTTACCACACATGCTTCAGCTCCACCATTTCAGCTGACTCCTCATAGAAACTTATGCATGATCCAGATCTGACCTCCACATGAGACCGTAGAAGTACTATTGAAGTAGAGAAATCCATAATTTAATTGAATGCTATGGTGGCAAACTAGATTTTATTTGAAGCATTATTTAAAGACGACTTGAAACCATAGTTCCTTATATCCTCTGGTGATATAAAATCTGTTCACGAGGCGCTCATCCAGGTCTCTACATTGCTCATTTAAAACATTACCACACATGCTTCAGCTCCACCATTTCAGCTGACTCCTCATGGAAACTTATGCGTGGCCAGATCTGACCTCCACATGAGATCGTAGAAGTACTCTAATTTCCATTGCCATTAACGAGCTTCAACGAAGTCATTCCATTCTGAGGCTTCCATGAGAAGTGGAATCACCCTGCAGGAAGCTGTCCACTATAGCTAGACGTAATGCCTAGGTCTCGAAGCAAACACGTCCTAACAAATAGCATATATGATTAAGCGTCGCTGCAACCTTGATATAAAAGACGTCTGAATATTGTTCAATACCCATCGTCATTTTCTTGTGCATCCAATATTCGATCTCATTGAGGTATGGCCAGCATTGGGCTTTTTTATAGCCGAAAATATGTTTTCAAATGATTTCCCTGTCATCGCTTGGCGTTACGGCCAACGACAAATCTGCTGCAGCATTCATGGTTCGATGAGGTTGGTCTCGCATGTGACTATCCAGGCCGCTCAAATATCCTTCCTTTCCCACGTCTAGAAGGTTATTCCATTCACTGGTAGATCTCTTTCGAAATTTTGAGCTCGGTGACTGAATGGCCTGCAAAATTTCTAAATTGCATTGCATCGTATTTATTACCACAACTAATTCACACGTATTATTCTGAACACCGAGATGATCGTTTGCTTTGGGTTTTTGTTGTGAAAGGAAGGAGTAGCACACCACTGAAAAGATAAGTTGTTTTCCTGGCAACGGCAAGGGCGGGGTATGTAATTTTTTATTTGTCCCCCCTGAGCCGCGATGACCATAAAATTTCTTCCGCAATCAACTCTTCAACAATTCTGGCAATTTGGCTAGGGTTTCAAACAGGTCTTCCCTTTCTTTTTGTGCCAAGGAATCAACCTATCCACGTCTTTTCATAGCAAGGAATAAAACTGCAACACTCTGCTTCCACTACTATTTTTCTTCTTTCAATCATGTCGAGCAATTTTGTGATGACCCCAGATCTACATGGGAAACAAATCTACACACAAACAAATATACAAACAGAAACAGCTAATTAAACACTAAACTAATCTATGTACAAAGGACTAGTTCTAATGGCTTTTATATATTCCTGGCCTACTGGTAATGGAATTAAGCTGGCAAAATCTCTGATATTATGTTAGAAAAATTAAGAGAGAAGAGAGAGTGATTAAACAGACAACTTATTGTACTTTGATATCTTTATTGATTACAATGGTTACAAATATATAAGACATAAATCATTGACTTGCACACATCTCGATGGCAATTACAACTCATAAATAGGAACTGACAACATTTAGATTGACTCCTAATGACTCATAATGACAACTACACATGACATGAAAGCATTACTTCCAACCATAGAGAAAGTTTTATATCATTATGAAAAATATTATAGTAACAATAAGTTGTCTCTATCTTGGAAAGAGATCCAAAAGATATTTTAGTTGAACAACCTTCACCCCCTTGCTAATGAAATACTGAACCCCAAATTCGGTGAGCAAAAGAGGTGTCTTCCCCTTAAACGTAGTTATGTTTTTGTCACCATCAAGCTGAGGGTTCACATTTTTCCTGTCAACAACGTATCATTCTTTTCCTTCTATTTGTTTGAAGCAGTTCACTTATATTTGCTTGCTACTTTCTCTATTTTAGTGGAAGTTTCTCTATTTTAGTGGAAGTTTTAAGAAACATGTTCTCAAGGGCTGTATTTGTTCTATTTAAACTATTTTTTCAAGCTATCTAGTTCAAAACTGTTACAACGTATGAAATTTGAGGGCAAAAGTGTTTGACAACGTTACATTTGATGTTAAAATATGCAATATTGTTAACTTTCAGTGGAAAATAGACGAAAGAGTCCGATTTGGGCCAAAACTAGTTCATTTTGTGAAATTTATGCTGACAATAGTTCATAGAATTCCACTTGATTTTAAATGAGTATATATTTCCAACCTGTCAGTGCAAAGAAGACCTGTCAACGCAGAGTAGGTCGGAATGGATGATTTATATTTCATCTAGGATTTCTGGAGGAACCTAGACTCGAGTGTTGCAGGGGTGTATGATTGCTTATGTTCAAATTCATTGTTAGGAAAGTATAAGAAACTCAGTAGAAGAAATGTAATATTATCAAATGAAGAAGCAAGTTCTATGATACAGCTGCACAAAGAGTTTTGGTCCAAGAGTCCCTCATTTGACCATCCTATTGGGTTATTTCCAAAGTAGCAACACTTAGAAGGATTTACAGTCTTAGAAAGAAGCTTGTCATTTTCTAAATGGTCGTTTGGGTTGTTATAAAATTATGTTTGCAATCGAGTGTGATTTATAATGTATTTCCATGGTTGTCGAAGTTCTTGTATATTTCTGTGAGGTATTCTATTGGGTTGGCTACAATTACTCAATGGAAGCATATATTCTCGAAACTTTTTCACTCCATTGTTGACAAGACAACATGATATGTTAGCTAACTATCATAATTAAAAACAAAAAATAAATATGTAAGTAAGATTGCTTCAAATTGATTATTATTTTATCCTGCTTTGACTCAAATTCAATGGTATTGAAGTTGGATGAGTGAATTTTCTTTTCTTTATCAGTTTCACTTTCTGGATCAATTGTATGCCACTTTATTAGATGTCAGACCAAGAACTGGCGATTATGAAAACAACTTTAAGAGAATTGGGAGGAACCAGTTACTCAGACTTTAAATCTATGAAATTTGGGACACATATTAATAGCTCATGTATTCTTCTTGGAGTGCTTATTTGGACTTGAAACTTGAAGCCATTTTTACCATTGTATGAATGAACCTAGAAATAAAATTTCCAAAGTTGTGAGGATGAACAATTGATGTGAGGATAAAGAATATCAATTGATCATTTGTATCATTTTAGAGAAAGTATGGTTGGCCTTGTGCAACTTTGTATATGTAGTTATAAAATAGGTTATTGATCAAGAAAGAAGGTTAAATTAACCAAGCAAGAGAATGCAACTAAGAATAACCATACAAGTAAAAAATTCAGGATTTATGTGGTAAAATCCTGATAGGGTGTCAAGGAAACATCCACACGGCAAGTGATTGGAATCTTTATTCAATCAATAAATGATATTCCATACAATAGTTTGGGAATTCATCAGTTTTATATATGAGCCTCCTTAGTTACATAACTACTGATTCTGTATGAAACTAACTTGTCAATAACTAATACAATTTACACAAATTTACATTAATTAGTTGTCAAATACCAACAAAGTCCACCTTGACAACAATTTTCCTAATCCCTTGCCCATGCCCATTCATCATCTCTTCTGCAAGCCAAGAGAAGCTAAACACCATCGCAGCTTCTCTACTGTAACTGGCTTGGTGAATATGTGTGCACAATTCTCCCATGTATGGACCTTTTGAAGAGCTACTTTTCTGCCATCGATCACATGTCTCAGAAATTGATACCTTACATCAATGTGCTTAGTTTTGCTATGGTAAGTAGAATTTGTAGGCAAGTGAATAACACTCTGACTGTCACAAAGTACATTCGCTTTCTCCTGCATCCTTCCAATCTCATCAAGTAGATGCTTTGTAGAGCTATAAAAAGGGTCTCTTTCACCTCTAATTACCTCACATTAATATGTCAATCCGAGAGCGTTTTGTTATTTCAAAGAGTGTCTCAGTCTGAGGCTATCATTTTTCAGAGTAATGCTAGTAGTACATCGTTCAAAAATACAAGAGTAAACGGATGCTTGTCTATAACTAAGTTACTTCAAAGGAATAAATCACACACTCAGAAAGCTAGGCAACTTATTAGTCAACAATTCGGCAGTGATAACCCATCCCTTTGGAAACTGATGGAAAGGAAATTAGAGCATGGACTATGGGTATGGGAGCTAGACAGTAAATGCCGAGGCTCACTAGAGCCTTAGATCGTCTCTCACACCAAAAAAACAAATGTGAATAAATGGAACAACAGATAGCAAAATGGAAGAGAAAATAAGGAACGGAACAACAAATCTGGAATGGAACAACAATTCTGAAATGGAACAGCAATCAAGTAACTATGTCTCGCGAGCAGTAATGAAACTTAATCTACTAACTCAAATGCATTCATTGTAATTAAATAGCAATCTTTCAGTCCTAAGGCAAATCAAGGAGCACACACTAATGGAACAACACTAACTACAGATAAGTTATGGAACAGCGCCTATAAATCATATACGCACGCAACACGCTGGAATAGTAATCTGATCAGTCTTAATTAACAGGAATGCGACTGTGTTTCCAAATTGAACAGCATTACTTCTGAACCCAACAATCGTAAATAACACAACTTTCAGATGAATCCGATAACAAGAGCTCTGTAACAGAACAGTAATAATAATTGGTCAAGACTAATAACATTCAGTCAACTCCGAAAAGATCAATAATATAATGTAGAGTCAATACACAGTTTTGTCTGTAAAATACCTTAATGGACTAATATTTAACACAGCATGTGATGGCAACTTATAAAGCATATTAGATTACCAAATAACGATGATAAGCAAACAACGCAGAAATCAAATCGTAGTGATACAGAAGCAAGCGTCCTCCGGGGCCGAGCCCTTAGCCTCCAAGGGTACACCGATTTAAGTTAATCCAGACACAGAGATAAGATAATCACCAAGTTTATATTAATGCATAAAAGAAAAGTACAATGAACCAGTTCCTAATGAGACTCGATGATCAATGTTTGATCTTTAACAGAAAATTACATAAAGCATAATCCCCCAAAGCTAACAGTGTCGTCCCTTTATATAAGGGTGACGGCGGAGATGTCTAAGTAACAAGATAGATAAAGTAACGATCCCTCAGGATCAAAGATCCTGAGGGATTCGCTAAAGTGTTAATCCTTAATCACTTCTTTTCTCCTTCGCCGAGATGGTGTCTTCTCATCTTTTTCCGGGCCGGTTTGCTTTGATCTACTTAGCCTTGTTTGCACTTGGTCCCCTGTCAAAGGGACAACAGTTACCCTGTTCTTGTCTTTTTCTTTGGAACAATAGCTCCTCGTTTTCACCATTTCCTGCTCAGGACAATGACAACTATCAGCGGTTAAGTCTTGCATATTAATCCCACATGTTTTGTCATAATTCTTTATTGTTTTCCAAGTTCATGATACAAAAAGGTTTACAAATTCTACTGAAAAGCCACTGAAATGACCATCAAAAACATGCCTTTTTAGTACTTCGCACCCTTTAACCATATTTCTTCTTTACTGGCATCTGAAGCAGCTACATATTCTGCAAGAACTGTTTCTTTAAGCTTTGAAATCCAACTAATTGCTCCACCTGCAAGAGTAAAGATATAACCTATCGTAGATCTTCTTTTGTCCAAATCACCTGCATAATTAGAATTTACATATCCACAGACTGATCCTTCACTACCATTAAAGATGATGCCATGGTCACTTGTGCCACTTAGATATCGAAGCACCCATTTCACTGCTTGCCAATGTTCTTCACCTAGATTTTCCATGAACCTGCCGACAACTCGAACTGCATGTGAAATGTCAGATCTTGTAGACACCGTTGCATACATTAAGTTTCCTAGAGCATTTTCATATGGTACATGAGACATATACTGATTTTCTTCATCAGTTCTCATACTCAAAACAAAAAAAAGCTTAAAATGGGAAGCTAATGGGACATTAACAGGTTTCATATTATTCATACGTAACTTTTCAAGTACTTTCTCCACATTCTTCTACTATGATAACCAAAGCTTACCATTGTTCGTATCTCTGTGTATATCCATGCCTAGGATATCTTTTGCTACTCCAAGATCCTTCATATCAAACGTCCTAGAGAGCTGAGCCTTTAACCCATTTATATCTTCCATGCTTTTGCTTGCAATAAGCATATTGTCGGCATACAAAGCTAAGATAATGAATATGGCATTGAAACTTTTGAAGTATACACAATGATCATACTCACATATAATAAAGTTTTGGCTCACCATGAAGGAGTGAAACTTCTTATACCATTGTCTCGGAGACTGTCTTAGACCATACAATGATTTCTTGAGCTTGCAAACTCATCTTTTGCTACGACCTTGTACAAAACCTTCTGGTTGTTCTATATATAACTCTTCATTCAAATCACCATGTAGAAAAACTATTTTACCATCTAACTGTTCTAACTCAAGGTTAAGTAATGCAGCTAGTGCCAACACAGTACGAATAGAAACAAGTTTTACAACTGGTGAAAAAATGTCATGAAAGTCGATACCTTCAACCTGAGAATACCCTTTTGCTACCAGTCTCACCTTATACCTTTCAATACATCCATCAACTTTTCGTTTAATTTTGAAGACCCCATTGCATCCAACAACACTTCTCCCTCCAAGAAGTTCTACAAGATCCCAGGTATTGTTCTTGGCTAAGGAATCCATTACTTCTTCCATAACCATTTTCCATTTTTCGCTATTCGTATCATCTACTGCTTCCTAATAATAAGAATGTTCCCCATCTTCAGTAATCAAAGCAAAATATGAAGCAAAACCTTCATACCTTTAGGGAGTTTTTATTTCCCTTATAGACCTTCTTAGAGTGACTAGTTGTTGTACTCGTTCAGAAACTTCAAGAACTTCCTTTCTATGTTCAACACCTTTTTCTCCAGAAGTCTCGTCTTCCTTTTGATGGTCACCGAAAGGTCTAGCCCCCAACTAAATTTCCTGATTTGGCGATACATGTTCCTGTTTAATTCTTTCAACATTTTATTTTAAAAAACAAGATTCATCAAATCTTACATCTCTACTAATGACTATCTTCCGCAATGTAGGATCCCACAACCTATATCCTTTCACCAGATAGACATACCCAACAAAGACATAACATTTTGATTTTCAATCTAATTTTGAACGTTGATTTTTAGGAATAAGAGCATGTGAATCACATCCAAATATCCTTAAATGTGAATAATCACAAGATTGACCTGACCAAACTTCTTTAGGAATTTTACAATTAATTGCTACTGAAGGTGATCTGTTAACTAAATAAAAAGCAGTTGATACTGCTTCTGCCCACAACTGCTTTTGTAAGTTAGTATTGTTGATCATCCTTTTGGCTCTTTCCCTAAGAGTCCAATTCATACATTCAGCAACACCATTTTGTTGAGGAGTATAAACAATAGTTTTGTGTCTAAAAATTCCTTCATCCTTACAGTATTGTTCAAATTCCATTGAAGTGAATTCACCACCATTGTTAGTTCTTAAACATTTAATTGGTTTTCCTGTTCTTTTCTCTACCAATGCTTTGAATTGTTTAAAGATATTGAATACATCAGCTTTCTTTTTTAGCATAAAGATCCAAAATTTACGGGAGAAATCATCAATAAACATTAAAAAATATAGAGAACCTCCATATGATACAACGTGAGGTGGTCCCCACAGATCGAAATGAATATAGTCTAAAAATATCTTTACTATTATGATTTCCAGTTTTAAATCTCAATTTACACTATTTTCCATATAGACAATGCTTACGAAAATCCAGCTTCAAAGATTTCAGATCGAGAAGAGATTTACATTTCATCAGTATCTGAAGACCTTTCTTGCTCATGTGACCCAATCACTGATGCCATAGGCAAGTACCTTCTTCTTCTTTTTCTGACATAATCGTTGCTTCACTGACCTTAGTACTTCCTTTGAGTCTGTAAAGATTTTTGACCTTTTCTACTTTCATAACAACTAGGGTGCCTTTAGAGACCTTCAACACTTCATTCTGACCTGTAAACTTATAACCATTTGGATCCAACACTCCCAAAGAAATCAAATTCTTCTTCAATTTAGGTACGTGTCTAACACTAATTAATGTTCTTACTGTGTTATCATATATGTTAATCCTGATATTTCCCATCCAAATAGTCTTACATGATACATTATTACCCATAAACACAGAACTGCCTTTTACATCTTCAAATGAAGTAAACCAATTTCTGTGTGGACACATGTGATGAGAAGCACCAGAGTCTAATAGCCAGCTTTCAAAACTCTGAGAGACATTACATACAGGTGAAGTGTCATTTATCATTCATAATTCTTCACCAGATAAAACTTCGTCCATCTTACCTAAATCAACCTGCTTTGCTTCCTTCTTCAGGTTATCAGACTCTTTTCGTTTCCAACAATCTTTCTTTAGGTGTCTAATTTTATTGCAGTGCCAATATTTTTCCTTACACTTCATTCCCTTTGATTTAGATTAGGAAGGCCCCCTTGTTTTTTCTCTTCTATCCTTTGACCGTCCTCTAGCTATCATGGCTTCTAATGTTGTTGTTTTAGTACTAGATTTCCTTCGTACTTCTTCAGACAAGAGAGCTCCCACAACTTATTCAAATTTCAAAGAATCAGTGGTGCTCAAACTGGTTGAAGTTACAAAGTGGTCCCATGACTCGAGCAGTGAACACAACAAGGTTATAGCTTTGTCTTCTTCCTGAATTTTAACTTCCATATCTTCTAATTGGCATATAAGTGTATTAAAAACATTTAAATGCTCTGCAACTTTTGAACCCTCCTTCATTCGAAGACTGTACAATTGTCTTTTCAAATAAATTCTATTGGTTAACGACTTTGTCATATATAGTTTTTTTGGTTTTTCCCATAAGCCTAAAGTTGTACTCTCTTCAACAATGTTGAAGAGAACTTCATCTCCCAGGCATAACCTGATGGTACTGAGAGATCAGGTACCCAAGTCCTCCCAGTTTGAATCTTTCATGCTAGTAGGCTTCTTATTTGCATGTCCAAAGCTTTGTGCAACCCTTTTTGCACCAAGAAATCCCTAACTTTTAGTTTGCAGAGAGAAAAGTTGTTATGGGTGGTGAATTTCTCCACCTCGAAATTTGCATTCAACATCTTGGCCATTTTCTTCCTACTACCATTCCTCCTAGGGTTTCCCCCTAGGGATTCACTCTTTCACCTCCTAGGGTTTCTATTTTTTTCTTACCTAGGGTTTAAACTAAAAAGAAAAACCTAGAAAACTTATAGCCTTTTTTTTCAAATTTAATGGAAAAAGCTTATACAATTTCTGAAAAAATATCCGTGCTTTTCTGAACAAATTTCAAAATATTTGTTTAGAAAAAAAAATTCACAAATACCTGGAATTGCTTGCAATTCCTTTTCTATATTGCTTAAGTATCCACGTTATGCTCCTCGGTAGTGAGCAACTGGCAACCGTCTTCCTAAAAAAAAAATTGCGGCAGCTTCAAAATTTGAAATTATTCTGTTCCGGCAACAGCTCTTTCTCCTTTGGTGGCAAGAGCTTCAATTCTTTCACCACGCGTCGATGGGCAACACGTAGAGCAGCAGCTCTTTCCCCTTTGGTGGTAGGCAGGATAGGCTCTGGACAAGCCCGCAACGACCCCTCCTTGATGGCTTTTCCTACTCTAGTCCATGCACATGCAGAGAGCCAACGATGCAACGACACTCCTCGATGAGTCCATGGCAGGCTCTTGTCCACGTAGAGGTATTCAGAAATCTCTTCTATCTTTGGTCCATGGACACATAGAGAGCTGGCCTCCTCGCTCTAGTTCTGCTCGACAGCTCTCGGCCACGCCTCTGGACAGGCTAGTGGTAATACACAAAGGGCACAAAGCAGCTTCCTTGACTAACACCACATGTAGCACACGGCACTCCTTGGCGATTTACAAGCGAGCAACAGTCCATGGGCTCTGGCTCCCTCAACCAGCACGGGTTTTACGCAGCCTTTTATTTTCCTTGACAAGGATTCACCTCCAAACTCAGCTCAATCGCTTTGATACCATTTGTAGTTACAAAATAGGTGATTGACCAAGAAAGAAGGTCAAATTAACCAAGAAATTGAATGCAACTGAACATTACCATATAAGTGGAAAACACAAGATTTACGTGGTAAAACCCTGACAGGGTGTCAAGGAAACATCCACGGGGCAAGGGATTGGAATCACTATTCAATCAATAAATGATTCTCCTTACAATGGTTTGGGTATTCATCAATTTTATATATGAGCCTCCTGAGTTACATAACTACTGATTCGGTATAAAACTAACTTGTCAATAACTAATACAATTTACCTAAATTTACATTAATTAGTTGTCAATTACCAACAATATCATTCTTGAAGATTTCAATAAGATTTAGGAGGTTATGTAAGCATTTTCTATCGATTGCAATATCTTATTGAATGATTGTAGTATCTTATTCAACCATAATTACTTATTGTTCTACCCTATTATTAAATTCTTCTGATTCATGCTTGTAGTTGTGTGTAAATACTCCTAAGCTTTATTTTATGAGAGTGGTGTACTTGCTTCAAAAACATCAGTAACTATAACTAGGACAACACAAGTCTTGGTTTTATGAAATACTTAATTTTATTTTATGTGCCTTTTCAAAAGAGAACTTTTCTCATTCAAAATTATAATGTTGAAAATAAGGGAAGGCAATGAATATACACTAGGAACTAGTAATTGTATTTCTATTACAGAAACCTTGAAAACAAACTACCACTATTTCCAACCCTTTTGATTAAGTTGAAGTTATTGTCAGTATATCTCTTAGCCTTAATTAGCCATTGTTGTCATTACCGATACAAGTTTCTTTATCTACAATTTTCTGAGTGTTGTATTCTCATTCATTGAATATTAGTTTTTTTTTAGTTGGTTTTAGTTTTAGATATTGGCGAAAGCTCATGCATCCTAGGGTTCAAACTATTGGTATTTTTGCTAGGCAATTTTAATATAATTTTGATGTTTCTGAAAATATATGTGAACTGGAATTATTATTTGATTTACAGAAAAAGAATATTTGTTAAATAACAATTGGCCTATTTTCTTTCTAGATTTAAAATATTCGAAATTTTAAAATATTTATTTGTTTTTATAAAAATTAAAATATTATTATAATAGGATGTGAATTTTGATGAGAATAAAGAGTAGTTGGTAGTTGAAAAAGTCTTGCACGTGGACACTGGTATCCCTTAGTATCCCTTCATCCACAACACCAATTTATGGCTTTTCAAACGTTGGTGAAGAGTCACTGGTATTGGAGCTATTCTTGCATGTGTTATATCTTCTTTTTTTTGCTAATGAAAGAGTCATGCCCTCTATTCAAAATAACAAAAAAGGATTAATTACATAAATTACAACCAACCCAAAGGAAACTGGGGACATAGAATTAACTTCCCCCCAGGGTATGGGGCAACTAACCAAAGGCTAAACCATTGTGCCATGAGTACACTCCCCTAACAAAGGGTCCTTCCCAAAACATATTCATTATAATCCATTACAACGGAGTGAAAGAAAACCAAACAAGATGGAACTATAACCGGACCTGAAAAGGAATTAAACCCCCAACTATTCAGATTTTGGGTTCGCAAAAGGGGAATAAACAATGCATATGTGGCCCGCCCGAAATTCATTGATGCCCGCCACGAAGCTAGAAAAGCACAGACGATAATAGAGAGACATTCCTTAGACCTGGACCCACCAACTTTCATGATGCATTTTGGCCGTTGATCCACCACGCCAAATCCCACATTTGAGGAGCATATCAGATGGAAAGGAAGCCCAGAGAATACCCTCCCAATGAGGGTGGTATTCTCTCTCCTACTATATCCATGTGTTGCATGTTGAGTGGCATCGTGCTTAAATCAATGAAAGAACTCCCGGTGTTCAGAGCTTCTGATAATCTGTAAACCACCTTGAGGGCGGTATTGACACAGCAAGTCGTTATGAGGAAGGTTTCGAGTCTATTGAGGTAGCAAATACTCTGGCCTAAACCCATCGAACAATTTGACTCTCCACCCTTAATCGTTAGTTGCTTGATCCAACTGATGAGAGGATTCTCCTTTTGAAGAGAAGCAGGAAGGATTCCCGTCGTCCGAGCACCTGAAAACCTTAGACCAACCACGGCGGTTCACTGTAACCATTGCCAACAATTATGTACCTATGGTGGGACTTTGCTGTACCTTCTAACTGAAGGCTCTTCATCCCCTCTTCCCACCGAGCAAAACTGAGATGATCTATATTAGGAGAAAGTTTAGCAAAAATCCGCAAGCTGTCGAACAACTTCCACCCAAGAACTCTATGTCTAAGTTGTTATGGGTTGAAAAAGCTAACAAAGGCTTGTGTACCATTTTCAAAATTACCTCTGAACAACCACTTCATATTAAATGTGTATCGACTACACCCAACCTCTGCAACTGTTGACAATATCTGTGCTGATATATCTATCGGTCCTCATTCGCCTGGTTGAGACAGTGATCCCTCAATCTACCCTGTGGAACCTCTTGCCATCTTTATTTATTACTGCTTTTAGTGTAGAGAGCCCCTTTATTAGAAGGTATGTCCGCCAATTTATTGGCCGTCCTTCACACATGTGTGAAACTTAATGTTCTCATATTCTGAAGGTGGAGATGAATTCTTTGATATACCTGAAGCAACCTCTAGTGTCTCGAGACCTTTTTCGGAGCTCAACCACAATAGATTCTCTTGACTGAAATGATGATCATCTCAAAATCAGCTTCAATTATGATATTCTGAAGAATGTTGTGCTTGAGAATTTCTAAACATTTCTCAAGTGCCTGTAGCTCCACCATATTGTTTGTACCTTTTCTCAAATTGAAATGAAAAAGGTATTGTATTCAGCACTTTTCATCCCTTAACACACCACCATAACCAGTTATACCTGGATTTCCTTTTGAAGCCCCATCTATGTTACATTTCATAAATCCCTGTGGGGGAGGATGCCAAAAGTCTTTCTCAGTGACTAGTTGCTTTACCATTCAGTTCTTGCCCTGACAAATAAGCCCCTACACACCCAACTGAAGAAGTATCTACATATTAGCATTTGAAGGGAGATTTTTAGGGGATGTTTGCACTAAAGTCCCAACCGTCTCCTTTATATGTCTTAAGATTTGTTCCATGATGGTCTAGGAGGAACTTTTTTTATTTTTGAATATTCTATTGTTACGCTCTTTCCAGACATTCCATATTAGGAAGCTTGGAGATAAAGCCCAAGATCTGTTTATCTTTTGATAATCAGAGAAGTTCTTTCTCCAGTTGCTAAGGGTATTGGTAATGCTTCCTCTGTCCCTGTCTGTTTGTCTGAAAATGAAGGAAATGTCATCCCACAACATGGAGGTAAATCTGCAGGTGTTGAGGAGGTGCTCCATTGTCTCCTCTTGTGACTCACATAGCTGACATCTGGATGGGCCTAAAACGCCTCTTTTCTGGATGTTCTCCCAAGTCAGAATTTTCTTATGATGTACCAGCCACATGAATAGTTTGGTTTTCATCCATCCTTGGTTCTTCCATACATTCTTCCAAGCCCAATCCGGTTTTGTAGAATCAAGCTCTAGGGGTAAGTGCTTTGCCTTTTTGAGGTTAAAGGTGCCTTCATTGTTATTGCCCCATCTAAGTTGGTCATGATCAGCTGATATCAGTATTTTTCTTTGATCCAAAATTGCTATTAGCGCATCAGCCTTTGCTTTCAAGGGGCTATCATCCATATATTCCATTTTCTTCTAGGTTCTCCATTTTCCTTCACTATTTGTCTAATTCCAAAAATGTTTTACACTTAGTAACCCTTTGGTGTCAATATCATTCTTGAGATCCACAAATTCCTCTCTTAACATTTTAGGTTCTTGTTGCCATTTATCCTCCCAAAAGCATGCCAGGTCTCCCGCTCTAATTTCCCAGAAGCTATTATTTTGAAGTATGCCTCTATTCTCCCAAGATTTATTCCAAATGTAAGAGCCTTTTATGGTAACAGACATCCTTATGTGGTCCTTGTTTTGCCAATTACTTGTGTATTTCTCTTTCCAAATTCGAGCCGACGGAGCATCTGAATCTTTTATCCATCTCCACCATAATGTTTCCCCTAAAACTTTGTTTAGCACTTCAGGATCATCCAGACCAAGACCTCTGTGGTTTTTAGGTTTACAAATTGTTTCCTAGGCTACCAAGTCCTTTTTCTTCCTCTCCTCCCCTTTACCCCAAATAAAATCTCTTTGAATATTTCTACATTGTTGCGTAATTCCTTTTGGAGCTGGAAGAGCTGAAAACATGAATATGGGGAATGTTTGAAGGAGATCTTTTGTAACACCAGTTGGCCTACCAAGTTCAAAGATCTGATTGTCCATTTTCGAGTCTTGTCTTGCAACTTATTAATCACTGGCTCCCAAACAGTCTCGTTCAAAGGTTTGTCTGTAAGCGATACTCCCAAATATTTGGAAGGTAGCATATCTCTTTGAAAGCCTAGAATTCTAGAGATATTCTGCTGAATAGAAATGTTAGTATTAAAAAATAAAATGTTTGATTTGGAGAGGCTTACCTCTGTACCCACTGCCATAGCAAAGTCACTCACGATTTGTTTATAAGCTAGTGCTTCTTTGACCATGGGAATGCCCTGTAGCATGGTATCATCTACAAATTGTTGATGGGTAAAAGCCTGCTTGTTCTCGGAAAGTTTGAGGCCTAGGATCTTACCTGCTTCTTTAGCAGACTTGATGGTTCGTCCAAGTCCTTCAATCATGAGAATAAAGAGAAATGGGGAGAGAGGATCTCCTCGCCTCAGCCCTCTTGAAGGTTTAAAGGTATTATATGGAGAACCATTAACCAGAATTGAATAACTAGAGGAAGTCATCAAGGCCATTACCCCTCTTACCCAGTTGTGGTCAAATCCAAAAGCTTGAAGGACCTTCCTAATATAGGTCTAATTTATCTTATCATAAGCCTTTTCTTGATCCAATTGCATAATCATTCCTGCCTGCCTATTACTCATCAATGAATGAACCACCTCATGCGCTTGAATGATATTATTGAGAATTTCTCTGCCCTCCACATACCACATTTTCTCCACAGAAACCAAAGTAGGAAGAATGGGTTTAAGTCTATTGGCAATTGTTTTCGATATTATCTTATACACCACATTGCACAAAACTATAGGTCTTAATCTGTCTGGTGTCATAGTATTGTCATGTTTAGGAATCGAGAAGATGAAGGATGTATTGAGCACCTTCAATATGGTTCTACTATTCCTGGAGTCCTTTTCTCCATTCAAAATATCCTGCTTGACAATATTCCAGCATGCTTCAAAGATATCTACATTGAAACCATCTTGCCCTCGCACTTTTCCATTCTGCATTTCTTTGATGACTTCACTAACCTCCTCTTAATTCACCGGCCTATTAACATTGTGATTATCTTCTCTTGTTACTAGCTTAGGAATGTGCTTTGTGAAGTCCCCTATAAATTGTGATTTATCTAAGATGTCTTCCTCTACTATGCTTTGAAAATGTTGAACCAACACAGCTTCTATATCTTTATGGGTGTTGAGAAGTTGGCCTCTGGAGTCCTTGATCGTTGAGATCCTATTATGAGACCTGTGCCCCATTGTATATACGTGGAAAAACCTTGTGTTTCCCACCCCTTATTTTAGCCATTGAACTCTTGATTTTTTTCTCCAAAATATTTCCTCTTGTTTACATAAGTCCTCCCAATCCTATTGATGCTTTTTGGCTTGTTCATTTATTTCCCCATCAAAGCCATCTGTGATAAGGGTTTGATTAAGTTCCTACATTTTTCTTTCAAAAACTTTTTTTGCTTCAAAAATATTTCCAAACTCATTTTTATTCCAATCTTTGAGCTTGAGCTTGATGTGTTTCAATCTTTTGTGTAATAGAAACATTCTCGTTCCCTGAATCTGTAGATCTTCTTTCCACCATTTTTCAATGTTGCTAATAGATTCTCGATGGGTAAGCCAGATATTTTCAAATCTAAAAGGTATGTTCTTTGGGTTTCTAATGCCAGTAACCTCAAATTGAACAGGCCAACGTTTCGAGCCACCGAAGGGGAGAATTCTCACTGTCATATCTAGGCCTGTGAGCATAAGGTCCTTTGAGATTATGAACCTATCTAACTTTGAGGCCACTTGAGACTCTCCTCCTCTTTTGTTGTTCTAGGTAAAGAGGCCATTACTTGTATCTGTGTCAACTAGCTTCATGTTGTCTATAAAATTCCGAAATGTTATAGAGTCTCTGCTTATAGTTCTGGTCCCACCATTTTTTTCTCATAGGGATTTGATCATGTTAAAGTCCCTCCCTAGAATCCATGATATCCCTGAATGTCTATCTCTTAGATCTTCTAGAGAAGTGAGTAGCCTGAGTTTATCATCAGGTCTTTGAGGGCCATAAACATTTGTGATTAAATAAATCTCCCTATCTCCCACAGGCTGAATAACCACTGATAAATAATTCCTAGATGCCTCTACATCCACTATGCCAATCTTTTGGGGGTTCCAAAGTGTAATAATGCCTCCTGTTGTTTTGTCTACCTTGACTTCTATAAATTCATATCTATTGAGCCATTTATTGTGTATTTCTCCTATTTTTTGAATTGAACATTTTGTTTCCTGGATAAAAATCATATTAGGAGTTTCTTGTTTCATTCTGTTGTTAAGAATCCTTTGTTTCCTTTTACTTCCTAGACCTCTAATATTCCAAGATGTGAACTTCATTAAGAAAGATTTGTAAAGGAGTAGCTGGTTAGATCTTTCATCTTACTTGAATCTATCATCAGTTTTCCACATTCCATGAGTAGCTCATTTTGTTTTTTCCTACCCCTTTTCCTTCCTGGGTTTCTGGGAGCGAGTCCTGATGTGGTTTTCATGGTTTTCACCCCTTCATTGTCCTACCTTTCAAGGTTTATTTTCCCTCCCAGCACTTTAGCTTGAGTTCTCCATAGAAATAGCTATTGCACTCTATTAAACTTCTCTTGAGGTAGTGAATCCACACCTCCTTTGGTCCCTTGTTTAAAGAATCTTCCAAATCTAGGCGTTCTCTTTCGAGAATATCCTTCAGTTCATGATCCTCTTTTTCCACCTCACTTGAGGTCATTTCTTGGTCCATTTCCAGTTCCATGTCGCTCAACATAGTCCCATTTTGCTAGTTAATGCCCTGTGTCTTCTCACTATTTTCTTCCTTTTCCTTCTCCCTTGGGTTGCCCTCCAAGACCTGATCTACGTTTGTTACCTCTTCCTCTTCTTCTAGTACTTTGTCCCTGTTTAGACTTGCCTGTTGCCCCTCTATGTGGTTTTTATTTTGCAACGTTTTACCTCCCTTTCCTCTATTTCCCACTTTATGAAAGCTCTCAATGTCTTTCCCTACTGTAACTTTACTTCTGCTCTCTGTTTTGTTGAGAGGGCATTCTTTGAATAGATGGTTGTGTTCATGGCACTTGCGACATCTAAAAGGAATATGTTCATAATCCATTATTCGCACCCATTATTCATCAAAAACTTCTAGGATCACCTCATCTGGTAGAGCTCCAGGGAGATCCATCTCCACACATATACGGGCGAGGGAGGTGTACATTCCCCTTCTAGTTGCCTCAGATATTTTAACAAAATGCCCTAATTTATTTCCTATTGCTAATAAAGATTATGGTTGCCAGTAATCTAGAGGTAAGGAGTAGAGTTGTACCCAAACTGGGACTGAAGTGAAAGTCTCACGCTCCAGGACAAAATTCGTCATCCAAGGACACATATAGAGGCCTGCAGCTGCATAGAAGTAGGGCCTTCCTTCAAACACCCTATCTTTATCCTCAATGTTAGTAAAGACTAAAGCAAAGAATCCCTTTGACCCAAGATGTAGGGCTATATCCCCTTTAGGTTTCCAGTGATATTTAATCCACGCCTATAGCACCTTCTCTGTGGGCCATAACCCCATGAATTTACCAATGATAGCATCAGTCCTCATGTGATGCCTATGTGCCTACAGTGTTGGATCACTTAATACCACTATAGTTGTGACCGCGGTCTTAGGCTTACATGGACCCTTTTGTTTTTTATTTTCTGCTTCCTATTTCTTGTCCTCTTCCTTTTTTTCTTTTAATCTGTCTTCCTCCCTTTTATTAGTCTGCTCCTGTGCATCATTGATGTTCCCTTTCCCTCGTCCTGAAAGACCTTTTTCAACCTCCAGTTGTTTCTTGCCTTGGCTAGAGACTGCCTGACTGTAGGAGGGAGTGGAGCTCCCCCCTTTACGCCCCTCCATGGTGTTCAATGCCTAAATAATTTTTGTAAACCCTAGCTCTTATGAGTCGTCGCCTTCCTGCCTCCCTATTTCCCAAATCCAAAAGCATGAAGAGAATTGCATGTGTTATATCTTCATCGACAATACTAATTCAAGGTATAATTCATGCCTTTTCACCGCTTGGGTTCACTTTTTCAAATTAAATTATTTTTTATTTATTTTGGTTTCTTTGTAACTTTGTAATGTTGACAGTGTTGAGTTAATTGTTTATATAAACAGTTGGGAAATTGAAGAGTCTTATATTACAAGCAGGGAATAGAGGAAATCTAGAGATGATGAGGCTATAAAACTTTATAATCAAATCCTACATCAAGCATCTAGATGAATGGGTAAGGATTTGGTTCTTTTACATTTTTTTTATTGATGTGAAGTATTGCTTTATTGTGAGGTCATGGAAATCAAATCCTACATCAAGCGTCTAGATGAATGGGTAAGGATTTCGTTCTTTTACATCTTTTATTGGTGTGAAGTATTGTTTTATTGTGAAGGTCATCCCATCAATTGGAAGACTATAATTTTGAGTAAAACTTTTGTTTACTTTGATTTTTTTATATACGTTATTGATATAAAGTATTATTTTTGCTGGCACTTTAATTATTTTCTTTGTGCTTTTGTTCTTGGTTTCTTGAGCTTTCGAAGTTCTTTACACCTCTAGTAATGATTGTTATATAGTAATGATTGTAATGATTGTTATATAGTGATGATATTGATACCCACATCTTTTAAATTTAATATGGTTCTTTCTTTTTAAGTTAGAGTCTGCCCACTAAAGGTTGTACCTTGGTCTAAATGGAGACATTATATTACATACCCATAGAGAGATCATTTCTCGCTCTATCATGTCGGGTCATTTTTTTTTTGTGATTTTCCATAATAGCTACTTTTGGATTATAGTCCTTCCTCCATTTGTCGATTTGAATCTGATATTACGTTGAATATTCGAGAGTTATTTAGTTTTGGGTAATTCATTAGCTAACCTTGATTTTGCGCTGGCATATAGCATGCTTGTCTTCATAATAAACTTATAGTTCAAATTTTCCAAAATCATGATCGTTTTCTCCTCACCAAAGATTGCGATGGTTGATTTATGTAATTAATTGATGGGAAGGAACAAGGCATGCGATCATAGCCCTTCATTGTGGCGGGTAGATATCAATGGCTATGGATAAACCACAATTAGGTATAGTGTAACCGCTTGTGGGGAATAGCTCTGATTTGGAAATCATTTGTTACTTCGTGGCTGCAACGATGGCAGCTCTTCCGTTGCTGTCCCACCAGTTGATACTCCTGTGTTCATAGCTTCCGGAGGTTAGCTTCTATTTTCAAGTGACCAGGTATTCAACTCACGACATTTCTTTCAACAATCAACTCACCAGGTAACTGATAGGTAACTGATACACTAAGACTATCGTTCTAACCAAAGATTTCAAATTTCGTTACCTACAGTCGTTTTCTTTATTTTCTTTTCCTGGTTTTCTCAGGTCACTTATTGTTTTATCCTCCTGCGTATTGCAAATTTACAAGAGGGAGGATAGAGAGTGCACCGACACTTCTCCTTACTTCGTTTGGCTACCAGTTTCCAGGACACCGATTTGGTGAACGAAATTTCATTTTCCCCTTCCTTACTTTCAACAAGTTTCCCTTCAGTCATCAACCAGTACATGATTGGGAATCCCTTACTTTTTTGTTGATGGTGGTTTAACGCAGATGAAGGGGTTTTCCATGTGGAAACAATGAATTCGATAATTTATTACAGGTAAATATCCCTCCAAGCCAGGATTTTCTCATTTCTTTCTTCACTATAAAAAAATTACGAGATTTTCCTATTATCATGCTTAGCGTGAATATTAAAATTTTAGAGAACCTTGTGCAAGCTTCCGTAGCTCTCCGATATGCGCTTCATCATGGAGGATTTTTCTATTACCGATTAAAATTTTCAGTTACAAATTCCCAGGTGACCCACTCTTTCCTATTACCTCATTGCAATTTTACTTTACAAGTCTCTTAAGGGGCCGGACCCACACATTGCTGTTGATGGTTTTATTAAGTTGTGCTTATTACCTAGGGGTAGTTCCAAGAATGAAACCCTTGAGTCCTTGTTCTTCTATATTTTTCAGGTTTGAGTTGGGGGTTTTCACCCTGCTGTGGCCTTCTATATTTTCTGTAATGGAATAAGTCTTTCGACAGGGAAAACGGTTATGTGATATGAACTGAAAGTGTACTCGGAGCACCGAATTGGATTATATATTTTCTTGAGACACTATATAACTGATAAACATACTTCTACTGCTTGGAACTTTTTGAGTACTTACAGTTGTTCTCTACCAGTCCAACATACCTCTTTCTATGTGTGAACAATCTACAATATTGACTTATAGCTTACCATGAGTTCAATTTCCAATTGTTTCTTATCTTTGTTTCAGTTATTTCCTTATATATATGTCTTACATACATTTCGTAACAGAAACTCTGTCTTCTTCCCTTGGAATTAAAATAAAGTAATGAATTTTGCTCCTATGTTAGAGAGGTATTTCTCCTGGTTTAGTTTCATATATATATATATATATATATATATATATACTTATACTTTATTTCCTTTCCTCCTTTACCCAAGGGACTACTCTGAATAGTGGAGTTGTATTTCACTCAATAGTTTGGTTCAACACTTAATAACTAAAAGTACCTTTTTATTTTCCTATATATTGCAAAGAATAGTTAGCTAATGGATGCATTGTTAAGGAATAGCTTGCATAATCACCAGTAGTTCAAAACGCCATGAGTATACCACATGCCCAACCCATAACTAGGGGTTGTAGTGATAGAGGGGGAATCAACCTCATATTATACAAGACCCACCTAATTGCCAATTCAACTAATGATCAAAAAACCAAAACAAGAAAAAAAGAAAAAACTCATCAATTAGTAGAGATAAGTAACATCTACTACCACATTGTAATGTGTAACAATTTCATTCAAAACAGAAAAAAGAAATAAAACCAAAAAAACGTGTAACAATTTCATTCAAAACAGAAAAAAGAAATAAAACCAAAAAAACCATGATCGATGTGAAGATGCCAATGCAATGAATGATAATGTTTTTAAAAGAATGAAAAATAGAAACAACTATTTATAATTAAAGATGAAGTAAGAGAGGAGAAAATATGCCTCTCTTGCCCTAGGCAAAATAAATGCCTAATGATATCCTTAGAAAAATATTGACAAGTAAAAGAGCATAGATTTGTGATCTCTGGAGGAAAGAAAAAGGAATTAATGAATTTATACTTACAGTCAACAAGAATCTACAAATAGAAGTTTGACTGAGATATTAGAAATAGTTAGTAAAACCATGCTAAAAGCTTACATAGTCATCATTGGAATCCTCGAAGCACGTCCTCCAGCTATTGAAAGGACAAGATGTGCATGGAGTACCTGATTTGCTCTGCATCAAGGCTAGTGAGTCTGCGTGGCACTTACTGCAAGAAGATAATATTGGCACAAAAGGTGGAATCCACCTAATAAGGTCGGCCATGCATAAGCCTCATAAGGCATACTAAGGTTCAATGTGTAACAATGGACTTGCATCTAAAAATGATGAAACTCTTGGTGACATTGAACCTATTTACAAATTATGGTAAGAATTAGGGTGCCTAGTGAGAGTAAAAGTACCTAATAAGCATAGAATAAGATTAGAACCTTGACCTTTGTCAACTTAAAATTCAAAAAATGCAGAAAGAATTCATAGTGTGTAGAGTAGGGTCAAAAAGATAATAGAGTCTTTTATTTTCTAAAGTGGAGTTAATAACTAACAGATAAAGAGGGATATCAGCCAACTTAGACCTTACCAAAATCATTATCATTTGTGAATTGTTTACAACAAAAAAACAAAATTTCAACCAACTTAGACCTCACCAAAATCATTATCATTTGTGAATTGTTTACAACAAAAAAACAAAATTTCGTATCCATGTGAAGCAACCTATATCGAACCAAAGTCATATGAATGAACTTTACAAACCTTGGTATTATTTTGAATGGCATTTGTGAGCTCTGATTTGACATTGAGGGAGAGTTTTTAAGTAATTGTTAGCTCACAAACACTTCTAACGAAATCATTGGCAAGTCATTTCAGGTATCGTATATAAGTAGTCCCCAACCTTAAGACATTATTATTTATGTATGTTGCAAACATGGTTTTTGTTTTGAATGATACTTTCTTTGATTCTAATAACACATGATTTCATTTGATCTCCTTGGTAGTCATCATTGTAGTTACAATAATTGGGATGTCTCAATGGTTTTGAAATGGTATTGAAGGATATTTCCTATCCAATCAAATTGGGCAGTGATGTGGCAACAGTTGTACGTTACCTCGAAAACACCACTCCCTTGATACCCATAGGGTGTGATATTTACATAATTTAGGTAGGAAGAAAAAAATTATCAATAACCCTTAAATCAAAAGGTCGGAGCCTCACAACATCACACATGTAAATTATGCAATCAGCATCTACCATAGTCAACTATATAGCTTAAAAATAAACCTCACACTTTCCAATTACCCTATTACTTCCATTCACTTCTCATGTGACCCCTAGTCAATTTTCCTCCTCGATATGAGCAATATTTAAATAGTACATTGATATTTAAATAGTAGGTGTACACATATTTGAAACTTACACTAACAAAATGTAGTTATAAGATACATTGTCCATGTTATGGATGATATTAGTTATTATTAAAAATCAAAATGAAGTTACCTTATACTAACCAACTAAAAAAATGGAATACAATGAATATTTCTTATAAAGGTATTTCTATATTTAAACATAATGAAAATGAAAGCACCAAAATTGTTATGGCTTTCATTAATGAAAGCACGAAAATTGTTATGGTTTTCATTAATTAAGGAGTCTTGAAGAATAGTTAAACAATGAAATTCTGTAAAAATGTTTTATATTATTAAGGCTATTGTCCTTTGTACTGCAAATTTTACAAAATTTCTCATCCCAAGGTGTTTTTGGGTTATTGCAATGTTGGTTTTCATGATAGAGGTCATGAGGATTTATTTCAATTTTGAGTATTAGTTTTGTTATTTAAACTAAAATGTAATACATAGTTTTGATTAACAAAATTAGGATATATAAAATCTTGGAAGTAGTTGATATTTCTCTATTTAATTATTTCATTGTCATTCTAAGTATTATTCTTAAATTTCATGGAGATGTAAGATTTGATATTATAAAGATTGGTATCACCATAATTTCACCAACCTAGAACATTCAAGCGATGGTACTTGGAAGCATCACATCTCCACGTATAGCTTACTTAACATAGTCAACTCATGACCCGTATTCTATTATACACTATCAAGTAGAGTCAAACCCTTAGTGGACCATTTCTAGGATCACCCTATATATCCTTCAATAGTTGTGCAAGTGGTGCCTTAAAAGCTTCAATTATTGTGCGAATTCCTATAAATCTATACAATTTAGCATATTTTTACCTCATAAATATGCAAGGACACTTTGCATAGTAAAGTCATACACAAAATTGTTTGAGCCCCATTCTCATTAGAACTTTATCCTTTGGCCCTCGTTTGGGTGTAGTCAAGAATGTGGATCATGATGACTCAAGGAGGAGCATTCACATTTAAACTAATTTAGATTCATATCTCAATTTAGCATGTAAGTAGAAGTTGTGGTTAAGAATTTACAAGAACAAATTGAAAGCACCATTATTATATAGAAATAAAGCTAAATATTGAGGATTACATTGCCTCCACTAACTTGTTCTACTTTTCTTGTAAAAGTAGACAATCCCAACAAAGAACCAACTCCTAGCAAATGCAAATATCTTTATGGAAAAATGCCATAGCTCTCTAGCAGAGGAACCCATAAACTTGTGTTTTTTATGAACTTTAAAGGCCAACAGACTTCCATGACATAAGTCACTTTGATAACGCTACTACAACCAGGGTGTTTTAAGGCATTAGTTTAAAATGAAATAACAATTTTGTCTCAACTTACCCTTTTTCTATTTCTTATTTATTTTAATTAATATTTTTTGTCTCTCTAGTGACATAATAGAAATCACTGAATCATGGTACCCTACATTCTTCATTCCTTAATTTTTGTTTTGAAACTCCAATGCTCTAGTTAGTTCTCTACCACAATTCGTTTGTAGTTGTTAGCAGGTGAATTTAGCTACATATTGGTAAGGTTTGTAGGTTTAACAAACCCACCTACCATTCTAATACTGTATAACTCCAACTCTCTTAAAGGGTTGGTTAGTTCTTGGATTCTTGGCTCTTAAGGCATCCATATTCGCATAAGTGAGATGTTTGGGTTGTGTCAAGTGACAAATTAACCAATTCAAAATGCATCTCAGGCAAAGGGAATGTAAGAGTTTCCATCACTAACCTTTGATTCCTTAAAGGGGAAAGGACTAGACTCACATAAGTTCTGAAACCCTTCGAGAATCTAACTAGGGCTAATTCTTGCTTCTCATTATGGTCAAATGTTGAAGGACCTAACTAGGGCATATGCTTGCTTCTGGATAATGGCGTAATTCATTTTACCATCACGAAGAGCCAAAATCCCACTAGATCCATAGGAAAAAAGGTCATTGAAGAAGTAGAGCTAACCATGGTAGAGGTCTGAGACATGGTGTAATCCCTAGGAAAATTTTTCAATAGGCGGTAATTATGGGAAAGGTATAGGAAGAAGAAGTTCTTGATGAGTTCCTGTGTCTCCACCTAGCATTGAAAGTAGAAAACAAACAAAACCTTGGGGAGTTAGTCCCCACTAGTACAACAAGCATCATTCGATGAGGTGCACAACCCCCTTTCAATACTACAAGCTACCAGATCTAGGTTTGAATTCAAATTCCATATTGGGTGTAAGGAGAAAACCGTCAAGTCTCTACGGTGGGATAGCATCCAACCTGAACTAGTATCCATTTGCCTAACATTATCCAAACTTACAGAATAGGGAAAACAGACAAGGGATACAGGACATGGGATAAGGTTAAGGATATGGATGAATGTGATTATATTGTTTTGATTCTCCCATGAAAGAAAAACGCATTGGCCTATAATGGAAATTCATGAGGTTGGAATTCATCTAGCTTCCTCTAAGAATAGTTGCACCAAAAGCAAGGTGATGGAATTGGTGAACACTTTCATGAGAGTCCGGGAAAGGTGTCTTTGAATAAGGTTGCCCTAGTTGAATCTCCCGATCTCGATCATGTTGAGGCCTCAAGCAAGTCTGTTATTATAGAGTTTTCCCTAGTGAATCATGAAAATGATTAGTAGGAGGTTGCTTCCATGAGAATATTCCTTGTGCCTAATCATACACTGGCCTAGAATGAACAACACTTACTGAGTTTGACATAAATTTACTATCATAAACATGTTCACTAGCAATGGGAGTAGGCAGGACATGTCCCTTCTATACCATCTTAATTGGGCTTTGTATGGAATTTTCCCCAAGGAGGAGGTTCACCTGCAATCGTAATCAAACCTTGACGTTGTTCTCCAAAGTATACCAACAGAGTTGCGGGTAGTATTAAAGGAGCACTTGTGGAGATTGAAAGTTGAGATGGTTGTTGTATAAACATATTTATAGGAGTTTGACACAAGCATTAAGATTAGATAAGTGGGGGCCTTGATGGAGTTGGAATGTGAGGCCTTAAGCCCTTTTTCAATTTTGTTTCTAGTTTACAACTACAAATGGTTGGCAACCAAATGAACTATTATGAAATGGTTTTTTCAAAGAAAATCTCCTCTACAGAGAATGTACAAGCAAAAAATCATAGGATCCTACTATGACCAATTTATAAATATATTAAAAGAGAAGAACTATTTCTACATATTGTGAGATTAATGTCTCAAACCATTTGCATTGTTCAAATTGTGTTGCCAATGACCACCATGACCTTCTCTCCTCCTTCTATCGACAAACTCTTGTTTTCTTCCACATCTTCCATAAATGTTTTCCTTAAAGTTTTCGGTTAGATCGCATCGCCTCTAAACCATTAATCTTACTCTTTTATACTCGTCCATATTGTAATAATTTGAGAACTCCACTTCATCATAAATCTCTTCATCATGTTCACAAGAAGAATCATATCCCTTTCTATACAAACTTGGGTTATTTTTATTACAAACTTTGTAACTTCTAGAACATATAAAACATGTACCCCTTCACTCACATAATCAAGCACATCAACAAAAATATTTTACAAACAAGGAAGTATGGCATTTTGAGTTATTCAAACACTTCATCTATGAATCCTAGTGACTTCCTTTTCTCTGTTGTCCATAGTATTATACCTTCATTTAATGTACTATGGAATTCATTGTATTCCACCACTATAGAATTCCCTAACACCTAAAAAATGAAAATGAAAATATTACAAATCCATTAGGAGAATCCAAAAAAAAATATATATGGAGATAAGCAAAAAAACAATGTTAGGTGTTATTTTCTTATAAGCCATCGATTAGAAAGATGCAAAAAGGAAAGAAAAGGTAATAACTCTTATTTGTTATGGGTTACAAAAATATTTAAAAGGATACTAACAAGGTATCACACATAATTAAATTGTACTATAATAGAAAAACATTTCAAATACAACCAATATATCGCATTTAGCATGTTCATAAAAAAATAAGAATATTCAACAAATTTAGTGTGCCGGTTTTGTGACCCCTTACTCATAATTTATTCTACTGGGGGCCTAAGAATACCAACTTCAATCCATCATAAAGGTGAAATTTTGGAATACCGTATACCATTATTGTTCTCTTTCACAAACATTTTCCTATCGCAAAATAAAGTAGGTTTCATAACATCATCAACAGGTAATTTAATTCTATAACTATATGTGCCACTTATTGCAAGCTTTGTAACATAGCCACTAATAAATTTACTACATTTATAGTGTTGCAACTGTCAATTTTCATCGTTGAAACAATTTCAGTTATAAATATCATTTTTTGAGTATTTTTATTCTTCAAACGTTAGAGACATCATAGTAAAACAGATTATGTGTGATCTTATTACTTCATTTTTAGAGCATATTAGATCTAAAAATAATTGTACGGGTTATATAAGGTTTTAAAATCCTTGCTTCCTATAGTGTTAGTACTTAACTTGATCAAGAAGTAACAAATGATTTTACGTTATGCGTTTTCTATTAATCATATCATTTGTCACTTGTTCGTGATCATAAGTTGAACCAAGATCTCCCCTCTCGAGCATGCAATTGAGATATTCAATTCATATTTACTCTATCAACCCTAGGAGGTCAATGATGAGGAAGGACTTGCATTTTCTACCTCTCAAGATTGTTGGAATAAGGGCCTTAATGCGCCATATGGTTTGTTGGCTCCCATTCTACCTTCCAAAAGGATTGTTGTAGGTTTGCACTCTTCTTTAGACTATTTCTTAAATGGAACTATCATAAGTTGTTATTCTTTGCCACATAATTATTCTCCATGTCAATGTCGACTATCATAGAGCTTCAAGAAAGAGAACCCTTTAATTAACTGATATTATTTTAGACATATTATATTTGCACTCTTGCTGAAAGATCTAGTGCAGAGATGAACCTTAAGGAATCACATAATTTGAAGGGTTAATATACATCAATTTCCACTTGTTGAGTACCCACGATAGGGATCTAGGACCTCAATTGATTTGATAAGTCATTTTTAGTGTGGTTTCTAAATATACTACTATTTATTCAACACAATATCATCAATACATTTTAATTTATTACCTACTTGTAATGTCAAGTATTTCCCTTGGATAAAAAGCATAATGGATGGTTATTATTTTGTTTTTCAATGAGGAATCCGATTTGCAAACATAAGAAAAATCTACAGAATGCAAATAATTTTAATGATTAAAAAAAATTTGGTCATGTTTATTTGATTGTATGCTCAATACCAATTAGCTTTGATAGTTTGTAACCTATTTTTCCCTTTTTACTCATCAATTAATATTCCTTATCTTGTTATAAATGTGCTTATATTACCCCTTTGCTTAATTTTCTCGAATGATTTTCTCCATTTGTCTTTTTTGATGTTGCTTCAAAGTTCAGGGACTACATTGCATACCATGGACTTGCTTGGCTTTGATGATAGGTCTAAGGGTTGGTGATTCTACCAAAATTTATAGGGACATGCCTTAAGCTTCATCCTTTTCTGAGACATTCCATTCGGGTTGGGGGGATCATAGTGAGAATGGAACCCTTTTGAACAATTTAATAATCTATTAACATCACTAATGAACCAATGTACCATTCAGAATGGTTTGTTTGTTTTATTCTATACAAGGCTCAAGCTAAAAGTGTGCATATACAATATTAAGGTTCGATAACTAGATTACTTCTTGGACACAATCAATTAATTGTATAAGAGGGGGCTAGAAAATAATCCACCAGCAATCCACAAATCAATCTTATGACTTTCTTCATGATTAGATTTTGGTGTTCATGTGTCATACCATACATTTGAATACAATATGTTTCTTCAACATTTATGTATTTCAAATCAATTTGAATCCAGAAAATTGAGAAAGGTATACAAAAATTAACTTTTTTCCAAGAACATATATTTTGGAAGTAGCAAAAGTTTAAAATCATACAAGTGCCATGGCATAGCATGGAAAATTTGTACCAATTGAACTTTTATTGATAGGTGTTGATACTGGATAGCTAACAACACTCTGCCAAGAAGAATTTAAACTTTCCTATAACATCTCTAAAGAATGTGACTTTTATATCTCATATGATTATAAACTTATCTAATGAACTTTGTTGGCGTAAGTTAAGTATTTTGAAATTTCGGTCAATAAGTGGTATGTCCATTGAATTCAAATATGTTAATTTTTCTTATAAATAATTTCTCTAATAGAGAAGCTTTTCTTTAAAATATATCTATAATTTTGTTAAAGCTTAAGATAGGAATAATTACCTTTGAATTATTTTATGTGATCAAACTACTTAAGGTTCCTTTTAGTAAATCCTAATCAGTTGCTAGTTAGGTTGAATTATAACTCGTGAAGACTAGGGCACTGATCTCTATCAAAAGGTGTATCATTATTTATCCCAAATCCATCAAATGATACAGGTAGTAGCCTACAATATGAAAAGTGTAATGAAATTACTTGGGAAGAACTAGTAACGATTAAAAATACTAGAGGCACAAACTAGATTCATGATTAATTTAAACTCCTACCTAAGTCTCAAGACAAAATTCGACCCACCCTTATGGTCATCCATTTTCACTCTATGATATGCTAAAACTATAGCCTTTTTCATTATTGGTGGAATCACACTAGCCTTATCCTAATAAATTCCATAGTAGACAATGCAAGCCAACATTTTTGTGACATTTTTTGGACCAAAAATTGATCCTACAAATTGGCATTCATGGTCTAACAACAATTTTTACAATGATGTGTATCAAGTATTATTGAAAGGATTTAACTACTTGCAAACTGAAACTACTAAGTGCCACGCAATGATCCAATGATTGTCTTACTAATTTTTCATATTTCCTATTTAATAATATATTATTTCCATCCAGTGGACAATATGGAAGGATAGTAAACCAATCAATAGCTTATTGCATGGTGCTTGGTATTACTTTCCCTTGCAGACCACCCTTTTGCATTTAAATTTAAGTTATATATAATGAACAATTAGTGATGCATAACATAATAGTAGACATTGATGTTTGATTACTAACATATCTTACTTTACTAAGACCATTGTGAACACATTGAATGGATCTCAACACTTACACCCTCCAAGTGCTTGAAATACTCAAGATTATGTTGTATAGTTGCCTATTTTGTTACATTTCTAGCTCTACATGTGTTAGATGTTGATTTATATGCTTATTAAATGCATTGTCATGTATATTTAGGTGAAGTTTCTAACTTCCCATCAGATGATATAAACCTTAAGGTTAAATACGAAAAGGCCAACGATACACTTTTGGCAAGGGCATGGTCACCTGGTTGGAGCAATGTTGATAGGGCTCTAACTACATTTTTCAATGGACCTTTGCTTGACTATGCAGTAAATCTCATCTACATTTTTTGGGAGTTAAGTGTTAGAAACGTGTTATGTCATGTTTTCATATGACAAGTTTTATGGGCTAATGAGGTAAATACTTCAGGAGAACTGTAGGAATTTACAGGGTAATTTCCTCAGACAGAACACCAAAGGACACCGCTCACAACCAGATCGCAGATCAATACACCAGTATTTTTGACGTGGTTAAAACCCTCAAAGAGGGAAACAGTCCACGGCCTGAGCCAACACGGCCACTTCAGGAAATTTATTAATAAAAGAATGAAAATTTACATAAGATTTTCTCATAGACGGATTACCCTACAAATGACCCTCCATGCGCTTTAAATAGAAATCATGGACCAATCGGGTGTCAAGCCATGGATCAAGTGTCAGTAATACCGAGGAGAGAACGAACCGTCGGATCACTACATATCGTGACCATTGGATTGTAAGTTACAAAATGTACAAGGTAAAGAAACACACTTTACCTAACTCTATACCTAACTCTATACTAGACCAAGTTGTACTTAACTATTTCCTATGTGTCGGAATATCCTAACATCCCCCCTTAAGAACAACTTGGGATAGGATTGAAGGATTTACAAATATGACACAATAGGAGAAGGAAGGAGGCACTAGAGCCTATCCCCCCTTAGTGACAACTTCCTGAACTCCAACCATAAATCGAAGTTTAGTGAACTTCGCCTCTGTGAGAGCCTTTGTAAAGATGTCTGCAACTTGATCATCTATTGAACAATATTGCACTTCAAGAACATGGTCGTGAATGAGATTTCCGATGAAGTGCATGTGCAGTTCAATGTGTTTTCTGCACTGATGTTGGACTGGATCTTTGCATAGCTAAATGTCACTTTGATTATCACACCAAAGTGTAGTCGGATGCTGTATCTGAAAGCCAAACTCTGACAGGATCTGACGAAGCCACAAGGCTTCCTTACTAGCTTCTATGGCACCACGATATTCTGCTTCTACTCAAGAAAGAGAAATGGCACCTTTTTTCTTGCAAGCCCATGTAATAGGTCATGAACTAAGAGTGAACACATAACCTGGAGTAGACTTCCGATCATCAGGGTCACCAGCCCAATCGGAATCAGTGAAACCAACCAATAGAGGAGATGCTTCGACACTGTAATGAATCCCAAACTGAACTGTACCTCGAACATAACAAAGTATTCTTTTAGCTACTTTCCAATGAGTTTCACGTGGGTTTTGCATAAACCGAGCAACAAGGCCAACAACAAAGGAAAGGTCAGGACGAGTATGGGTTAGATACAAAAGTTTTCCTACAAGTTGACGGTATAAGGTAGCATCAACTTCAGGAGAAGTACAAGTGACTGAATGTTTGACTCCAGAATGAAAGGGAGAAGGGGCTGGCTTACAGTCTTCCATGTGAAAATGGCGTAGAATATCACAGGCATACTTGGACTGAGAAAGGGAAATACCTTCCTTGGATTGCAAGACTTGAAGATCGAGAAAATAATGTAAATGTCCTAAGTCTGTCATTTCAAACTTCTTTTTAATGCTAGACTTCACATGGTTTATAAGGTTGGGATCACTACCAGTCAGGATAAGGTCATCAACATAAAGAACAAGAATGATAAGAGACTTGCCCACTTTCTTGGTGTAGACAGTATTGTCAGAATGACACCTAGAAAAGCCAGATTCTTAAAGAAATCTATCCATTTTGGCATACCAAGCTCGAGGAGCTTGCTTGAGACCATAAAGGGATTTCTTAAGCTGACATACAAGGCTGGAGTCTGTTTTTATGAAGCCAATGGGTTGTTCCATGTAGATTTCTTCATGCAAGTCCCCATGCAAGAAGGCATATTTAACATCCATCTGATGGACTTCCCATTTGAACGAGGCAGCAAGGGAAAGAACAAGGTGGATAGAGTTCATTTTGGCAACAGGGGAGAAGGTTTCAATGTAGTCAATTCCTTCAACCTGTGAGAAACCTTTAGCAACAAGACGAGCTTTATGTTTATCAACTTTCCCATCTGGTCCATACTTGGTTCTGTAAACCCATTTGCATCTAACAAGTTTACGTCCCTTTGGTAGAGGAACAAGATCCCATGTATCATTTTCCAATAATGAATGATATTCTTCATTCATAGCTGCTTCCCAATCTGGATGGTCTGAAGCCTCTGCAAAGGTGTGAGGATCATAATTTACTGGAGCTTGAGCCAGTAAAGAAGAGGCTCTGTCAAACTGAGAACGTGTGTGTCGCTGATCTGTAGGATCACTGGAAAGATCACCTGCTGCATCTCGAGTAGCACGAACCCATTTTGGAAGCTGAGGAGCTGAAGGATGATATTGAGATGGTGGGGGAGGATTGTCGTCCTCACTTTCATCATCTGAAGAAGAAATGTTTTCAAAACTAGAAGAGATAGGGAGAGGTGGCACATCCGCCGGACTAGGCTCGTAGGCCAATATATTTTCATCAAATTTTACATCTCTTCTAATGATAACATTTTTGGATTTAAATGGAATAAGTATATAGCCTTTGACATCTTCAGAATATCCAACAAAAGTACATTTTTCACTCTTAGGTTCTAAAGCTTTATGCTTTTCATCTGGAATATGGTCCCACGCTTCACTCCCAAAAACAAGAAAGTGACTTACATCTGGTTTGATTGAGCTCCATGCTTCCTCTGGAGTGATATTCTTTAAAGCCTTAGTAGGAGTGCGATTTATTATGTAATTTGCACAGTTAATTGCTTCTGCCCAAAAACTAAGACCAAGTCCTTTAGATTGTAGCATACAATTAGCCATTTCCTTTAAGGTGCGATTCTTCCTTTCAGCTACACCATTTTGTTGTGGAGTATATGGAACAGTATCTTGCATTTGAATTCCATTCTCAGTGCAAAATTTGATGAACGTGTTTTTAACATATTCTCTGCCATTATCAGATCTTAGCTTAATAATTTGATGTCCAGATTGTTTTTCAACAAAGGCCTTGAAGGCCAAAAATGTGTTAAATACTTCACTCTTGAGTTTCAAGAAGTATACCCAAGTGCGTCTGGAGAAATCATCAATGAAAGTTAAGAAATACTTTCAGCCACAGAATGAAACAACTGGAAGTGGACCACATAAATCACTATGCACAAGCTGTAAAGGGGCTGAGGCGTGCCAAGAGGCACGTTTTTCAAAATTGTCCCGATGATGTTTTCCGAGTACACATTTGGAACAAACACCATCTCTGCAAGATACCATAGGAAGACCTGTCACCATATTTTCTTTACATAGATGCAGAAGGGAGCGATAGTTTAAGTGACCAAATCGCTCATGCCAAAGTTTGCTCACTTCATCGTTATGAGCAACAAATACTGAGGGAAGATTTGATGACCCAAAGTTGTGAAACTTATACAACCTTGTAGAATCATCAGCAATGCCAGTAGCTAAAATCTGTTTAGGATCTCTTAGGTCCTTGATTACAACATCATGAGGTGAAAATTCAACGATTTTACCTTCACCTGAATGAGTCATCTGATATACAGATAGAAGGTTGCAGGATAAGGTTGGAACACATAATACATCATTAAACTGACCATTGTCTAGATGAACAGTTCCAGTCCCTACAACACTAAGAGATCTATCATCACCAACATATATATTTTTGGTGTTACAATCATTTAAAGAAGAAAACATGCCTTTGTTTTTGGCCATGTGATAAGAAGCTCCAGAATCAAAGAGCCACTCATGAGAATGAGAAGAAGAAGATACATTTAGTGCATTGCCAGACCGAGATGCTTGACAACCACATGCAGAAAGTGGCATTCCTGAAGATGAAGTTGAAGTTGAAGATTGCTCCAAATGAATGTTATGTTTCTTCATCGCTGCTTCCAAGGCTTCCATCTTCTTAAAGCAATTGGATTCTAAGTGGCCATCTCGATTACAAAAGTTGCAATGTCTATCAGTCTTCTTCCATTTGTTTTTATTTGTCTTATCATTTTGTTGAAATGATTTTTCATTTTGAGGCTGAGATTGCTTAGGACCCTTGTTTGGTTTAGGAACATTCTTTTTAGGATATGACTTCTTATGATTCTTTGAATTTGGTTGTTGCTGGGCGGCTAACACTTTCTTGGAAGAGTTTCCAAGATTAGGAAGACCAAGGTGTAAGAGTTTTTCTTGTTCTCTTATTAAATAATCACAAAAAGAGTCAAAGGAAGGGGACTTGTAGTTTGTTCCTTGAGAAATGAAGGCTTCTCTTGTAGAATGGAAGGTGGAAAAAAACACAGAGTAGGTTGGTCCCAACTTAGTAAGAATGGAATAGATAAGGTTATTATCTTCTTTCTTAACCTTAACACCTTCCAAGAGATATCTAGGGTCTTGAACTTGGACAAGAAATCTTCAATCTAAGAAAAATTATTAGGGTCCAATGTAAGCAACTCATTTTCAAGTTGATGGGCTCTAAGTTCATTTTTAATCCCAAAAACTTTATTGATTTGTTTCATTGCTTCATCAGGAGTATCAAGTTCTGCAATATGGAATCTAAGATCTGGAGAAATAGACATCCCTATCAATCCACCTGCTTGATCTTGCCTATTTTCCCATTTAGCAGCCTTATCTTCATCCTTTGGTTTCTTTTCTTGGCCTGAGGCTATTCTGTAGAGACCTTTACTTCTAAGTAAATCCTCAATGTAGGACAACCATTGGAAGTAGTCGGTGCTGTCAAGGGTAACTTGGTATTGGCTTTGCATTTCAATGGAAACTGAAGCTAAAGATGTTGAAACTAAGTGTTCCAATGGATAGATCTCAAAAAATTAGGCTGGTTTAAAAAAAACGGCTCTGAAAACGGCTTCCGGATGAAGAAGTTATGGCTTTTTGAAAAAAAGTTGTTGAAGTCGCCGACGAAGTGCGGGAATATGCGGAAATGAAAAAATCCGCCCCAAAAAAATGGAGATTTGAACCCAAGACCTCTACTCTCTTAAAATAGCTTTAAACCAATTGAGCTATACAAAAAATTTGAGAGAGAGAGAGGGGGGGGTGATGCTTTGGGTTGCGTGCTTGCTTTGAGAAAGCTCTTTTTCCCTACAAAACAAAAAACACAAAACCCAACACGGACATGCAAAGAAAACGAACCTTACGGCTTGAAGTCAGCTTTAGCCGAAAAACTAAATATTTTCAAAAATGAACCTTGCGGGTCAAAGTTAGCTTTAGCCGAAAACTAAATATTTTCCTCAATGTTTCTGATTTTCCGAGATCACCCTAAGGCGTAGGGAAAAGAGCATATGCATGAGAAAAATCCTTGCTTTCTGTTTCTGATTTGCCCAGATCGCACAGAGTCGCAGGGAAAAGAGCATACACAGAAATGAAAGGTATAGGTTCGGTAATAAAAAAAACCTAAATAAATCGAAACCGAAATAAACAAAGAGAAAATAACTGTAAACTGCAAATAAACACTGTATACCTCCAGATCTTAAAAATGACACAACTAGGGCTACCGGAAACCTTTTTGTGTGAAATGAAAGGGGTTCCTCACTAGAACAGATGCTCGCAACACAACAGAGCAGTCCTCTTGGCCCGAAAGCACTCTGAAACAACAGATCTAGGAAATGGCAATCGGATGCAGTTCTACCGGCTTCAGATTTGGATCACCAATGGATGCGGCCCTCAAATAGCTCTGATACCATGTACGAATTTACAGGGTAAGTTCCTCAGACAGAACACCAAAGGACACCGCTCACAACGAGATCGCAGATCAATACACCAGTATTTTTGACGTGGTTAAAACCCTCAAAGAGGGAAACAGTCCACGGCCTGAGCCAACGCGGCCACTTCAGGAAATTTATTAATAAAAGAATGAAAATTTACATAAGCTTTTCTCATAGATGGATTACCCTACAAATGACCCTCCATGAGCCTTAAATAGAAATCATGGACCAATCGGGTTTCAAGCCACGGATCAAGTGTCGGTAATACCGAGGAGAGAATGAACCGTCGGATCACTACATATCGTGACCGTCGGATTGTAAGTTACAAAATGTACAAGGTAAAGAAACACACTTTACCTAACTCTATACTAGACCAAGTTGTACTTAACTATTTCCTATGTGTCGGAATATCCTAACAAGAACGTAGCGGGAATATGTTTCTGAAGTCAAAGAGTCTCTGAGAATATTCAAGATATTTGACTTTCAATTTTCCTTGCAACCATGAGAGGCCAATTATTTTACATCTTAATTATTTTCCATTGAGGGTTGATAAGGATTATTGTAAATATTAGATGTAAGGTAGGAATAGATATCTTCTAGTTGATGTTGGGATGTGGGAACTTTTAGTAATAGGATGGTTGGATGATCGAACCAGAGTGGTTATCTCTAGTTTATTTGTTAATGTTCTCCAACTTCACTCAAGATGGGGTATGAAGTATTATTGGAACACTCACCTGGATGTTGACTTGGATTGTGGTGATCTTGTATGGCAGTGCATTTTTGGTCACTTGGTAGATGGGTGTGACATGGATCGAATAGATAATCCTTCGACATGTTACAAGACAATTTGAATTTTTGTACTAAACAAAAACACATTTCTCGCATTTAAATTATTCATGGATGAAAATATATTAGGATTTAATTTAAGTATTTTGATTATTGATATTTTTGGTATTTTGGATTATGCATAGATTCAATGCTATAAATTTTGTCAAGCAGGAGAATATGTATGTTGCTGAGTTGTAGACTTGGCTAGATTTCGCATAGAGTGGATACATCATCGACAGGATGCACCACAATCAGTTCTTCCGTCAGCTAGAGGTAAGTTGGGTTCTAACTATTCCCTAGTTATTGTAGAGATATCAACAACTAAGGAGCACTTGCAATATTTCATTTCCGAAATGTGGCAATATGAAGAAATTAGTAGAGATTCTTTAGAAAATGGCACAGAATAATGTTTTGGAAAATCATTGGAAAATTGTAATGACTTAATTTACGAAAATGTTGATGTTTATAGAGAGTTACTTAGAAAGAATAGAAGTGTCACAACAAGGTCACAAGGTCACCAATTGGTGCCAACTATAAGAAATATGGTGCAAATGGGATACATAACTTATACTTTGAGTGAGGTTGTATGTTATACTCAATCTAATCAAACAAAAGTACCTTCTAATAAATATTTTAGAGTAGCTTCTGTAGCCTCATCTAAAAATTATTTAGGATGGTCCAACTAGTCCATGACAAGGAGATTAATTCCACTACCATTTGGAATTGCTAGGAAACATAGAATAATTGTTAGCATAGATATTATGACCAAATGGCTTTGAAATTTGAGACAACATGGCTTGACTATCCATCAATGTCATCACATAGAAAACAAGTTTGTCTCATTGGTTTTCATGATACAACATTGATGCATACAACATTTTCTCTAGCAGTGGTGGTGCTTTGAACCACTTCCACTCACATTCGATATAGCGTTTGTTGGTGCCAACTATGCCACAGGTTTCATCATCGATAAACACAGGGGAATAATTCTCACTAACTTCCATGTTGCAAAGCCTAGTGAGCTTCTAATGAACTATCCATTAAATTTCATGTTCGCTAAATTTTTTATTTGTAACTTAAACCAAATTCCATTCAAAGCCTAAAAAACTGTCAATTTTCAATTTTGATGCTAAAGTTTGTATAATGATTTTAAAATAAATTACATATAAATCATTTAAAGGTTCCTACTTCTCCCACTGAACTTTGTATTTTCCTTTTAGAGGGGAATTACACTTAAAGCATGTTAAGCTTCTGATTATTTTTGTCTTTAATTTCATGATTGATAATTTTGCATATTTAATAAAAGCCTCAGAAGATTCTAACTATTCCTTCATTTAATTTTGATCATTGTTAAAGTTTGTACACCTCTTTAAAACATACAGATAAAGCATGGTAAGTGTTGTGGCTAAAACCTGCACAAATTCAGCATGATACAGAGAAAGCCCCCAGAGATAGCCTTGGATTGCTGAGAAGACAAGTGCCTAGGGTAATCCAGATCAATGTGTCTCAAGTGATTTTTTGGATAACAAGATACAACACTTATGTTTCAAACAATGAACACGAGAGAGCGATTCTTCTTCCCAAATATGTAAGCCAATGATATAAGCCTTGATACATAGAAGTAGATTTCAGAAATAAAACGAGACAGTGAACACCTTGCCCTTTAGAACTTCAGAGTTTGATCAAATTGTTTTAAATTAAATTATAACAAACAAAATGAGGAAAGAAAATCATAGCTACGAAGCTTACAACACCAAGAAATTCATATGCATAGCATGAGCGTGGAATGATAAAGGTAATCTACTTTCTGAAATAACAAAAAGTGTGTTGGAGAAACAATTAAAGAAATATGACTTCACATCATATAGTGTTGCAAATGTAATTTTGAACCCTCACACAGACATTTGTATTTAAGGAAATACAAATGAATCTACAGGATAATTTAAAGACAATATGCTTATTGGTGCATGAATAGGAGGTCCAAGGAACAAACAGACAACTAATTTTACAGGAAAAACAAGGTGCAAAGTTCAAAGGGAGGAATCATGACCAATCTATGATATTTTGAAGATATATAACCTATCACAGGAGTTACAGAATTATCCCTTTTCTCTCTAGATTTTTGAACCCTTTTACAATGTCAAGATCCACTATTTATAACAAAAGGAGGATCAAGGTATTAATGATTATTACAGGAGAATTCATTGGTTGAGGGCTTTTGTTTCCAGATCAAATTGCTTTCGCGGCCAAGGAAGGGTGTCGTCTCAAGTTGTGCTACCTCTTTGAACTCTTAAACACAATCTGGAAATCTTGGAGTAAATGAGCAGAGACAAATATCCCATTGAGAAGGAGGAGGTGTCAAATATTCATTTATTGCGAAAGATTCTTGTGAAGGCCATGTCGTGCTACAATGGATGATTTAAGACAGTTAATGTGAAAATGGGTTGACATAGTCACTTTAGTTTTAAGCTAACATCGACGCTAACTGTATTACACATCATCTTTTTTTAGAAGTGCCCCTATTGCTCATAAAACGCCCAGTTGTCGACCCATCAATCTGTTAAAGCTTTGTTCAATGTTTATCGGTGCATTATGGCATGGGATTAATTCATTTAAAACAATCAAATCATTGAGGATTTCTTATTTAAGTCTTAGGACCCCTTTGATGGCCTCTTTTACGAATTTTTGCATAGGACCACAGGCAGAGACCAAGGGCCCATAAATAAAGCGCTTAATGTTTCAAATAAACACACGAGGGGATTTTCTATATATCGCAATAGTTCCTCTTATTAGGCGATTCAAAATTTTTATAGGTTGTAGTTTATAATTTATAGCATCCGGGCCCTCATATCACAATCGACGCTTCTCTTTGGTCTCACCTCTTTTAATCTTTATTACATTGTGATTGTCTATTGCGATATGTGATATCGCAAATCCCAATTGGCCCCTGGAACCGCCGATAAGTCTTAAACCAAAGCCCTTTGTTTCGTTGATGTCCGGGATTGCCATATCGTTGGTGGAGTGCCACGTGGATGAGAGAGAAGGATTGGCTCAAGCCTTGTTTTGCAGCGGTTTTCTTTGTATTTTGAAAATTAGCCTCCCTCATAGTTTGGTCCATATTGCAATTGGTGTTCACCTCCACCGAATATCCTTAAGGGAGGAGCCCTCTAACTTCGCCGATTGCGATTTATCATGTGATTTGCGATATAATGGTCTAGGACCCCCGCTAATGCCAATATGTTGTATGCGATAAGTCTTTTGGCCCAATTTGGGATTTCTATCCCATACTTAGCTACTTGTTAGGTGTTTTCCAAGTTTTGTGAGGGGTTGATTCAGGAGTCTCTATCTTCTCACCCAGCAACCTATTTTCAAACTTGAATATTCCCCCTGGAAAGATCTTTCTGAGCAGTCCACAATGGATGGGGTCCCATCAAGTTATAGTGACTTAAATAACTCATAAAATTGCCTTTCCTTCCCTTTTATCCTACATCGTAGACCACTTGTCAACCACAAGACATTGAGTGAGCATCAAATACAACATTGGCTCCATATGGGGACAGTGCCTTGCTAGCAAGGTGTAGAAATTCCCACTGTAGATCACCTGATAATGCAATATACTAAAGAAAAATAATTGATCTACTTCTACAAAAAAACTTGCAGAAGCTTAATCTATTTTGAGCAATATCAAATAAAATACATATAACAAATAATGAGAAATGAATCACACATGAACACAGACGAATACTCTGGGGAAAACCTGAACTAAAAACCATGATTTTTGTATTATCATAGAAGTTGAAATATCTAAGGATTATACAAAGCTTTAGCTCACAAGCTATCCATCTCTTAGTACAATCCCTCAATGTTGCTCATAGACTGAATAGACACAACATATGCCTTCCCTCAGTCCTCCAATCCTCCTATTTCCTTGTGCAATTTCTCATGGGTTCTCTCCTTGCCACCTGTATCAATTCACCTCTCACGGAACTCACCAACCTCTAAAATAACCACACAATCCTGAAGGAGATAATTCCTTCTGCATGCAAGAGATATGCTCAATGGAATATTCCTATGACTAATAGTACATTGTCCCATCGTCTGATCTCAACTAGGTCCCTGACTGAATTGAAATGCATGAGTTATTTATGAGAGAGTATTCAATTATCTGAAGTGCAACAGTTACATGCATACATGCCTAAACTAATTGAACTCACAATCATTTCCACAAACTGTTGGAACTAATCTAACTGGATTTAAATCAGTTAACTGAGCTAACTAATTACAACTCATCCTGATCTCCTTAATCAATGGATAACTTCCTCAATGAAAGGGGAAACTGTTGCATGTCTTCACATAGACTTCATGTTTGATTTTCTACAACTAATTAACTCAAGATGAATTAATTAATTATTTTACAAACATCTCCTAAAATCAAATTCGAATTTTAATTCTTAATTTTAGTTCAGGTACTAACTAAAATTGGAATGTATCGTGAAATGCTATTTATAGCAATGTTATTTTTGGAATTTCTATTTTATCATTCCTTGTTGCTATATCCATCACTGGTATGTGAAATGATATTTATAGCATTTCTATTTTTAGAATTTCTTGCTATTATTTTCAACACTCCCTCTCAACAAGAAAGGCATTCAACTCAAACCCGATCCCGAACCTTTGGAATGTTCTGCATACAACACTTCTACCTAGTGTTATTACTTGAGCAACTCTAGAAATAAAAAAATATCCAACTTGAACCATAATGATTCCTTTGTCATCAAAGTCTCTAACTGTTATTGCCTTTGTCGACTAAAAACTATGCACCTTTGTGCTCTTCAGTATCTGACTACTCTAGCCTCTATCACTTTGATCTCTAACTGCATCAATCCCACTGATTCCTCCTGCTGAATCCGTGTTGTTCTTGATCCTATCTCCCAACAATGCATATAGATTGCATCTCCTCTCATCATGTTACATCGTGTTTCCCACTGCTGCACTGCAACTTAGTCACTGAGAGGTAAGTAACTGATCTCCCAACTAACCTCCCTGTTGGGCTAGAAAAATCCTCTAATGCTGAATATTCCTCTGTTGCTCCATCTGCATCTGTCTCTACCCACTCAACCAGTCTTGATACTCCTCATCGAGGCTCTCGTAGCAAGGTCTAATCAAAGAGGCTGGGTACCTCAAGGTTTCTACCCCTATTTCATTCTTCTTGGGACAATCACTCCACATCGCCCCACCTCCCACCTCGAGGTATGGATGCATGTGATCCCTCTACCCACTTGGCTCAAAATTTCTCCCCACTGGAGGTCTCTACATGAGTGGATGCCTCCACTTGATCTCCTCTCAAATTCTCGAGTTGTGGCTGCACCACAAAGTCTTGAAGTTGCTTGGTTCCTCCAAAATTATCTGAGACGTCTTCTGGTGTTGCACATTGAGAGGTAATGTACTCTCACTCTCAACCTTCAAGTCTCTAACAGTTTCCTTGCTCCTCAAGGCTTTTCATGCATCTTGGACCTCAAGAGCATATAGGTTCTTGACCCATGAACCGGTCTACTTCACCTCCCTCTTGGTGATTTTTCTAAGGAAAAACTTTCCCTTACTGAAAACTACATCATAGCCATTGTATTCCAGCATCTCGATCGATACCAAGTTCTTCTTCAGTCCTAGCACATACTTCACATCTGTGAAGGAAATGTGAGCTCCATGCTCCCTCTTAAAAGAAACCGTTCCCATACCTGAAACACTATACTTTTCATCATTACCCATCGCTATGAGTATCTGAAGGTCTTTCTCCTCTAAGATATTGAAGAAACTCTTATCGTCAGTCATGTGGAATGAATCTCCACTGTCAAGAAACAAACCACAACCCATCATTGATGAAACCATACATGTGATGAGGGTCAAATCTAATTTGAACTGATAGGCCAATGCCTCACCTTCAGATCCTTCCTTGGATCCCATCCTGGATTTATTCAATGGAAATTTTTTTGCATAATGGCCCACCTCATGACAATGAAAGAATCTCACTTTCGATTTGTCAATCTTCTTCCGACCATGGGAAGAACTAGATTTGGAATGGGCGCCTTCCCTTTCCTTTTCCTCACCTTACTCGCTAAGGCTAGATTTTCTTCATCATCTTGCTTTGCAGAAGATCCATCTCTGGTGCTTCTCCTTATCTCATCCTACATCAAATCTGACCAAATTCGTTCCCAATCTCAAAGTTTCTCTCTTCCATTTACCGAGTCTTGATAGCTATGCCAGCTCTTAGGAAGACCAAGGAGAACAAGACTCCCATATCATCATCGGCTATCATGATCCCTACACTTCCAAGCTCATCCCTGCAGGTGGTGAGCTTGTTCAGATATGTAGAGATCATGTCGCCCTTTTCACACTTGATTTTCAAAGCTTGTCTTTCAGTGCCAGCTTCCTCTGATTTTTGTTGTTCTAATATAGATCCTTCAATGTTTTCCACATTGAAAATGGTGTCTCCTTCCCATGGAGACTCGAGACAATGTGGTCTCAAACTCCCTCGAGAAGGATTCTCCTCACTCTAGCCACACATCTCTTCCATTCCGCCAATTCTCGGACATTAGTAGTTGTTGGTTTGGGGACTTCTTGATCAATGAAGTCCTTCAAACTGTTGTCCTCTAATCCCACTTCCATGCAATCCTTCTGGGCTATATAATTCGAGTTGCCATCAAGGGCATACTCGAGTCTTAAACCGTTGAATGCCATTGGTGATATTTGAGATGTGATAAGAATTCGAATTCTATAATTAGGAACTTCAAACATAGAACTTCTCCTTTCTTTGTATATTGTTCTTCGCTTTGATCAATTTTCTCTAATACCATGTACAAATTCCCACTATAGATCACCTGATAATGCAATATACTAAAGCAAAATACTTGATCTACTTCTACAAACAAACTTATAGAGACTTAATCGATTTTGAGCAAGATCAAATAAAACACATATAACATAGAATGAGACCTCAATCGCACATGAACACAGAAGAATACTCTTGGGAAAGCCTCAGCTAAAAACACCGATCTCTGTATTATCACACAAGTGGAAATATCTCAGGATTACATAAAGCTTTAGCTCACAAGCTATCCAGCTCTCAGTACAATCCCTCAATGCTTCTCATAGACTAAATAGACGCAACATATGCCTTCCCTTAGTCCTCCAAGCATCCTATTTCTTTGTGCATTTTCTCTTGGGTTCTTTGGTTACCGCCTGTATGAATTCACCTCTCACACAACTCAGCAACCTCTGAAATCACTGCGTAATCTTGAAGGAGATAATTCCTTCTGCATGCAAGAGATATCCTTAATGGAATATTTCTGCAACTAATAGGACATTGTCCCACAATTTGGTCTCAACTGGGTCTCTGACTGAGCTTACATGCATGAGTTATTTATTAGAGAATATTCAATTATCTGAAGTGCAACAATTACATGCATGCATGCATTAACTAACTGAACTCACAATCATTTCCACAAAATGTTGGAACTAATATAACTAGACTTAACTCAGTTAATTGAGCTAACTAATTACAACACAACGTACAACTCATCTTGATCTCCTTAATCAAGGGATATCTTCCTCAATAAAAGTGGAAATGGTTGCATGTCTTCACATAGACTTCATGTTTGATTTTCTACAACTAATTAACTCAAGATGAATTAATTAATTATTTTACAAACATCTGCTAAAATAAAATTCAAATTTTAATTCTCAATTTTAGTTCAAGGACTAACTAAAATTAGAATGTATCCTGAAATTTTATTTATAGCAACACTACTTTTAGCATTTTTATTTTATCATTCCTTGTTGCTATATCCAACACTGGTACCTAAAATGTTATTTATAACAATGCTATTTATACCATTTCTATTTTTAACATTTCTTGTTGCTATTTTCAACACAAGGTGTTGAAAACCTGCACACTACGAGATACTCCTTTTGGAATGGATTCGTTTCTAGAACAAAATATACTTCCAAAAAGCCAAAAATTATTTACAAATTTAAAGAAAAAAATTAAATCAATAGTTTGTAGTAAACACACAGGATATTTACACTGAGTGTGGAGTAGACCATTTTAATTCTGAGAATAAAAATTAAGGAACTAACCATTTATTGGTATTCCCACAGTTCACCATCTAATTTTTCCAGCAGAAAGATATTGTTCCCTCTTTCTTCCAAAATCCTGAAGGGACAAGACCATAATGGATCAAAGTTCACATGCTCTCCCTTGTCTTCCCACCTAACATCACACCTGGGAACCAAATATCTTGGTTCCAGAGGCCTGCCCTTTGCTTTCTTGTCAAACAAAAACTTCGTCTTTTGCTGCTATTCAGATAATTTGTCCTCCACCTCCTCTCTTCTCTCCTAAGGTTCGACTAGCTAATTTATTCTTCTTGTTAGTGCACTTGGGTCCTCGTTGGCTTCTTGTAGCAGCTTTGCTACAGGTAATGCTAATTGTATAGGGAAAACAATAGCCTTACCATACACAAACTCAAAAGGTGATACCCCGGTGGATATGTTGACTGTTACCCTGTCGGCCCATAATGAAAATTTCAATTGAGAATCCTCATTCCTTTTGTTTTCAACAATGACTTTCTTCAATATTATCACCACTCTCTTATTAGAGGATTCGGCTAAGCAATTACCTTGAGGGTAATATGTGGTGGAATGCCCGATAGTGATACTATATTTGTTGCAGAAAGAAGTGAACTTGGCAGACTTAAAAACTTGAGCATTATCAGTGATGATTTTGGAAGGGCAGCCAAAGCGTGACAATATGTTCTCTTCCATGAACTTCATAACCACTGCATCTGTAGCATTCCTAGCTAGAATGGCCTCAACCCACTTGGTGAAGTAATCAATCACTGTCAATATCCACTAGTGCTGGCCACTAGATGGTGGGTTGATTTCTCCTATTAAATCCAAACCCCACTCTCTGAAGGGCTCTACCACCTGCACAGGAATCAAGGGGAGAGGAGAAAACTTCTGTCTTTCAACAAACAACTTGCATTTTTGTCAACTCTTGACTATGTTATAATCATCCTTGAATAGTGTAGGCCACTAAAATCTAGCCTTCAGGATTTTGTGTGTGGTGGTTTTCCAACTATAGTACCCCCCACATGCTCCTTCATGAAATTATTCCATCGCCCTATTGGTCTCTATTTCTACTAAACACGTCAGCAATACCCCCACCAAGCCCTTCCAATATATTAATGCATTTGATATAATCTATTTCTGAGCATGTAATATCAAGATTCGATATTTAGAGGAATTCAGCCCCGATGGGCATATTAAAAACAAGAGGTAGTGGACAACATTTTTATGCCACTGAGACCCCTCATACTTGGCATAAATTTTCTATTTAGATGTTCTGATGCTGCTCTGGTGCTCTTTAGATCTACTATTTTATGTGATTAAATTTATCCCAAGTGCTTGGCAGTTACATACAGACAGGATTTGAGCCAGACCTTGTCCTCTAATGAGCTTGGTGGGATTTATTTCTGGCTCATACTCCTATATTTTTGCTATCAATCTACCCCTCCTCCCTTCACTATCACGTGGACCATAATTTATTTCATTGTTGTTGTGGGAACAAATGTTGTAACTTTGGACTGCATTACATAAGTGCGAAGTGCCTTTAAATCTTTAACCAGAGCATAAGCCTGCTTTTCAAGTATATTATATTTCAATTTAGCATCCCTAAGTACTTGTCTGAAAAACGTAATAGGTTTTTCATGACTTGCTTTGTTTTTTTGTAACCGTACTACTGCAATTGAGTGGAGAGGCGAAAGAAAAAATGTGAAAAGGAGCTGAATAATCTAGGCTAGCTAACACTGTGGCTTTGGCCAGCGTTTCCTTAATCCTATTGAAAGAATAACAAGGAACATGACTCCAATTTACCTCATGGTCCTTCCTGAGCATACTTGTGATGCCATTGACTATCTTTGCTTAGTTCGGGATGAATCTTCTCAAGAAATTTATTCTTCCTACGAAAGCTTGGAATTCCTTTTTATTTCTAAGAAGTGGAATGCAGATGATGGCTTCAACTCTTTTCAGGTCTATCTTCATACCCTCATGTGATATGATATGTCCTAGCAAGCTCCCTTCACTTAGCATAAATTGAGATTTCTTTGTATTTGGAGAGAGACCGTATCTTTTCCACTTATCGAAAGTCAATTTTAAATGTAAAAGGTGATCCTCTTCATTTTTTGAGAAGAATGTAATATCGTCAAGGTATACCAGCACGAATTTTTCCTTCTCCCCTACAAAAGAAATGTCCATGTCTCTCTAGAACGCGGCACCTGAATTTATCAATCCAAATTGCATACGTGCATACATAAATGTCCCTGACGAGGTAGTAAAAGTCCTCTTTTCGTCACCTTCGGGGTGGACTGTGACTTGCTTATACCCAGAGAACCCATCCGTCATTTACATTCGGGATAAACCGACCACTTTTTGTAGTATGTTGTCCATCTTGTGCAAGGGGTAATTATCTTTTAAGGATACCTTATTCAGGTTACAAAAGTCCACACACAGTCGTATCCCCCCATTCTTCTTTCGAAGAGGGACCAAATTTTCTACCCACTCTAAATATCTTAAAGGAATAATAATATTTTCCTATAGCATCTTCTTTATCTCCCTTTAAATGGAGGAGATTAAGACATGATTTATTTATCTGAGCTTCTGCTTATAGGTCTTCATCCTGCTTTTCAAAGGAGTCCTATGTTGTATGATGCTACAATCAAAAAATTAAAATCATCATACGACCAAGAAAAAACATCTTTATAAGATTTAAAGAGATCTAAATACCTTTGTTGGTACTGTAATGAGATTCCTTTTGACAACTTAACCATCTTGAGCTTCTCTTCTAGACCAATGTTATGATACTGCACTTGATCGCCAATTTCAGAAACCATTTGTTTAGCAACTATGTTGTCCTTTGTAAAGAGCCTTTCTAGTAGAACTAGTCCATGGTGAATAGTGTTCCCCTTCAGCTGCAATAATTTGTGTCTAGCCACTGCATCTTTCCATGGAGTAGCTTCTTGACATGCTTGTTTTTCTTCTTCTTCTTCTTCTTGATCAATGGGGGAGTTGGAAAACTCTTGAATGACCTCTAGGAATCGTTTCACCTATTTGTCATGTTCAAATACTTACCAATGCTTGATATTATCAAGTATAGAGGGTCTACACCTAACTTCAACTTCATACCTAAGGAGAGGATTTTGGGGACGCCTGAAGGTACTGGCAGATACTGCCAAAGAGTCAACCATCATGTTTTCTTCTGTGGGTAGAAATCAAACGTTAAAGGTCAGGAAGGAGATATAAATCAGGTCCCATACTTTGTTTCGATATGTTCTCAACCTCAAGTGTTCAGCCTAGCATTAGTTCTTAATCTTCCTTATTGTCAACTCAAAATCTCCCTAAACTATCAGATAGTCGATTCTCAGATTTTTTTGCAGCCTGCAACCCAAGCAATACTGCTTCGTATTCTACTACATTATTGGTTACCCCAAATTCCAGTTTAAATGAAAGAGGTATAAAAAAACCTTCAGGATCTACCTGAAATACTCGTACCCCATTTCCTTCTTTCAAATTTTCTCCATCAAAATACAATTTCTAGACTTTGATGTCACCTGCAGGTTGTTGTTCCAACTACCAGGTTGAGTGAACTGACATTTCCTCTGTAACAAGCTCATCTTCTTCTAAAAATAAGCAAGATAGGTCACTTTCTTTTCCATATACTAGATAGTACCTTGAGCCTTTACCTGAGGTGAAAGTTTTCACAAATCTAGATTCTCTATATAGCCTTCTTTGCTCTCCTCCAAAGGTTGGAATGGTAGCATAAGTCAGGTCCAACTTAATTGAGCCCCCACCTTAGAACCCCATGATCTTGATAGTAGCATGCAAAAATGAGGAGGTATATCAGCCACTACTATATCCATTACCATACATTTTTTCTAGAATTTGGGCCAAGTTCACCACCAATGATTTAGTCATTCCCAAGCATTTGACCCTCTTGGAGTCAAAATAGTGCAAATCCTTGTAAGGCCTAGTGATATGTAACCCAAGTTGTTCCATCACTTCCAACGACATGAGATTATGAGAGGCTCCAGAATCCAGCATGCAATTGTGTAGAAGAAGATCATGTACCCCAAGAGTCACATAGAAAGGTGCAATAGAAGAATCAATATCTTCCACATGTGACCCAAAAAATACCATTGGCCTCTCCTCCTAAAGATTTATAGAATCATCAGTGCGTGAGGAGACTGATAGATGCATGAATTGAGATACCTGAGATTTATAGGTAGGTTGTCTTATAAGCTCAGTGAGTGGGACAACAATCTTCACCTTTTCAAGATCCCTTTGAATATTAAATGTAGATGGGGTATTCTCCATACCCCTTGATTCTTCTTCAACTTTATTACCATCAACACTTTTATGAAAAACATGTGCCTCCTTTGTTGCATGTCCCTCTTCTCTATTTCTTTCCTTGTTCAAAGGGACTTTTATCCTGGTATGGTCAGGGTTCAATCTACCCTTTCCTTTGCCTGCGAACGGGGGAATAATTTGGTGAACATTTTCTTCTTTTTGTTTTGGTTCCCTGGACCTCTTTCTGGAAGACCTTAGGTAATACTTTTGATGCAGTTGTGCTTACATAAACTCAGCAAACTTTTTGTAATAATAATCCATGTCTTCCTCCTCTATTTTTCTTTTTTCATTATGGCTGCCCTCCCGGTAAGCCATATATTCTTGTTCCTCCTTAGGGATCATAGAATATAAGTTCCCTTTCATATCTTGTGTATCTGGCCATGGTTCATCTGGATCCTCTTCAAGATATAAAGGATGCGGGATCTGATATGACTTTTCTTTTCTCTCCCTTTGCAACATTTGTAAAGGAGGATCCCTATACTATGGGTTATACCCCAGTTATTTCCTTAAGCCTTCTGCTTGGAGAGATTTCTGTTGTCGATTTCTAGTTTTCCAACCTTCTATGACAAAATCCTTATGAGCTTATCCATATCTTCCAACTTTGAACCTGATACTTGTCTTTCTTGTCCTGAGGAAGAAGCTTCTTCTTCACCTCTTCTACTTACAATGATTTCATGCTTTCCACCCATCTTTCCAGCCAAGGAAAAATTGGCTTCCACTTCAAGAGCATCAACTTGAAGTCAATCTATAGTAAGATACTTCCTTTCTCTCAAAACAAATTCAAATTCAGGCTTGAGAGCTCCCATGTAAGTCACACGAGAAGCAACTAGAGGGGGCTTTATTTTAGTAGGCAAGTTAATTTATTTCTTATTGAACCTATTACTGAATTTACATATGTCTTCTTTTGGCTTCTTTCTGATAGCATTGAACTTTGTAAGGAGTTACTCGTGGTTCCTCTTTCACCATAGTTTTTTGTAAAAGAGGTGTCAAGCTCCTCCCAAGTGGTGATGGAGGCATCTGGTAAGGTTTTAAACCACTTTCTAGCCTCTCCATCAAGAGACTATACAAAAATTCTGAGTACTACATCCAACTGTTCAACATTGAAATTCTCAGCAAAGGCACAAAAAGCTTCAAGGTGTTTCTGAGTAGTATTCACATATTCTCCATTGAACCTTGGCAACAACTTCAAATATTCTTGTGGCAAAGGATTCAGGGGTTGTGGTAAGTCAAGAGGAGCATACTTATTCAGAAAAAATCCTGGGACAACCATCTAAAATAAGGGAGGAGGATGGGGATTTTCTTGAGGGACTTGGGTCAAGGCCACAGGGTTTTGAGTAGATGGGCCGGAAACTGGGTATGTCAAGATCTTAGGAGCCAACCCTGAGCGATGAACAATAGTAGACTAAGAACTGGAAAGTGAAATTACAAAGGATGGTGAGATTGTAGAAGAGGCATCTGGGGTTCTTCCTTTACAAGTTTTCTTAGAAATCAGCTTTTCAGGGTTAGATGCAAATGGATCCTTCTTCTGAGTGGTGTCTGACTAAGTGTGAGGCCTTCTAGATGCTAGGATGATGAAAAATGATTAGATTGTAGTGGAGTCTCCAAGGTGAATTGAATGCAATAAAAATATCTCTACTCACCTATCTAGATATTTTTTATCTTATCCTATCATAGGGCGATGGAAAATGTTAGGGGCGGGTGTTCGCCCTTAGGTGAAATTAAGGGGTTTTAAATTTTTAGTGGGTGAACATTTTGTATCATAGTACATTTTTACAAATCGCCTCAAATAGCCCACCTTATTTTAAGGGAGAGGGTAAAAAAGGTAAATTTAGCCCTTGAAATTAGGAGTTACAACCTTCCATTGGCCCTCATTTTCAAGAATAGGTTTTATTTAAGTGAATCCTATGGGCCAAACACCATATTTATAAAAGAGGTATGGTAAACTAATAAAAATATAAATAAATGACAGGTATGGTAAATAAATAAAACATTTTTTATATTTACTCCATAAGTCACCTTATATACATGCAAGGGCGTAAACAAATAAAAATATAATTAAAGTGGAGGTGTGGTAAATAAATAAAACCTCTTTTTATATTTAGTCCATAACCCTCTTTCTTTTTATGAAGGCTCAAAAAAGAGGTTTTATTTAGGTGAATCCTATGGGCCAAATACCATGGGCTAGATTATTATTAATACCATGCAAAAAAACATTATTAACCCTAATATTAGTATTAATAAAAATAAAAATGGCACATGGTATTGACCCATGGTATTCACGTGGAATGTAGCCCATTTAAATGGGAGAATTAAACTAGCATAGATCCATCTTTACTCTGGATCTACTAAGCCCCGAGAGGGATCAAATATCGTGATATGCAAACTAGGATAGAGTCAAAAAACCTCGAGGCTTGGTGGATTAAAAGTAAAAATGAATGTTGTAATTTAATGTATGTTAAACATTTTAACTTGGTTAAAATAAAAAATAAAATAAAGATCAATTACTAATTTTACTAATTTTTATAAATTACTAATAGTAATTTTTAAGCTCCAGGTTTATGATAACCCATGGTATTGACCCATGGTAATACCATGGTATTCATGTGAGCATGGACTATTTAAAGGGGAAGTTATATCATCTTAGATCCATCTTAATTCTGGGTCTACCAAGTGCTCGGAGGGATAAATAGATTTCATCCCCCTAAGAGTGGTAGATGTGGAGTTAAGATGGATATAGGTTGGTTTTTATGATAATGAAGATATTAAATAGACTTAGGAAATTATATTGTAAAAACATATTAAGGTGAATGGTTAAAGCTAATTTTAGTCACTTCACAAAATTTAGTAAAAAATACCAATATCTCCATTAATATTGGTTTTTAACTTTTTCTGATTTAACAAAAAAAATTCAAAACAATGAAACCTTATCACTTTTTCTGCATCGCCCTCATAGAACATTCCTCACCATTTTTCAAACATTCTCAATATGATATCTTCATGAAAAAGTCTAGGTACTGATGTTGGATTAGTTGTTTGAAAAATAAGCTGGTTTGTACAACCTTTCATCTTCTGTACTATTCTTAGTTTGTCCTAATGATCTGTAGGGGTTGGAGCCACTGCACCACATTTTCCTAAAAGGTGGAGATTGTTCACCGAAAAGGAAATTAATCTACATGTTACAAGCTGTTAAAAATGCGAGACCTATGAGGGTAGTGAATTATGCTAATAAGCAATTCAGATTGGTAGAGACGTAATTAAATTTTATTATTTAATTGAATATTTCCAATTAAAATAATAATAAATCTACATTTATATATTCATATATTGATTTGAAGGATTCTCACAAGGGTAACTTCTTTCAATTAGATCCCCTTCAAGCCTTTGGGATACCTAATACTTTCTAATATAATATAGTTGGGGCTTGCTACTTGTTGGCTTGTTGGGGTAAACAAACTTGATGTGTTTTTTTTTATCTCGTGGTTGGAGTCTATGGAATAAGAAAGAAATTTGATAACTTGAAAAAAGTGGTAGCTTGACAAAAGTTGTAGAGAAAAGATTAATCTCCCCTACCTTGAAAAAACTTGTTGTCAATATCAACACCTACAAGAACTTTGTTGTGGAATATTATCAAAACTAATAGAAGGATATGAAAGAGTGTATTGTACGAACCTTGACAAACATGGCCACTGAAACTTGGAACATTGTTTGTAGGAAGAGAAAATTATGTTTCATTTTTCCAAACATGTATGTTAGTATATTATAGTTTAATGAATATGTTTTCTTATTATCGTATATGGTTTCATACTTTAACAAAACATTCGCCAAGACTTCACAATGTTTTATTATTCAGTAAAAGATTTGAAAATATCTTACAAGATTTTATAATTCAGTGAAATATTCTCCATCACTATACAAGATAATATAATCTAGTGAGAGATTCGCCAAAAAAATTATATATACATATTATATTACTGATAAAATCGCCTTCCATTTTTCCTATGTGTCATGGGGATTAGCCCATTTATTATACATATAAATTTAGGGTGGTTATTAAAATTTTCCCTACATAGGGGAAGGATCCTTCAATAAGTTCCCAAGCAACGACTCTAAAATATGTTGTGGCTAAAACCTGCATATGTAGCATAGATGCAGCATGATACAGAGAAAGCCCCTAAGAGACATCCTTGGATTGCTGACGAGACCAGTGCCTACGGTCATCCAGATCAGTGTGCGTCAAACGATTTTTTGGATAGCAAGAGACAACACTTATGTTTCAAATGATGAACACGAGAGAGTGATTCTTATTCCCAAAGATGTAAGCCAATGATATAAGCCTTGATACACAAAAGTAGATTCCAGAAATAACACAAGACAGTGAAGGCCTTGCCCTCCATAACATCATAGTTTAATCAAGTTGTTTTAAAGTAAATGATAACAGACAAAGCGAGGAAAGAAACTCATAATTACGGAGCTTACAACACCAAGAAATTCATACACAGAGAATGAGCCTAGAACCACAAAATTGATCTACTTTTTGAGTTAAAGAAAAGGAGTGTTGAATAAACAATAAAAGAAATATGACTTTGCATCATACGATGTTGCAAATGCAATTTTGAACCCTCACATAGGCATGTGCATTTAAGGAAATGTAAATGAATCTGCAAGAAATTCAAAGATATTACAGTGCTTATTGATGCATGAATAGGAGGACTGAGGAACAAACATACAAGTAATTTTACAGGACAAACATGCTGCAAAGTTCATAAGAAGGAATCAACACTAATTTGTGATATTTTTAAGATCTATAAGCTATCACAAGAGTTACATAATCAACCCTTTCCTCTCTGGATTTTCGAACACTTTTATAATATTAAGACCCCCTATTTATAATAAAGTGAGGATGAAGGAATTAATTATTATTACATGAGCATTCATGGGACAAGGGCTTCGGTTATCATATTAGATTGTCGTCTTAGCTAAGGAAGGTTGTCATCTCAAGCTGTGCTGCCTCTTCGAACTCTTAAACACGATCTGAAAATCTTGGAGTAAATGAGCAGAGAGAAGGATCCAAGTGAGAAGGAGGAGGTGTAAAACATTCATTTATTTCAAAATACTCTTGTGAAGACCACATCATGCTACAATGGGTGATTTAAGGTGGTTGATGTGAAAACGGGCCAACATAGTCACCTCAATTTTAAGCTAAATTCGGCGTCGACTGTGTTGCATGCCATCTTTCATTAAAAGTTCCCCTATTCCTCATAAAACACCCAGTTGCATACCCATCAATCTGTCAAAGCATGTTTTAATGTTTATTAGTGCATTATGGCACAGGATTAATTCATTTAAAATAGGTTAATCAGCATTGATTTCTTATTTAAGTCTTAGGTCCCTTTTGATAGACCCTTTTACAAATTTCTACATAGGACCATAGGGGGAGAACAAGGGCCCAACTATAAAGAAATTAAGGTTTCAAATAAACATGCGAGGCGATTTTCTCTATATCACAATAGATGCTCTTATCTATGGATTTCCTGGACCAGAAATTTTTGTCGGTCGTAGTTTATAATTTATTGCATCCATGCCCTCATATCACAATTAGTGATTCTTTGTTGTCTCGCCTCTTTCAATATTTTCCACATTGCCATCGTCGATTGCAATATGTGATATTGAAAATCACCATCGGCCATTGACACCACCAATATGTCTTAAACCAAAGCCCTTTCTTTCGTCAATGGCTGGGATTGCAGTATTGTTGGTGGAGTGGCATGTGGTGGAGAGAGCCTTGATTTGCAACGATTTTTATTTTATTTTGAAAATTGGCCTCCCCAACATTTTGGTCAATATTGTAATCATTGTTCACCTTTGATGATAATCCTTAAGGGAGGAGCCCTTTGACTTCCCATATTGCAATTTCCCACAGGATTTGCAATATAATCATTTGGGAACCCTACAGATGGAAATATGCGATATGAGACAAGTCTTTTTTCTCGATTTTAGATTTCTATACCATACATAGCCACTTTTTAGGGGTTTTCTAAGTTTTGAGATGGGTTTATTCAGGAGTCTCTATGTTCTCATCGAGGAACCTATTTTCAAACTTGAATATACCCCCGGAAATCTCTTTTCAAGCACTCTGCAATGGGGGGCGGTCCCATCAATTTCTGATGACTTCCATGACTCATAAAATGGCCTTTCCTTCCCTGGTATCATGCATCCCGGACCATTTATTAGTAGCAAGACACTAAGTGAGTAGCGAATACAACAATGGGCTTCAAACAATTCCTACATTTATTTTTGTTAAACTTTATATTCATCTTTAAAATTAAATTATGTTTAAAGTTTGTTAATATTTTATCTATTCTTCCAATTAATTTTAGTATTGCTAAAACTTTTAGAGATATCAATAGTTAAATAGAACTTACAAGCTACCCCTTTAGAAGTATGCAACATGAAGCAACTGATAAAGCTTTTTTGGAAAATGGCATGAAAGAATTTTTCAGAGAGTCATTGGAAAATTACAATGCCTTAATGTTCGAATATATGATCTTTCCCTATCAAGATACTAAAAGAATTTGTGGTTGAATGAGATTCATTCTCTTCATATAGGGCTTTCTTGACACATTTTCTAAACTTTTCAACACATATTTCTTGCCTTTAGACCCAAATGTCGTATATCTTCCATCTTGTTTACAAGCATATTTCCAAGAAACAGTAAAGATATGTTTGCTATATATTTTTTTTTAACATTCTTATAATGATTTCAGTAAACAATTCTAGTCCATTTCCATCTTTGGAATGTTCAATCTTTTTCTTTACAAGGTAATTAATGTAACTCCCTCATCCCACATCTACCAAAGTAACAAGAAAACTACGGTAAATATGCGATGAGAGGCCACTATAATTGGATTGAACCTCCTAGGTGAAATTAAGGGAGAGAAATTGATAGAAACCCACAACAAAAATCTTATATACCTACTACAGGACATCCACAAGCCTTCTCAGTAATTCCCATGACCAATCCCTAAGTTCCATTGTGTTTTAGACCATTAAACACTTGGAAACGACCTTGATATTGAAAACGTTGTGTTTGGGAGGCTCCAGTCGCTTCGACAACAAGGCATGGGTGTGTTTGGGGAAATTTTTCCTGAGTCCTATTCCTGCAACTCTATGATTTGTGAATTTTTTTAGGCCCAGAGCCCAGGTCACTACCCAGAACTCCATGAAACTTTCAGGCCTGAAAGATAACAATTAAATAATTATACAAATGTAATTATTTGAACAAGGACTTGACTGGACCCCTACTACCCATGACAGGTATTTCATTAAACATGTCACAAATATGTAATTTATAGTTTTAAACAATAGATATGATCTTAGGGGTCTCATACTTATCTGAGCATCACTAGGAAGCATTGTTCCCCTATATCATTAGCTACATTATCATCTATTATAGATAGATTGTTCATTAATCTTCCAATCAAAACATGAGGAGAGCCATACATCATCACCATCATAATACATGCCTATGAACAACATAATAATAACACAAATATCTAGTATACATCAGCCATAGAATCCACATATAAACCAATACATTTTCAAATAAGATACCAAGGAAATAACCTCTTATTAATCAATGAAAATTCTAAACCGTTATGGGGCTACCACGTTCCACCTGGCGGTAGATTGGTTGACCTAAATCTCTCTTCAGTTAATCACCCCCATGACATATTCCAAGCATGAATTTGGGACACAAACCAACAAAACCAATTAGGGCATCCTAAGCTAAACCACCTCACCCTCATGAATCGAAACCAGATAATAAACATGTAATCATATGATTTAACACGATCTCCACCACATCACTAGGCCAAAACAAGTAAGGATGCCACTGGATTTCTCCACCTAAATTGTGAGGAATTTTCTTGTCTCCTAGTCTATAGGATTTACCGCAATCCACACCAGATCACTTGTCTATATCCAAGACTCCACACTCAAGGCTTTACCTTATATCCCATCTTGGGATTACTAGGCTTGATGGAGAGCACCCACCTCTAGGGTTTACACTATATCACTCCATTCACTGGTCGAGGATTCGTAGGCCTACCGACAAAACTAAAAATTGATCTTTACTATAACTCACAGTCTGATTCAGGGGTTACTAGGTCATGTGTTCTTTTATTCAGGGATCCACCTCACTCATATTTTAATCCATTTGGAAATCGATCTCAACCAAAACATGACGACCCCAACACACCATGGTTATTCGAAAATGGCAAGGCTAGGCTGAAAAACTTTGTCACACCTAGAAAAACCCATTCCAATCATAGAAAGAGAACCAATAACAAACATGCAACACCATAAATGCCAAATATAGCAAGGAAAGCACACATGTAAATTGATACATGTAAGAATCATCCTAAAGCTGCTTGATCTTGCTCTTCCTTGCTTGATCTTTGTTTATTCTTTGCCTCCTTTTCCTTTCTTGATCTAATGTTGAAATTCTCTAAGAAAACTTTAGGTGTCCAAGAGTGCGAGAGAGAGAGAATAGAGAGAGAGCTTGAAAACGGAACTGACAAAAGTTAACGCTGAAAAAGGTTAATAATTGATTCTCAAAATCCCTTTTATCAATTAGGCCTCTATTTTCTTCATTTTCCATTATTTTCCTTCATTTTTTCTCCTCACATGCAACATGTGACCTTTCACCTTCCTTTTCTCCTAATTTCCATTATTTTCGTAAATAAAATGCCACTTAATTCCATTTTTCCTTTCCAAATGCCTTAACCATTTCCTTTGCCAATTTCCTTAGACATAATAAACCAAATGAACACCCACACTAGGATTTTTTCCCAACATTCAACTTGGAATAAGTGTCCCATATTCTATGGTTATTATTTTTCCTTTATGAACTTTTATTACATGGAATTTTCACTGAGGTTTTTATACAACCCTCCCCCGTAGGGAACACCATTCTCGGTGTTTAACCACACCTAGACCTCAGCAAAACCAGTTAAAAAAAAACATATTTTACATGGAGCTTTATAACATAGCTCGATGTGATATTTTCATTGATCACCCTACTGATAAGAAAACCAACATGACAACATAACAACATGAAAAATATAATGACATGACACCCATACTACTAATTGGAGCTTTATAACATAGCAAAACATATACTAAACATCATACCAAAAACTATTTTCCTCAACTGACAAATAATGAACCATACATAGCCTGCATCTGATCCATTACCTCCTGTGTAGCTTCTTCAGCTGAAAAGTTCTTCCACTACACTTTAATATTCTCGAGTAATCGGTCCAAAGCATGATCATCTTTCTCTGTAATATACACTAGAGTTATATCTAGAATCTTCATCTGTCTCCACTTATAATACAAACCATTCAATCACATGATCATCATCTTTAGCGTACTTCTTAAGTAATGAAACATGGAAAACATCATGGACTTTCACTATCAAAGGAAGTGCAAGTCGACAGGTTACTTTTCTAGTCCTCTCAAGAATCTCAAAAGGTCCACAAAACCATGGTGCCAACTTTGCACATGATCCAATACACGAGGAGATCTTCTTCAGCTTGATGTGCAACTACACCTTTTCCCCAACATGAAACTCCTTAAACAACCTATTCTGATCCACATAACTTGTCTCCCTATGTTATGATGCTTTCAAATTCTTCTTTATTACCCACGCTTCCTGCTTCATTTCTTCGAACATGCCTGGTCCAATCAACACCCTGTTAACCAGATCACTCAAACTAATGGGAGTATTGCAACTCTGCCCATAAAATGCCTCAAACAGACTGGTCTTCAAATATTATTCATACCCATTGTTGTAAGTGAACTCTACCACTGGAAGATACTCTTCTGATGTTTGTTGCTGATGCATCATGTACATCCTCAACATGTCCTCCAATATCATGTTGACTCTCTTAGTATGTCCACTTGCATTTGGATGATAAGTTGTATTGAAGGCCAACTATGTGCCCAAACATACAAACAACTCCTTCAAAAGTTTGGAAGTGAAATTTTCATCCCTGTCTAACATAATCTTCTTTTGAACACCATGCAATCTAACCACATCTTTGATGAACACCTATCCCACATCCCTATTTGAGTACATAGTCTTCACTGGAATGAAGTGTCCAACATTTATCAACCTGTCGAAAACAACCATAATGGAATCGTGATGTCTAGATGTATTGGGCGAACTTAGGATGAAATCCATGGAAATGAATTCCAATTTCCACTCCAGAATCGTAATTGGTTGTAGAAGTCCACCTTGATACTTACACTCTACCATTACCTATCGATAATCCAAACTTATAGCCATAAAATATACCACATCCTTCTTCATATCCAACCAATAATAAAACTTCTTAACTGCAGTCAATGTATTATTATAGCTTTAGTGATCCATATATGGTTTCACATGAAACTCCCTCAAGATCACCTGCTTAAACTAATTGTTGTTTGGAACATATATTCTGTCTGTAAAGCTAACCAATCCATATGTTGTAAGACAATAGTCCACATCCTATGCACCTATACATGCACCTGTACCTCTACCACTAACTCTACCTATACCTATACTTGTACTATGTTGTAATCTGCACAAAAGCTCTCTATACCTGCCATCCTGCTGACCGGTCTATAATATCTGATCATGTAAGTCTGTCACATAGGAGCTCATAGCTACTATATGGTTCACTTGTATCTATCTCCTAAGAGCATCTCCAACATTGTTATCTTTTCCCTTGATGTACTTGATCTCGAAGTCAAACTCATTGATCGTGGCCAACCATCTACCTTGTCTGAAATTCAAATTCATCTAGCCAAACAAGTATATCAACCCACTGTGATAACTCACCACTATAAACATCCTACGAACAAGATAGTGCCTGCATATATTCAATGCATACCAAGAATATAGTGCCTCCACATATTCAATGCATGAATGATCACTGCCTACCCAAGATCACGTGTCAGATAGTTCTTCTCATGTTCATTTAGTTTCCTTGACTGATAGCATACCACTGGTCCTTGCTGCATAAGGAATCCAACAAGTCCTCTTTTACAAGCATCTGTACATACCATGAACTCTTTGTCTGGATCCATGATCTTTAACAATGGATCATTTGCCAACAATTTCTTCAACTGCTCAAAATTGGCTACAAATTCCTGTGTACATTCAAAATTCTTACCTTTCCCTTGTAATGATGTAATAGGATAAGAAATCTATGAGAATTTATTGATGAATCTCCTATGATATCTTGCCAACCAGTGCAATCCAAGGTGATACACTTAGCCTAGTGTATCCCTTATCAAGAATTTTGCAACTTCAACTCTACCAACTTTGGAGTGCTCATTTTGGATGGTTCTTTTGATGCTTGTGATTCTCTTAGTACCAACTCAATAGAAAAGTATACTTCCTTGTGAGGTGGCAACTCTAAAATATCTGCGAAAAAGTATCCTGAAACTACTATAGAATTGGGTACCTGCTCAAAACATCTACATCCTCAACCTCCTTACCTTTGTCACTAGAAATATGCACTACAAATAAGAAACACCCTTTCCTGCAACTATGTTTGGCCTACATAGCTGTCATCATTCTCACTCAGGTAGCTTTCTTCTTACCCTGTAAGATTCTCAACTTCCCATTATCATCCAAGCACTCAATGGCTTTGTCATAATAATCCACCTTGGTCTTATGAATATATAACCAATCTATACTCAAGAGCATGTTGTATGATCTCAATGCCAATACATTCAGTTGCACTCATCTAGACATGTTATTGAACTCAAATGAACAAGATCTTACCCAATGATGAATTATTTTTTTGTACATGTAGCCAACTGCAATAACCAAGATTTTCCATGCACTTCTTTATTCAAGCCACACTTATCTACCAATTCAGGACCAACATAACTATAATTACATCTAGGTTCAATCAAAATAGAAACAACTTGATCAAAAAGCTTACCATCTATTTGAATGATGAATGCCTGATGGTCTACCTTCCTATTATCCAGTGCTACATAGATACGAGAAACAGTCTGACCAACATCCCCAACAGTCTGCGCTAAATGTGTATTATATGTATGAGGCTTACCACCTTGATTATACATACTATATCTCTTGAGATGATCCTTACCACATATCGAACACTCCAATTGCCTAGTACTATCCCCTATATGATGCTGCTATGACCCATGTCCCTATAAAACTTCACTAAGATTATTTTGTGCTGCCACATTTTCTTTCTCTTTTAAATTCTAAGGCCTTGTTCCTTTCGGCTATCATTTACCTTTACCTTTATCTTTCCATTTCCATCCTTGCTGAGATTCATTCTTATGATTTGAATGCTCATATAAATGCATCAATTTCCAAATAACTTCCTCAAGTGAGCAAGGTTCATCATACTCAATCTAATCTATAAATGCTAATGCAAACCACTGAGAAATCGTTGAAATTTAGCCTTCTCATCTTTAATATCTGATACATACCTCAATAGCTCCAAGAAATTAGTCATGTACTCTTCATTTGTCATTGATCGTGTCTTTAACTCATAGAATTATTTGGCCTTACCATCATAGTACCTTTCTGACAAGTACTTCTTCCTGAAAATCCTCTTGAACTAATGCCAACTCAACTCACATCTTGCCACCAAATATCTTCTTTACGTCTCAGGATGAAGGTAGCTACTGTAGCCTTCATATTGTTTGTGTAATTATGAAACTCGAAAAAATTCTTCATCTGAAGTATCCAAGTCTCTACATCTTCCGGATTCTTAAAATATCCATGAAAAGTAGGTGGCTTTGCTTTCTTAAATCCATGTGGAAATTATCCCATATCACTTCTCCTATAAGGATGATAATGATGACGATCATAATTCCTATCAGAACCAGAATTGGAGTAGTTCTTGTGCCCACCACCTCTCCCATCTGGGGTATCCAACATCCTTCTATCTTTCACTCTATCATCTCTATCTGATTTGTGACCACCACGAGACCTACTACCATATGCCCCATTAGTTATGTTCTCCTGCACATGGTTGATCCGAAGTCGCCCCTGTCACTGGAATTTTGACAAACTTTGAAGGAGTATTGCATTAACATATTCTTGTTTATCTTGTGCTTGCATGATTTGTCATTGTCCACCTTGCAACTCCTTATTTATTCCTTCAAGCTTCTCAATGCATCTGCTAAATTAGAAGAGTGCCCAAAACTACGTTGTTCATATGATTCATAGGGAGAATATTTATAGTCTACAATCATTCTAGTCATTTTTATCTCTTTCTTGCAGGGCATACTATGTTAGCTAAACCAAATAAAAATAAACTAACGTACATTACCATAATTCGGAGAGGATATCTCATATGAAATATCAACCAAATCAGTGCAATACATGTACAAACGTAACCATAACAACATATAGACATATAACAAGTAAGTGTATCAACACATAAACATCATTCTAGTTAGAGTCTAGTCATCAATGCATGACCATATCAACCACACACCATGACCTCATGCATGACAACAACAACTGTACCAATGTGTAATGATAATATGCAAGCATAAACAACATGTAACCAATCATACACTCATGATGACACATTCCATGAGAACACCCTCACTTTCACTTGGAAACATCATTATAATCATGACTACCAACATACATATACAACAAACATATAGACCACAAGGATGAGAAACACATGCACAACCAACATGAATGCATGATGACCACACACCATCCATCGAGTCTAATGGGTGAACCATGCTATTATACCACTTAATAACACCCTCATCCCACATCTACCCAAGTAACTGACCAAGTTGGTTAAATATATGATGAGAGGCCACTATAATTGGATTCAACATCCTAGGTGACCTTAAGGAATTGGAATTGATGAAAACACACAACAAATACCTCCTATACTTGCTACAACACTCCCATAAGCCTTCCCAGTCATCCCCATGACTAGTCTTTGGTTTCGAGTAAGTTCTTAGTACAATAAACCCTTGGATTCTCCCTTGATATGAACAAGGGTGCATCTAGGAGGCTCCATTCGCTCCGACAACAAGGGATGGGTGTGCTTGGGAACTTTTTTCCTCAGTCCTATGGCTACGAATCTGATATTTGTGCCACCTTTTCAGGCTGAGAGCCTAGGTCATTTCCCAGAACTCCATGACACTATCAAAAATAAAAGATAACAACAAAATAATGATACAAATGAGATTACCTAAACAAGGTCTTGATTGGACCACTATTAGCCATCACACAAATTTTGTCAAACATGTCACAAATATGTAATCTATAGGTTTAAACAACAGATCCAAGCATAGGGGTCTCATACCTATCTGAGAATCGCTAAGAAGCATTTTTCCCTTATATCATTAGCTACATTATCATCTACTAGCTCATAGATACATTTTTCATTCATTTACAAATCAAAAGATGAGGAGAGGCATACATCTTCACTATTATAATACATGCTTATAACCAGCATAATAATGACATAAATATATAGGATACAGTAGCCAAAGAATCAACATATAAACCGATATGTTTACACATAAGATACCAAGGAAATAACCTCTTATTAATGAATGCAAAAGCTAACCCGATATGGGACTACCACGTTCCACCCAACCGTAGATTGTCTGAGCCAAATCTCTCTTCATCCAACCACCCCCATGCCCTATTTCAGGCATGAATGTGGGAATCAAAGCAGAAGAACCAACTAGGGCATTCCAAGGCTAAACCACCTCACCCTTATCAATAGAAACCAGGTGTTATCCCAATGCACACTAGATCACTAGGCCAAAATAATAAGAATGTAATTACATGCTTTACCATGATCTCCACCATATTACTAGGCTAAAACAAGCATGAATGTCACAGTATTTCTAGACCTACACCATGAGGAATTTTCTTGTCTTCTAATCTCTAGGCTTTACCACAATACACACCGGATCACTAGCCCCTAACTAAGACTCCACTCTCCAGGCTTTATCGTATATCCCATCTTGGGATTATTATGCCTGATGGAGAGCACCCACCTCTAGGCCTTACTGTATATCCCCACATTCACTGGTTGAGGATTCCTAGGCCCACTTAGGCAATAAAAAATATGGCTTTACTGCCACCCACAGTATGATTCAGGGGTTACTAGGCCATGCATTCAATTATTCATAGATCCCCCCCACAAGCTTTGAATCCATATTGCAATCCATCTCAACCAGAACATGAGAACCCCATCACATAATAGATATCTAGAAATGGCAACGCTAGGCTGAAAAATACAGTCACGCTTGGAGAAACCCATGCCAATGGGAGAAATACAACCAAGAACACACATGTAACACCATGTATGCCAAATATATAAAGGAAACCACACATACCAATCGACACCTGCAAGAATCCTATTGTAGCTACTCAATCCTACTCTTCTTTGCTTGATCACCACTTCATCTTTACCTCCTTTGCCTTTGTTGATCCAATGTTGAAATGATCCAAGAAAACTCTAGGTGTCTAAGAGTGGGAGAGAGAGAGAGAAAAGAGAGAGAGAGCTCCAAAACTAAATTGACAAAAAGGTACCAACTGATCCTCAAAAAACTTTTTACCAATTAGGTCTCTATGTTCCTCCTTTTCCATTATTTTCCTTCTTTTTTCTCCTCATATGCAACCTGTAACCTTTCACCTTCCTTTTCTCCTAATTTCCATTAGTTTCATAAATAAAATTCCCACTTTTCATTTCCAAATGCCTTAGCCATTTCCTTCTCTAATTTGCTTAGTCATAATAAACCAAATGAACACCCACACTAGGATTTTTTTCCCAATATTTCACTTGGAAAAAGTGTCCCATAATCTATGGTTGCTATTTTCTCTTTATTTACTTTTATTACATGAATTTTCACCAGGTTTGTTACACTTAAGATGGGTAGATTTATAATAGTTGTGAGGGTTCTTAGTACCTTAACCTACTTCTACCCATACATGAGCCAATTATAGCAATCATTGTAAAGAATCTCTGCAACAGGATGCATAGGATGCAAAGGTTTCTATTTAGGTTAAGTTTATCAATAAACGAGTTGAGGGAAAAAAATATTTTATCAATTTGTGATTGTGCCAACATCTTCTATTGACATGAAACTCCATTAGCATGTCCATCAAAGTCAATGTAATATATGAACAATGGAAACATGCTAAACCAAAACCACACATGTTTATTTAAGAACTTTGCTTTGAACGAAAGTACATAAGTTTCTTTTTGTTATTTAAGAATGAAAATAGCAAACATGAACTGCATTGATGTACAAATTCATATTGCTAGAAAATATGAAGAGTGAAAACATGCTAGTCATAAACCATCCATTAGTTGTGGAAAGATATTAACGACTTGTGCTAATTTTGGTTACTTTTCTTTGCATGACTAGATTAGTTTTTAAATTATTGTGTATTATTAGTTTGTCATGCAGGTCATGCTATAGGGGTGTGACATTGAACTAACTCCATTGAATTATTTTTGCTAAGTTAAAAATAGGGGTTGCATGATTATAGATTTTTACAAATATTGTGTTATTATGTCTTGAGCGTTTTTTAAAAATCACTGCCTATATATGCAATTTCAAGAATTACCATAACTCCTCACATAATTATTTAAAGGGTGCTAGCTCAATGGAAGAGCAGCTGCTTTAAAAGAAAGAGGTTGGTGGTTCAATTACACTGTGCCCTAACATGAATTAATCAATGATATTTTAATTTATCTTCAATTAAACTCCTTTTACATTGTTTTGTTAAAATGGTGAGAATTTTTTCTAGAATCATTGTTATATGTTGTTTCTAAGGAAGCAAAAGCGATGTTGTATTCTCTTTTCATATAGCTTTTTTTTTCTCTGGAGAGACAATAGCTATGATTAAACACATTGCATTTATAAGGACAATATATCTTTAATATCAACTACGATCTCTAGAGAGGCAAAAATGAATTATCACTTGAAATTGTATTCTAAAAGACAAAAATTCTTGTGTTATACATTGTCTTTAGAGGGACAATATTGTACGGCCATAATTTGATACACTAGCTTAAAGACAATATTTTTGACAATACATAATTTTTTTCTGTAAGTTAAGACAATTTACTAAAAAATTGTCTCAAATATTGTCTTAAAACTCTCTTTTATGTTATAGTGTCACTTAATCCAGCTAGTGCCTTTAACACAAGAGACATTTGCCTCATCCGTCGAAACTCAATGGTTGACCTATACAGATTTGCATGCAGATGTGGTTATGCAGGCCTGGTTGGAATGTTAAGGATTCATCTGTTACACGAATTTCTCAAGCCGGGTACAATGCAAACCAAAAAATGGTTTTGGTGATTTCCCACACATAGTGTTGAGGTGAGTCTGGGCGTTACTATAAGTTTTCCCATGGATGAGTTAAGAACTCATTCGCGCGCTAAATGGATGAGGCAAGCAAGTTTATTTTATTTTTGTAAAATAACACACACTAAAGGAGAATATGTTTGGACGAGTTAAGAACTCATTCCCACGGTGAATGGACGAGGCATCCAAGTTTATTCTACTTTTGTAAAATAACACACACTAAAGGAGAATATGTTAGAGAGAGACAGAGGGTAGCACTGACTAGAAAGTAATGCACACTAAGTGTATGGAAAATATAGGGACCACACTCATGATTTGAATGGAAATATGAGATATAAAGGTTTACAACATGGCAGGGGTCGTAGAGAATAGTTTAGAGGAATGGCAGGGTGGTAGATAACAGTTCTGAGGAATGTGAGGACTATGAAAAATGAAGACCGATGGGTAGAGAAGGGCCACAAAACACGACTAGATCAAACAAGGAACACACCAGCTCTGGTACCATGTTAATCACACATGGAATGTGGACATAATATGGAAGATAAAATATTGAATTGCATTTACTATTCACATTAATGCACATTTATTATACATTGATGTGATTGTTGGATTCATATTTTTATCACGGATCCATATTCTCATCCAAAGCGTTTATTGTTCAACATAAACACCATAACCCTTAGCCAATTAGATGTCCAAAAATAAATAATTTTAAATACTAGTAAAAAACAAAATCCAGTTCATAAGGTTAAATTATGATGTATAGCTGAAATTTTTTTGTTTCTTGTTTTGTAAAAAACAATGTAATACGTGGCCAATGAAAAATCTAACACACAATGCCTTGTCTATGGGAAGTATAAACGCATATTGTTGAACAAACTTTTATTTAAAGGATATTCCTAGTATATAGTATCTACAACATCGGTGTTTAATAAAACGATTCATCCATTCATTAAGAATCAGGTGAGACCAGAATCACCGGAATTAAAATCATGTAAAGAGGGATGTAATGCTTCCCGTCGGATGTAAAAAAAATGATATTTAATCACAGTAAAACAGTAAATATTTTCTGGTTTATATTTAATACAGTCCTCAATTTTGAGGGCATTCCTATGGAACTGCAGTGCTATTAATTGTTTCATTTTATGAACTTTTAAATCAAGCTCGAGGCATTTATTTAAATCAGCTTTGGAGTTGCGTTTATGCTGGCAGCTTTTCTTAGTTATCAAATTCCGGTAGTATTTGCTCGTTCGCTATGGCTTGGTCATTATTGCCCCATCCACTTGGCACCTGGAGCGTGCGTCCTACCGGCATAATTATATTACAGTAGCACTGGTTTAAATCTCCAGCTAGCTATGCTGATGTGGATACTTAATTTGCTTGGTACTTTCCTCCGTCCTATCATACACAGCACAAGCAACCCGTTATGGCAGCTCCCCTCCTGAATTTCTACGCCATTTTCAACGGTGGAGATTAGGGCTCTCGAATCAACGATCTGTATCATTCCAGGTATGGGAAATACTGTTTGAGGGTTTCAATGCAGCATTCGAACCCTTTCAGGCTAATTCTAAGGGTGGTTTCTGGCTCCTACACGTCTCTGGCGATTTGTTTTTTCCCCACAGCTCAAACTTCCCAAACAGGTCAGTTCCTGGCGGGTTCGAAGAATTCTGCCTACCGACAATGGTCATGGTAACCTGCACTCCCTTTTCCTTAGGTAATTGCTGTCTTGGTTACATATTTTCATTAATATTCTTTCTCTTACTAAGTTTTGGGTGACTCCTTTGTCACAGGTGCTAGGCTATGGTATCATGACCAGCATCCAGGTCGGTGGCCGACACAGACTCCGTCGCTCAAATTGCTTTTTGGGTAAGAGGCACCTGTCACAATAGATTTAAGGGGTAGAAGAATGAATCAGGTAGAAGGACCAAGTTGGTTTCCTTCTTGGCAAGCTTGCCCGAGCTATGCTTAAATCATGGAGTCTTACTAGTTGTTTTTATTTTTATTTTTGTATAAAGCTGCAAGCCCACTCTTGTTTCTCTATAATGTATTTAGTTCTACTCAAAACAGTATTGGCGACAGAGCCCTAGCTAGGTTGTGCCTATTATCAAGCTTCTAAATGTGTATTTTGTTACAAAACCGAGGGTTATTCCCATTGTGGCTATTCACATAATGCTATAGTTTTATGACTGATATTTATTCCTCCTTTGCCAGGATAATAAATTGTATTTTCTCTCCGCAGTAATGTTTTATCGTTAAATGGTTATGAAGATAGTTTGGTTTCTATATATAATCTTGGTCTGAGTATTGGAGCTCCCGTAATTAGCTGTGGAAATGATTAAGTGCTTTACCTGTTTCGTAGACTCCCTTGCAAGGTTTTGATACTTGGAACTATTTCCAGGGTTTGTTCGTTGTTATCTGTTTTGTTGAATGAAGGCTGCCAGTTATAATTTGGAAACCCTCTCTGGAAAACCCTACCCTACTCACATAGGTTACGGCCTTTCATTTACAAAGTTATTCCACAACTATTCCAAACGTCTATTACAGTTTGAGATATATTTGTTACATGGACGCTAGTCCTTACTAGCCACATTAACTCTGAGGTTTGTTCCACTTTTGTATTGTCATTTTCCTGAGGCTACACCAGTAAAGAAAGAGGCCTTGCGGGAGTCTCAACCATTTCCAGAAGGTAGTTAGATTTTTCTATTCCCTTTTTTAACAACTGTCATATTTTAATTTTAATCCTCCTCTCATGAGGAGGCACTACAGCCATTGTCAAACTGTTTTCTTTCAACAACAATTAGGAGCAACAAAACAAAAATTTAACAACATAATTAATTTAAATAACAGTAACAATAATAATTACTCAATTTCACCAAACATAACCATAGTCAAACAGTTAAATTTACTGCCTTTAATTTAAAACACTATCACTTTACTAGGGGCATCACATCTCCTCGTCCTGAAGTTCAACATCGTCCCGATGTTGTTCACCCATAAACAGTTCGGGATAAGCTTCCTTCATGCTCTGCTCATCCTCCCAGGTGGCCTCATCTGGCCCGAAGTGCTGCCATTGCACTTTAACCTGGGTGATGGCTCGTTTCTGCAGCACGACCCTTCTCTGATCTAGTATGCTCACTGGCTCGACCAGAAATTATCCTTCCGGTTCCACCTGAATCTCCTACCAACTAATTATGTGCTTAGGGTCATAGACATATTTCTTTAATACTGACACATGGAAGACATTATGGACCCGAATGTGGTTGGGCAGGCTAGCTGCTAAGCCACCGGCCCAACCCTTGCTAATATTTGGAAAGGTCCACAAAAGCGGGGTGCCAATTTGGCGCAACCGCTCCATTGTAAGGTACTTTTCTTTGCCCGAATTGTTACGTATACATGCTCTCCTACCTGATATTCTTTAAAGTTCCTCTTTCGGTCTGCAAAACTTTTTGTCTATCTTGGGCTACCTTTAAGTTGGCCCGCACTCTCTTAGCCATTGCTTCCATCTCTTTTAACATCTTAGGACCCAACATGAGTCTGTCTTCCGGTCCACCCCAACTGGATGGTGTACGACATTTTCGTCCGTAAAGTACTTTGAATGGGCTCATCTATAAGGATGCATGATATCCATTATTATATTCAAACTCCACCAGATGCAAATACTCTTCCCACCAGGTCGGTTGCTGCATCACATACGACCTCAGCATATCTTCCACCACTTGGTTCACCCGTTCAGTCTGCCCGTCGGTCTACAGATGATATGTGGTCCTAAAATTTAGTTGAGTTCCCAAACCTTCAAACAAAGTCCTCCAGAAGGCCGATGTCAACTTAACATTGTGGTCATATATTATAGTTTTGGGTAAACCATGGAGCTTAAATATATTCTGCATAAAGATATTTGCAATTTGTGTCGCACGGTAAGTAGACTGTATCGGTATGAAGTGGGCTGATTTGCTGAGTTTGTCCACCACGACCATGATGGAATCATTATTCCTCTTGGATTTAGGTAACCCTGTGATAAAGTCCATAGTAATGATCTCCCACTTCCATTCTGGAATGGGTAATGGCTATAGCAGCCTCGCAGGGTGCTGATGTTCAGCCTTAACCTGTTGACATTCTATGCATCGTGCTAGATATTCTGCTACATCCCTCTTCATGCCTGGCCATTAATATTCCTTTCGAATCGAGGTGATGAGCTTTTGATAACCCGGGTGTCCTGCATAAGGACTTTTATGATATGCATCTAGAATATTTTTCTTGATGTCATCTAGATTGGGTACATATATTCTTTTTATGTAGTATAAGATGCCTGCTGCATTCAGCTCATAACCTTGTTGCATTATGTGGCTGGTCAAGTTCTGCACTTGTTTCTTTTATTGATAAATTTGATCTTGCTCAACAACCCCTTCAATTTCTTCGCTGAGGGTAGACCGTCCTTCACTAAAGGCAATTTCATAAAGATAGTGCACCTTTTGACTTAGAGCATTAGCCACCTGATTTTCTTTTCCTTTCAGGTGTTTGATCTCCAAATCGAATCTGCCCAAGAAGTCCACCCACCGAGCTTGCCTAGCGTTTAAAGTCAGTTGGTTAAAATAGCTAGTCAGGCTGTGGTGTTCTGTCATCAATAAGAATTTCCTTCCTACTAGATAATGGCGCCACATTTTTAATGCATGCACAGCAGCAGTTAGTTTCAGATCATAAGCAGAATACTTCTGCTCATGCTGTTTCAATTTTCTGGATTCGTAGGAGATCACTTTCCCTTCATGCATCAATACCCCTCCTACACCTTCTTTACTTGCATCTGTACAGACCACGTAATCCTTTCCCATGTCCACTATGCTCAACACCGGTGCAGTTGTGAGAAAATGTTTGAGCTGTTCAAAGCTTCGTTGGCATTTTGCAGTCCATTTAAATATTTTTCCTTTTTATTTATAAAGAAGTGATAGGGTAAGCAACCCTTTAAAATCCTTCCACAAACCACCTATAATATCCTGCCAGCCCCATGAAAGACCTTATATCCTCCACATCTTTTGGTATTGCCCATTCCATTATGGTTCTTATCTTTTCGGGGTCCACCGCAATGCCCTCTTTGGTGATGATATGTCCCAAATACTGGATCTGCTCCTTATACAAATTGCATTTTCTAAACTTAGCGTACAACTGATGCTCCCGTAGCGTTTGTAATACGAGTCTTAGGTGCTCCTCATGCTCTTTAACATTCTAGGAATATATTAGTATCTCATCAATAAAAAATAATACAAACTTATCCAAGTACCAATGAAATACACTGTTCATCAAGCACATAAACTTCGCAGGTGCATTGGTCAGCCCGAAAGGCAGTACCACAAACTCATAGTGTTCGTAACGGGTTCGAAAAGCGGTTTTGGCTATGTCCTCCTCCTTAATTCTGATTTGGTGGTACCCGGATCTCAAATCGATTTTTGAAAATATCGTCACCCCTTTCACCTGATCAAACAGTTCATCGATACGTGGTAGTGGGTATTTATTTTTAACTGTCAGTTTATTCAGTTGTCGATAATCTATGCACATACGGAGAGTTCCATCCTTCTTCCTGACAAACAGTACAGGGGCTCCCCAGGGTGATACGCTGGGGCGGATGTACTTCTTGTCCAACAGCTCTTGCAGCTGCATCTTTAATTTTGTCGATTCTGGCACACTCATCCAGTATGGTGCTCAGGACACTGGGGCTACACTAAGTACCAGCTCTATGGTAAAGTCCAAATCTCCTTCAGGTGGTAGCCCTTGTATTTCTTCGGGAAACACATTTGCAAATTCTTGCACCACTGGTATGCTTTCCAAAGTATCAACTTTATCTTCTGAATTGGCATAACCCACTTGAATTGCATATACTTGACACTTTTTCCTGATGCATTTAGCCAATTTTGAGGTGGTAATTGGCCGGATCTGCACCAGCTTCAGAATACCCTGAATTTCCTGTTTGTTTCCTAGTTCGTCCTGGTAAGAAATTGTCTTTGTTTTGCAATTTATTATGGACCACCATTTTTCTTGCCAGTCCATTCCGATCAGCACATCATATGATCCGAGAGGAAGTACGTTCAATTCTGCCGTCACTGTCTGACCTGCTATCTTCAGTGGGCAGTTGCTCACCTTCGCCAGCACTCGCCTTTTTGCCCCGGTAGCGAGCTGAACTAGCCATGGACTTTTAAACTTAACAGATTGCAAATTATAGTTTTCCACAACCTTGGGACTAACATAACGTAATGTAGCTCCTGGGTCAACTAAAACATAAAGAGTTTGATCAAAAATCTTACCTTCGAACTCTACCATCGTCGACTGGTAATCAGCTTGACGGTCCTCGAGGGCACTTGATGCTTCATAAACCTAGGACACTTGATCATTAACCTTTCGATGAGGGCAGTTCTTAATATAGTGTGGCCCGCCACAGCCCCAACACTGCAGTGGTGGTCTAGCTGTCCCCTCATTATTAGCTCTACTCGATTGCTTGTTATATCTGGATTCGTTAGGTGGCTTTAATCTGAGCTGATTTTTGGGCTGGTTCCTATTGCTGGGCCATTTGGAAAATCCCTTACTGAAACTACCACGAGCTCCCTTGACACCCATAGTCGTTCTGCTGCCCTTTTTATTTGTCCAACGCTTCCCAAAATTTTCTCCCTTTTGTTTATTCTGCTGATAGCAAATTCTAGCTTTCTGTATCGCTTCATCAATGGTCTTCGGGTTATCAAATTCGATTCTTTCCCTCTTTGTCTAATAGCCCTTGCTTATTTATTAATTTATTTATTTATATTTCTCATTTATTTTTTTTTAAATCGTTAGTTTCGCTACTATGGTTAACTCAAGGTCACAGTGTTGTAACCAGGCTCTGATACCACTTGTAATGCTTCACATCGGATGTAAAAGAAAATGACATTTAATCACAGTAAAACAATAAATATTTTTTTTTTGTTTATATTTAATACAGTCCTCAATTTTGAGGGCATTCCTATGGAACTGCAGTGCTATTAATTGTTTCATTTTATGAACTTTTAAATCAAGCTTGAGGCATTTATTTAAATCGGCTTTGGAGCTGCGTTTATGCTGGCAGCTTTTCCCGGTTATCAAATTCCGGCAGTATTTACTCGTTCGCTATGGCTTGGTCATTATTGCCCCATCCACTTGGCGCCTGGAGCGTGCGTCCTGCCGGCATGCTTATATTACAGTGGCGCTGGTTTAAATCTCCAGCTAGCTATGCTGATGTGGATACTTAATTCGCTTGGTACTTTCCTCCATCCTATCATACACGGCACGAGCAACCCGTTATGGCAGCTCCCCTCCTGGATTTCTACGCCATTTTCAACGGTGGAGATTAGGGCTCTCGAATCAACGATCTGTATCATTCCAGGTATGGGAAATACTATTTGAGGGTTTCAATGCAGCATTCGAACCCTTTTGGGCTCATTCTGAGGGTGGTTTCCGGCTCCTACAGGTCTCTGGCGATTTGCTTTTTCCCCACAGCTCAGACTTCCCAAACAGGTCAGTTCCTGGTGGGTTCGAAGAATTCTGCCTACCGACAGTGGTCATGGTAACCTGCGCTCCCTTTTCCTTGGGTAATTGCTGTCTTGGTTACAAATTTTCATTAATATTCTTGCTCTTACTAAGTTTTGGGTGACTCCTCTGTCATAGGTGCTAGGCTATGGTATCATGACCAGCATCCAGGTGGGCGACCGGCACAGACTCCATCGCTCAAATTGCTTTCCGGGTAAGAGGCACCTGTCACAATAGATTTAAGGGGTAGAAGAATGAATCCGGAAGAAGGACCGAGCTGGTTTCCTTCTTGGCAAGCTTGCCCGAGCTATGCTTAAATCATGGAGTCTTACTAGTTGTTTTTATTTTTTATTTTTGTATAAAGCTGCAAGCCCACTCTTGTTTCTCTATAATGTATTTAGTTCTACTCAGAACAGTTCTGGCGACAGAGCCCTAGCTGGGTTGCACCTATTATCAGACTTCTAAATGTGTATTTTGTTATAGAACCAAGGGTTATTCCCATTGTGGCTATTCACATAATGCTATAGTTTTATGACTGATATTTATTCCTCCTTTGCCAGGATAATAAATTGTATTTTATCTGCGTAGTAATGTTTTATCATTAAATGGTTATGAGGATAGCTTGGTTTCTATATATAATCTTGGTTTGAGTATTAGAGCTCCCGTAATTAGGTACGGAAATAATTAAGTGCTTTACCTGTTTTGTAGACTCCCTTGCAAAGTTTCGATACTTGGAACTATTTCCAGGGTTTGTTTGCTGTTATCTGTTTTGTTGAATGAAGGTTGTTGGTTATAATTTGGAAACCCTCTCTGGCAAACCCTACCCTACTCACACAGGTTATGGCCTTTCATTTACAGAGTTATTCCACGACTATTCCGAACATCTATTACAGTCTGAGATATATTTGTTGCATGGACGCTAGTCCTTACTAGCCACATTAACTCTGAGGTTTGTTCCACTTTCGTATTGTCCTTTTCCTGAGGCTACACCAGTAAAGAAAGAGGCCTTACGGCAATCTTTCAGGAGTTTAGCCCTGCATATGCATGCATTTACTTGCTCTTATCATTATGTTGTTTTTCTAATCTGTAAAGACTATGAGAATTTATATATATATACATTGTTTTCGGCTTAGTTCCAGATGCTGTTCTATATATTACATATGGCCATGTTTATTCAACTGTTGCCTATATTTACGAAGATGTATTCTGGAAACTATGAGCCTGGGTTTGATTCTTATCTCTGTTTTACGGCAACTACACAGAGGATTCAATCTTGAATGATTTACGGATTTACACTTATCAAATCTTTTGTTGCCTATATTAATTCAGAATTCTTTCCTAAATACAAATTACAATCCTCTGTTTGCCAAAGACATTAGAGTTTAGCAAATGTAACAGTGTAAACCAAATCTATTAATTCCTCAGTTATTTCATACCTGAACAGAGGGAAAACCTCTCTAATGCGCTTGTCAACCTCCCGACCTTAGGAGGGTCCTCCTCGACCTTCCACCCCAAGCACTCCTGCAAGACCCTTGTTGTCTGCAAGCCTTCTGGCGCTGCCAGACCTGCGCTATCTGGTCACTACCAGACGTAGCGGTTCTAGGAAGACTTCTGCTTCCCAAATATGCGCTATCTGGTCATTACCAGACTTAGCGTTCTCTGCCAGGATACAGCTCACTGAGCCTCGCTATCTGGTCATTACCAGACTTAGCATTTTTTCCATCTTCTGGCTCACGGCCTCCACTATCTGGTCATCACCAGACGTAGTGTGTGTTTCTTTTCTTTTCTTTTTCCTCCCCCTACGAGAGTCTCAACCGTTTCCAGAAGGTAGTTAGGTTTTTTTATTCCCTTTTTGACAACTGTCATATTTTAATTTTAATCCTCCTCTCATGAGGAGGCACTACAGCCATTGTCAAATTGTTTTCTTTCAACAGCAATTAGGAGCAACAAAACAACAATTTAATAGCATAATTAATTTAAACAGTAGTAACAATAATAATTACTCAATTTCACCAAACATAGCCATAGTCAAAGAGTTAAATTTACTGCCTTTAATTTAAAACACTATCGCTTTACTAGGGGCATCACAAGGGATGAGAAAGAACTTACAAAACTTTTTCATGGGCGATTTTGGTTCGTTCATTTCTGCTTTAGCACTAGCTCCCAGCATTATATATGATCGGCCACGAAGAAGAGGAGCTGACTATTATGGAGTTAGAGGAGGTTCATGGGACCGATTTAGAGTAGAGACTTTAGTTAGGTTATTTTGCGCTGAAACTTGAACGAAAATATAACAGAAGTTTCAATAACCAGAATCAGACGCAGTTGAACAGAGAATGTCTTTATGAGTTTGAAATTGTCCTGTGAGTTTCAGATATAGGAGACATTAGAAGAAGTCAAAACTAGTATCGGCATACTATAGACTATGTTGGCAAATGAAGGAACTGTTAGTCATGGTGATCCTGGAACGTAATGATGAGTTTTGCTCATACTAGATGAAATGCAGCTACGAATAAAACACCCAGCGTGAGGAATGAAGGGCATTGAAGCACAATAGGTCCAACGATCCCAGCAACCCTACTGCGGTGAACCGCTCTCTTCTTTCATAGATTGTATTGAGGTGGATCTCTCTGTTTTTCATAGCTTTCATAATAGTCTTCCGGCTTATCAATTCTATATTTCCTCTATAATGTGCAAAACTCGGTATAATGGTTTGATAAACAATTTCAGTTTTGATTAAAAGCAAAATGTAATATTTTGTTCCAATTTTGATTTCATTTTTTGATAACAAACAGCTGTTACATTACCACTGATAAAGTTTCTAATTGGAGACTTGTAGTGCCTATCTGCGAAAAAAAAAAAACTTAACCTAAAAAAGTTATCAAACATTTACCAAAGCTAAGGTGAGCTTTTACGAATACGTTTTCTTCACACAAGTTAGATCTAAAGTCGTTTCGGTTCTGAGGTTTTGAAAAAACAAAAAAATCCCTAGGTTATCCCGTTAGGCTAATTTCGAAGGTGTTAAGATTTATCCAGAAACGTAGGATGCCAAAACTGGAACACTTGTTTTATGCCGTTGGCCTGCAATTGGACGAATATATTTGTTAAACATTAATAATGATGTTGCATGTATGCGACAGAGATTCCTCGCCTCTTTCAATTAAAATTAAAGGCGCCAGCTATATAGACAATAAAAAAGGGTTACATTTATTATATGCCACCGGCACCACCGGCAGTTTCATGTATGTCAACAACAAGAATCCCTATAAAATAACATGCTTTTGTGGGCAAAATCTCTCTTTATATAATCTCAGGTTGTATCTCAAGGAGCTCCAAACACTTTGAAACTCTCATTGCATCACATCAATTCAATCTAGTGAAGATGTATTCAGTATAATGAAACATTTTCTATGGACTTACATCACTTAATAAATATGATTATAATATGTTACGTTTGGTGGTTAATAAATCAATAATATATAAAGATATAAATTATATTATTTGAAAATAATAATAATTTAATCTTAACATCCAGCTAAAATATTATAAATATAGTTAAAAATATATACTCAGAAAAAATAATATTATATAAAAAACTAAAAATATTATTTACATAAAGATTCCAAGAAATTTTATCCTGGACGCGTTTGATAATTCAAATTCAATGATACTTCACATTTAAAATCGTCAGAAGTTTCCATTCTAAATTAATATCCGCGCTGTCCACTAAACCTCCCGAAGTTTCCATTCAAAATACAGACTTAATATCCGAGTTCTGAGATAAACGTCGGGAACTTTACCTTGTAGATTGATTGACTTCATCCTTCAGGTTCAGAACGAGCTTCGGTGGAATGCAGAGGTCCTCGTCTGATTGCTTGAACAAATAACGCAGATCAACCCCCGACTCCGAATCTCGGGTTCGGCCTTTGATTGCCGCAAGAGATATCGGGATCTGCAAAATTATTTATCCCCAGGGCAGGAGGAAAATATCAGGTGGAACAATTCGAGGCAATCTTTTCCTACGGGCTTTTCATCGGCGTTGTCCACAGAGGCCACAATTTTGCCCGGGAAATTTTTGCTGGAATTTGGTGCAATTTTTTTCAAAAAATCTAACCGGAGGGTCTTTAATCTGTTTTGATGGTGGAAAAAAATAAAAATTTAACACCATCAAAAACCGTTAGATATCTGAAACTTAACAACGTTACCAAAATTTCTAAAAAATTCCACGATTTCCAGACAAAATTGTGACCTCGTTAGACTACGACCTTTTCGTCGCTTGGTTTACTAGCTCCTCGTTGCGAGAAAGTTCTTCGTCATTGTCTGCTATTACCGTGGAGATGGATAGCAGAACATAATCAACATATACAACAGCAGCGAATAGTGGGTTTGGATTATATATAGCTACTATACATTTATAGCAGCTCAACTTCTTTCTGTTATTATCAAGGCAATACTTCTATGTCAAAGTGCCCGAGATTCGACGGAAGAATACCATTGTGAAGACGCAAGCCGTGACTCATCGCCTTCGCCGGCTATGCCTAATAAAATATTTGCTAAAAGGTGTGCATCACGGTCAGGCTGCACATTTTTAAAATTTGGGAAGTCTTTCGGAGGGCAAATTCTTATCAGCATCAAGATAAGAGATTTTCCTGATTTTCATTAAACACGCATTTGAACCACGGGCAAACCCTAGTGGTGGGCCTCTCGCTACTGGGCTTCTAGTATTTGACCATCTCACGCATCCGGACGCCCTAGCGGTGACTGCATGACTCTACAAGATTGTTAAAGGCGTGGACGGAACATGGTAACTTATGAGCTGACGCAAACGATATACTTTGGACCATTACCTCTATTTTTGGATTAGTTCCGGGCTGTGTGCAGGGAATCTCGCCTCTCGTTGTTTTTATTTAATGAAGTAGCATATATGAAAACGGGGAAGTTAACGCCCAGAGATTAATATTTTTACATAACCGAATCATGTTCTCTCATTTGTCGCAGTCTACTTGTTCTACCTTTTGGAAGGTTTCCGGCTATATTTTCCAGATTAATGTGGTTAAAATTTGCTAGCAATTTATTGTTCCAGATTAATTTGGTAAAAATTTGGTAAGAATTTTTTCAAATTATAACTTTGACTTGAAAATTTCCCATAATTTAAAATCCCTAAAATTTTAAAAATATTAAATTTATAAATACAATCAAAAAACTATTTTAAAGAATAAAAAATAAAATTTAACTGGACTTTGTTTTCAATTCCAATTAAGTAATACAAATGTTAACTTGTTTAAACAATGGCGTCCTCGTCACTCCAATAAAGAGGGCGAGACCTAAGTAAGTTGTAATTCTTTACATGGAGGATGCTTATTATTACCTCGTTACCACATATAGTCAAAGTTTGAAACCCTAGCCATGTGAGACGTCCGGACAACTAGAAAGGAAATGCATAGAACCTTCATTTTCAAAAATATATAAAATCTTTAGAACCTTTGCTTTACATTGTATGTCATGCACTCTTTTCATCTCAACTTCTCTGTACATGCATGTCAATACTTAAATATCAAAAGTGCGGGGGATTTTGAAAATGTAAGCCGTGACTCCTCACGTTAGCCGTTTCCGCCTAATAAAATATTTGCAGAAATGTGTGCATCACGGGCAGAGTGCACAATTTTAAAATTTGGAAAGCCTTTCGGATGGCAAATTCTAGTCATGATCGGGATTGTAGTGTTTAACTAGAGGTGACTGCCGGACTCTACAAGATTGTTAGGGCGTGGACGGACATGGTAACGTATGGTCTGACGCAAACGATATACTACAGTCCATGGCCTCTATTTTTGGATTATTTCCTGACCGTGCGCAGGGAATCTCCCGCATGTTATTATTTTTAGGCCAAGTAACATATGTCAAAACGGCGAAGTTAAAGCGCAAGAATAGGGATTAATGTTTTTACACAAGGGAATCATGTTCTCATTTTACTAATTACATATATTAGCGTTGACTATCTGCTCATTCGTCCTCGCTCCCATTAAGAGGGCGACACGTAAGTATACCGTAAAATCTTCACACAGAGCATGCTTGTTACTACCTCGATAACACATATTGTCGACGTTTGAAGGCCTAGCCATCTCAGACCTACCTCCGCACAGCTAAAAAGGGAATGAATAGAATCTTTTTTTCAAAAATATATAATTTTTTTTAGAACATTTGCTTTCCAAAGTATGTCATGGACTCCATTCACCGTTTCCACCCAATTTTGCATTCTTAATTTATTCAAGAAATAAGAAGTTTAGCAATCCTATTTCATTGAAAAGAAGAAGAATAAGAAATTATAATTCAAGAAATAAGGAAGTTTGGCAATCCTATTTCATTGAAAAGAAATAGAGGTTGAAAAAGAATGAGAAATTATAATACCGTTATCATTATTCAAACGACTATTTATTTACTTCCCAGCCTTGGAACCCATTATTGCAAGATATTTTTCTCCCCTTAGGTCATGGAGAATGTTTCGGTGTTAAACACGAAAAGACATACGCTCTAAGCTTACCATCAACATAGCGAGAAATGAAAATGCGTTTAACGGTTTCGAAATATGGAAAAGTGGTATAAAACGAAAACCATCAGTAATGAGAGCTAGGCAAGTACCATAATCATTTTCAAGTCTTTTCTCGGAATGATTTTTCTACTTGATCTGTGTAACAACGATATTTAAGTGTTTTTAGATATTGATGTTACCCATTAGCAGCTATTTTTAGTTATTGTCAAGGTAGGATTGGGGTGATGCACCCTTATTAGTTTAGCCCAGGCAAGTTATAACTTTTAATTCCGAAAAACAAATATTTTTTTTCAATATTTTTTTTGTTTTCAAACATTTGATTTGATCATAGTTTTGAATAGTTATTGTGTCATTTGGATATTTGCCTTATATTGTTTTCCCATAATTTGTGGATATAGTTGCAATATTTAAGTCATGATTTTTAAATATACTAGTATTGGTTTTTTATGTTTAAGCTTAAAACAACATAAAATTAAAATTTTTGATAGTAGTTGATAATGATATAAATAACCTATTTACTAGCCCACCATAATTTAAACAAGTATATGTATAAATATACCTACTAGTAGTTACTACTTACTAAAAATTTATTTAATGCTTTAACATATAAAAGTGTAAATGTGAAAACCTAGTAGTAGTTACTATCCACCAAAATTTTATGTAAGTCCTTGTCCCTTAGTAGGAAATTTAATGATCAAGGCTTTTCATGCTTGAACATAAACAATTTTGTTTATTTTATATAATTTTTCCAAGGACTTAAACAATAATAATAATTTATTCATATATTTAAAACAACATGACAAACTGAAGAAGCTTCTTCCAAACAAATAAATTCAACATATATACCAAAAAGGTTGTTGAGTGAGTTATATATAACACCCTTGCCTTACAATTTTAGAATCTAAACAATTTCCCTAACCATTTCGATGCGATTTTTTATTTTCGTCTTTCCTTTAGGTTTTTGACTATTAAATTGTAGTTAGTGTGATGCAAGAGCATCCAGCTGAGGGTATCATGGTTGGGGTATTTGGTCTCAGCTAAGACAACACGTTCACAATAACCTTTTAGTTTTCATTTCCATTTATTACTTAAACAACATTTAGGGACTTTTGTTTTTATTTTATTAGTCAAATAACATTTAGGAACATTATGATTAGTCAAAGGTTGTTCCAGCCAACTTGTTCTTTTATTTTATTTCATTAGTTGTCTTTCGTAAAATTACAATGGGATAAAAAAAGAAAAGTTATCATAACCATGCAACTATATATGTAACTGTCAGCAGTTGTGAGAAACTGTTTCAAAATAGCTTAAAAGAAAATACACCAAAATTGTAACAGGTTCGATTTCATGAGATATAGCATAGAAGAAAAAAAGAAATTTTCTGTTACAAACATCTGAATCTATTTGTAGCTAACTATTATCTGTTTCCATTAATTACTATGCATATTGACGAATCATAAGAGTGCATTCCCTGTTCTAGCATTTCTTTCCTAGCAATCATCCAGGGAAACAGAGTGTCTCGAGGACAGTTCAAGCAGCAATCAAAGACATCATAATAACAAAGAGCCAAATTCACAGTTCCAGCCAGCAACGAGTTTCAGGCATACGAAGAGCAGACAATCAATATGGAGAAACCCTCGAAAGATTAACAGTCTCAGCATTAAAATAATCGCATTACATGCATAGGTAACCCACAAGCATATAAAGTTTTTTTTCCTCTTCTAGGTAGCAATATTTACATGAAAATAAGTTACAGAATATTAGACCAGCAACTGTTAACACGGGACGAGCCCTTCCATAAGACAACCGACAACCAACCCAGGGTTTGAAAACCCAGAATGACTCCATAACTATTACAAACATAAATTATACCGAAGGATTGCAGCCCGAAGGCAAACTGATAGAAAACGAGGAACAGAGGAGTCAAGGCTCTCAAAAACCTAACCAAACTACTAGACAACAAGAATGTTGGAGCTGTGAAACAAAAAAAGATAACACGGGTCAATATCGAGGAGCGACCCTACCAGTTTCACCAGGCAACAACAGGCACAGAAACAAGCATCCAGAGCCACAACCCACCTGCAGACAAAACTAACAGATAGGTGTTAGTGGTATGACTATCCAAATGAACAGAAGAAGCATGAAGTAGAGTGGGTGAGGGTTGGAAGCTTACCAGAGGAGTGAACGGTGCTAGAGAGAAGAACCCATAACCAGGTCACAACCACAAGAGGGAGTCCCTGCTCACAAGGAGCGACTGCCCTCCATAAGCAAGAAAAATTGCAAGGAGGAGCTAAAGCATGGACCAGAGGGCTTACCTTTCCCAGTGACAAGCAAATCCGAGGACCTGGTCCCTTGTGACTGCAACCTAAAAACCATAAAAATATAGCAACTAGTTAACCAGATAAATGACCATGCAAGCAACCAAAAATTCAAACATCAAATGCACACAGAGAAAGCAAAGACAATAGTAACAGGAACAACGCCCACAAGAGGGTAAGCTACAATAGCTGAAGAACAGAAGAAACTCTCCACAGTAGTCGACGGAATAACCAGCACAACGCCCAAGTGAGGCCAAACAGTTAGGAAACAAGGAGTTGTTGACAGAGTTACCAAACCAGTAGGCAGAAGGGCTCATGGCCAAGCGCAAACTAGGCATCATTGCCATAACCCTCACAAGCACAGAGTAACAGTCCACAAACCCTCACAATAAACAACAGAGAACCACAGTGTCGAAATTCCATAGTAAACAAGGGTTTGGGTTGTAAGCAAAGCGCTGGAGAGTGGAGTTCGAGGCAGGGACAAGTGTCCCCTCACACAAACCATAGTACAAACCTTTTTAATTGCTCTATCAACCCATATGACTGTTTATGTTATTTCATTTTATTAATCATAAATTAATTATTGATTATTGTATGTGTTGAGAGGGTTGGTCCCATCATATTGTGGTATCAGAGCAGGATTGAGTTTTTCATAAGAAATGGAAGTTTGAAGACAAGGTCAAGGGAGAGTTATTCAAAGAGTAGTAGAGGAAGGATTAAGGGAAGAGATTAGGATCTTGAATGCCCACTTGGCAGCAGTAGAAGCAGGAAGGAGAAGGGATTCAAAAGTAGGAGATGACAGTGAAGAAGACGATGTAGTTACAACAGATGTATCGGATGAGGAAGGACCTAAAATTAGATTATTGAGGTCAGTCTTGTTGGCCAACAGTAAGCCAAAGTCCGAGATTCCGAATTATGATGGCAGTTTGTCCACAAAAGTGTTGTTGGACTGGATTAGCGAGCTGGAAAAATATTTTGAATGTGAGGAGGTCAACGAAGATAGGAGAGTTAAACTCGCTGCTACCAAGCTGAAAGGACACGAGGCCTTATGGTGGGACAGTGTCCAAGCTGAGAGAAGAAGGATGAATAAATTACCAACTAGAAAGTGGCCTAGAATGGTCGCCAAGATGAAGGGCAGGTTTTTCCCAAAGATTACTAGATTGCTCTACATCGACATGTATAGAATTTGAAGTAGAGAGGAATGACGTTGAAAGAATATCCAAAAGAATCCTACTGGGTGAATTTGAGAGCTAGTTATACTGAAGACACTCTGGAAAAGACAACAAGGTTTGTGAATGGCCTAAGGCTGGATATATTTGATGAGATAAGTATTCTTTCTTTGATGAACATAGAGGAAGGATATCAGAGTGCTTTAAAGGTAGAAGAGAAGATCACAAGAAAGAAGAATGCTAGGAGAGGACGAGGAACTGGAAGAGGGAAAGGAAAATCCTTTGGCAGAGGAAGAGCTACCAATAACAGTGAAGAGGACAGCAGTTCAAAGACCTCAGGGACAACAGAAAAAGAAGGTAGCACTATAGGAGGAAGGCCATATCAGAGAGGAAGGGGAAATGGCAGAGGCAGAGGAGTTTCCTACTAGCGCTACAAGTGCCCCAAGTGGGGGCACAGATCCTTTGAGTGTCATTAAGGAGAACAGGCTGGCCAAAGAGGAGCGTATGTTGAACAACTTAAGGAAGTAGAGGCACCACCCCAGGAGGTAGAGAATGTGTCAAAGATAGGGGAGGCCTTAATTTTGAATAAGGTGCTGCTAAAACCAAAAAAGGAGACAACTGACGAAACCCAAATAAAGGCATTATTCTGGACAGGTTGTAAGTCACACGAAAAATGTTGCAAACTGATTATCGTCAGTGGGAGCATGGATAATCTAGTTTCCACAGAGATGGTGGAGAAGTTGGGTTTGAAACAGTTGAAGGACCCCACTCCCTATAATGTGTCGTGGTTGCAGAAAGCCCATCAACTGTTGGTTGATGAACAGTGTGAAGTTGAGTTCCATATTGGCAAATATAGGGACAAGGTTATTTGTGATATTATGCCTATGGGCATTTGTCACATACTGCTAGGAAGACCATGGCAGTATGACAGAAAGGTGGTTCATGATGGAAAGACAAATTGTTACAAGTTTGTCAAGGATGGGATTAAACACATGCTTGTACCCATCAAAGAGGAAGAAACAATAGAAACTAGTGGAGCCAAAGCATTGTTGGTGGGAGGAAAGGAATTTTTGAAACAAATCGAAGACAACGAGATAAAATATGTTGTTGTAAGAAGGCCAAGAGCAATATTGTTACACACTGAAGTTACAGATTTTCCTGAAGAAATTAGGACATTTTGCAAGAGTTTAGCGACATTCTGGTGGATGATTTGCCAGATAAATTACCTCCTAAGAGAAGCATCAGTCATCACATAGACTTTATACTCGGAGCTAGTTTATCAAACAAGGCATTTTATCAAATGAGTCTTAAGGACAATGAGGAGATTAGGAAACATGTATAAGAATTGTTGGATAAGGGATTGATAAGGGAGAGTTTAAGTCCCTATGCAGTTCCAACAGTTTTAGCTCCCAAGAAAGGAGGAGAGTGGCCGATGTGCACAAATTCAAGGGCCATCAATAAGATTACCATTAGGTACAGGTTTCCATTGCCACTGATGGATGACATGATGGAATGTTTGAGCGGAGAAACATATTTCTCGAAAATCGAGCTGAAGAGTGGATACAACCAGATCAGAATCAGAGAAGGGGACGAATGGAAGACAGCTTTCAAAACCAATGAAGGTCTCTATGAGTGGCTGGTGATGCCATTCGGGATAAGTAATGCCCCTAGTACCTTTATGTGCTTGATGAATGAGATGTTGAAAGAATTCATTGGAAAGTTAGTGATTGTATATCTTGATGATATACTGATTTTCAATAAAACCAAAGAAGAACATTTTCGACATGTTCGAAGTGTGCTGGAGAAATTACAGAAAAACAAGCTGTGGATATATTTGAAAAAATGTTCTTTTCTTCAGAGGGAATTAGTTTATTTGGGTTTTGTGATTGCAGAAAATGAGCTGAAAATGGACCCAGAGAAAATTGCAGCTATCATTAGCACCTATGTTGGACACTATTAAAAAGTAATGTCAGCCTTTCCATTGGACTAAAGAAATAGAGAAAAACTTCCATATGTTGAAGAGGAAGATCACTGAAAGACCAATCCTGAGATTGCCTGATTTTAACAAGCTTTTCTAGGTCTGTTGCGATGCCAGTGGTATAGCCATTGGGGCTGTACTCAGCCAAGAAGACAAACCAGTTGCTTATTTCAGTGAAAAAATGAATGAAAGTAGGTAGAAGTACTTGTATTACGACAAGGAGTTCTATGCTATCATCGAAGCATTGAAGGATTAGAGACACTATTTGCTCGGTAATGAATTTGTTTTGTTTTCTGATAATTCTGCGTTGCAGTATGTTATGCAGTAGCATAAGTTGAACCACAAGCATGTAGAATGGGTTGAGTACTTGCAGAGTTTCATGCTTGTTTTGAAGCATATCAGTGGACAGACCAATAAAGTAGCAAATGCATTGAGCAGGAGATTTTTGCTATTGCAGGAGAGCACGATACAAATGTTGGATTTTGAACACTTGACAGACTTGTATTAGACAGATGTGGATTTCAAGGAGGCTTATGAATCCCGCCAAAATCCTTTGTTGAGGAAAAATAGTCCATGGTTGGACTATAACTTACAGGAGAAGTTGTTGTTTAAAGGAGGACAGTTATGCATTCCCGACTGTTCGACGAGAGAGAACATCATCCGTGAGAAGCATAACGGAGGTCTAGCTCAACATTTCGGGATTGATAAGACCTTAGATCAGCTCAGTCACTATATTTTACTCGCCGAAGATGCGAAGGGATGTGCAGTGATTTGTAACCAGGTCTAAAGTGTGTTAGTTGGGGAAAGGACACAGTCAGAACACGAGACTCTACACACCACTGCCTATTCCGAGTAGACCATGGGACTCAGTCAGCTTGAACTTTGTCTTGGGTCTCCCTAGAATGCAGTGAGGTTATGACTCTGTGATGGTGGTAGTAGACCAGTTCTCGAAAATGGCACATTTCATCCCTTCTAAAAAACTAGTGTTGCCACTCATGTAGCACACATGTTTTTCACAGAGATAGTTAGGCTACACGGCCTGCCTAAGTCCTTTTTTCTGACAGTGATGTGAAATTTACATGAAATTTTTGGTGCACCTTGTGGAAGAAGTTGAACACATAGTTGAGTTTCAGCTTCGCTTATCAACCATAGATTGATGGGAAGACTAAGGTGGTGAATAGGAGCTTGGGAAACTTGCTACGAAGCTTGATCAAAGAAAATTCATGGATGCAGGATCGTGTACTTGCCCAGACAGAGTTCACTTAAAACGATTCACCAAATCACAGTATGGGATACAGTCCTTTGAGGATCCTGTATGGCATGCATCCTCACGGAGTGCATGAGTTACGGGATCTAGGATAGCTGGAAAGACGGAGTGCTGATGGGGAAGATTTCGCCAAAGAAATGAATGACCTACACGAGCAAGTAAGGTCGAACTTGCAGGATAGTAGTCAAAAGTATAAGTAGCGAGAAAATCTGAAACAACAAGAGGCACAATTTAATGTGAGCGATGAAGTCCTCGTAGAAATATAACAAGAAGTTAACCAAGGAAACGACCATGCGAGCAACCAAACATTCAAACAGCAAATGCACATAGAGAAAGCCGAGACAACAGTAACAGGAACAACGACCATGAGAGGGTAAGAAACAATAGCTGAAGAAAGAAAGAAAATCTCCACAGTAGTCGACAGAACAACTGGCACATTGCCTAGTGAGGCCAAACAGTCAGCAGACAAGGAGTTGTTGTCAGAGTTACCAAACCACCAGGCAGAAGGGCCCATGGCCGAGTGCAGATCGAGCACCATTTCCATAATGCTCACAAGCACAGAGTAACAGTCGAAAAACCCTCACAACAAATAGAAGAGAACCACAGTGTCGAAATGCCATAGTACAAAAGGGTTTGGGGTGTAAGCAAAGCACGGGAGATCGGAGTTCGAGGTAGGGATAGGTGTCCTCTCACACTAGCCATAGTAAACACATTTTTAATTCTGCAATCAACCCATATGACTGTTTACATTGTTTCTCTTTATTAATCATAAATTAATTATTGACTGACTGTAAGGGTTGAGAGGGTTGGTTCCATCATAGTGTCATTATCACTCCAAAACATTAGATTCTCCGTTGATGGTAAGTATTAATTGATTATTCCATTATGCGTTTTTGAGTTTTCTTTTGAAAAAGTCTTATAAACATCAAGGGTTATTTCATTCATCATGAAATAAATGTACACAGTGACTTGTAACATTTTTTTGTTGTTTTAATTTGTTAATCTTTCTTTGTATCACGAAAATCTTTAATATTTTATATTCCTTCATATAAATTTTATGGTTGTTTTGGTTCTGTGATCTATTTGATATTTTCAGAAGCAAGCAACATTTGATCACATTTTTTTCTTTCTATAAGAATAATGATACTTTGTGAACTGCAACCTTCTAGTGTTTGTGACTTCAAGAGATTTGGAATATTGCAACAACCATAGACGTTTTAATTCTATCATGTTCTACATAAGAATTTTGATAGTCACTTAGGCTATTGAATAGATGTTTTAGATAGCTTGGTAAAACATAGAAAAGTTTAGGGGTTTGTATTACTTTGTATGCATATATCATAATGTGCTCCTATCGACAATATGAAGATAAATTTTATTAGAAGGAAAATTCTTTTCATTTTCTTGGGTTCTAATGTGTATGAAAAGAACATTGTTTTCTTGAGTGAATTGGTAGCCACACTTTTTTATCTGTTACATATGTGACATCACTGATATTACTTTCTTAATCTCTTTGTATCACATAACTTTTTAATATTTTCTATTCCTTCATATATAGTTTACGGTTGTTTTGGTTCTATAATTTGTTTGAAATTTTTAGTAACAAGCAACACTTTATCACATTTTTTTTTCTATAACCATATTGATAATTTTTGGATTACAGTCTTATGGTGTTTATGACTTCAATAGATCTAGAATATTACAACAAGTATAGATCTTATAATTCTATCGTGCTCTACCTAAGAATTTTGATGGTCATTTAGGCTACTCAATAAATGTTTTAGCTTTCTTGGTAGAAGGTGGACGAATTTAGGGTTTGGTATTACTTTGTATGCATATAACATAATGTGCTCCTATGGAAATATGAAGATAACTTTTATTAGAAGGATAATACTTTTCATTTTGTTAGGTTGTAATGTCTATGAAAATAACAGTCTTGTCCTCAGTAAATTTGTACCCACACTTTTTCATCTATTACATGCTTGACATCACTGATAGACTTAAAAATAAATTTCTTAACATTTTTAACAAACATTGAACATAACTATTAAATATAAGGTTTGAGATGATTTTGTTAAAGAATGGAAAAAATTAATGTTAATAATTAAATTATTTGAGTAAATTTATTTTCTTGTTCACTCGCTTTCGTAATTATAGGAAGTTACCTAATGAAATAGCCAATATTAAATTGGCTATTTCCGAATAGACTTAATGTAACTTGAGAGTGATTCTTGATTTTGAAGTAATAGAAATTTTAGTCCCTTGCCCCATGGAGGTTTCCTTGACACAATGTCAGGGTTTTACCACGTAATTTACTGTGTTAGTTTCTATGATTCAACTTCCTATTTTTGTGTATTTCTTTCTAAATTAAATGTTAATGGCTCCAAATACCAACAAGTGGTATTGGAGCAAAGGATGAGAAGAAGCATGAACGAGGTTGTGAAGGTCGTGAGGTGGTTGTAAAGAATTTTTTTTGAATCTGATCAAAGTAGAGGAACTGATTCTGTTTAGAGCCACCCCCTGTGTAGAAGTGTAGGTCAGTTAAAAAGAGGAAGAAACCATTATTTTTTGTAGGCTGATTTATGGCAAGAGAAATCATCTCACTATCACAGACACCCGCCAAAGAAACTACCATAGAAACCTTCAAAACAAATCAAAGTCTTGAGTTATTTCTTGAAGGCAGAGGAGGAGAAGAGGGAGCTCATCAGAGTAAGAGTAGAAACCCATAGCTGTTGAGTACAGTCATCCAAAAGTCATCAATGATAATTTCATGGTAGGGAAATGAGTTGTTGGTCGATTGTTGAGTCGCCGCTGACAAAAGCAGTGCTACCGAATATTTTTATTTTTTAAGTGGCAACCATCTTGTTTAGCCATAAGCCACAAAACAAGTTGAGTTTGTGTACCACGATCCAAGCTATTGACCGATTTATAACCATGGAGGCCACCACAGAATGATCCACCATAAAAGCAGTGAAAGATCAACTTGTCACTTGTCCCAAGTAATTTTTTCCTGCAGAATAATTCTCTATAAAATTATTTGAAATTTGGAAGTGCTAAAAGGTGTTGTTGGGTTTCCTAAAATGAAAGGAAATTTATGAAAATTGTTACAGATAATTGTTTAAATATATTTTTTCTGGTTGAAGTAAGTCGTTTGATGTTTCTTTTCTTTTATTAAAAAAATAGAAACCCCAGAAACCAAAAGAAAGGAATTTTGGAAACCATCATAAGATTTTTTATTTTGGAAAGATCCTATGTAAGAAGAAATGGAAAAAATTACTATTGCTAAGTTTGAGGAGAGGAAGTTCACGGGTAAGAACAATTTTGCATTGTGGAATCTAAAAGTATGGTATTTTCTAGTGCAACAAGGGTTGCACAAAGATCTATTTAGAGTTTGGAAGAAACCTGTTGGCATGACAAATTTTTATTGGGAGGACTTGGATGCCCGAGATCTTAGTACCATCAGGTTGTGCCTAGAAGATGATGTTCTTGTCAACATTGTTAAACAAACCTCAACGGTAGGTTTGTGGGTAAAATTGGAAACAATGTATATGACCAAATATTTAACCAACATAACTTACTTTGAGAGGGAACTATATAGCCTTTAGATGAGTGAGGGTACTAATATTTGAAAAAATTTAGATGTATTTAATACACCTATTTGTGAGTTGTCAGATATGAATGTTAAGTTTCAAGAAGAAGATAAAGTTATTACCATTTTATGTTCCTTTCTCAAGTCTTAGGATCACTTTGTGTCTTGTATCGATTTAAGGACAACCGAACCTTTGGAATTTGATTTCCTTGTGGGAGCCGTGTTATATGAAGAAGTATGGAGAAAGATTAGCATTGACACTTCCACAAAATATGCCATGGCAGCCAATGGTCATTCCATGGAAAGAGGGGAGAAAGAAAAATGCTCTCCGAGATCAAAATCAAAAGGCAAGAAGTGTAAAGTCAAATGTTGGTATTGCAACAAAACAAGGCATCTCAAGAATGACTGTTGGAAAAGAAAGGAGTACATTGAAAATCCAAATCGACTTGAGCAAGGTATGATTGATGAAGCTTTTTCTGTTGAATTCTTTTGGTACATGAAGCTTTTCTTGTTTTCAATGTTTCTCAGAATTATGAAAATTGGTTGTTAGATTCTTGTGCTTCTCATCACATATGTTTGCACAAAAATTGGATCACTTCATGTGAAGTCGTCAATGGTAGTTATGTGTTTATGGGTAATATGGTATCTTGTCAGACTATTTGGATATGAAAGGTTAGAATAAAAATGTATGATGATACAATTAGAACATTGAGTGATGTTAGACATGCACCCTAGTTAAGAAAAAAATTGATTTCTTTGGGATTATTGGACTTGGAAGGTCACAAGTTTACATGTCAAAATGAAGTGTTGAAAGTTTCAAAGGGCACTTTTGTTCTTATGAAGGAAAAGAAGATCAGAAACCTTTACAGACTCAAAGGAAGTACTGAGGTGTGTGAGGCACCGACTGTATCTGAGATAGTAGAAGAAGATACTTGCCTATGGCATCAAAGGCTATGTCACATGAGCGAAAAGGACCTTAAGGTACTCATGATTCACAAATTTCTTCCTAATTTGAAATCCTTCGGTTTGATTTTTTGCAAATATTGTGTATATTGAAAACAACGTAAACATAAATGTAAAACTTGAAGTCATAATAGTAAAGGAATTTGGGACTATATTCGTTTTTATCTTTGGGGACCATCTCCTACTGTATCTTATGGAGGTGCATTATAATTCTTACCATTTATTGATGCCTACTCCTGGAAAGTTTGGGTCTATATGTTGAAAGTAAAAATTGATGTATTTAATATTTTTAAATAATTTAAAGCTATCGTGGAAAAGAAAACAGTAAATTCAATTAAATTTTAAGAGCTAACGATGGCGGTGAATTTACTTCCTTACAATTTGAACAATGTTTTTAGGATGAAGGGATTGTTAGACATAAAACTATTGTATATACTCCTAAATAAAATGGCATTGTTGAGCATATGAATCAGACTCTGATGGAGGGATCCAGAAGCATGATCAAAAATGATGACCTACATAAGGAGTTGTGGGCAGAAGAAATATCTACGACCTGTCATTTGGTAAATAAATCACCTTTAGTTTCCATTAATTATAAAATCACAGAAGAAGTTTGGTCAGTTAAGTCTTATGATTATTCACATTTAATATTTTTTGGTTATGATTCCTATGCTCTTATTCCAAATAATAAAAGCATAAAGTTGGACCCAAAAGAAAAATGTTATGTCTTTGTTGGGTCTGACTATGCGGTGAATGTATACAGGTTGGGGGATCCTTCTTCACGTAAGACAATCATTACTAGCGATATAAGATTTGATGAATCTTCTCTTCTAAATTTGGGTGTTGAAAAAGTATCATGAAATCATCAAATTCAGTTATAGACTAAATCATTTTCAGTAATTCGAAAGGAGGGAGAGAATTCTGAATAAAAAGGTAAAGAAAAAGATGTAAATGAAACTGTAGAACTCCAAGAACTATTTCAACAACTAGTTACTCTAAGAAGGTCTACAAGGAAAATAAGAACACCCGAAAGATATGAATATTTTTCTTCATCTATTGCATTGATTACTGGAGATGGGGAACCTTTTTCTTATCAGGAAGAAGTGGATGATGTGGATAGAAAAAATTGGAGAAAGGCTATAGATGAAGAAATGGATTCCTTAGCCAAGAAAAAAATGAGATCTTTTAGAATTTCTTGAAGAGAGGAGTGTTGTCGCATGCGAACGTGTCTTCAAATTGAAGAAAAATGTTGATGGAGTTATTGAAAGGTATAAGATGAGGCTAGTAGCAAAAGGGTATTCTCAAGTTGAATGTATTGAATATCATGAGATTTTTTCACCAGTCGTAAAACTTATTTCTATTCATACCATGTTAGCACTAAGTACATTACTTGACCTTGAGTTAGAAAAACTAAATGTTAAAACAACTTAACTTCAGGGAGATTTGGATGAAGAGATTTTTATGAAACAACCAAAAGGTTTTGTACAAGGTCGCAATAGGAGATTATTTTGCAAGCTCAGGAAATCATTGTATGGCTTGAGGCAGTATCCCTAGAAATGGTAGAAGAAGTTTGACTCCTTCATGGTGAGCAAAAAATTTACTAGAAGTGAATATGATTAATATGTATACTTTGAAAGTTTCAATGACATATTCATTATCTTGGTCTTCTTTGTTGACGATATGCTTATTGCAAATAAATGCATGGAAGAGATCAATAAGTTAAAGTCTCAACTTTCTATTACATTTGATATGAAGGATCTTGGAGCGACAAGTCATACCTTGGGCATGGAGATAGACAAAAATAGGGAAAATGGAAGGCTCTGGTTATCACAACAAAAGTATGTGGAGAAAATGATTGAAAAGTTTGGTATGAACAATGTGAAACTTGGTAATGTTCCCTTAACTTCCCATTTTAATATTTCTTCAGGTTTGAGTCCTAGAAATGACGAATAAAAGAAGTATATATCTCATGTTCCATATGAAAATGCTGTAGGAAACTTAATCTATGTGATGGTATCTACAATCCTTCACATTTCACATGCATATCGATTTGTCAGCAAGTTCATGGAAAATCCAGGAGAAGAACATTAGTGAGGCATGAAATGGGTGCTTCGGTATTTGAGAGGAACAAGTGACCATTGTATCATCTTTAATGGTAGTGAAGGTTCAATATGCAGATATGTGGATCTTGATTATACAATTGATTTGGACAAAAGGATATCTACTACATGATATTTTTTACTCCTGCAGTTGGAGACAATAGTTGGATGCCAAAGCTTCAAGAAACACACGCTTTGTTCATGACTGAAGTAGAGTATATAGCTACTTCAGATGCCTATAAAGAAGAAAACAGATTTAAAGGTCTACTTGATGAGATTGAAAGGACGTAGGAAAAATTTAATGTATTTTGTGACAGCCAAAGTGCTAGTCATTTGTCTAGAAATCCACCTTATCATATCAAGACTAATCACATTGATGTAAGGTAACATTTTGTAAGACATGTGATCGTTGGTGGAAAGGTATCTCTCAAGAAGGTCCATACATGAGACATGTTCAGAAAGGTACTTTTAGTAAAGAAGTTGTGATGGTGTTTGGCTTCACTTGGCTTGCATAAGAGACGATGAATGTGCTTGGGAAAGGGATTAGGAAAATTTTTGTCAAGGTGGAGACTATTAAAAATGATAACAGTTAATGTTAATAATGTAATTATCAGATAAATCCATTTTATCGTTCAGTCTGTTTTTAACTATAGGAGGTTACATAATAAAATAGGCCATATTAAATTGGTGATTTCTGAAGAGGTTTGGTGTATCTTAGAGAGTCATTCTTCATTTTTGAGCAATAAGAGTTACAATCCCTTGCCCCGTGGAGGTTTTCTTGCAACACTGTTAGGGTTTTACCACGTAATTTTCTATGTTAGTTTATGTGATTCAATTTACTATTTTTGTGCATTTATTTCTAAATTAAATGTTAATGGCTCGAAATACCAACAAATTTGATGGAATGTCTATTTACAAGAATTTACTCCATATCAATATATTACATTCCAAATTAACTAATGTGATGAATACTTGAGATTTTACAAGAGTAAATATTGTTACAGCATGACTTCAATGGGTTTGAATCCTTATGCTTATGTGGTGCAAATTAAAATTCAAATATTTCTATTTAGGCAATGGAGACTCAAATACATATAAGTATAATTACTAAGTTATTTTCATATCAATTTTCAAATTTTCTAAAAACATAACATTCACGTAAATAGAAAGAACTACACTTCCATGCAACACTTATTTCTATATAAATTTGAAAATCTACACCCCTTCATTGTCATTTCTTAATTGCCAATATAATGAGATCAGGTTGTGTAGAATGATTTTTGTCAAAATATCATATATTCCTTTTACTAGCATAAGAGTTAAGAGGCAGGTAAAATGAATGTATTTGTTTAAAAGTATTTCTCCTATTTTAATTTGAAGACGATCCTAAATTGTAACATTTAAGAGGTAATGTTGGATTCAATATTTATCTTTAAATAATTTTGCTCGTGATAAATATTCAATAAGCTATCTCAATATTGAAATTATTATTTAAATAAATATTAAATTGTTGTGTAAAGTTTTGTTTTAGAAAGTTTATTAAAATTTGAATAATGGTTTAGTTCATGTGATTCGACTATATAATATAAATATTGTTGTAGGTAGTTAGAGTTATGAATGCTTCCTATCCTAATTCATTGGCATGCTATTATTATTAGATATACTTATTGGTGTTTCTTAGGAATGATTATTGTTATGCATATTGTTTTCGATGTACTATTTTTTCAGGTGTTTTTTGGGAGGGACTACGATAGCCTTATTTTTTTTCCCTGATGGATGAATTTGTTTTTTATTGGCTTGTATAGTTTGCTTTACTAGGTAAATTTTAATTTTATTTAATGATATTTTTTTAACCATGTATTAATGTCTTGATTTTTTTTTGGGTGTCATTATGAGGGTTATTGGAGAGCATCTACCATAACCATAGCTACCATAACCATAGATTTGGTTATTCTTACTTTATGCATCATGGAGTGATTTTTTGCATTTTGTCCTAAATCTCAGCTAAGGATTTGCATTTTGTCCTAAATCTCAGCTAAGGATTAAGGGTATGATTATTAGGTTGTTTCGTTTCGTTTTACCATTGAATTCTTATTTGAATTTTGGATTTCTGCAAAGATATTTCTCATGTACATTATATTGATAGCTTGAGTTTATATGGGTGCTTACATTTTGTTGTTTTTTGTGTCTAAAAATTGTTTGGAAAAAATTTTGAAGGACGGTATTTCTTTCTCTTGCAATTTTCATGTAGTTTTGGTTTCTATAAGGATTTTAGTAGCAAAGAGAATAGCTTTGCTGAAAAAGGTATGCTTCAATTTCTACGAAGATACTCTTCGTGTGCATTATATTGATAGCTTGAGTTTATATGGGTGTTTATATTTTGTTGTTTGTTGTATCTAAAAATTGTTTAGAAAGAGTTTGGAAAGATGTGTATTTCTTTCCCTTGCAATTTGCATGTAGTTGTTTTTTTCTGAGAAGGTTTTATTAGCAAAGAGAATAAATTATGTTTCAAAATTTTTGTTACAAATGATAGTTTTGAATTTGATTTATATTTTTACCAAGTTTTGATTTCAAACTTGGGAAAATCTCACTACTTATGTGTGAAAATAATGATAATGATGATAGGAAGAAAATCAGATCTATATTTTTAATTTTAATTTAAGTAACCCACTTAATTTTGTCTATAATACATGTGCATCGTTCATTCGATTATTTATTCTTTGGGGTATTCATAAACATCGATGGGTGCAAATTGTTATTTTATAATTATCTTTGTCCATGGCTATTTGATCATGTGACGTACTTCTAATAGGTATAGTAAATGAACATTGAGCCAACTATCAAGATTATGTGTTAACATGGGATACAGTCTCTTTTTAACCTAGTTTAACATGTATATTTTTTATTTAATCTTTTATATTCAGCATGGTCTTAAGATTCAATAGATATTCTTTCCTTAGACTTAATAAATCTATTAAATACTATTGCTTGATTTTGGAAATGGCTTCCAATTCTTTTAGAATGCATCACTTTTAGATATAAAAGCATGTTATAGTTATAGATAAGTTATGCACTATAATATGTTTTATGTAAGTTATGGACTATAATATATATTTTATATTGGAAACAAGTAGAGATGCTTCGAATATTTAAATATAATTACATCTTTAAATTTCAAACCTAAATTTTTCTTCATCTATTGATTTTAAACTTGAAAATAAGAAAAAAAATATATAAAGGTGTGAAAATGATTAAATAATAAAAATCTAACGTCTCAATTGTTTAGACTTGGATTTAGCTTTTTACTTTAATCTGTTTCCATAGCCTTTGTGCATTCTAAAATGTATAGAATCATATAGAGTAATGCATATAAATATTGAATTATGGTTTTGTAACCCTAAATTAGAGTTTCTACCTGAATTTGTGTCCATAGCTTGTGTACATGTATTGATTTTGTGCCCATAGCTTGTGTACACATTTGTACTTTTGTACTTTATTCCTAGTTAGAGGGATCCTTTATAAATTAACGAAATCAACTTTCTAATCACATTACGAAATAGTTAAAAAATAGTTAAATAATTAAATGTGGTAGAGATGGAAGGTTTTCATTAGATTGTTGTTGATATTTTATGAAACCTCACGCAATGGATATGCACATCTTTGCACTATTATTATTTTGTATTTGCAATTGAAATTTATTCTAATCTTCCCTCTAAATTTAGCAGTATAATGGTAATATATCCATGTTAGAGGTCTATTATTAAATAGATAATAGATTTAGAATATAATGACTTGTGTGTCCAATTTCATTGTTTTACATAGGAAATGGAGTTCAGAATGTAACTACACTTAAAACTAAAATGCATTTATACATAATCCTTTGCTATGTTAATAATTTTTAGTGTAATGGGAATATAATTATTATAATATATATAATATGTGTTAATATGATCGAATTTACATTTTTAATATGGAAAGATTAGATTAGTCAAATTTAACTAAAAGCAGAGGGAACAATTTACTACCTAGTAAATGTTGGTTTTTTTAATCAGAATTGGTTTTCAACTTGAGATACTTTATAAATTTAACGTTAGAAATAAGGGACGTTCAGGTATTAACTTGATTAGAGTAATGGTAAGCACCAAAAGTAAATATTTACGTTCTATTTTTTAGTCATGATTTTATTTTATCATATATTAAAAGTGTGTGCGGGGAAAGCCTTTATATAGTTAAAGAAATTGACCTACTAATGTTGTTTTGAAACATTTATTTATGATTAGAAATGCAATATTGTCATTGGTTACTACTATGAGCTTAGAAACTTGTTCCTCGAAGGATATTTAAATGTTGCATTACAATAGTTTTAAAACCTATTCGCACATAATCAATTGTTTATGTCGTCTTTTTCAATCCTAAATTATTTTGATAATTAAATAATGTTGGTCTTAGTTTCTTATAGTAAACTAAAAATTTTATTTCACACAAAGATACTCAATCTTGTACTCTTATTGTTTTGTTATGAGAATGAAGACTTTTTGGTTGTGTTGTATCTCTGAGATGATAATCGTCAGTTATCATGCGAGAGCATCTAAGATGATTGTTTTAGGGGTTTTGTTTTAATTTGGAAGACCAATGTATGAAATAAATGTAAGACTGTAATGCCTAACCTTCTGAATAATATTAATATTAAAGAAAAGGGCTGATATTAAAATTTACACAGTGATATAGCTTGCATAGTGGTGAGTAGAAACAGGGAAATGATATGATTATCACAGTATTCAAATTGAAAATTAAATAATTATAAGTATGAAAACCTTTCAGCTATGTTCAAAAGGTTTAACATAATATTCTTGAAGCTTGGAAAAGATGCTGGTGATTTATTGATTTAGAGGGAATTAATTAAACAAATAGTTCATTAATTCATTCTCTTTATAGATTATCACTTCAGAAGCTTAGAGGAATAGATTGAAACCCAATTGTTCCTGCCTAGTTATCTCTGCAAGACATAAGAATATGAAGAAAAACATAACGAGTAATACTAGAAAATCATAGAGGAAACAAAAAACTGCGTAAATCAGAATTCAGAATCCTTTGCATTTATATTAATGATCCAGGAAATTCAAGTACAACAAATGCTTAAAAATGCTTCTTCAAGGGTGCAACCCATAATAACTCGTGGAGAGATTTATTTATACAACAATATAACTGAGAAAATATCCTAAACTATGTTTACAAAAATAGATTATTACAAAATCAAAATAAAAACTACCAGTTTATGTAGCACTATTTTGGTGTTGAGGTGTTGATGACTGTCACTGGAAAAATTGAAAACTGTTGAAGCT